>OZ018319.1:75359597-76559597 GCA_963969495.1 Ceratothoa steindachneri
TACCAACCATGGATGGAACACCATTTGTTGCACAGAATAACAAATTTGAAGGGTACTTGTTTTTCGTCCAACCAAGATTTTGTAGCCTTCAAAATAGATAATCCAGGAGTGGGAGTTTCTCAAAGTTTTAAGAACAACATTTCTTCACAAAGTTCGCAGACATCATTTATGAAACAGACGTATGCCAAAAGAACTGCTCTGTTATCACTTATTGTAGATTCGTCAATTTGAAGTGAAAATTTATTATTTTTTAGTAGGTCAACAAATTTGTTTTCTATATCAGATGACATTTCGTTAATTCTTCTTCGAATCGAATCATTGATCAGCGGTGATGCTTTTAACACTATGCCTGAATCTTGATGTAACCCAATTTTCATGACAATTTCAAACGAATGCCGTATAATATTTTCAACAACTGCATTGCACTTACAATTTTTGTAATTATCGGCGCTATTTCATAAGACGTAATCAATTCATTTTCACTTGTTTCTGCATTTAAAAAAAAAATAATAATGAAATGGTATTTCGTTGGTTAAAATTTGTATTCAAATTCTCGCTATAAGCAATGGGTTTGTTCATTTTATCAGGATGTTTTCTTTTTAAATGTTTTATAAGGCTTGAAGGCCTTGTACTACTTTGAAAATGAGTACTTGCATAGCATGCACATAGGCTTCTTTTAATTATACGGGCTTTCTACAAAGCTATAAGCCAAATACTCCTCAACATACTGTCTATATTTCTTTTCGCTGACAGAATTTCAGAGGATTGAGTCTGAAAATATAATAAACGTCAAAATCTACCCTCCTAAAATAATCACAACATTGAAAAGCAGAGTTTCGGAGCCGGTATCTGGCTCCGGCTCCGGCTCCAGCTCCGGCTCCAGCTCCGGCTCCAGCTCCAGCTCCGGCTCTTTCAATTTCTTCATTTATATTTATTATATCTAGATGTATGTATTTGTCAAGTTTAATATATTGCGGTAAATTGTTTTTAGCATTAGTTAGACCTCTTTAATACTCAAACTTCGAATGTCTATGATTTTCAATCGGACAAATATATTGATAGAATTAAGTTACTGAAACGATTCAAGGAAAAGAGAAAAACTTAGTTAAAATATTTCTGAGTTTGATGAAGAAAATTAGGGTTTCAACTTTCAAGTTCAAATTGGAAATTCAGTGATACATAATAGATATTCACAATAATGTAAATCCTAATTAAAAAATGAAAGAAAATAACTAATGATGAATTGAGTAAAACTAAAATTAGTTCCTTACCAATTTTTACTTACCAAATGAAAGAGCTACTTTACTAAATGAAAGAAAATAACTAATGCTGAAATTTTAATTGATATAACCATATAAGAAAATTATTTTGTAAAGCATAACATTAAGATACATTTCCTTGTAAATTATTTCAATTAAAATAAAAAGTATGAATTAAGTAAAACTAAAATTAGTTTCTTACCAACTTTTACCTATAAACATTTGTTCTTAAAAAATATCAGGGCCTCAATAATATCTTCTTTCATATGTTCCCGTAGATCAGATTTTAAACTCCTAAGTGCTGAAAATAGCCGTTCAACACTGACTTGTGTTGAAGACATAGCTACTAGAAGATTTGCTACATCTTTAATTACTTTAGGATACCTTTCTATTACATGGTCAAAAGACAGTTTTGAAGAGCGGTCAAATTTTATAATTTCGTGATAAGATTTCTCAACTTGCAATTTGAGGGTACTATGTCCACTGAGAAGAGGTGGTAGTATTGATTCATTCTCTATCGAATACGTTTTGAAATCTTCCCATGTTGAATATCTAGGATTTTTTCAAAATCAAAAGCGCTCTCATCATATGTGGTGGAAGGAGATGATGAACTAGATGATGAATCGGCAGTCACCATGTCAATTTCGTCTCTTGTTTGATATTTATTTGAAGGATCTAGGATATCTTTTATTCCGATGACTATATTGCATAAGGCATCCGTGGTTTTAACCACTTGTTCAGATGTTAATAAGCATCTGTATTTAGGATCTATATAAACACAAGCAAGCAATATTTCATTATCAAGTAAAATCACTTCCCGGCTTTACATGGAGCTTCTTATATCGTCAGCTATGGTACCTTCAATCTTGGAAAGAAAAAATATCAGATTTCCATTCTTTTAAAAATTGACCGGGAGTCAAATCTTCACTTTGAACTTTTTTTGTTACTATATATGGCCAGTACAATAGTTTTCTAATCTTCTCGCTTGTTTCCACATTGATTTTGGAAGATTCAAATCTGGATTTGCCATGTCCAACAGTACAGGCTTCAATTCTAATAAGCGCCCAATCATTAGATAGGTGCTGCCCCATCTAATAGGTTGATCTAGAATACTAACTTTACCTGCACGTCTTTTAATTATCTCTTCCACCTTTTGTTTTCTTGTGGCTACAACAACCTGTCTCAACATACCTATGACAGAGGCAACATGCTTACCTCGCAACCCATCACAAATTGCGAGTTGCAAAGTATGTGCACCACATCTCATGTGATAGATAGTAGAGAAAAATGAAATTTCAGGTATATTATCTACGAGTATCTCATTATCTTCTTCATCTTGGGCATCTCTTGAATCATCATATTCAGTAAATGTTTGTATAATATTATCATCAGTATCTTCATCATTAGAAGTTGCCACATTTAATTTCTCAATAAATCATATTTGTAGTATTATCACTGACAATGCAGAGTACAAATTCTTTTGATATGCCATAATCTTGCAGGGTTTTCAAAATAAGATCGTGCAGGTAGTCACTTGTTTGTTGAACGTGTGTATCTTTCACTGCTATCGTGCGGGTAAGTATTTTATTATCATCAACAAATCGGACATTTATGGCAAAATAATGGGTTCGTATTTTAGCGCCCCCGTCAACTTTTAAATATATGAAGTGTCCTTTTAATTGCTCTTCAAGAGCAAATTTTTCTTCTTTGTATCTATCAATAACTAAATCACTGATGTTGTCTTTATCTAGACTAATATCAAATTTCTTAGCCATGTCTTCTTCCCAAACATTGATAAAGCCATAGAATCTTTTACAATTAACTCAATTATGCTATTCTTGAAGCTATTGGGACTTATGTAGAGTGACTTTTTGGCAGGTCAAAAATTGGGTAATATCTGCTGGCTTAATTTAGTTTTGATACTTATAGAAGTATTAGGTTTTGACAACTCAAACATTTGATTCTTTTCTTCGATCACTTTTAGTATTTTAGGATGTAATTGACTCAAGTTTCTTTTCAAATTATATACTCTCGAAGAGACATCTGGCTTTTTAGTTTAAGGTTTTGCAATTTTAGCGCCACACGTTGAAATATTTCCTGAAGCATCCGAAACTTCACAAACTCACATAGTGTTTATTATCTGAACTCTCAGTAAAGTACTTAAATATATCAGACTTAATTTTTTAATCTTTATCCATTACTAAGGGTCATGGACTAATAATAATTTGCATTAAAGAATCAATATATATTACAAATTACAAAGAATCTGAAAAAAATAGCAATACAAATAATTGGCAAAAAATTAAAACAATTCAGAAGTCCCACTCTTATTAGGCATTATTTAGTTAGTTACCTAGATGTGTACAGTAGTTAGTAATTTGATTTAATTAAATACGGGCCTACCTATAGCTGTACGTGTAAACTATGTAAATCTAGCTAGCCTAAAAGAATTACAACCAAGGCCTACAAATTACAATACCAATTCAATATCGCCAATATGTATTAAAATATTGCCTGGAGCCAGAATAAGGAGCTGTGATTTCAAGGTTTCTGGCTCCCGCTCCCCGTCAGTAAAATTCCCCGACCCTACCGGCTCCGGCACCGAAACCCTGCTGAAAAAGAAATTTAGGGAATCTTTTATATCAATATTAAAACCATTGAATTTTCCCGAATTGAAACACTAACTAACAATATTAATCATTAAATTAAGCACCAACTACTTGTTATACCTGTAGTTCAAATACTACCAGCAATGTTGTTGGATTTCGAAAAGCTTCACGGCCAGTGAGTGATAGTAGCCGCCGCTTCCTATCATATACAAAGCCAATGAGAAATAGTTGTGGGGGTTGCTACTGACCTCTGAAGTAATATGTTGAGATTGCGCCAGCCTAGCTATATAATTGTCATTGAAAGTACTTTATAACTTCATCGAGAGTAGAGATAGATATCATATTTGAATAATAATTTCATCTTAGTTTGGTTATGACTTATGTTTTTTAAACAAAGTTCAGAAATAAATATAAGTATCGAAATTTTGTGATATTTTGAAAGGGGGGAAATTTAGTTTAGAGTTCCTTTTTAAAATTATTAAAATTGGCGAAGTTCAGAAAATTTATAGAAATCTAACCATGGCTGCTCTTTTTTAGATTTTAAATTTTAATCTTAGTAGCGAAGCGCAAACTCCCCCCAGTGGCGAAGCCATTGCCTGGTTTATTTATATTCTATAATGAAAATTTTAAGATTAGTGAGGTAAAAGATGTAAAAAGGAATATTCCAAACACTCGTTAAGATACTATTTCTAATATGCTAACTGACATTTCAATGCATAATGTGGATTGCGGTGTATGTGCATTGTGGAGTCGCCTCCGTTGAGAATGGCTGGTGTAAGTCCTTGATTCATCTGTGCCCGTGCTTTAAATGGCTTGCCTTGGTATATCTCCTTTCGTTTGTCTTGATTAAATATTGACAATTAATATGACTGTTTATTATGCATTTTCAAGTGAGTTACCTTAAATTTTATAACAATGCGCATTGTTTGTATTTTTCATTATAAACTATTTCCCTAAGATGCGCGTATTAGCTCGAAATGTTAAAAATAAATCATTAAATCATTCGATGAATGAATTTTACTATTCTCATAGGGTTTTGCTGAATATTAAATTGAAGCTTTCCAGAGGTAAACCCCGTAAGGTGCGCGGCGATTTGCTATCTCGGCCGCCGTGCTGACGTAACTCAGCACCCCGTCCGACCCCAGCTTAGCCTCTTCTCCTTCTTTCAGACAGCCTGTATTTCTCCCCTACTTCGTCGCTTTTCATACAACCTCTCCCACAACTTTCTCTAGTCGGCCTCTAATTTCACAGGGTAGATGCTGACCTTCTTCTCAGCCAACCGTCCCGGATCGGGGCTGAGGGGCGAGGGGACAATGTTCCACAACCCCTGAGCTCCGGTTTGGGATGTTTTTTTTTTAACAACCTGCTTTATCCCCACCCATACCTTCCTCACATCCCTTTTCCTTTCCTCTTCACACACTATCAATTTTACGCCGTGTACAAGGTGGAGCCACAAGGCCCATGGACTGCCAGGCCACCAGGCGGGGGGGTGGTCCTGAATGGCGGCACCTGGCTCTGCCAGGCTTGTACGCACCCCTTGCAGGGCGGGCTACTGCGAGGGGTGATGAGCTATTGAATCCCGTGGGACAAATAGGGTCACCATGCTCAATGATTAAGAAGAAAAATTCTCACCTTAATTTTTCCAGTTCCATCGTCGGAGCCACCCTCGGGAAGCTCCACAGGAAAAATGGAGATCCCCGCCCTACTGTGCCTGCGCAGGGGACCCTCCATATTTCTCTAACTGGAGAGGAGGCTTACTCCTCTCCTCCACATACAGGTGTAGGGGATTCCCCCTCACCCCCTTCTCTAGAGGTGCTTTCAGGCACCTCCCTTTTTCCAGCGGACTTCCCCCCTTTTCTTTCCAAGGGAACTGCCAAGAAAGCCAGCAGGCAGCCCAAGGCCGACCACTCACCAGTGAAGCGGCTCGGTAGGGCAAACCCTCTTAGGGAAAAGAGGGAAGCCAGGCCCCTTCGGTCGCTTCCCTCAAAAGACCAGCTGGCAAGAATATTAAACCTTGCCAGGGTCAAGGCCTGTGCCTCCCCACACAACCTGACAATTGACAATGATGCCAGCAGGGCCTGTGATGTCGTGGGGGGGGGGCACATGGAGGCTTCTCCCTGACATAAACATAGGCCTTGAGGCAACCCAGCCTCAGAGGGTAGGGCCTTCCATTGGAGGGATTGAATCCGGGCTCGGCGCTAAGCACCGAACCCGAATCCGCCCTTATGCAAGGTCCTCCTCAAACGGCTAGGGTTTCCGAGGCAGTACAAGGAGGGGAGGGATCTCCTCAGACCGGTGCCCCTAAGACTGCCAGGACCTTCTCCATTTCGGAGAAGGACTTGGCTGAGGGGGGTCCATCTGGCCTGGGGGCTCCTGCAGGCGGAGGGGAGAAGCGGCTTCATTCCCCGACCTCCTCTCCTAAAAAAGAAAAAGAACAGGAAAAAGACTCGGGGTTCCTCTCCGTCCGCGGGGGCTGCGGGGGCTGCGGGGACAGATGGGTCTGCTATCACTTTGGTAAGCGACCAAGCCAGGATCGGCACATCTGGCCCCTTTGCCCCCAAATAAGACGAAAAGTGCGAAGGGTGGAGCCTCGATAACATCTGGGGCCCCTCATTCAGAGGCTACCTGGCCTTTTCGAGCCTATCGGCTTCAAACGCTTTCTCGTTATTCGCTCCACTGATGGCAGCATGTTGGCCAAGGACAATATGATCCATCAGAGGAGAACATTAGCTAGGGTAATTGGTAGAGAGGCGAAGGTGACCCGTTTCTCGGACAGGAACCTTCTGGCAAATGCGGCGGGTCCCTCCGAGGCGGCCAAGATAAGTGCTCTTCGGACACTTAATGGCACCCTGGTGAGTCTGACGCCGCACTCTACCATAAACTTTGTGAAAGGAGTAGTTTATGCGAGGGAACTCGTTGACTACTCCATAGAGGACATCACCTTAAAGCTGACAGACTATGGGGAGGTCAAGGTCGAACGTGTGATGAGAAAACAGGAAGGTGCCTCGAGACCCACCCCTACACTCATTGTCACGTTTGACTGTGACAAGCTGCCTGATTCGGTGCGTGCCGGTTAGTACCACTACCGCGTGAAGGCATTCGTGCCACTGCCGGGGCGGTGCTATTACTGTCACCGCTTCGGCCATACGAATCGTTCATGTAGAGGTGCAAAGTCGGGGTCACCCGAAGTATGTGTAAATTGCTCCAAGGCAGCACACGATAAGTCTAAATCGTGTGTGGCCAAGTGTGTCAATTGTGGAGAGCCGCACGCCGCTTCTTCGAAGCAATGTGGTGCATATCTCCTTGAGAAAGAAATCCTGGCCGTTCAGGCCCAGGATCGACTTTCATTCCGCAAGGCTTAGGACTTGTTCCTGGCGCGCCCGGCTCTACCTGGGACGTCATATGCCTCAATAGCTAGAAAGACACCCTCTGCTCCTGGCACATCCAGGTTTTACTCAACCCTGGCACTCCCCTGGTAAAGCTGGCGGCAAAAAGGGTTCACACCCAGCCCCGGCTAAAATCAGGGCTCCCCACCTTCCACCAGCGTGAGGGTTTCTCGTAAGGCGAAACGGCCTCGCGCCTCCACAGAGTCGTTAGACTCACAAGAGGCAACACCCCTGAAGTTGGTCGCCAGCCATCTTCCGGGGTTCCTAAAGCTGTCCCCCGAAAGGAGGACAGCAACAAAGGAGCTTCGGCTCCTTCGCCCACGGCTAGTGGTGGGCTGAGTGGCTCTGAGACGGTGGTTCCTCGAAAAGAGAGCCCCCCGCCTCCGAAACCGCAACGCGCGCCTAAGGTTTCGAGGCGGAGGGAGGAAAAGACTCGCATGGCGAGCCCCAGCCTCTCTCAATAAGTCCTCGAAGGCGACAGCGCCTTGAGCGCTTTGTCCGGCCAACAGCGCCCGGGGTTTTGCCTCCGGGAAGCGTACGGCCATTCCCGTAAGTGTCTTCTGTTCGAAGAGGGCACCCGTGTCTCCTCCGAGCTAGGCCTGGAGGGCATATTCCTTCTTCCTTCGATAGAATTGCCGTAAACTCCGGGCCAACTGGGAGGAGCTGCGGAGGCTCGTCTCGTCCCGTTCCCCGTTAGATATTTTTTCTGCAGGAGACCATGCTAGGCGCGTGCCCCCTGCCTGCCCTTACGGGGTGTAAGGGTCTTGCAACCTCACCACCACGAGATGGGGGCCGGGCTGGGCGATGTGCGGTTTACACATGGCATGATTTCTTCGTTCTTCCTTTCACTTTAGATACCTCCTTTCAGGCAGTGGCTGTGCAGCTTCATCTAGATAAGAGGTATACTATCATTTCTGCGTACATTCCACCGTTAGCTGACTTCAACGCGGGGGACTTACGCCGCGTCGTGGCACGGTTGCCGAGGCCCTTTCTCTTGCTTGGAGATCTGAACGGCAGGCATCCTCTCTGGGGAGATTACTCCATAAATCCCAGGGGACAGGTCCTTACCGATCTGATCGAAGAGCTTGAGATGGGTGTCCTAAACGTGGATGAGTTTACGCATCACTACCCGAGAACCGCTTCATTTTCTTGCTTTGATCTATCTTTGCTCTCTTCGGATGCACAGCCTGATTTTGATTTTGGGGTGGTTAATGACCTCCATGGTAGTGATCACTTTCCCATTTAAATATCATTTTCAGGCCAACTGCCACCTGAGAGCCCACCTCGGTGGTGCTTTGCGCGGTGGCCTACATTTTAGGAAATGACTGAATTCTCTATCTCAGTCGACGAGTTTAGATCGGCAGATGAGGCCGTTGAGTTCTTCTTCGGCAAACTCATCGCCGCGGCCCTGACTACTAGTCCTAGAACGTCTGGCCGTTTTGCACGCCGACCACTCCCATGGTGGTCGGCCGAGTGTGAGACAGCCCTTAAACAGAAGCGTTATGCCTACATGCGCTATAAGCGCAGCCCGAACGATTTCGTCGGGCTGGAGTTAGGCTCTTCCTGGCGGGCATACGTGTCTTCACTTAACGGGAAGACCCCTCTGGCAGAGGTGTGTAAGCGAGTCAAAAGGATTCGGGGCAAGTTCACGCAGGACCCCCCTCCCGTTCTCCAGGAGAATGGGACCGCAATCTCGGACCTAACGTCCGTGGCGGAATCCTTCGTGACCGCTTTCTACGCATTCTCTAGCCGGGATGCTGCTCCGCCAGCATTCAATGCACGTCGTGATGAGGCGGAAGGCCGCCGGCTGGACTTTACCTCCAGAGGCGGAGAACCCTTCAACGACAGGTTTCCTCTGAGTGAGTTGCGTTCCGCTCTTGCTTCGTGCGCGGACGATGCCCCTTACGCCATGCTTCGACACCTATATGAGCAAGGCATGGCTTTTCTCTCAGATTTGTTCAAAAGGATCTGGGTAGAGGGTCTCCTCCCAGATTTCTGGCGAATTTCTACTGTGCTCGCCTTTCGCAAACCGGGGAGAGATCACTCTACTCCGACCGGTTTCCGCCCAATCTCTCTAACCTCTTGCGTGTGCAAGTTGATGGAGAAATTGGTAAATGTTAGATTAGCCTTTTTCCTGGACAGCGGAGGCCATCTGTCTTCTGCACAGTGCGGCTTCCGCAAGTTCCACTCCACGTCGGATGCTCTGCTCCGAATGGAAAATGCCGTCTTCCAGGCCTTCCTAGGTAGACAGAACTACGCCACGGTGTTTTTCGATCTGGAGAAGGCCTATGATACCGCATGGTGATACGGTATCATGGAGACTCTCCACACGATGGGGGAGAGGGGACACCTCCCAATGTTTAAATCTAAATTTTTGCGAGATCGTTGATTCCGCGTACTGGTGGGGGAGCCCTGCCCGGCACAAAGGAGCAGGAAGAGGGTGTCCCGCAGGGAAGTGTCCTCAGTGTCACACTCTTTGCCCTGAGCATCAACGGCATCACCTCGGTGCTGCCAGAAGATGTTCTCGCTACGCTCTACGTGGACGACCTTTCGATCTCGTTTGGCGCGGCCCAGATGCCAACTCTGGAGCGTCGACTCCAACAGGCATTGAACCGCGTCTCTCGCTATGCCGAAGCGCACAGGTTTTGGTTTTCTTTGGCCAAGACTAAGGTGGTACACTTCTGCCGCCATCCACGGCTCTACCCCGACTCAGATTTGTTTCTTAAAGGGGTGCGCCTGGATGTGGTTGAATCGCACCGTTTCCTTGGTCTTGTATTCTACCGACGTCTCACCTGGGAGGCTCACATTCGCAGCCTTAGGGTCTCTTGTACCCGCACCATGGATATTCTCCGTTCCGTGACGTTCAGCGCTTGGGGCGCTGATAGGGCTACTTTCCCCCTTACATTTTTATCGATCCTTTGTTCGTTTAAAGATCGACCACGGATGCGAGTTTTATGCATCCGCAGCCAAGCGTTTATTGCGGAAGGTGGACTTGATCCACCACCCCGGCCTTCGCCTTGCGACCGGTTTCTTCCGCACTTCCCCTATTGAGAGCCTGTTGGTTGATTCTGGGGAGATTTTACTCGCTCTACACCGCGTACAGTTCATCACTCACCTGTACGCGCGAGCCCGGTGCCTTCCTCAGTCGCCAACAGCTCTCACTGAATCCGCAGCTGATCTCGACGGTGCCTATGCCGCCGAAAGATGCCAGAAATACCCTAAGCCCTTTGGGTTTAGGTCCAGGAAACTCCTTCGAGAGCTAGGTATAGCTCTCGGGCCGGTGGCGCCCCTGGTTCTACCCAGGACGCATCTGCTCACAAAGCTTGTACTGCGCCGGGAGTATTTCGTTCGACCTTTTTGGAGCACTTCTCGTGTCACGCTGGAACCGTGCCAGTGTATACGGATGGCTCCAAGTCCCAAGAGGGGGTCGGCTTCCACGTCGTATCCACCCCTGTTTGCAATCAGCGGGACTCTGCCAGGCGCTGCATCTGTCTTCATGCACGAGCTGTTGGCAATACACCACTCGGTACGGGAGATTACACGATGTTCCCGGTTCGGAGCCTGGATTGTGATCTATAGCGACTCACAAGGCGATCTGAGTGCTCTCGGGGCATTGGAATCTCCGCATCCCCTGGTTCGCGATATTCATGACGCCACGGTTTTGGCGAGCCGAGCGGATGTCGAGATTATCTTCTGCTGGGTGCCTGGACATGTAGGAATTACGGGAAATGCGGGCGCCAAAGAGTCCGCGAGGATTCTGCGACCGGTCCAGCGTTTCGCTCTTCCTCACACCGACTACATGGCAGGAATACGGGCAGCTCTTCGGACTGCTTGGCAAAGAATATGGGAGACGGTTGAAGGGAACTCAAAGTTGCGTGCCATTGTGCTGCAACTGTTCTCATGGACCTTTTCCCCAATACCACGACGGCTTCAGGTCGCTTTCTGTCGTCTCTAAATTCGGCACACTCGTGTGACGCATCGCTATCTGATGGAGCGCTCGCATGCGCCCTATTGTGACAACTGCGTCGCCCCCCAGACTGCTCAGCACATACTTGTCTAATGTCGTAGTCTGGGTGATCTTCGCGCACGTTACCTGCCCTGGTACCGGGATGGGCTTGGTCGCTACCGCCTGTCCCTTGGGCTCAGGACGAGTGCGTGCCTATTGACTGGTGGACTTGTTGACTTTTTGGGGAGGCTGACCTTCTCCCTTTTATTTAATTAGGTTTTGTCGTTTTTTGTTATTTGTTTATTTCTAGGTCGCACGCTCCTGCGCTGGGGGGAGGGGGACCTCCTCCCGACGCTGGAGCTTGCTTCCTAATTGGCATCTTCCCTTTTTACCTTTTTTTTTAAATTTCTCTTTTAAAGTAGCCTAGAACTAGGCTGTTTGTTTGCGGCGACTTATGCCCAAGTGGGCAGTCGCCAGATAGTCCCTTAAAAAAAAATCCAGAAGTAACCACTTTGTGTGTGTGTGTGTGTATATATATATATATATATATATATATATATATATATATATATATATATATATATATATATATATATATATATATATACCGCGCGTACATGGTCGAGTCCTTCGCGATGATTTTCTCTGCATTCCCCAGCCGGGATGCTGCTTCGCCAGCATTCAATGCACGGCGTGATGTCGCTGAAGGTCGCCGATTGGACCTTGCCTCCAAACGGGGAGAACCCTTCAAAGGCAGATTTACATTGAGTGAATTGCGTCCAGCTCTCTTTTTCATGCGCGGCAACAGCCCCTAGTCTGGATGATGTCACGTATGTCATTCTTCAATACTTAGGTGAGCAGAACATGAGCTTACTGCAAGATCTGTTCGACAGGATCTGGACATAAGGTTGTCGTCTCATACTCCAGGCAAATGACTACTGTGCTCGCTTTACGTGTGTAAGTTGATATAGAAATTGCTTAATGTTGATTAGCCTTTTTTCCTGTACATGGGGAAGCCACCTGTGCCATGCACAGTGGGGCTTTCTCAAGTTCTACTCCACATCGGATTCTCTGCTCTTACTGTAAAATGGCCTGTGCGAAGCCTTCCTTTATAGACAGCACTACGCCACGGGTTTTTTTTTCTCTCTGGAGAATACCTATGATACTCCATTGGCAATGCGGTATCATGGAAATTTTTCATACGATGGAGTTGAGAGGACACATCGTAATATTTCAGTTGTGAATATCTGCCAGATCGTCGATTCCGCGTATGGATGGTGGGAGCCTTCTCCGCCCCAATGGAGCAGGAAGAGGGCATTCCGCAAAAATGTTTCTCAGTGTTCACACTCCTGTCATGAGCATCAATGGTATCACCTAATTGCTGTCGGAAGATGTTATCGCTACGCTCTACATGGACAACCTTTCGATCTCTGTTGGTGTGAGCCAGGTGCTAACTCTGGAGCGTCGACTCCAACAGGCATTGAATCCTATCTCTCGCGATGCCGAAGCGCAGAGGTTTTGGTTTTCCGTGGCAAAGACTAAGGTGGTGCACTTCTGATGCCAACCACGGCTCCACATGGACCCGGACTTGTTCCTAAACGGAGTTCGCTTGGAAGTGGTGGATTCACTTCCTTTTCTTGCTCTTCCTTTTGACCAACGCCTCACCTGGGAGGCTCATATTTGCAGCTTAAGGGGCTCTTGTACCCGCACCATGGACATTCTTCGTTCGTGACGTTAATCACTTCCGATGCTGATAGGGTTACTGCCTTACTTTTCTCCCTATCTTTTATTCGTTCGAAGGTTGAATATGGGTTCGAGTTTCATGCATTAGCAGCCGAGCGTGTATTGAGGAAGGTGGACTATTCATCAATCTGGTATCTGCCTGGCAGCCGATGCCTTACGCACGTCTCCCATTGAGAGCCTACTTGTCGATGCCGGGGAGATGCCACTCGTTCTGTACCGTACATAGTACATTATGTGCTTGTACACGCAATCCAGGCGTTTCACTCAGTAGCTAACTGCTCTCACTGTATCCGCAGCCGATCTCGACAGTTCCTATGCCGACGAGAGGTGCTAGTCAAATCTTAAGCCCTTTGGGTTAGGCCTAGAAAACTCCGAGACTTCGATGTAGTCTCTGGTTCTTCCCAGGAAGCTACCTTGGGGGGTACCACCTCTGACTATTTGTCGCCACGCTTCTGCTACCAAAGCTTCTACAGCGCGTGCAGTATTGCGTTCGGCCTTTTTCGAGCACACTTCCTGCCATCCTGGATCCGTGCCAGTGTACACGGATGGCTCTAATTCCCAGGAGAGGGTGGGCTTCTACGCGGTATTTCCTCTATTCGAAGTGCACGGGGCTCCTATTATCTTCGGATGGGTTCCTGGACATGTGGGAATTGGGGGAAACGAGGGCGCCAAAGGGTCCTCGAAAACTGGGCGACCAGATCAGCGTTTCGATTTTCTTCACACCGTCCACATAGCAGTTTGGGGCATGGGGACCTAAAGTTGCGTGCCATTGTCCCGCTACTTTTCCCATGGACTTGCCCCCTAATGCCGCGACGACTTCATGTCGCTTCATATCGTCTTCGAATTGGGATAAGCGTGACACTCACCGCTATTTGATAAAACCTCTCCCCAACCCCTTACTCCGACGACTGCGTTGTAACCCAGACTGTTCACCACATTCTCATTGAATGTCCCTGTCTGGGGGATCTTTGCGCACGTTACCTGTCCCGGGGGTCGCTGCCCATTGTCCCTTGTACTCATGACGGGTTCGTTCACACAGACTTGGGGATTATTTGACTTCTTAGAGGATGCTGGCCTCCTGTATTTTATTTAACTTTCTTTGATGTTGGGCGCTTTCGCCGGTGACGAGGGGTAGGTGAGCCTTTCCCCAACGACGGAGTGTCTCCCTCTTCTTGCTTTTATCTTTTTTTCGCTTGTTTTTTTCTTATGCTTTTAAGTTTTGGTGTGTATTATTTTTTGTATGGATTTTAAAGTAGCTTAATATTAGTCTGATTTTTTTTTTATTACGGCGCTTATACGCATGTTTGCAATCGCTTAATGGGCGCTTTTAAAAAATCGATCTCATCGTCCCTGCTTCTCGATTTTGCGCCGATCGGGCGTCTGAGACGGGGTAATTTGACAGCTTAAACGTGCGAATGATGTAAATTGGATAGTCTGCAACTGCTGCTCCCTCTTGCCCCCGAATTAGCCGACTTTGCCATTGGCGACGCCTGCTGGACGGCTGATTCTGGGATTTCCGCGACCAGGCACACATTTCTCCTCCCGTCCGGGAATCCCACACCTCAAAAAAGGCAATGTGGTCAAAGCTCTATCGATGAAGGGAGGTGGGGGGGGGGGACGGGATGATATAACCAACTGAGGTTTATTTACTCAGGGAAGAAAGGCCGAATGTACGAAGAGTACACAATTAGAAATGGCAGGAATTGTCCCCAAAATTAGGGATACCAGGGATTAGATTATAAACTAAAATGTTGAATCCTCATTTCGGGGAACAGGAGATGAATTGAATAGCATATAAAGCGAAGGATAAGCGTCCCTTAAATATAATGACTCCTATTTTTCGT
The DNA here is from genome assembly GCA_963969495.1 of Ceratothoa steindachneri. Taxonomy (NCBI): domain Eukaryota; kingdom Metazoa; phylum Arthropoda; class Malacostraca; order Isopoda; family Cymothoidae; genus Ceratothoa; species Ceratothoa steindachneri. The sequence goes on from OZ018319.1 coordinate 75,374,385, forward strand.
TGTGTAACGTAGCTGCCTGAAAAGGACGACTTCTCCAATATAAATCCAAAGCGAATCACCAACGAGGCGAGTTAGATAACAGCGGTGTCAATTTTTGCTAATGACACCAAATTGGCAGCCGCTGTAGACGAATTTGAGGTTAACAGTTAAGTGTAATGATTTAAATTAATTAGTATCTTGGCTACATAGGTGGCAGATCACTTTTAACCTTTAAAAACCGCAATGTTATTAACATGAGAAAGAATGAGAAGGAATTAGTAGTAGTAATCGATTGGCCAGTTAGGTTTTCTAAGCAGTGTACAGAGGCAAATTTAGGGCAAATAAAGTGATGTGCTTCATTAATAGGCATCGTAGTTGGAAAGAAAGTTTAGCTTTAAACCTTATAACTGGTAGGTCAGGCCACATTTATGTAGTGCTGATGGTCGCCACATCGTCACATCATAGACTGAAAGTACGAGTACTTAATTAATATGTTTGCACTTAAAAGCTGTGAAAGTGGTTATGATGAGCTTGATAGATTGGATAATGGCAATTTTTTGAGTCGGAAGGTTATATATATATATATATATATATATATATATATATATATATATATATATATATATATATATATATATATATATATATATATATATATATATGATGAAAATTAATGCAATATCGCAAGAAAAGATGAGGAATTAAACCACATTCTCCGAAGACAATTTAATTCAGAACAGTTTCGGTGTATCTTACACCCTTTTTCAACTGACACTGGGCAGAAAATATGAGAAAAGCATAACACAAGATCCCCTCTTCCCCCCCCCCAATCCCCTACTTGTGGCTAATCTGAGGGGAGGGTTAGGCCTAAACATATTGAAGGGCTGACATTTTACTATTTTATTTATTTGCGATCTTATTACAGGATTAAAAGAAAATTGACCCTCAGATAGATTTAAATTAGGAACTGACGATATCAGCTCGATTCTACGATTCTTCTCTTAACATAGTTAGCCGATTTAAATAACATTTTACTTCCATTGAAATCGATCCTATGATTCTTGTCTCTAACATGGCAAAAAATTCCACTACTTTCGCTGCCCACTCTAATATCTCTTTTGTGTTCGTACAATCTCTTGTCTAGATTTCTCCCCGTTTCCCCCATATAAACTTTATGGCAATCGTTGCATGGTACTGCATATACTCCTATGTTATGATGTTCTTTGGGTTTCCTGGCCATCATCAATTGGTTTAAGGAATTATTATATTTAAAGACTAGATTAATACCCGCTTTTCCAAATATGTCCTTTAAACTATTTAATTTATTATTAAATGGCAATGTTATACATTTGTTGAAGTCATTAGTGCGGGAAGGCTTATTACCATATAATGTTTTCCTAGCTGCAAAATGGGCAGACGATATGAACCAATCGGGGTAATACAAATTAGAAAAAATGGTCCTGATAATGACAATTTAAATCGGCCAACTATGTTAAGAGAAGAATCGTAGAATCGAGCTTGATATCGTCAGTTCCTAATTTAAATCTATCTGAGGGTCAATTTTCTTTTAATCCTGTAATAAGGTCGCACATAAATAAAATAGTAAAATGTCAGCTCTTCAATATGTTTAGGCCTAACTCCCCACCCCCCAGATTAGCTACAAGTAGGGGATTGGGGGGGGGGGAGAAAGAGGGGATCTTGTGTTATGCTTTTCTCATTTTTCTGCCCAGTGTCAGTTGAAAAAGGGTGTGAGATACACCGAAACTGTTCTGAATTAAATTGTCTTCGGAGAATGTGGTTTAATTCCTCATATATATATATATATATATATATATATATATATATATATATATATATATATATATATATATATATATATACGCTTCTATTCTCTTTAGTCTTTTTGCCTTCGTGTTCATTTGTTCTCTCTTTTTACAATGTTTTCTTGTGACTGTGGCCCGCTGCCACTAGCTTAAAGAGGAGACTACGTGTGGTCCTATGAAACAGCAGCGTGTCCAACTTCTCCGCCTGTCTCCATTCCTTAACGAAGGTGCAGGGATGATATAAGGGTTAAGAAGAACGACGAAGGATAATAAGGAATGTACCTTCCTCAACCCCCTCTCCCCCATTCTAAGAGGTTGTCAGGAGGCTTTGAATTCGCAAGTGCATTTTTGGAACCATGCGACCTTCCCCCGAGCAGAAGCTGAATGCGCATTATGAGCGTTGTCTGGCAAAGTGGGAAAACCAGTAATTAATTAGACTCTAGTCGATGATTGGGCTGGGGGTTGGGGGGAAGGGGCTGTCTGGCATCTTTTATTTGTTCTTAAATCGTGTTCCCGTTCTGAAATGCGAACGTTCCAACCCCGTGGCATTTTGACCTAGAGGGATTATACCAATGGCCCTGTCTAATCATTCTCGTTAACTTTCGTTGGAATCTTTCTTGCCCGTTAACTCTTTTTACTTATTTTTTCCTTTCTTCATATTTGTGTTGTCCTTCTTCTCTCCCTTCTTCTCAACTGCGAATTTCTATCTTTGATGACGTCATCTTCTTTTATCTTCTCACAAATTTTCCCTGTGACAGATTTTTATATTTAAACCCCGAATATATTTATGGTTTGTTGCCATAAATTTATTTGTGAATTTTTGAGGATTTTTTTCAGTGAATTTATTTATTTGGGGTGATACACGTCCTCCCTTTTCCGAAATTCAGTCTCCCAAAGGGATGTCAACTGCAGCAAGGGCTACCTTGCTATAGCTACTACATGGTTACGGTGCCCTCCAAGCCCAATGCTTGCTGGAGGAATCTTCAGCTATGTTTCACACATTTCCACTTCCTCCATCTTGACTTTCTTTACATATCTATCCTTAGAATCCTTTTGCGGGAAATGCCCTCATTAGTTGACGGTTACAAAAAATAATGATTCCGAAACGTTATCGTGTGTAGGTGAAATTGCGTGCATTGATTCACTCTAGACTGCGAATCAAACGGGTTGACTTGAATTGTGATTTTGGACAATCGTTGACCTGACCAATGTCTTGTGGAATTGTATGTATGACTCATCTTGCAGTCGAAGCTTTTGTCTTTTCGTTCAATTTCCTTTGCTCCGGTCGTATCATCGCTGCACTTATGGTTCGGTTAGTGGGCGCCATTTGTAGTATATATTAATCTCGCAATTCGGTTCCAAAAGAGAAGTTAATCGGCTCTTGATCAGCCAATGTTTTATAGAAAGTCCTTTAAAACGGCCATCCTGAGTCTTGGACTCCATCTCTAGGCGTCTTTTCGGACGAGCATGGCAACGGCTTTTCGACGCATATTTTCGATTCCCACCAAACGGACGTAATCTATTGTTTATTTTTATCGCACATGTCCTGGGAAGATTGGAGTGGATGTTGTGTATGTGTAAATTTGATTTTCTCCGAGTCTTTCGGGATTCTGAAAATTTGGGTAAGTTTCGCCTTCAAACTCCCTGTTTTTCCAAATATTTCATTTCATTATTATGATTACCTGCATCAAGCCACACCCATCAAAGGAATTTTCCCCTGAACGGTACTGAACCAAGGTTCGTAGAAAAAGCATTGAATTATGGAATGTCATGATTTGTGAAAAGAGGAGCCTACCCTTCGGGGGGGGGGGGAGATGCTAAAAGCACGGAATTCTTCCAGCATGTTTCCCTTCCCCAAAGAATGTACCAGGGGAGAAGTGAAAATGAGGTTATGGAAGATGGGCATGAGTGTCCCTGGTACCATATCAGAAATGGCATTCCGACCCACCGCTGACGCCATCAATGCGCATCGATTCAAACATGGCGGGAAATCGTGGAGACGACTCATTGGCGGGAACCTTGGCCTCGACGGGGTGAGGGACCCGAAGATTCAGTATTGGACTCGCGCGACCTCCAATTGGGGTGTCGCACCCGCTCAGACACGAGTCTTTTTACACGGGGAATCAAATCCATATCCCCGAGATTATGGGAGTGGGGTTAAATAAGATGAAAAGGCGTTCTGATTCTCTTTACTTATTTTCCTTCGAGTAAGTTCGCCCACCCTGTCCTCTGCAGCAGGTGTCGCCCTCTTTCTGGGTATAATCCGAGTTTCATCTTCTGTGCCCCGCCACCCACGGTCATGAAAGGGTCTCAACCCAGGGGCAGGGTTGAATGCAGGGCCTTCGTCCACCCGAGCGCGCCACGCTCTCAAGTTCGAACCCGCCCCCTGGCAAGATCAAGGAGTAATTTGGGTCGGGGCATAAAGCGGAGCTACCAACAGGGGCATGTGCGCATGTGGATGAGGAGACATCACGGGAGAGGCAGCAAAGATAAGGCGGGGGACTCGTCAAGGAGGAAGGGGTCCTTGAAGCTTCAGGCGAAAACCAACGAGGGCATCTACTCCAGAAAGTCAGGTATTGGGGACAGGAGGGAACGCAATCCAACAAATGTTAGCTGCAGCATGGTTTCCATCCTACACCTGACACACCCTTTGGGGGGATGATATTATATAAAAGAAAGATGGCGCTAGTAGAAGGGGGGAGGAGAAAGCAGGGGTGTTAACTACCACACCAACGGAGCCAAGGGGGGGGGCCCTCCTGGTCCCGACGAAAGATGAGTTGACGAAAACTGGTTGACGACTAGCCCGCGAAATTAACTGTCGGTAATGAAAATATGTGATAAGGGGTTCTTAAAGAAAGAGAAATGGGGGTGGAAATGATCATAAGGAAAAAACTCCTGGTAGTTTCAATCTAGTTTAAGATTACTGGAAGCATTGGGCCACAAAAGGGGGCTTATCGCTCCTTCAGTTGCTCTATTCTATTCTACATAGCCCCCCCCCCCCGCCCCATTTACGGGATTGAGAGAGAGAGATCCTGCCAGGTTTAATCCCCCACTCTCCCCCCCATATAGTGGTCGGAGTATGCCCACGATTTTGAGGTCGGTGTTCTTCCTACTCGCTCCCGTTCGGTCCTGGAATCACCGAGGGAGGTGTGGGTACCGGGAAAACCGAGTGGGGGTGGGGGGCAATGGAGGCACAAGAAACTGATTAATTTTCTCCTTCGAGCCCCGCCCCCTCCCCCCTCTTCCATCTCCTGCTGAAGTGTGCGACGGGGCGCCCTCTTCGATTTTTTTCCTACAACTGACGATGTCGCATTTCTGGGACAAACGTCAGTGAGGAGGAGGAAATGGAAGTTTCCCAAACGGGTCAGACGTAAAAATAATTCCCGGGAGATTTACATGAGGGAAATAAGTGAAGAATTTTATATTCCGTTGCAGGCAGCCTTAAGGTGTGATCAGTTGGCCAAAGGGTCTGTGCAAGACATCCTGTATTCCTAGATGGTCCTTGTTTTCTCATTTACCCTCAAAAGAGCTGTGGTCCGCCATATCTGTCCCCACTTAAGCTATTTCCGTCGGACATACCCTGCAACTCTTTCCCGCCGCGGATATTGCTTAATTCGTTTTGCCCACTCTTGCTAAAGGAGGGAAATCGAGCAGTCTTTGGCTTGAGATCACTCGCTCGAGTGGGTTAAGCCTATTTGTCAACAATTCACTCTTGCCTTGACAGCAGTGAAGCATTTCCTCTTGGGGTTCTTGATTATCATTATGACGAAAATATGGAAGAAGCCTCGGGTAGATGGGTTGTTCTTACTTTTCTTAGTCGCTCTCACACACTAATTAGATTTTGAGGTTGAAAAATGGAACCAGTTAAAAAGAAAGCTTCCAACTATAATTCGTTCTCTGGAGTTTTCTAGTAACTACGCTAACAGTGACGTAGGTATACTCGTCCCATACAACGAAGTAAAGCTTGTGTAAAATATGTTACACCCACAAATTCCCTCTTTTGACTGCTATCTAATCAATATGACAATATGCAGTCTGTCTATAATGGCGGATAACAAATAACCAATCATTTGGGAGTGTGAAAGATATTGGAGACAATAGTGACTTAATAATGTATTAAGTAAGGCTTGCGGTTGTGCACTGCCGAGTGACTCATTGGCCTTTCCCAGGTTCTCCTAAAAGGGTCGCAGTTTATTTATTCTCAATGTAGGACGAATAAGCGACTGATAGAAAGTATTCCTTAAATAGATGTTGACTAATATTGATAACAATTTATATAGCATCAACCCAAAGCATAGTTGGTTTAAAGACGGATAAAGGGGGAAGAGAAGATGGAATAAATCCAGATAAAAAATTAGAGTAATATATTTTACTGATAAATAAAACGATCAGGTTAGCAAGAGACTCAGGAAGCGACCTCCATAAAAGGCCTGGGGGTATAATAAAGACTCCCCAACAAGTTTAGGATAACTGTAATACTTAACTTAGGTTATGTTATGGAGATGATGTAGAATTATGGCACTAAACTTGTCAAGGTCTGGAATCTACAGAAGATCCTTTTAAATCAGGCGATTAATTCATTATAAAATAAAATTAATGAAAGAAATGAGTGAATTTAAATTGGGAATCTTGCCTTTGAGAACAAGACCTATTCCATAGCACGATAACCAACACGTATTCTTGTGATTTTGAAGTTTCTATGGCAACGGAAATTCGGTTGACTTGGATAACGCGATGCAACTGAAGACTAATCATAATCTTTGGATTTCTTGACACACTACCATTTATCAGACAAAACTTTGTATACGATTCTGTATATATTCGACTTCCTTGGTATTAAGAAAGAAATGAGCTCTCAAGCTAATGAACTTAAAGTTGAGTTTAAAATAGTGGGAGGGACTTGCTGTAATGCTAAGAGATTTATTAATTAGTATAAAGTCTAAGGTTCTTCCAAACTAAAACTAGCGTGTGATCTACTAAATGAATGCCACTACTAGTAGTATTTGATTAACAATAAATCACATGGGCACCTAAATATTCCGCAAATGAATGGGATGAATATTAAATTAAAAATGCGACGAGCGTTATCTATCATCGCTCAACAGGGTGGTTCGAAAATCTTGTCACCCCTTACCGAAAAGTAGAGGAACGACAAAATAATATCAAACACATTTACTGATCATCTGAATTATAAAATTAAACCAATATTTGAAATAGGAAATTAAAATAATAGTTACAGTAGGGGGATACTACTTTCGGACAACACTGTACTTAAATTTACCCAGAATTGAATAGAAAAAAACATCTAGATTTTTCAGGTAAGCATCTAAAGGGTGTTCCATTAAGACGGATCGAAGTTAGCAGTAAATAAAAGTGTTATTGGTGAAAATTTATTGATTTCACTATTGGATCATGTTATTTGAGTCATAGCAATTATGTGTGAAAAATAATATCACCTAAATGTCTGCCAAGGCTTTGGCGGCACACCTCCACTCGATGGCCAAAATATTTGATGACGTCTCTGCATAGTTGCTCTTTGATCTTACCAATATGCCTTATTATCTCATCCTTCAGCTGTTGAATTGTTGTTGGCTTGTTGGCATAGACCTTACTTTTGAGATGACCCCAAAGGAAGAAATCTAAAGGCGTCAAGTCACACGATCGTGGGGCCAATTGACCTCGCTGTTTTGAGAGATGATGCGACCTGGGAACTTCTCATTCAATAAAGCCATTGTTGCATTAGCTGTGTGGCATGTGGCGCCGTCCTGTTTAAACCACAAATCTTCGACATCCATAGAATTCAATTCAGGCAATAAATAGTTGGTTATCATGGCACGGTATCGCTCGCCTGTCACCGTAACAGAATTCCTGGCATCATTTTCGAAGAAATATAGCCCAATGATTCCGCTAGCAAAAAAATGCACACCAAACAGTGACCTTTTGTGGATGCAGTGGCTTTTCAACGATCTTCCTGAGGTTTTCATCAGCCCAAATGCGACAATTCTGCTTATTAACGAATCCAAGATGAAAATGGGCTTCATCACTAAAGACGATTTTTGCGAAAAATCATCATCGGCTTGTCTTTGCTCGTGCACCCAATTGACGAATGTATGGCGCTTCAAATGGTCAGCAGTCTTCAGTTCTTGTGTCAATTGAATTTTGTAAGCGTGTAGAGACAAATCTTTTGTCAAAATTCGATGTAACGTTGTTGTGGAGAGGTTCAATCCCTGCGCGCGATGACGAATAGAGGTGTCTGGATCTTCTGCCATATTCTCGCGCACTGCAGCAATGTTTTCAGCTGAACGGCGTAAACGAGCACGTAATGGCGTTTTCATATCTGCCACCGACCCCGTTTGTTTGAATTTACGAACAATTTTCTCAATTGCACTCTCGGTTGGTCGATTATGTTGACCAAGAAAATCGCGAAGTACCCGAAATGCGTTTCTCTTTGAACGTCCATTTTCGTAATAGGCTTCGATAACTTTAAAACGTTGTTCGATTGTTAATCTTTCCATGGTTGAAATTGCCAAAGACTGAATTTGTTAAATCTGTAAGAAAAAGAAAAGAAATAATTAGACGCTTAAACTTAACTCACATTTAAAATCGGTCCAAGTTATTGGAACACCCTTTATAAAATTGATCAAGGAAATATATTACATATTATTAATCCAACAATTACTGTAGATTGAAATTTAATGACAAAGGATCTGTTAATTTAATGATACTTATTTTTTTAATTAAAGAGCATAACAAAATATGATCTTCAATTTCAGCTTCGGTAACAGTTGATAAGACATAATTGGAAAGAGGCTTCATCCTCATCAAAAAATGTCTATGCAGCCAATGTTCTAATGTTATTTAATAATTGAGGTGAAAGTTTTTAATTGCAGCAACATTTTTTCAACTAAATTTGACCATAAAAATAACGTGCAATGGTTTTAATTTCACTTAGTTTCTAAACTTTATTATATAAATCATTATGCTACACACTTCTATTTAAGCATTAGAATGTGACACTAATAATGCCGAGATCGCGCAATTGCTTCTTTCCCCTCTCCGAGGAAAGTATATTATTCCATTTCACTAAATTTACTTTCATTAACTGAATCTGCCTTTGAAATTGCTTGTTCAGAACCACAGTGCTTCTTTACTTCACACAAAGTAAAGAAATATATTTAGTTAGTTATATAATGTTTGCTGAGGGTAAGGAGTAGACTGTAATACCCGGAACCCGGTGGGGCGACACGTCCCCCTGGCCCGAGTGGAAATATGGGATGCGTGGCTCACTGGTTTGACTTCTAGTCTTTGACAGAGCCTGGGTAAGTTGGTGCGTTTCCCCTTTCCCTCTGTGCTCCCACTTTTTTACGACTAGCCCCTCTTTATTCCTTCCTCCATCTAGGTTTAGGGATCTCACCAGCTGCTCCATGCCCTCAGAAGAAAGGCTTCGGGAACTCTATAAACAACGCCATTTAACGCGCGCAGTTTGCAAGAGACCAGGAGTTGAGGCACTTTGGGCGTTAGGGCCCCAATAGACCCTTCCCTGAGTCTAATGGGCTGACTATCTCCCTGCGACCGTTCTTGGCTACCTAAGGCTGTACTGCTTGTGGTAGGTGGGCCTTTGCTGCCTTGTTGGCTGTCAGGCAATCTAAAGGTCTCGGGGAGTCTCACAGGTTAGATCTTCAGATCCTGGCCGTCTGGTCCAAAATTAGTACGGGATCTCGTAAGGGGTCCTCTCTCTCGCCTTCCATATCTGATTTCCTAGTTGGGAACCGCTGCCTTTGGGGAGCGACTGGTCAAATGGGGAACTTCTAGTCTTTGTGTTGCTGCATATGGGCGAACCTCTCTCATTAACGTGCCTAGGGTTAAAGCCTTGAAAAGTCCAAAAACCCGATATGGCCGGGACATATATTGTGTTTCGTTCCCATTCAAGAAAATTAGTTGGTTTCTGGTCTGCCTAAATGAGACATTTATGTCGCTTAACCTTTCTACATGTCTGGAAGATCGCTTCATAACTGAACAAAATTCTACTGATTAAATCTGCACTTTCATTTTTATCCATAAACCCAGGGGAACATCGTGGCCTTTGGTGGATAATTATACTTTCGTGCAAGTTGCGAAAAACTTGAATGCGATATTCCTTTTTTAAAAAATACAGGTCAAATTATGTGGTTTGATACGCCTGAAATTTATCACATGTTAAATACCTTACTTGAGAATAGTGGATCCACTTCAAATGCTGAATCGAACCAATTCGATTCTTTCTCCAGATTTTCTTGGCCGTCTATTTCTGCTGTCATCATGTACAGATTCAGTTCTCTGAAATTTCGTTAATGACTCAAGAAAAGCCTCATCTGGTTGACCTTTCTTATGAAACCTCCTCTCAAAATTCTCTAATTTTCTCCCATTTCACTCGTTTTATTTTATTTTTTAGCACAAACACTCGTTCTTCCACGTTCATTAACAGTGATAAAGGCCTGAAAATAAAAATTTATAAGTGGCACAAAATTCCCAATAAACCAAGGAACTTCTTCTTTTTTTTAATACACATATTTGTAACAGAAGTATCTTTATGCCAAAGTATTATTGAAAAAATAGTGACTTTTGAGACACCCGGTACATTCTTCTAAAGTTTGGCCATCTCATGATGGAACGATGCAGAGAAAACCCTCGCAAGCTTCTCGGCAGACCCCACCAAATAACCCCCACCGGTGTGGAAGAACTCTACTGGATCAATCCTAGACAAGGACCCCAGCCTATGTTAGGGTCATTATCTAGGAATGATTTTTTTTGGGGGGGTCATTACTCATGAGTGACTTTTCTAAATAAGTAATAATAAAAAGATAAAGTAAAAATGCTACTTAGGATTGAATTTGGTTAAGATAATATTGGTTAGGTTAGATTTAAATAACGTAACCTAACCTACGAGGGGCGGTCAATAAGTTTTGAGAAACGGTAGAGCAAAACAGAGGAAGGGGGATGGCTGTTTGTGGGGGTGTTAGGACAAATTATGAAAAGTCAGGACCTGCGGCTGCACGCTCCTGCCTCGTCTATTTAAGAAGCAGTAGCTGATCGCAGATCGTCAGTCACAATTTTTTCCAACAATGGAAAAGGTTGAGAACCGCGCACTGATCAAATTTTTGACCAAGGAAGGCAAGAATGCAAAAGAGATCCATGAACGCATGGTTGCAGTGTACACCGACACCGCCCCTTCCTATGCAACCATTGCTCGCTGGAATAGGGAGTTCCACCATGGTCGTGAGTCCCTTGAAGATGACCCCCGTCCAGGACGCCCGTCAGACGTGCCTAACGAGGTAAATGTGGCCCGTGTGGAGAGGAGGATCCTCGAAAATCGACGGGTGAAGGTCGAAGAAATCGAACGACAACTTGGAATATCACATGAAAGTGTTACCAACATCATCCACGACAATTTGGCCATGACCAAGGTCTCTGCCCGTTGGGTCCCTAGAAACCTTACGCCCCATGATCCACTTCAACGTCGTCAAAGTCCACAAGGCCAGAGTTGCATAAGCTGCCCTGCGCGAGTGCGGATTCGAGGAGCTCAACAATCCCCCCTACAGTCTAGATCTGGCCCCTAGCGACTACTTTTTATTCCGCCTGTTCAAGGCTGCACTGAGTGGACGCTGGTTTGGGGACGATGAAGATGACCAGCTCGCCGTCCAGGAGTGGATTGAACAGCAGTCGGGAGATTTCTGGTTGTCGGGAATTCGAAGCCTCAGGGACAAGTGGCGCAAGTGCATTGAAGTCGAGGGTAGTTATATTGAAAAATAATAAAGCACTTTTCCTCATATCTCGTTTCCTTATATTCAAATTGCAAAACTTATTGACCGCCCCTCGTATGTAGCTGGATCGATTCGATTTGAGTGGATTTAAAAACTTCTGCCACATTTCTTTTTTTACCCCTTGGATTAATAGTTTACTTTTTTGTTAATTTAATTGTGTATGTATAATTTGTTTGTGAAATCTTTTTGTTCTCTAATAAAAGTTATCTTACCGATTATTTTTTTAAATATACCAATAGGTTTTTTGGAATAATCAATTATAATTGATTTTGGGAGGGGCGGGGGGGTCATCTTCTAGTATTGAAGTTTCTTTGGGGTCATTAATTAGGAATGGTGGACTCAGGGGTCGTTGTCGAGGATTGATCCACTCTACTCTCGTTTTATTTTCTTCAAGAATCAGTTTCAGCAATTTCAACAGTTTTTCCAGGGCTGCCAATTTGAGAAGGCTTACTCATTCGCGCAGCGCCAATGAGCAGGTCCACCACAAATGTTTATGTGCATCTGATGTGGCGAAGCCATTGCCTGGTATTCAAATAATTTATTTTCTTAATATTTGTTGAGCTTCACTTACAAAATGTAATTTTAGTCATCTTTTTTTTATCCATGCATAGATAAACGTAGTTACAGTGGATAACGGAAGCAATCCAACCTCAAACCACGTTCCTCTCCTGAAAGAAATTCTTCGTTCCAGACGCGTTGGGAGCAGCGCCAATGAGCAGGTCCACCACGAATGTTTATGTGCATCTGATGTCGTATTATTGGGAAAAGATGACCGCATCTTCCTCCGTTTTCAAATGAGCCTACAACATTTTGAGATTCCATATCATATCACTCATAATTGTAATTCTGAAAAAGATCTCACTAACTATAATTTAAGAAGGGAATTTTTTTGAGTATTTGAATAATAATTACATCTTAGCTTAGTTATGACTTATGTTTTTTTATCAAAGTTATTTCTAATCATTCTTTTATAATATTAAAAAACAAAATGGTGAAGTTGAGAAATAAATATAAGTATCGAAATTTTGTGAATTTTTTAACGCCCAAAGAATTACAAATGGTGAAGTTCAGAAAATTTATTTTTATATATCTTCTTCTTCTTCTATAACTATATTTTAGCAACGTGATATTTTGAAAGGGGGGAAATTTAGTTTAGTTCCTTTTTAAAATGATTATAATTGGCGAAGTTCAGAAAATTTATAAAAATTTAACCATGGCTCCTTTTTTTAAATTTTAATCTTAATAGCGAATCGCAAGCTCCCCCCGTAGGGAGGAGTGGCGAAGCTATTTCCTGGTATTCAAATAATTTATTTTCCTAATAAACTGCAATTTGGGATATTAGGTTGGTTTTCTATTAATACCTTTATCAAGCTGAGTGTTATTAGCATTGACCTCCCCCGTTGTAAGGGGGTTGTAGCCTCTACTAATTTAGAAGGGGCTTTAGAGGGGACAATAGACGGAGTGAATGTTTTGGAAAAAGGAATAGTGTTTAAAGTATGATAAAGGCAACTTGCTTCAGACTGCAAGTTCTCGCGTGTGTTCCAGGTCGCAAAATCTCGGTTGAAAGCTTGGATCAGGAGGAAAGGAGGAGCTTGATATTAAACTTCGATAAAGCTAATAGATTTGAAGAGTCTACACATTTGCAGTATGAAATGAATTTAAAGGATTTGAAATGTCGTTGCAAGAGAACCAAAGTTTCCCGCAACGTTAAAATATTTGACGATATATGGAATAGGATGACAGAACAATAAATGTGAATTCACCTTGACCATTCAATATGAGTTTAAAATGAGTTACCGTTAACACGCACGATATTAAATATACTTATAGAGGGAGGAAAGTCAATATGAAAGGTGAGAGGAGAAAGTTAAGGAAGATGGTAGGTATTTTTGTCCTATGTACGTAAGGGTTTTCGGTGGACTCAGAAAGCGACTGTACATCACAAGAAATATCGGCTATCTGAGGGATGCCCACCTCCCTCAGGCGTTCGAATGTGCACCCCTAAAACACAAAGACAACTATATATAATGGATGAGGCTGACCTCTTGCAAGAACTCCACAGTTTGGTGCACGAACTCGTCCCGTGTACAAGGATCATCATCGGTAGGGATCCGGAACAGAGGAGAGAGAGCGGGTTGTACATTGATGACGAAGATAAATATAGCGATGTTATGATTGGCTATGCGGTGATTATGTGCACGCTAACGCGTGTAGGAGGTATCTACCCTCACGCGGGTAAGTTCGGGGTACCCTTAATGGACAACCCTCTCGTGACGTCGCTGGGTATTATACAAATAAACAACTGTGTTTTGTTTTTTTAAAGAAAATTTACTTTCACTCTATTCATTAGGCTTATTTGAATTGTCTCTTGCTATTTATTCGGCGCGGAAATCACTAATTTCCGAGTTATTGGCACTTGAAAGTAGTATTTTCCAAGGCATAATGAATAGTAAAAGTAAATTTTCTTAAAAAAAACAAACAGTTGTTTATTTGCCCCCTGCTATGACGTTATAAGCCTCGAGGGGTGGGGAAAGAGATTCATTGCACCGATTCAAGAAATATATATTAGCAATGATGATGCTGATTTCACTACGATGTGGAAGGTTAGGGTTATTAGTTTATTTAAACTTGTTTAGTTTTAATCTAGCGAATTATCAAAAGTGGAAAAGGCCATGCCATGATGGCGTTTGCTACAATATGTTTCTTGTTTGGTTCCTTTCCAGCGGCAAAAACGGCGTACAAAACCTGACGACTTACTATAAACAAATTAACAAACACAAAAAAATTAAGCTAACCTAAAAACAAACTAAATGAACTAACCACCCAAACATTATTGTGGGGTGGGTGGGTTAAAACAAGCTATCAATAACAAAATGGCTGCTAATCTATTTTTCGTTATAACAGCATAATTAGAAATTTCCACCTATTAATTTGTGAAGTGCGTGAATTTTGACTATTTAATAAAAAAAAAAACAACTAAATATTTATAACAAAGTGCATTCAAGTGTGTTGGAGATGTTCATCTGTAGGATTAATTAGCCGTCGCTTTAAGTTTTGTTTCTACTCTCGCGCCGAGATCGAACACAGCGTCGACGCTAGAAGTCATACACTTTATCCAATATAATTAAACTCCTTTAGCTAATTTAAAAAAAAAAAAATTTTTAGTTGCTACCATAAAGTGAAAAAAATTTGAGGTATGAAATTTAGCTGGGCAGATTTGGGCGCTGAATGAGAGCGGAGAGCAGTTACAAATTTTGGAGATCCCTTTCTTTGTTTCAAGCTATTTAAGAACGATTTATTATGCCCCAGTAGTCATGTTTCATTGGTTATGTTGAGTCTAGCTGTTCTGGGGCTTAAAATTTTGTGCCCCACTCATTTTTCGTATATAATCAATGAAACATTTGTAAGTAAAAGAAAGACTGAGGATTCAGCTTTACGTTGTCCCCCACCTCCGACCCCCGCTCTCCAGTCTAACCCGGCAACCCGCAGGAATGACGTCATAACACGTAATCCTTTCCAGGGTCTTCCTGAGAGGTTATATTGGAATTGGCTGTGAGATGGGCGAGGGGGGAGCAGGTTAGGATGAGATGGGGGTGTTTTGAGGTTGCAGTGGATAGGTGAGGGGATGCGAGGGGCATCGCAGCTCCCTGAAGAAGTGTACTTATAATGTTTAGGTGGTCTTCGATGGGGAGAATGTTCGTGTGAGCGTGTAGTGGTTTTCGTGCCTGGGATTCAGATGAGAATTGCAACTTACCTATTTGGGGAGGAAGTGAAAAAGGTGAGAAACGAGAGAAGAATAACGGTGTGAACATCAGGGATAAAGAAATGTGTGAGAGAAGAGGAGGTTAAAAGTAGCGAGAAGACGTTGATGAGTAGTATGATGTGAAAATGAATGAGTGGTTTCAAAGGTGAAAGCCGGATTATGTATCAGGTTGTGGAAGTAAGCATATGAGAAGTATCGGTGTGAAGGTCTGAAAATGTGAGGTGGATTATAGCTGAGATATCCAATAATCGTGTAATGGAATGGATCTGAAGGTTATGCTCTAACATTTCCTGAAAAGTAGAAAAATGTGGTGATAGTAACTACAATTTTACAAAAAAATGTCGGATGCAAGAATAAAAGAGTAATAAGTGTATTGTACAAAAGGCGTATATAAATATTTTAAAGAGGAGGATGAGGAGGGCTTGAGGCATCCGGTCCGGGGCTGACCTCATATTTAGGAAGGGTTAATGGCGCCGAAAAGGGTTTAAGAGAGTATTTTAAGAGTGTAAGGAGGAGGGTAGTTTTAGTGGGGTTTACAGCAAGGATAATCAAACCTGTACCCCCTCCCCCTTCCACCTTCGAGGTGCGCGAACACAAGAATTTGGTAATAAGCTCTTTAATAAATATTTATATAATCCCAAATTGGCTTTATTGCATGATGAACCTAGTATTAAAGTTTCTTTTTAATATTATAATAATAATACTGAATTATTCTGGCAATGCTAGTAAGAGAAATGGGTAAAATAACATTTACACTATTAAGGAATCAGGCTTTTGGTGGCCGCCACTTCTATCATCACCCAAACTTTTTCATTTCTTAAAATATCTTAAATCTGGTAAAAATGTGTGATTTCACACTCCAATATTCCGCGTGTACGCTTATGGGTTTACATACATGCATGGGTCAATCCATGCGAGTCATTATAGCGGAATAACCCAAGGAATATATTTAGAACTTTCCTTTTTTTTAAGGGGTTGTTATACAATATGGGGATAGCAGGTGAAAGTATTAGGGGGGAGGGTAAATCCTGAAATTTCTACTCTTGAGAATAGTTAAATATTTTTTACTGTTTGTTATTATAAGACAAACCACAGAGAATGCACTAAAATAACTGGGGCATCCTCTATATTTAATTCATAAAAAAAATATATAAATATAATTATGGCAGCAACTAGTGAAAGGTTTTTGAACCTAATTTAGTTATCCTTATTAAACGGATTTTCTTTGAGATCACTTCTCATAGATTACTATTTAAAAGAAAAAGAAAAAGGAGATTATACTATTTTTTTAGAAATGAGTAACGCAAGATTTCAAAGACCAAATTAACTTAATTTTTCAAGCAGATCAGTCTATTAAATAAGCTGTGTTATTGCTTAAAGAATTATATAATCACAGAATCTTCTTCGCCAAAAATCTTTTTCTCTCAATGCTTCCTAACCTTATTTTTTGTTGCAGTTTCGAATCATCTGTTATCCTTTTTCTTCAACAATATGGTATGGAAAATGCTCTTTCTCCTTTATTATTGAGATAAGATCATCATCATATTCATTCCAATAACTTAACATACATGATACACCTTTTTTTTTAGCGCCAGGGTATTCAGCATTATGCTATGACCAAATTAATTTTGCTTACTCGCAATCAGCTTATTTAGATAACCTGTTACATACATACATGGAAACTTTCGCTTTTCAACTTGACGAACGTTGCTACCGTTCACAGACTGAATGAGTGACCTTGATCTATATAGCGTCAGAGATGAATGCGAATCAATAATTCTTTATAAAAACCACTTTCCTAGCATTTTTTAAAACTTCAAAACTGTTGTGGCATAAACTCCTGATCCTTTGTAGTACATGATTATATTATTTGAATTTTACTCTCAGCAAAAAGTTAGAGAACGTAAATAATTGAATGTCTTCGATTGACTTGTGGATTTCCCCAAAGCTTTCAAATAACCTTGAAACATGGGGATTCTGAATGAAAAGCTGTGTTCCATTTAAAGTGTGTACAATAATACGGGTGTGAAATTCCAATTGCAAATTTTAAATGTTTGAAAACACAATTTTATTCAGTATTGTTTGAAATTAGAAAAGAAAACCAATAAGTTACACTGATGCAAAGTTCTAATATGTGAAAAAGTAGTTAATTAAGCCACTTAAAAGTAGCCCGGAGCAGTCTTTTTTTTAAATATATTTATTAAAAAACTGCTCGACCTTTTTTCAGATATACATATAACCTGTTTATTTAGTTGATTTAGTAGTAGAATCAAGTAATCATTAGCAATAAAGCAATATCAGTCTTTGGGAATATTTTACCCATAAAAGATGGCCCTTTCGCAGCAGAGAATATTGGATTGTGGAAAGCTATGTGAAAACTGAATCCATTAAAAAAAACGCAAACAAATTTTGCTGCCAACATCCACAAAAAAACAACAACAAAAAAAACTATTAAACGTTTTGTTCAGAATTTTGGTTAAGAAATGACGTGAAATTGGTTTTGTCGCAAACTTGAAGAAGCAGAGGCCTAATTTAGTGCGGACGCACGAAGTCATTCGTGATATTCAACACAATATTACAAATAGCTCAAGAAAGTCAACTGGGAGACTATCCCAACAAGTTGGTGTATCCCGAAGCACTTGTCAGCATCTATTGAAATCTCTTAATCGGAAACCATACCGACCAAAATGTGTACAGCAGCTAAAGCAGCCCCATTCTAAACATAACATAACATAATTTCACGGATGACAAAAGCCACAAGGGCCTATCAAAGGTCATCCGCATCCGTCAAACCCACCCACAAAAAGCACCATCGCCAGGGGAAGACAAAATCAAAGTCCCCCACAATATAATATAACAGATGACAAAGCCACAAGGGCTCATCATAGGTCATCCGAGTCAAACGGCCTCTTTTTTAAGGCACCCAAACTCCCAAGAAAACTACATCCAGAGGATTGCGTCCAGAAACAAGGGTATCACTAATCAAGGCTTGTCAAGAACTAAATCATGCAGCTATAGATATATACAAACAATATTAATATATACAAAACTTAGGAACCATCACAACCTTCCCTCCCCATAAACTCATCCAACCTACTCTTAAATACATTCAAATTTGGACTAGCTACTACCCTCTGCGGCAATTTGTTACAGAATTCCACCACTCCATTGGTTAAAAAATACTTTCTTAAATCCAACCTACACCCCTTAAAGATTAAAAAACAGAGGTGCAGACTGGATGTTAGAAAACATTTGGATCCAGGCCTGTACTTTATGTCAGACGAAGCGTGGTTTCACTTATCAGGATATGTGAATTCCCAAAATACACGGTACTGGTCTTCGGAGATACCCATGCGTGTCTGGTGTGCAGTTTCAGCAACACTAAATAGGGGTCCCACACTAAATGGGAGTCCATTTTCTTCGAAACGACATTTTTTTTTGTTATTTCACACCACAAGAAAAAATGTGCTCTTTTTTTCAACAAGATGGTACAACATGCCACATGCCACAAGCCACACACCCCCACAGGACATTGGCAAAAGTTTATGGAATGTTTACTGAAGAGAGAACACTGAGCAAAGAGTTTTTATTTATGGACAAATTTAAAACAAAATGTGTATGCAAATAACCTTCATACTCTAAGGTGACCAAATTTCTAAGACAAATTCCGGGGACATCTTCAGTTCAGAGGCGTAAAAAACTGCAAAACATGCAGTGTTTTTGTCATGGAAAAACTAAAAACGGGGACACTGCCCTTACCATTCATAAAGCAGCAATCAAAAGTTTCTCTCGTGCTATTTATCCTAAATTGCAAAGGAAGGGAACAAAAATTCAATTGATTAACAATGAGTTTTTATTTCTCTGATCAAAATAGCTAAGATCAAGCACATCCATACAATCAGCTGTGAAAAACGGGTATCAACCAGACACTTCACCCAAACTAAGGCCTCCTCCTTATTCCTGGCATTCTAAAAGAGTAAAAATAAGAGGTCATAATGATCATAATCAAAAGGGACAGTGTTTGGATTTGAAATATTGAATGTATTTTGATTTTAAGATTTCTAACTGACTCCAGGGAGAAGTTTCCCTTTTACTTCCCTCACGAGCAAAAGTCGCCAAAGAGCACCGAATTCTCATAAAATCCGTATCGCTGCGCGAAGGACCTTTTCATCTGCTGCCAGACAGAGTAAATCTTTCACACGTTCCCTCCACGTCGCAGTTTACGTTGGCGCGAAAACTCGGACCTTCGTCGGCTAGCAGGTGTCTTTTAGCGTGTAGATAGAGGGGAGAAGAATAAGGGGCAACAAAAAAAATAATAGCGTAGGCGAGTTGCAAACAGCTTCCCGCGTCGCTGGACCACTGTTAACCAGCCGCGAATCCACTCGGCTATCCTAAGTCTAAAAAAGACTCATTCAGACGAAGCTTTTAAGCTGTTCGCCTGCACTTCTCGTACGCTATAAGCGGCAGACAATTCCCTGAACGGCCGTCTCGAATTAGGTTGTCTCAAAGGCGCGAAAGGGTCGGAGGGAATTCGAGGCGAAAGATGAATTTGGAATACGGGAGGGACGCGCAGCTTGTGTCGGGATATTCCTGCGTACACTAATGTACGTGGTATTTAGACTTATACACTGAGCCCCATCTCTGAATGAGAGGAGTATTCTCTTTCTTCCATTCCTTCAGTATTCCCCGTCGAAGGAACTCCTGGAGACCAGACACCTCATCAAAAAAGAATGTATTCGTCAATTGTAACGTTAGGGCATTTTCTTCCGAGGGTTTCTACTGCTTTTTCAATTTCCAACCATTGAGGCTGCTTTTTCAGGAGGAGACAGCTGAGGTCTTGGAGATCGTCGGCATGCTTACCCCATGCTTCAAGGTATTTTACTGCAGTGTCAAAGAAGCACTTCGATTTCCCCAGGAAGGTTTCTTTTGTGATTAAACCATTTTCCTCTAGATCTCTAAGAGGAACTTTGACCATGAATGGAAAGAAGTTATCATCACGTCTTGCAGTCAGTTTTGCCTGAAAATGTCTCAGAATGGCAGCAGACTCAACTGCGCAACGGTCTTGGCCTTCAAGTGTTTTAATGGTTTCATTGCAAATACCCAGGTTTCCGTGGACAAAGGCTAACCACAACTCGGTGAAGGGATCTTCAAAAAACTTGCGGAGGACCACAGGACTTTTCTCCTCAGAGAAAATTTTTTTTTTTACCGGGGTATACATTTGGAGGACTCGCTTTAATGCTGGGAGCATGGATAACCAGCAAACATTACAGTGACCCAAAATATTGTAATACTCTTGACCCACAAAGTCACATAATGTCTTCAAGTCTCTCCAAACGGTCCGTAAAGATGTGGAAATATCCGAAGATCTTTGTTAGTAGATATTCCACATCTAAGGAAATCCTATCCAGTGCAGTTCACGCTGTGTTGTAGATGATATGTGCTGGGCAACCAAGGCCAATCACGTCTCGTTAAAGGGAGTCTTTAACATTGGTGTGGACATTCGCCCTTCCTGCCATATTAAGTCCCCCAAAGTTGATTTCGTGTTCTCAGCCAAGAATGCTACAACTTTCTCTTCTAGGTTCTGTCTCCGGACAACGATAAGAATCTCCTCTGAATTCTCTGCAGAAGATTCCCCTTTCATCTCTACATCCGGTAAGGGGCACGGCGATTTGCCATCATGGCCGCCGTGCTAACGGGACTCAGCACCCCATCCGTCCCCAGCTTAGCCTCTTCTCCTTCTTTCAGACAGCCTGTATTTCTCCCCTACTTCGTTGCTTTTCATACAACCTCTCCCACAACTTTCCCTGGTTAGCCTCTAATTTCACAGGGTAGATGCTGACCTTCCTCTCAGCCAACCGTCCCGGATCGGGGCTGAGGGGGAAGGGACAATGTTTCCTCACCCCTGAGCTCCGGTTTGGAATGGTAGTTTTTTAACAACCTGCTTCATCCCAACCCATACCTTCCTCACATCCCTTTTCCTTCTCTCTTCACATTCTATAAATTTTACGCCGTGCCACAGGTGTTGCCGCCATGCTGAAGGGCTGCCAGGTCACCAGGCGGGAGGGGTGGCCTTAAATAGCGGCACCTGGCTCTGCCAGGCCTGTACGCACCCCTTGCAGAGAGGGCTACTGCAGGGGGTAATGAGCTATTGCATCCCGTAATAAAAAGAGGGTCACCATGCCTAATGATGAGTCAAACAAAAAAATCCCCTTAATTCCCCCTGTTCCATCGACGGAGCCGCCCTCGGGCAGTTGTAAAGAAAAAAAGGGAGGTTCCCCCCCCTGTGCTTGCGCAGGGGACCCTTCAAATTTCTCTAACCAAAGAGGAGGCTTACTCCTCTCCTTCGCCTATGGGTGTAGGGGACTCCCCCTCACCCCCTTATCTGGAGGTGCTTTTGGGTACCTCGCTGTTCCCAGCTGCAGTCACCCCTTTTCTTCCCAAGGGGACTTCCAAGAAAGCCAGCAGGCAGCCCATGGCCGACCGCTTCCCATTAAAGCGGCTTGGTAGGGTAAACTCCCTTAAGGGGGAGAGGGAAGCCAGGCCGCTTCGGTCGCTTCCCTCAAAAGACCTGCTGGCAAGAATATTAAACCTTGCCGGGGTCAAGGCCTGTGCCTTCCCAGACGTGAGTAGACCTGTGATGTCAACGGGACCTGTGATGTCCGGGGGGGGGGGGATGATGGCCAACTGGAGGCCCCCCTGAGATTGAGGCAAGCTAGCCTCAGACGGTAGGGCCCTCCATGAAAGGGGAATCCAGGCTCTGCGCCAAGCACCGAACCCGAATCCGCCCCTATTCAAGGTCCTTCTGAAACGGCTAGGGTTTCCGAGGCAGCACAAGGAGGGGAGAGATCTCCTCCCACCGGTGCCCCTACGACTGCCAGGACCTTCTCCATTTCGGAGAAGGGCCTAGCTGAGGCCGTTCCATCAGGACTAAGGGCTCCTGCCGGTGGAGGGGAGAAGCGGGTTCATTTCCAGCCATCCTCTCCCAAACTGAAAAAGAACAGAAAAAAAAACTAAAAAGACTCGTGGCTCCTTTCCATCCGTGGGGGCTGCGGGGAGGGATGGGTCTGCTGCTTCGGTAAGCGAACAAATCAAGATCAACACATCCGGCCCCTCTGCACCCCCCTCCCCCGGGTGCGGAGCCCCCAACTAAGACCAAAAGTGTGCAGGGCGGAGCCTCGATAACATCCGGGCCCCTCATTCAGAGGTTACCTGGCGTTTTCGAGCCCACTGGCTTTAAACGCTTCCTCGTTATTCACTCCACTGATGGCACCATAATGGCCAAGGCCAACATGATCCATCAGAGGAGAGCTTTAGCTAATATAATTGATAGAGAGGCGAAGGTGACACGTTTCTCGGACGGGAGCCTTCTGGCGAATGCCGCTTATCCCTCCGATGCGGCCAAGATAAGTGCTCTTCGGACACTTCATGGCACCCCGGTAAGTGTGACGCCGCACTAAACCATGAACTTTGTGAAAGGAGTAGTTAATGCGAGGGAACTCGTTGTCTATTCTATAGAGGACTTTACCTTAGAATTGGCCGACCATGGGTCGGTCAAGGTCGAACGTGTGATGAGAGAACAGGGAGAGGCCTCGAGACCCACCCCTACATGCTTCGTCACGTTCGACTGTGACAAGCTCCCTAAGTCGGTGCGTGCCGGTTGGTACCGCTACCGCGTGAAGGCATTTGTGCCACTGCCGCGGCGGTGGTGCTATTACTGTTACCGCTTCGGCCATACGAATCGCTCATGTAGATGTGCAAAGTCGGGGTCACCCGAGGTATATGTAAATTGCTCCAAGGCCGCACATAATAATTCAAAATCGAGTGTGGCCAAGTGTGTCAATTGCGGAGAGCCGCACCTAGCTTCTTCGAAGCAATGTGGTGCATATCTCCTTGAAAAAGAAATCCTGGCCGTTCATGCCCAGGATCGACTCTCATTCCGCGAGGCTAAAGACTTGGTCCTATCGCACCCAGCTCTGCAGGGGAACGTCTTATGCCTCAATAGTTAGAAATACACCCTCAGCTCCTGGCCCATCCAGGCCAACGAGCACGGTTGTTTCCGCGCCCATTCGGAGCCTTTCTGCGGGTTCTACTTAACCCGAGAGCTCCGCTGGTAAAGCTGGCGGCAAAAAGGGTTCATACCCAGCCCCGGCTAAAACCAGGGCTCCCCCCTCTTCCACCAGCGTGACCGTTTCCCGTAAGGCGAAAAGGCCACACGCCTCCACAGAGTCGTTAGACTCACAGGCCATCTTCCGGGGTTCCTAAGGCTGTCCCCCGAAAGGAGCACAGCAACAAAGGAGCTTTGGCTCCTCCGCCCACGCCTAGTGGGGGGCTGGTTGGCTCGGAGACGGTGGATCCTCGAAAAGAGAGCCCCCCGTCTCGAAAGCCGTAACACCCGCCTAAGGTTTCGAGGCGGAGGGAGGAAAGGATTCGCATGGCGAGCCCAACTTTCCCCAATAAGTCCTCGAAGGCGACAGCGCCTTCAGCGCTTTGTCGGGCTAACAGCGCCCGTGGTTCTGCCTTCGGCAAGCGTACGGCCATTCTCGTGAGGGTCTTCTGTTCGAAGAGAGCCCCGGCGTATCCTTTGAGCTAGGCCTGGAGGGCATATTCCTTCAATGGAATTGCCGTGGACTCCGGGCCAACTGGGAGGAGCGGAGAAAGCTCGTCTCGTCCCGTTCCGTTCCCCGTTAGCTATTTTTCTGCAGGAGACCAGGCTAAATGCGTGCGCCCTGCCCGCCCTTCCGGGGTATAAGGGTCTTGCGACCTCAATACCACTAAATGGCCAGGGTGAGGGATGCGCGGTTTAAAAACGGCATGATGTCTCCGCTCTTCCTTTCACCTTAGAAACCTCCTTTCCGGCAGTGGCTAGACAGCTGCACCTGGATAGGAGGTATACCATTATTTCTGCGTACATTTCACCGTCAGCTGACGGTTGCCGAGGCCCTTTCTCTTGCTTGGAGATCTGACCAGTAGGCATCCTCTCTGGGGAGATTACTCAATAAATCCCAGGGGACAGGTCCTTGCGGATGTGATCGAAGAGCTTGAGATGGGTGTCCTAAACGTGGATGAGTTTACGCATCACTGTCCGAGAACCGCTTCATTTTCTTGCCTTGACCTATCTTTGTGCTCTTCGGATGCACAGCCTGATTTTGATTGGAGAGTGGTCGATGACCTCCATGATAGTGATCACTTTCCCATTCGAAAATATAATTTTCAGGGCAACTGCCGCCTGAGAGCCCACTTTGGTGGTGCTTGGCGCGGGCGCGGTGGCCTGCATTTCAAGAAATGACTGAATTCTCTATCTCAGTCGAGGAGTTTAGGTCGGTAGATGAAGCCGTTGAGTTCTTCTCCTGTAACCTCATTGCCGTGGGCCTGACTACTATTTCTAGAACGTCTGGCGGTTTGAACGCCGACCACTCCCGTGGTGGTCAGCCGAGTGTGAGACGGCCCTCATACACAAGCGTTATGCCTACATGCGCCGCCCGGACGATTTCTCTGTCGCTGAACTTCGTCGGGCTAGTGCTAGGTTCCGGTATATTTCGAAGCACGCCCGCTGCTCTTCTTGGCGGGCATACGTGTCTTTACTTAACGGGAAGACCCCTCTAGCAGATGTGTGGAAGCTAGTCAAAAGAATTCGGGGCAATTTCCTGCAGGACCCCCCTCCCGTTCTCCAGGAGAATGCGACCGCAATCTCGGACTCCTTCGCAATCGCTTTCTCAGCATTCTCTAGCCCGGATGCTGCTCTGCCAGCATTTAATGCACGTCGTGATATCGCGGAAGGCTGCCGACTGGACTTTATCTCCAGAGGCGGAGAACCCTTCAACGACAGGTTTACTATGAGTGAGTTGCGTTCTGCTCATGCTTCGTGCGCTGACACCGCTCCTGGTCCTGACGATGTCTCGTATGTCATTCTTCGACACCTAAGTGAGCGAGGCATGGCCTTTCTCTTAGATTTGTTCAACAGAATCTGGGTAGAGGGTCTCCTCCCAGATTCCTGTCGAATCGCTACTGTGCTTGCCTTTCGAAAACCGGGGACAGATCACTCTACTCCGTCCGGTTTCCGCCCAATCTCTCTAACCTCTTGCGTGTGTAAGTTAATGGAGAAATTGGTAAATGTTAGATTAGCCTTTTTCCTGGACAGCCGAGGCCTTCTGTCTTCTTCACAGTGCGGCTTCCGCAAGTTCGACTCCACGTCGGATGCTCTGCTTCGAGTGGAAAATGCCGTCTGTGAGGCCTTCCTTAGTAGACAGTACTACGCCAAGGTGTTTTTCGATCTGGAGAAGGCCTATGATACCGCATGGCGATACGGTATCATGGAGACTCTCCACACGATGGAGGCGAGGGAACGCCTCTCAATGTTTATATCTGAGTTTTTGCGAGATCGTCGATTCCACGTACGGGTGGGGGGACCCCTCTCCGGCCCAATGGAGCAGGAAGAGGGTAGCCCGCAGGGAATTGTCCTCAGTGTCACACTCTTTGCCTTGAGCATCAACTGCATCACCTCAGTGATGTCGGAAGATGTTTTCACTACGCTCTACGTGGACGACCTTTCGATCTCTTTTGGCGCTGCCTAGATGCCAACTCTGGAGCGTTGACTCCAACAGGCATTGAACCGCGTCTCTCGCTATGCCGAAGCGCACAGGTTTCGGTTTCCCTTGGCCAAGACTAAAGTGGTGCACTTCTGCCGCCATCCACGGCTCCACCCCGACCGAGATTTGTTTCTTAATGGGGTGCGCCTGGAAGTGGTTGAATCTCACCGTTTCCTTGGTCTTGTATTTGACCGACGCCTCACCTGGGAGGCTCATATTCGCAGCCTTAGGGTCTCTTGTACCCGCGCCATGGATATTCTCCGTTCAGCGCTTGAGGCGCTGATAGGGCTACTACCCTACGTTTTATCGATCCTTTGTTCGTTCGAAGCACGTCTACGGATGCGAGTTTTATGCATCCGCAGCCGAGCGTTTATTGCGGAAGGTGGATTCAATCCACCACACCGGCCTTCGCCTTGCGACCGGTGCCTTCCGCACTTCCCCCATTGAGAGCCTGTTGGTCGATGCTGGGGGGTGTCCACTCGCTCTGCGCCGCGTGCAGTGCATCACTCGCCTCTACGCGCGAGCCCGGCGCCTCCCTCAGTCGCTAACAGCTCTCACTGCATCCGCAGCTGATCTCGATGGTGCCTATGCCGCCGAGAGACGCCAGTCATACCCTATGCCCTTTGGCTTTAGGGCCAATAAACTCATTCGAGAGCTAGGTATAGCTCTCGGGCCGATGGCTCCCCTGGTTCGGCCCAGGACTTCCCCCTTTAGGGTACCACATTTGGATATTTGTCGCCATGCCTCTGCTCCCAAAGCTTGTACAGCGCCGGGAGTATTGCGTTTGACCTTTCTGGAGCACACATCGTGTCACGCTGGTACCGTGCCAGTGTATACGGATGGCTCCAAGTCCCAAGAGGGGGTCGGCTTCCACGCCGTATCCCCTCTGTTTGAAGTCAGCGGGGCTCTACCAGGCGCTGCGTCTGTCTTCACGGCCGAGCTGGTGGCAATACACCACTCGGTACGGGAGATTGCGCGACGTGCCCGGTTCGGAGACCGGATTGGGATCTATAGCGACTCACAAAGCGCCCTGAGTGCTCTCGGGGCATTGGAATCTCCGCATCCCCTGGTTCGCGATATCCGTGACGCCACGGTTTTGGCGAGCCGGGCGGATGTCGAGATTATCTTCTGCTGGGTTCCAGGACATGTAGGAATTGCGGAGAATGAGGGCGCCAAAGAGTCCGCGAGGACTCTGCGACCGGACCAGTGTTTCGCTCTTGCTCACACCGACTCCATGGCAAGAATACGGGCAGCTCTTCGGACTGCTTGGCAAAGAAGATGGGAGACGGTCGAAGGGAACTTAAAGTTGCGTGCCATTGCGCCGCGACTGCTCCCATGAATTTATCCCCCAATGCAGCGACAGCTTCAGGTTGCTTTCTGTCGTCTCCGAATCGGACACACTCGTGTGACGCATCTCTATCAGATGGAGCGCTCGCCTGCTCCCTATTGTGACGACTGCGTTGTCCCCAGACTGTTCGGCACATCCTTGTCGAATGTCCCAGTCTGGGTGATCTTCGCGCACGTTACCTGTCCGGATACCGGGATGGGCGGGGTCACTACCGCCTGTCCGTTGTACTCGGGACGAGTGCGTGCCCACTGACTGGTGGATTTGTTAACTTTTGAGGGAACGCCAGCCTTCTCCCTATTATTTAACCAGTTTTTTTGTTTTGTTTTGTTGTTTTTTTCCCTTATAGGTTGCACGCTCCTGCGCCGGGGGGACCTTCCCCTGACGCAGGAGCTAGCTTACTTCTCGCTTCCTTTTCCCTTTTTTTAATTTCTGCTGTTGTTTAGGTTGTTTTTGTTGCGGTTTTTTTGTGTTATTTCATTAGATTTTAAAGTAGCCTAGTACTAGGCAGTTTTTAATACGGCGACTAATGCCCAAGTAGGCAGTCGCCAGATGAGCTCCTTAAAAAAAAATAAAAAAATAAAAATAATTTATCATTTATTATTTTTCATATTTGGTCGGTAAAGTTAAACTTTATTAAAATAGAAATAGTTATTGGTTTTTTTATATTTTTTTAAAATCTGGGGCCGAACTACTTTTAAGTGCATCACCTAGTAGTAGCTAGTGTGGACTATACAAGTGATGGAATGCTAAATTTTGATGACGCAAGATAAGAAAGATAAGCGTGGAAGAGTGCTTGTTGACTGGACCTGAGTTAGGTTTTTACTCAGTAAAAGTTGTTTGAAAAGAACATTTCAATGTGGGGAGTTTTAAAGGTACTGTTATTAGTCATAGTCTTTTATTAAGTTTAGGATTTTTTATGTAGTGGACGTCAATAGATTGAGAAGCTTCGGTCTAAGGAACATTTCGGATGACAATTGATTTTTACGCTCCCTGAACAATGTGATCTCTTGCTACTGTATGTTATGACTTATGGAAGACATTTTATATCCCCCTGTCTTTTCATATGTTCAAGGAAGGTATAGTGATGTCGTGGTATTACATTACATTACATCAATACCATATTATATCTATGGGGGAGGGACCAATAACTTAAAGGCGAACCAACAAGGGACGGAACGCCACGAGTTTCGACGCGCGAAACAGCGAGAAAGAGTGCAACGAGGTCAGGTAAAAGTTGTTTGAAAAGAACATTTCAATGTGGGGAGTTTTAAAGGTACTGTTATTAGTCATAGTCGTTTATTAAGTTTAGGATTTTTTATGTAGTGGACGTCAATAGATTGAGAAGCTTCGGTCTAAGGAACATTTCGGATGACAATTGATTTTTACGCTCCCTGAACAATGTGATCTCTTGCTACTGTATGTTATGACTTATGGAAGACATTTTATATCCCCCTGTCTTTTCATATGTTCAAGGAAGGTATAGTGATGTCGTGGTATTACATTACATTACATCAATACCATATTATATCTATGGGGGAGGGACCAATAACTTAAAGGCGAACCAACAAGGGACGGAACGCCACGAGTTTCGACGCGCGAAACAGCGAGAAAGAGTGCAACGAGGTCAGGTAAAATTTGGGCAATGGCAAAGCTCAAGGTTATTTTAAGAGGCATGTACAAAAATATAATTTTATTTACATAAAATAAGAGAATAAATAGGCAAAATTAAATTGCTAAATGTGGGGGGAACTGCAGAGTTATGCGTCAGACTCTGAAGGTAAAAATTAATGTATTACAGGAGGAGACTATTCAAATGGGGACGATTAACTCAATTGGGTTGCTGAAGGGGAGGGGGGTTGGCTTACGGAGGATTCCGATCGAGACGTCAGGGTAAGGCTTCACGGATGTCTTCTGCAGGCAATAAACGTGATGGCGAGGGCGCTCAAAGCTTCTGAGCGGGAAGTTAACGTGATGACGGTTCTCCAAAAGGTGTGGGGGGGCAGCGGGAACGTCCGGTCCAGGGAAGAGTATTTTGGTCACCCGAAAACGAGGGGCGAACGAGGAGGGCTTCGACAGGAGTTGATGAGTGAAGTCGGAAAAATCGCTCGGTGGCGATCGTCAAATGGAATAAGCCCCTTATTCCAACACACAAAAAGTTCAGCCGTCACTTTGCTTTGTTGTTAGCACCTGACTTGGAACTAGGGCAATCTTCTTGGGTCCGGGCCCTATATATGTCCGAGGCTCCCCCCGCGGGTGTGGGGGAAACAGCGCTACTCTCGAATAGCCTCAAATCTTCATGCCGAGGCGATTCTAACCCGCGTAAAGGTGGTCCATGGTGGACGCGGTTCGATGCTACCGCTTGTGGATGGGGGGGGGGCTTAACAATTTAAGCCTAACCAAATTCTAGAATCTTCTTCAGCGCATGGACTTCACTTCCGTGCTGGAAAAAAAATCCACGTGGAGTTCCCCCACAAGTGAATATACACGAATTTTTGTATGAAAAGCGGACCTTTGGATAAAAAAAACCCATCCTCTATGATGATGGGTCTGAAATTGAACTTAAATAAATAATTGTAACCTTTGCAGATATTGAGACCTGCAATAGATCTATAAATAGCATGATTGTGAGTGAATTTTGGTATCTTAAACCATGCTAATTTGGCGGTGTCGGGTCGGGGCGATTAAAGCTGAAATTCAATCTAAAATTTGCGGAAGTAAAATGAAGAGCAGAAATGATCAAAAGACTTGTGAATGACAACGGTCTGAGAGTTGAGTGCGTTGAAATTCTGCAGCAATACACCTTGATACTTTAATTCATAAAAAGCGAGTCTTTAGTGAGGGATCAACAGTGACACCGGATCAAATGGATAACTTGAGAAGATCAGTAGATGTGAGGGTTTGTGAAATAAAATGCGCTCTTCTGGCAGCAACCCAAGACGCTGCAGCATTTGAATAGTTGCCCTAGAAGGGGTTCGCCTCCTTCAGAGACCCAAGCGCGCAATGGAGAAGCCAGTCGCCTCCTCCAAACTAGGTTTAAAGTGTATGGAGGGGGGGTGTTAAGCAATCTTGACAGAATAGTTGGAGGTAAGGTTCTATCTGATGACGCTGCGTCCCGCATTTGTGTCCGATTCGGAGACTATAGAAAATTCCAGAACGCTGTCTTCCATCTTCGACATGCAGCCCTAATAGCTAACCTGACCTGTGCTAGTTAGACAAAGTGGAGAAGAGCGAAACGCTAGTCAGGTTTCTCCGTCTATGAAAACAGCACGGTTTCCCCATCAGATCGCTAGTTTTCAGCAACTCCGACATGTACAGGAACCCAGCAAAAAACGGCCTTCTGGCTTTCAGGACTCACAACCACGGATGCTCCAAAACAGTGAAAATGGACATTCCATTAATTCAAGAGTACTTAATGTGATCTGTGAGTCGATATAGATAAAAAAACCTCTGAACCGGGCATGGTATGTAATCTACACTGAGAGCTTATAGCAACCAGCTTGGCTGTAAAGTAAAAGCAACAACAGAAAGAGCCCCACTGGCTTCAAATAACGGCGAATTAGCATGGAAGTCAACCCCCATTTCGGACTTGGAACCATCTGTGTACACTGACACGGCTCCAGTGTGACAAGATGCCTGCTCCGAGAAATATGAACTCAATACTACCGAGGACCTGGAAGCTTTCAAAACAGAAGGTTGGCGACAAACTTTTAAAGATGTTATCCTTCAGGGTGTCATCCTTTGGCAGAACCATCTGCGCCACTGGTCCGACAGTTACACCAAACTCTCCAAGGAGTTTCCTTGTCCGAAACCCAATAGGGCTTGATTTATTTGCATCTACCTGCAGCATAGGTGGGGTCTAGATCGGCCGCAGACAAAATGAGAGCGGCTGGTGAATAAAGGATACACTGAACCAATGTGTATAAATGTCTGATGCCCTGTGCAAGACGTAAAGTGAGTTGCACCTTTGCGTCAACAAGAATGCTTTCTGCAGGGAATGTAAAGAACTCTCTAATTACTAAGTATATGGGGACGGACGTAGTGGATCAAATCGACAATTTGCGGTAGAGGATCGGATGCAGAGAAATAGATTTCGCATCTTTAGAAAAGCTGAGTGAACAAATGAGTGATAAATCAAAAGTGTTGTAGCCTTATTAGCACTTTACTCATAGAAAGCCACGGTGTCTAGAGTGCACATGGTGCAGGTACAACCTAAGGTTGCGAATATTCCCATCCAGGTGAGGCGTTGGTCGAAGACTAGACTGATAAATTGGTGCGATTCCACCATATCCAAACGAGCTTCATTTAAGGACAAGTCCAGGTCGGAGTGAAACAGTGGAAGGTGATAAAAGTGCACCACCTTAGTCTTGGCCGAATAAAACTAGAACCAGTACGCTTCAGCATATAAAAAGAGAGAGATGCAGATCAGAGCCTGTTGGAGTCGACAGTCCAAAGTATGTATCTGGGCGGCACCAAAATAGATCGAAAAGTTGTTTACGTTAAAGGAGAGCAAGAACATCTTCCGGCAACATCAAAGTTATTCGGTTGATGATCATGGAAAATAGTGACACTGAGGACACTTCCCTGTGAGACGCCCTTTTATTTCCCAGAAAACCAGACAAGAAAATTGGTAGTAGTCTCCTGGTCCCCATAGTATCGAGGGTTTCCATCATAATGCATCGTTACGCAGTATCATAAGCCTTCTCCAGATCTAGAATATCATGGTGAAATGACATCCACGTATGAAAGACTTGCAGAGAACGTTTACGAGCCGGAGTAGACCATCCAACGTGCAGTAGAACTTGTGAAAACTGCACTGTATAGAATACAGTTTAACTCTGCTGACCAGTAAAGCTAACATTTTACAATTTCTCCATTAATCTGCACACGCAAGAGTTTAGAAAAATTGAGCGAAACCAACGTAGGTGGTGTGAACTCTGCCCAGATTGCAAAAAGCAAGTAGGGTAGCCATTCGCCCAAGTATGCCCGTGCGATTGTTAGTTCACAAGTTACTTCACTAAGAGAATTCCCACAGTGGAAAAAATAACAGCATGTTGCCCCGTTGGTTTGAGGTCCATTTATGTTTTGCCTGAAAACATTTTCAGAGCGAATTTTAAACCGTTAATCTTCTGTTGTCTGTGGTATATCGCCGTTATTACTCAACCAGAAGCTGCCTCTCAAAGATTAGCGTGACCATCTTTCAAAGTCACTGTCTCGCATCGTTAATCTTCTGTTGACTCCTGTCTGCCTTCGTTAAATACTCCTGCGCAAGAGAGAGAAAATCGAATGTGCTGTTAAAACTATGGTTAAGCGTTAATCTATTTAACGGGAAAGAGTAGAAATAAATGCAATTGATAGCATTCGCTATGGATATTTGATCCTAAGTGGATGCTATCGTAAATCGGGCTGGAGTCCGAACTACTTCCCAGATAACAATATGAGACTCGCGATCTTCCCTGCGAGGTTTTTTTCGAAGGCGAATCTATTTCCCCGTCCACTCCCATGACCCGTTCTCCTCATAGAGCTTCATTATGTGTGAAATCGCACTTTTTGGATGATTACCATCCGGCGAAATACACATTATTTTCCTCATAACTTTTTTTAGCCTTCTATGGAATGAGACAAATACCAAGTTAAGAGAATTTTGAAAAAATGTAGATTTGAGTATTTTGTTCCTTAGTAGTTGACGTTATTGTATAGAATTTCAATCATTAAAGATTGTATAGTTTTCTTGGATAAATTTATTTATAAGATAAAACTTTGTTTACGATTTGTGTATGTCCACTTCTCTTTTAAAATCACACTTCTGTATACATTAACGACCTGGATAATCGAGCGATTAGAGGATCTCTAAATTTGCTGGTGGCACAAAGCGAGGAAGCCGAGCCCTTTCTAGATCTGATGTAGAGGAAATGCATAGACCTTGATAAAATTGTTGAACAGGCGGACAAATGGCAGATGCGCTTTAACATAGGCAAATGCAAGATCATGATGCATTTAGGATGTCATAACTTAAAAGTGGAATGCCATATGAGCGGCCAAATCCTTGTCTCCGTTAACTTAGAAACGGTCCTGGGGGTTTTAATCTCAGAGAGAGCCTTAAAGTGTCAAAACAATGTGCAGAAGCTTGTAAGAAAACAAACCGAATGCTAGGATATATTACCCGGAATTTCACTTTCAAGTTGAAAGATATAATCCAACCTCTATACAAAGCGCTAGTGCACCCACACCTCGAATATGCGGTTCAATTTTGGGCTCCTTACCTAAACAAGAATATAGTGCAGTTAGAAAGAGTGCAACGTAGGGCTACTAAACTAGTTCCTGGGATTCGAAACAAACCGTACGAAGAGAGACTCCGCTTATTGAACCTACTAGTAACTATCCCTTGAAGGTAGACGATTACGTTAGCAGTTGATCGAAGTATTCTGGGTCTTAATAGGATTTACTAATATTAATTACAGAATACTTTTCGAGATGGACGAAAGAGCCAACACACTCCAAAACGATTTAACTCTACTATAGCCCACAATTACTTCACTTTTAAGATCACACAAACGTGGAATAGCCTAACTCACCGTGTAGTAGAAAGGATGTTAGTAAATAGACTAAAAAACCGATTTGATGAGTATTTCCATAGTGTAAATATAGCATAGTAGGAGTACAGATTAAAACGTCATATATCATAAGGAGTTAAGGAATAAAATGAAATGATCAATGAAAAGATGCCAGCGACGTCCCCTTGCATGGCATGGAATTAATGTAATAATTGATTTCCTCTTTCTTCATCATTAGCAGGCGAAACCTGCGGGTGAAGAGAGTACTGTCATATTCCTCCTCCCCCCTCCCTCCCAAACGGACAGGAAAACTGAACTTGCCAATCAAAGGGTACATATGTAGATAAGTGTGTACCGTAGAATTGAAATAATAAAAAAGTATGTTAAAAAGAAACAAAAGCATGATATACTAAGAGTAGATATGTCATCTTGTTCGGGATATGTAAGGGGTAGTTTAACACCGTCTGGATAAGCGGACTGGCCTTGAGCGGATCTTAGGGTCTTTGCAGGTCCATGTTTCTGTAGTTGCATCATTCAATGAAAAAAGATTGGAACGCATTCATAGGATTATTACAGAATAAAGTCAGTGTCTAGCTCAATCTCTTTGTCACGCATGGGTGCAATTACATTTGATCAGCATTTTTGACCTGAAACTAACACCATTGTAATCATATTTTCGTTTTAATAAAGCGAAAATCTTTCCATTGTGATCCATAACTTCTAGCACCTAATTCATTAAATACATTGATTAAATACATTTACTCTTATTAAGTCCCCCCCCCCCAAAAAAAAACTTTAAACTCGAATACAAAACTAAAATAATGCAAAACTATTTTGCTCATTGGCTGAATTTTATGAGACCTGAATAATAATAATAATGATAGTGTGAAACAGAGGCAAACGTATAATGACATGCATTAAAGATAGTTCTTATCCCAATGGAGAACTTCAAATAAAATTTCCCATATAAATAATTCGTTGTTTTGATTTGATTAAATTCAAGTTAGAATTAAACTTTCAAATGTAGCTTCTTCAAAAGTGTTCATTGAACTTAACAAATTGATGTGAATGATTGATAATTATCAACTTGAAAACCAGCGGGTAGTTTTCTGATCCTATCTCTCATAGCCTCAGACTCCCAGATCAAACGTCTTGCAACAGATGATGCACCATAGGCTTTTAAAATGACCAGGAAAAACATGCGATACAGATGGACTCTAAGCAGACCCCCCGACCCCTAAATGGTTTCAGGTCGTGTTCAGTCGTCTTCGAATTGGACACACTTGCGGGACCTACAACATTTGATGGAGCGCTCGCCTGCGCTTTACTGCGATGACTGCGAGACCCCCCATACCCAGATTGTTCGGCACTTTCTTCTTGAGTGTCGCAGTCTGGGGGAGCTTCGCGCACGTTACCTGTCTCGGTGCCGGGACGAGTGAGGTCGCTACCGCTCGTCTCTTATGCTCGGGGCGGGTTCGTCCACACAGACTTGTAGACTATCTGATTTTGGGGGAGAGAGCTGCGCTCATACATTTTATTTGTTTCTGTTTTTGGTCCCATGCTCCCGCGCTGGGGAAGGCTGACCACCTTCCGACATCGGAGCTGTCTTATCTCTCCTTGTTTTTGCTTTGTTTTATTTCTTATGTGTTTTGCACGATAAAATATTCTAGTATTTGGCTGAAAATTAAAATTAAGGAGACTTATGCCATGTTGGCAGTCGCTAGATACGAGGGGCGGTCAATAAGTTTTGCAATTCGGATATAAGAAAACGAGAAATGAGGAAAAGTGTTTTATTATTTTTTGATATAACTACCCTCGACTTCAATGCACTTGCACCACTTGTCCCTGAGGCTTCGAATTCCTGACAACCAGAAATCTCCCGACTGCTGTTCAATCCACTCCTGGACGGCGAGCTGGTCATCTTCATCGTCCCCAAACCAGCGTCCACTCAGTGCAGCCTTGAACAGGCGGAATAAAAAGTAGTCGCTAGGGGCCAGATCTGGACTGTAGGGGGGATGGTTGAGCTCATTGAATCCGCACTCGCGCAGGGTAGCTTGTGCAACTCTGTCCTTGTGGATTTTGACGACCCTAAAGTCGATCATGGGGCGTGAGGTTTCTAGGGACCCAACGGGCAGAGACCTTTGGTCATGGCCAAATGGTCGTGGATGATGTTGATAACACTTCCATGTGATATTCCAAGTTCTCGCTCGATTTCTTCGACCTTCACCCGTCGATTTTCGAGGATCATCCTCTCCACACGGGCCACATT
Organism: Ceratothoa steindachneri; assembly: GCA_963969495.1. NCBI lineage: Eukaryota > Metazoa > Arthropoda > Malacostraca > Isopoda > Cymothoidae > Ceratothoa > Ceratothoa steindachneri. The sequence continues at coordinate 75,410,504 of OZ018319.1, forward strand.
GTCCTCGTTGGTCACGTCTGACGGGCGTCCTGGACGGGGGTCATTTTCAAGGGACTCACGACCATGGCGGAACTCCCTATTCCAGCGAGGGATGGTTGCATAGGAAGGGGCGGTGTCGGTGTACACTGCAACCATGCGTTCATGGATCTTCTTTGCATTCTTGCCTTCCTTGGTCAAAAATTTGATCAGTGCGCGGTGCTCAACCTTCTCCATTGTTGAAAAATTTGTGACTGACGATCTGCGATCAGCTACTGCTTTTTAAATAGGCGAGGCAGGAGCGTGCGACTGCAGATCCTGATTTGTCATAACTTCTCCTAACACCCCCACAAACAGCCATCCCTCTTCCTCTGTTTTGCCCTACCGATTCGCAAAACTTATTTACCGCCCCTCGTATCATCATCATCATCACTAACTCTATAATTTAAGAAGGGGATTTTTTTGAATATTTGAATAATAATTTCATCTTAGTTTGGTTCTGACTTATGTTTTTTATCAAAGTTATTTCTAATAATTCTTATATAATATCAAAAAACAAAATGGTGAAGTTCAGAAATAAATATAAGTATCGAAATGGTGAATTTTTTTAAACCCAAAGAATTACAAATGGTGAAGTTCAGAAAATTTATTTTCATATATCTTCTATAACTATATTTTAGCAACGTGATATTTTGAAAGGGGGGAAATTTAGTTTAGAGTTCCTTTTTAACATTATTATGATTGACGAAGTCCAGAAATCTTATAAAGATTTAACCAAGGCTGCTTTTTCTTAGATTTTAAATTTTAATCTTAGTAGCGAAGCGCAAGCTGCTGCGTAAGATGGAGTGGCGAAGCCATTGTGTGAATCATCTGCGGACGGCCGCGCCCTCTGTGTAACGGTTTAGATGGAAATTTCCCTAATTGCTGGTGGTGAATATCTTCGGAACCCTCTATTAAATTATCCGTCATTTTGCGTCTCATTTTGAGTATTTGAGACGGGGCATTTGTGGGAAATCCGACGCGAGGAAAAGCATTCATATATATTTCTAGGAATTTCGTGCTGCGCGGCCTGCACGCAATGAAATTGGACGGCGTCATTTGATCCGAGTGGAAACTGAACATGGCGACTGATAAATTCTTTAGTGTCACTTATAAAATTTTAAGTTTTCTAGTCATGTTGACTAATTCATTTGATTACGTCAATCTCCAAAGGGTTTTTCCATATCCGCCTGTTCATCCTCACCATGTAAAATAAAGGTATGACTTGGCGCTGACTTTATCACGACGTATCATAGACGACTAAGATTAGTGTCCGTGATTTTGAAGATGTGTCTCTTCTGCGTTGGAAAGATTTGGGTATAAAATAACTTTTAAAAAAATGGAGGGGAAGAGAAGTTGATAGATGGAGGAGGTGGAAGGATCCGATCAGCAATGATCACTATACGATGCCTTGTGGACTTTAGGAATTTTTGGAGGAGGCTGGCCTCCTCCACTTTATTTCACACTTTTTTTTTGTAGGTTGCTTGTTCCTGCGCTGGGGAGGGGGGCTACCCCCGACGCTGGAGCGAGCTTCCTTCTTGGTACCCGTTTGCTTCGTTTTCTTTCTTTTATTTTTTTTGTTTAGCCTTTGTATTTTTTAGCGTTGTTATTTACATATTATGTTTTTATTTAATATAGCCTATTAGTAGGCTCTTGTGAGTAAGGCGACTTCTGCCCTAGTAGGCAGTCGCCAGATGGGCTCCTAAAATTTTTTTTAAAATCACTATAGGATGCGATGCTGACGGGAAGAGGCATTGTCGGGAGATGGGATAAAATGTATTTCAAATAAATGAACACAATTTATATTTATTGGGCCGCCTTTGGTTGCTCTCTAGACGAACGAAAAATGATATTCGTCGCCCCCTCCGTCAGTAGATCACATAAACGACATAAGACTAAATTAGGAGAAGCGACATCAACAGAAACAAAATATCTGCTTTTTAAAAGTCAACACTAGGAAAATACTTAATGAAAAGCTGTCCCAAATGAGGAAAAACAAATTTAGTCGTATATGTTTTAAAGTCCAATTTACATGATTTGCCTTCAATTACTCCGCAGTCGCAAAGTTTGTCACTGCTAGCCACTTCATTGGCTAAACTATTACAAATCTTTACCACTCTTTGTCTAAAAAAGGGTTTTTTACCACTAACTAACCTAGACTGCTTCACTATTAGTTTCCTATCATGGAAAAAGGTACGATAAGCCATACTAAAGGTGAAGTTCCCGTAAGGGTGATTGTCAGAGAGACCTAGAACCTAATGTCTACCTATGGGGCCTGAAAGATGCACCTGCACGGCCAGACAACCCCAAGGAAACATCGAGACTTCGCGTGGTCTGCTGACCCGGGTTGGGTTCTTTTTATCTTCCCGTCTCATCGTCTGACCGACACCAGACCCATAGCGCCAAGGACCTTTGCGAAAACCTGTAAGGCCACCGAGACTATCCCCCCACCCCCACCCCTACCCCTTGCGCGCCAAGTCTAATGAGATCCTCGTCCCCTTTTGGGGAACCCCTGGCGACCCGCTTCCGCCCAGGCAGTATAAATACCTCGAGAAAAACTTGGAGAGAGAGACCAGTACAATACAGCCCCGTCTTGGTTAGCAGTCACGTACAGTCTCGTACACCCGCTTTGCCTCCGACGGCTTCCAGCTCCGAACGCAACGCGTCATCTCTACCCGGCCTTGCTCGTATCTAAGGCCAGAGTTCCCGCCGACAGGCGATAGACACAGACAGGCATCTATCACTCGGTTATTGACTTTATTCAACAACTGGAGTACTCCCTTGCCCATTTCTCAGCGAGGTTAAAGAAGAAGGAATCTTGCAAGTTCAACTTTGCAGCGCCCCGTTTACTTGACTTATTCAAGCCTCCAGTCAATTAGGCTTTACGTGAGTCTCTCCAATAATTGCCCTCTCCCATTTTCTCCGGAAGCAATCACTGTGAATTCTCTCTCGGACTCTCGAACCCGTCGAGTCATTTGGCACCCCGGGTCTCATTTACTTGTGCTATTAATATTTTCTTTGTATATAGTAAAAATATATCTTTTTCTACCATTAGTTTTTCTAATCCCAGAACCTTTAAAAATTGATTATTTAGGCCAACCGCACTCGATTTTGTTTATTTAACCCTCGCACTGGGATCTGTATCCCGATTCTCTGGCGTGCCCTCTTCAAATACGTACTTTTGAGTAGGTGTGTCTTTGGTACGATCTCTTCCCCCGCGTCAGTACTAACATGTGTCGAATTTTTGGCTAATACTATTGTCGTAGTATGACATTATATTATATCAATACCATATTATATCTATGGGGAAGGGACTAATAACTTAAAGGCGAACCGACAAAGGTGCGGAACGCCACGAGTTTCGACGCGCGGAGCAGCGAGAATAGAGTGCAAAACGAGGTCAGGTAAAATTTGGGCAATGGCACAGCTCAAGGTTATTTAAAGAGGCATGTACAAATATAAAATTTTATTTATATAAAATAAGAGAATAAATGGGCAAAATTATATTGGTAAATGAGGGGGGGAATTGCAGAGTTATGCATCAGACTCTGAAGTTAGAAATTAATGCGCTACAAAAGGAGACTATTCCAAGGGGGAGGGGGCTTACGGAGGATTCTGGGTGAGACGTCAGGGTAAGTTTTCACGGATGTCTTCTGCAGGCAATAAACGTGAGGGCGAGGGCACTCGGAGCTTCTGAGCGGGAAGTTAACGTGATGACAGTTCTCCAAAAGGTGGAGGGGGGCGGTAACGTCCGGCCCAGGGGAGAGTATTTCGGCCACCCGAAGACGAGGAGGGCTTCTACAGGAGTTGAAGAGTAGAGTCGGAAAAATCGCTCGGTGGCGATCGTTAAATGGAAATACCTCCCTTCGTTGTTAAGCACCTGACTTGGAACTAGGGGAAATGCTTCTTGGATCCTGGCGGGACTCCTCAACTCTGTATCTTCCACCTGGAAGATGAGCCCTATATATCCGAGACTCCCCCCGCAGGGGTGGGGGAAACATGGGGTTTTGGCCAGCGCTATTCTCGAATGACCTCGAACCTTCACGCCCAGGCGATTCTAACCCGCGAAAAGGTGGTCCAGGGTGGACGCGGTTCGAGGCTACCGCTTGTGGAGGAGGGGGGGGGAGGCTTACCAATTTAAGCCTAACCAAATTCTATAATTTTCTTTAACGCATGGACGTCACTTCCATGCTGGAAAATAAATTCCACGTGGAATTCCCCCACAACTATTGTACTCGCTAGTCTTTTCTATTTATAAGCCATTTCGATAGTATAAAATCCCTTCGTCAGTTTTATCAGTTTCCTTTTTTTTTACAGTTAAAGTCATCAAAGTTTCTTCAGCCAAACTTGGACCAACTGTTGCAGGGTCATTTTTTAAACTTCCTTAAATTCATTTGGAAATTTAGATCCCTTATTTATATTCTTCAGCCCTTTATTTTTTTTTACCTCCTTGGAGTGTGTAATCCACGCATTCATCTATGTCCAAAAGGTAAAGTCCAAATTTGATAAATTGCATTGAAACCTTCCAATAAACCTAAAATTGTGAAGGAGCACACCATGTCTCATGACATCACACTTCAGCCCATTGCACTTTACCCCAGCCGAACACAAAGACTCGTAGCATCATACTCCTCCACCCCATTGCACTTGCCCAAACGGCATACCCGGCTCATGGCATCATACTTTCACCCATTGCACTTTCCCCAGCTGCACACCATGGCTCATTGCATCACACACCACATCATTACACTTATCATAGACGCACAACATGGCTCATGGCATCACACACCACTTCATTACACTTATCCTAGACGCATAACATGGTTCATGGCATCACACACCACTCCATTAGACTTATCCTAGACGCACACCATGGCTCATAGCATCACACTCCAGCCAAATTGCACTTGCCCCAGCCACACACCATAGCGGGTAGGTTTCTTATCTTATCTTTCATAGCATCATGCACCCAGATCAAACGTCTTGCAACAGATGATGCACCAAAGTCTTCTTAAATGACTAGGACAAACATGCGGTACAGATGGACTCTGAGTAGACCCAAACACTCCAGCCAATTGCACTTGCCTCAGCCTCAATCATGCTGCAGTTGAATGTGTGTTTACATGCTTTCTAGAGCCCAATGCTCGATTTGCCCGTAGAGATTTAGAAAGTGGTTCTAAGGAGTTGCGTGCACTCTTAGTCACGAGTGCTGTTTGTAATCTCCTCTAGACTACTCAGGTTGTATAACTTTAGCACATTTTTACTTCCTTCATCTTCCCTTATTTCTTTTCGAACCTGTCTCCTCACATACCTTCTGACCAAGATACTGTCGTATGTTTTCGCTTCTTAGTTTTAAATAACAACAACATGGACAAACCCATCCGTGGCTTCGTCAAAGAGCGGACGCGCGACCCTGATGGTTCAGATTTAATTTTGAACACGGATGGAATTTTAGTAGAAAAATGCATGTTGGCGAATTGTGTGGGAATAATGATAATAACATAATTCGTTTCAATATAAATCTCGAATTATTAAGGAAAATCCTCCATTAATTTCACTCTTTAAAATCTTGTAATTGTTTTTATTTTTCCGAGATCATTTCAAGCACTTACATTGGGCTAAATTTTTTTAATACTGATAAACACACGAAATGGATGTAGCAATTATTTCAGCAAAAAAAAATTCTTAATATTAGGTCATTCAGAAAGTTTATGCCTCTTTAAAAAAAAAATTATTAATTTAGGTAAACTTAATTAATTATATAGCTACAATTTTGTTATACAGCCTTTTCCCATTTTATTAGCTTAAAAAACGAAAGCATTCATTGAAAAAATAATAAGTAATATTTAAATCATGTAGAGCTAACAAGACACCTATTTATTCCCTACTTAACGATTAATGAGGACGAGGTCAGCCTAGGTAGGCAATCACTACTTTGTTAAACAAGTTTTAACTTATTCGTTCCTACCAAAATTTGCTTATTTACTTCGGTAATAGGCTAACCTAGTCCTAGTTAATAGCCTAACTAAGCTGACCTAGCCCTCATTTGTCGCTCATCAGGGAGAGGTGCGTTGTTAGTTAAAAAATATTTGGCTTTTTTCCCAAAAGAATTTTGCTTCGTTTTTGTTGATTTTTTCAAACCAATAAAATGAGAATGTTGCAGAACAAAATGCTAACTATAATAATTGATAAATTTTAAAAAAATATACATTGTTTTATTTTTCCAAAGCGGCACGAACCTAGAGGTCCTACTAGCCCTACTAGACAACCGTCTTGGATAAATGGAGATTGTAGAAGTCTAAATACCCCGTACATAGGTGTACGCAGAAACACTCCGCCACAAGGCTGCGCGCCTTCTCGTATTCCGAAACGCACCTCTCGCATCGAATTCTCTGTCGCCCCTTTTTCGCACCGCCGTAAAATCCGAGATGGCTCGAAGCCGTGAATGACATATCGTCAGCCCAAAGATGAAAAAAGGTCTTTCGCGCGACGATAGGGATTTTACGAGAATTCGATTCTCTCTCGATTCTGCTCGTGAGAGAAATAAAAGGAAGACTTCTCTCTGGAATCAGGCAGAAGCCCTTGGACCTACGTCGAGTTTGTGTGAAACTCGTTCCACATAAGAAACCGTTCGCCCGCTGCAAGGAAGGAACTTCTCGGGGAATTGGTTATTGCCGTCACGGTACTTGTAGGTGCCAAACTTCTCGCAGCCTTCCCCCCCTCCTTCAGAGTCTGAGGTTACACAGGACCTCCCTCTGCGAATTACCCCAGACGTAGCTAGGTAATCGGTTTTGGCTGCCCACTCCAGGAGCCGAATAATCGGACAAGTACTTCAAGGGAGAAGCCCGATTTGAGTCACCGTGTAGCTCACCTTCGTGATCCGGCATAGGAACATTATATCACCGGTCTAGGATTACCTTCTCATTCGGTAACTTCGGACGGCCAGACTAAGTGCGATCATCGTCACCAGAAGAAGATCTTCACCGCCCCCCTTCAAAAATACTTACGAACTCAAAGGTATCGTTAATTGAATTATCCCCTCCCCTAACTTCACCAGTTATTTGTGAACTAGAATTCTCATCCCAAGCCCATACCCTCGAATATTAGAAGTGCTTACTTAATTCAGTGTTTAACTCAATAATAATATTCCCTTCGTTCTGTCTGGCCTCATTAAGACGCAAACATCCCAGTGAGTAATCTGCAACTAATCCCCACCACATTTTGTAGACTTATTTATTCAATGCAAGATTAATCCTATTTATATACGCTGTTGCTTATTTCAAATTCATGTACATTAAAGATCATTTTTGTATATGTGTGTTTAACTAATTTGGACGATCCTTTGGCAATTATTAAGCAATCCACTCGGCTTAAATCTCAATATTCCACCGACCCACCCATGGTTGGCTTTTACTGAGTAGGGAAACACTCAGGAGATCATCATCTTAGTTTTGATCGAAAGGGTACGCACCGGGGTTATTCTTATTCACCGGAAGTGGCTAAGGTAGGTGTATTGGATACGCTTCACCTCCGCTTCACCTCGGTGCGGTAATAAAATATATGTCCAGGAAGTGGGACTGGGTTTACCCACTCACTCAAACCTCCACAGAGATATTAAAGAAATCATACGGGAACGTAACCGACATTATTAAATTTTAAAGGCTAATGGTACTGCTGAGAACCAGAACCAATATATTTTTATCGTCTTGTAAAATGTAGCATTACACTAAGAATAACTATGAAAAGGAAATAGTGTCTTCTTCGTAAAGACAACCTCAGAGAGTTTGTAGATACGTTAATTATCGTAAACCAATCAGAGAATGTGTCTCCCCCTTAAAGGATTCTGAGGGTCTGCCAAATGACGACCCAACCCATGTTGCGAAACCATTAAATGAACATTTCCCAAACGTCTTTGTCGTGGAAGAGACTATCAATTAACCAACAGTACTCTTCCAATATCCATCATTGGAATCAACGAGGCCGTATCACGCAGAAGGTTTTCAGCAGAGAACTGTAAAGAAAGTGGTGACGATAGAAGTTAAATTGGGTATGAAAAATGTATCGCATCAGAACCTCCTACAGACATTTGTGTCGAGAGGGCTTGGGTGATTGTTAGAGTTATATTTTGAACCGATAGAGTTTCCCCTCTACGCTCCGTTCGTCCATCTGCCTTCTTTTGTCTATTTGAATACGTCAAGTTTCTCGAATGTTCTCCTTGCCGACTAACTTGATTTGATGGCATTGTTTCTCAGCTTATGAACCTGGCTGCAGGTGTTTTTTTTTATTGCTCACTTCCCTCGCGAGTGGCTCTTTGTGGGGTTCGTTCCTGTATGGTCCCCAGACCCGGTCTTTTGAGTGTGATATAGGGGTATTTACAAGTCCCCCTCCCTGCTTTGGGGGAGTGGGGAAGGAGCTGCTTTCCACCTTTTAATTTTGAACTTTTCCATAGTCTCGGGCAAGAACATCCAAAATCTGGTCCTTTCTTCCCTCTCCATTCACTTGCCTTTCTAAAACCTACTCTTGCAAACTCCTAACCTATCCTTTCCTTTCAAAGTCGTCACCTCCATCATTCAAGATTCCGCATAATGAGTTTAATTTATATCGACAGATGATATTTTGCAGTAAGTATTCAATCAATTTTCATCGGTGCAGTAAGGAGGCCATTTAAGTATATTTATTTTTGATAAAATCAACGTCAAACTCCACTTGAAATTTCACAATCCCTTTTCAACTTTCTAACCGCTATATTCAAATTCCAAACCTCTAATTCAGATTACCGAAAAGCTTGAGAACATACAATTAATTTTTGCACTGAACTCTATTTTCAAACTTCATAATTCAAACCATTAAGTTAGTTTTGCTGCTCCCTCTCAAGGCAATTTTATTATCATCCACACTTTCGAGGATTTTTATACCCATCACTAGGCCCTCCAGAAAGCCTTGAAATTTACTTGACATAAATAAGAAGATCGACAACTGGCTGTAGGGTCGCAGGCAACTACTAAAAGCCTTTTGTTTTTTTTTCTGTTCTTTAAATACTATGACACATATAAGTGAAGTAAGTTCGATGGCGAATGATGAGTACGACAGAACCATGATGAGAGCAAGGACAGAACAATGGAGGCAATTTATATATACTAGTGTAGCTAAAAATATTAGAATCTCGTGAAAAAGTTCATTTATTTTTGTAACTTAATTGAAAAAACAACTTTCATACATACATTCTAAATTCATTACACATAAAGTGAAATCTCTAAAAACTTTTTTTTGTTTTAAAAATGGGTCAATACAGAAATGTCCAACTTCTGAAAAGTATGTTAATATGGCCACTCAATACTTGGCTGAGGTTCTTTTACCCCAATTCACTGCATCAATAAGACGTGATATCAAGGCGATCAAATTGTGGCACTGCTGAGATGTTATTGAGACCCAGGTTGTTTTGATAATGGCCTTCAGCTCGCCTGGATCGTATGATTCCCATCTTTCTCGAATTTATCCCATAGGTTCTCTATGGTATGCAGATCAGGAGAGTCAACTAGCACTGTGAGAATTTGCTAAGTCCTGCTGGAAAGGGAAATCAAAATCTCTATAAAGTTTGTCATCAGATGGAACCATGAAACATTAAAAATCTCTTGGTTGATGGTAGCGTAAGCTTTAACCTTAATGTAACGCAGTAAACAAACGCCAGATGATGGCATGGCACCCAAAATCATTAGAGACTGCGGAAACTTTACATTTGACTTCAAACACAGGACTATTCGCTTCTTCACTCTTCCTCTAGACTCGAAGACCTTGAATTCCGAATGGCATGTACCATTTACTTCCATCTGTAAAGAGTGGTTGATATTAAGAATGCAGTAGTTGCAGCCATTTCCTGATGACGTTTGTGCGTGGGGCTCTTGATGATGCACTGATACCCCTCTCTGCCCACTCCTTGTGAAGTTCTCCCAAGTTCGTGTATTGACTTTTCTTGACAATACTCTCAAGGCTGCGTTCATCCCCGTTGCTAGTGCACATTTTGCTACAACAATCAACTTTCCCTGAATATGCTTCGATAAAGCACTCTGTGAACAGCCAGCCTTTTTAACGATGACCTTCTGTAGGCTGTGATAAGACACGTGCAATCTCAGATGCCCAGAGCTGACTCAGGCGTCTTTTTGTGGACGTTGAGTCTGAGGTTCAACTCATTTTCAAATCATGTATGTTCTAATGATACTAATTAGCTAATTGGCTATTATATTAGCTGATGGATTTCAGCAAAGAATAGGGAAATGCGAAAATTAAATAATAAATTTTATTAATAGGACCATTTAAATAGTTCTTTAAGAAAGATTAAATTTTACAATGGTAATCCCGACTGGATTACGTTACCAAAATATAAGAGGACGAGGGCTTAAATATCCTTCACTTCTAAAACAATTTGGGCAAGCGGATTTTAGGAAGTTGTCTCTTGACAAAGAAGACTTGAACAAAGGAAACTGGTCTTTCCGAAGCGATGGTAAAATTTCAAGTGTCGTCTTGCCAAGTTGCTCCCCCTTGCATGATATTTTATTTTTAGCTGCACTACTCGAATGCAGAAGAATAAAATGAAAAATTGGAGCACTTGGTTATAGTTAATTCTCAAAACGATCTCACGTAAACAATCTCACTATTTCCGTAGGCTTGAAAACACATCACAATTTATGCCGATCTTAACCAACGAGGCTGCTGACCAAGAAGTCGCGTGCTCTCAATTATTCTGATTTATGACCTTACAACCTTCAAAACTTTCAATAATTCCCGGACTAACTTTGGGAGGACCTAGGCAATTCTATCATTCGAAAGAGAATGTCAAACAACATAAGGGTTTCAAATTTCGTTAGAAACGGCCAAATAGTTATGATGTTATTGCCAAAACAAAATAATTCCCGGGCTAACCTTGGGAGGATTTTGGCAATTATATCATTCGAAAGAGAATATAAAACAACATAAGGGTTTCAAATCTCGTTAGAATCGGTCAATAGTTACAATGTTATTACAAAAAACAATAAAAAGCAAAACGGAGACTGACCGACCGACCGATATAGTGAGATGTAAGAGTCGCCCGCGACTAAAAACGGCTGTAGTCCATCAAATTTGAGACTCAGAAACTGAGTAGAAATCCAAAATACCTATTCAGACATTCACTCCTCTAATATTAATCCAGTAGGCCACTACAGCATCCACGAGGTCGCTTTTATCGTTTAGTCCACTGTGGCAGTAATGAATGCGACCTAAACGAAGTTCGTTTTAGCGCTGTGGCCAATTTTATTGCCTCATTCCGAATGTCTATTTCGCCTGGCTTGCTTCGATTTTCATAGTCATCTATTACGACCGTCGTTGGGTCTTGACATGGAGGAAGGCCGCTGACAAAGCCCCCATCGTGGGGAGGAAGGAATAGAATGGGGGGATGGAGAGAGAGGAAATGAAAAGCGCACTTACACAAAACCTCCGAGGATTTCATAGCGATAACGAGCAGAGCCTGGACACACCTAAGAGGAGGGCGATGTCTCTTTGAGGGGTGATGAGTTAAATTAAACCCAAAAGCGACACCTGAGTGCCTGGGGGTGATCCCGGCCCGTTATTTTGCGTTCGAGTCTTTTCCCACGGCTGTTGAACTCAGGACATTTATAAGAAATCCTAAATCAACCTTACTGAACTCACGCCGCTCTCCTTTGGCTATTTGATCCCTCCGATCTCGAAATGCCCCCACCCCATGTCTGAGCTCCAAGTTCGTTAGGGTTGCCATCGCATTTCCTCTCAACATCAGTTAATTCTTTTTATAGGCCTTTCTTCTTCTGTCTTCTTCGTTCGTTTTTTTTCGGCGGTTTCCTCATTGAAGGCTTTAGCGATGGCGGCCGCTGCGTTCGCTGTCACGACGGCCTCTACGAATAATCAGGTACAAGTGAAATCAAGTGTATGGTATCGACAGCCTCGGTACAGTGAGATCTAGGGAAGCCCACCCGTTAAGAAAGATCGGAGTCTACCCCCTCCCCCTCCTCTCCCACCGAAGAAAAAAATGGGGAACCACGTGCGCTCGTGCGCAAGGGAATTTCGAGGTCAGGTGTACTGAGCCGGGTGCGCTGGCCTGGCCCGATCAATGGCCGCGTTTCTGAACGAAGCTTCTTGCGTCGTGAGGCCACATGGAGTTTCGGTCTACTGAACCTGGGTAATAACCATGACGACCGAGGGGCACTTGCGCTCCCACCGGAGCCTCCCCTCAAGCTCCAAGTTTTCCAGCTTGAGGGAAATGTGCGTGTGTGATTGAGACCAAGCTATCATTAGTCGCACACTAACGAGGGGAGTTGGAAAAGAAAGTATTTTTATTTATATAACCCCCCCTCCCCCCGAATTTTCTGGGAGAAAGTTTTTGAAAGAGCTTAGTAGAGTGGTGAAGTTAGGAGAAGCAAAATTGTGTGGAGGGTTGATATCACAAACTAGGAAAAGAAAAGGCCAACATCTTTATTGGCCGCCATTGCGGACCCCTTTGGGGCGAATGAGGATGAAAAGGGATCGATAAGATTCTTTTCAATGCCACCGAGAAAACGGTGGTGCTAAATACCACCGACTCAGAGCCCATGGGCAAGATCGAGTCCTTTGATATATCCAAGAAAATGACCGTGATAGTCGAAGGCGATAGGCCTGATCACCAGACGTCTTCTGCCCCTTTGCAAGTCATAACATAACATAATTACACGGATGACAAAAGCCACAAGGGCTCATCATAGGTCATCCGAGTCAAGCGGCCTCTTTTTCAAGGCACCCAAACTCCCAGGAAAACTACATCCAGAGGATTGCATCCAGAAACAAGGGTATCACCAATCAAGGCTTGTCAAGAACTAAATCATGCAGCTATAGATATATACAAACAATATTAATATATACAAAACTTAGGAACCATCACAACCTTCCCTTCCCATAAACTCATCCAACCTACTCTTAAATACATTTAGATTTGGACTACCTACTACCCTCTGCGGCAATTTGTTCCAGAAGTCTACCACTCTATTGGTGAAAAAATATTTTCTTAAATCCAACCTACACCCTTGCTTTTTAATTTTCAAGTGGTGATCTCTAGTCCGATTTCCATCATCTAACTCAAAAAACTTGCTAACATCCAATTTATCTATCCCGGAAAAAATTTTAAAGAGCTCAATCATATCCCCTCTCACACACCTCCTTTCGAACGAGAACATATTTAATACCCTCAGTCTATCTTCATATTCAAGGTGCCTCAGGGAAGGAATAATCTTTGTTGCCCTCCGTTGCACTGACTCAAGAAGGTTAATATCGTGTCTAAAATGTGGGGACCATGCCTGTATACAGTACTCTAGATGTGGCCTAACATAAGAGTTATAGAGTTTAAGAATAACCTCCTTACTTTTGTAACTGACATTTCTCTTAATAAAACCCAGCACTCTATTTGCCCTATTTCTTGCTTCAATACACTGCTTAGAAAAACTTAATGACTTATCTATTACTACTCCTAGATCTTTCTCATCCTCTACTGAGCTCAGCCAATGCCCATCCATTTCATAGTTAAATTCTCTATTATCTTTTCCCATGTTAATAACTTTGCACTTATCAAGGTTGAAAGTCATTTGCCACTTATGTGCCCAGGATAACAATTTATTTAAGTCCCCCTGCACTTTAAAATTATCATCAATATCTTTAACTACAGCTGCTAATTTGGTATCCTCCGCAAAAATTGACACTTTATTATTAACTGCCTCCCCAAGATCGTTTATATAGATGACAAATAATAATGGACCGAGAACTGATCCCTGAGGAACCCCACTGATAACATCCCTCCACTCTGACTTTACACCATTTAGCACTACCCTTTGCTTCCTGTCTTTCAGCCACTCAGCTATCCAATTTGAAACACCCCCACATATCCCAATCATTTTTAATTTATGAACTAGTCTCCTGTGTGGTACCTTATCAAATGCTTTACTAAAATCTAAGTAAATTATATCTACATTCTCTCCCTTATCTACTTGATCTGTTACAAACTCCAGAAAGTCTAGTAAGTTAGTCAAACATGATCTACCTGATCTAAACCCATGCTGAGCATCGCTGATTAACCCCTCCCTCTCTAGATGTTGGCAAATAGAGAGGGAGGGGTTAATCAGCGATGCTGATTTCGTTCTATCTATGCCACACATGCTTTGGCCCCTGCACACACGCGCACACACTTACATTGGTTGGTAATTGACCGTGAGAGTCAGGAAGTGTCGCTCTTTGGGAGTTAACGCAGGTGTTCTTGTTATTTGGGCCTCGAAAAGACAACCTCTCTCCGCATGTGTGGATTGTCATTTATGGGAGCTGAACGTCCAAATTTCGCATTTGGATTGCTAATAATTGCTGTTTGCAGTAAGTCAGCTCATAGGAACGCACATCTTCATGAGTATTTATGTATGTACAGACACTCATATCCGCACTACTGTATTATTTTCTATTGGCTGATTTTACTGAGATGATATTTTCAGCGCATTGATCTCTTCTCTGGTGACCCACAATTCAATTTGCTTTCGACGATTAGGATTTCCCCAGTTTCCAGGGTCTTACATTCTTTTATCTCCGTCGGGGCAAGGTTGAAGGGAGCGACGTCATGGCGCTGAAAATGATTAGATGCCTGGTCTCTTTCATAACTTCAATCTCTAGACTCGAAACCAGGCTTCTTGCGCAGATGCTCTAAGATTGGTTGCTTAATTAATATGGTGCCGGTTTTTTTTTTATTTCTGAGCACGTTAAAACTTGTGGTTTCCCCCATTTCAGGGGGAGGGGGATTAAATACTGCTTTGTGGCCATGTTTTGAAAAAAATATTACGGCGCAATCACGCCGCAGTGAGCGCCAAGGGACTTGTGTGCAATCCATCCATCCCATGTTCAAAAGACTTCCTCCATTTCAATATTTTTCTTTTCAAATTTTTTTATCTTCATTTGCCTTTACTCTGCTGCTCCCCTACCCCTCCCACCCTGTTCCCTTCCTTGCAGAGCAGGAACCAAGGGAAGAGAAGTTCTCCTTTGACCCTTCGTAATTATGCAAATAACTTCTTTTTTTTGCGATTGTTTACGATCGGTTTAAGCCTAAAAAAGATCTGTTAATTTCATTTTTATACTCTATTGTAAATTCAAATCAAACGGGGAAAATATATTCAAGTATACTTCTGAACTACTTTAAAATAATAGGACAATAAAACAAAGCGTATGCAATAAAAAGCATGAATGTATTTAATCATGTATTTATAACAAATCAGTATACTGCACAGTGTACATAAAAAATCAACAAGGTGACCCCCAAAACGGGCCTGCACACACTTTTTGGGATATATCCTTCATTCATTCACTAATGAAGCTAAAGGGACGGATGGGGCCGCTGCTTCTTTTGCAAGCGACCAGGTCAAGAATGTCACGTCCGGCGCTGAGGTGCCCTCGGACGAAGAGGCACAGAAAAAGACCAAATTAGCAAGTGAACGGAATGGAGCCAGGGTTACGTCGGAGTATCTCATTCAAAGACTACCTAAAGCTTTTAAGCTTCTGGCTTCAAACTCTTTCTAGTTATTCGCTCAACAAATTACAGCATTTTTGCTAAAGGTCACATGTTCCTTCAGAGAAGAGAATTAGCTAGTTTGACTAATAGAGAGCCAAAGTTGACCTTTTTCTCGGACGAGAGCCTTCTGGCGAATGCAGCGACCCTTTCGAGGCGGCCATGATTATTGCCCTTCGGACACTCTGGCTCTCCGGCAAGTATGCGCCGCACTCTACCATGAACTTTGGTAAAACGGGTGATTTATGCGAAGGAACTCGTGGACTACTCCTTAAAAGTCATCACCGAAGATTTAGCTGAGCATGAGCAGCCAAATCGAACGTGTGGTAAGAACAACCTCTACACTTTTTGTCACGCTCACGTGCCGGTTGGTATCGTTACCACGTGAGAGCATTCGTGATACTGCCATGGAGGTTCTTGTACTGTCACCGCTTCGGCCATACGAATCGCTACTGTAGATGTGCAAAGTTGGGCTTATATGAAGTCTGTGTAAGTTGCTCCAAGACCGTAGATGATAAATTCTTAACGTGTATGGACAAGTGTGTCAATTGCGAAGAGTCGCACCCGACTTCTTCGAAGCAATGTCGTGTGTATTTCCTAGAGAAGAAAATCCTAGCCGTTCAGGCTAGGACTTCCAGGGATAAGGACTGAGTTTTGGTGTACGTGTCGCTGCCTAGGACGTCTTATGCCTTAATTTAAAAAAAAACAACACTTTTTGCCCCTGGTCCCTCCAAACCTACGATCACGATCATTAGCGCGCCGATTCGGAACCCTTCTGCAAGTTCTACTCACCCCGAGCGCTCTCCCGGGTAAAGTTGGTGGGACAAATGGTTCACACCGAGTCTAGACTAAAAGAAGGGTTTTCCCCCTTACTCGTTGGACTCGCAGGGAGCAAAACCCTGAAGGTGGGCGTGAACCCGTCTTCCGAGGGTCCTAAAGTGGCTCCCCGAAGGAGAACAGCATTAAAGGAGCTTCAGCTCTTGCGCCCCCACCAAAGGCTGTACTAGGTGGCTCGGAGACGGTAGATCCTCCAAAGAAGCAATTTCCCCGTCCGAAGCCTCGTCGTTCACCGAAGGTTTTGAGGCGGAGGGACGAAAAGACTCGCATAGTGAACCCAATCTCCCCCGATATGCCCTCAAAGGCGACAATTTTTTTTTCAGCGCCGTGTTCTGCCAACAGGAACCGGAGTTCTGCCTCCGGGAAGGTTACAGCCATTCCCATGAGGATCGTTTCTTCGAACAGGGCCCCCACATCTTCTCCGAGCTAGGCCTGGAGAGCATATTCCTTCAATCTAATTTCCGTGGACTCCGGGTCAACTAGGATGAGCTACAGAGGCTTGTCTCCTATCATTTCCCGTTAGCTATCTTTTTAAAGGAGACCATGGTTGACGCGTCCAACCTCACTGGGTATTATAGTTTTGCGACCCCACCATCACGGGATGGGGGCCGAGAAGGAGGATGAACCATTTACACCGGCATGATGTCTACGTTCTTTTATTTTCTTTAAATACCTCCTTTTCGGCAGTAGCATTATAACTGCACCTGGATAGGCGGTATACTGTACTGTTATTTCTTCGTTCATTCCACCGTCAGCCTACTTCGACGTGAGGAACCTCCGCCGCATCGGGGTCTGGTTGCCGACGCCCTTTCTACTGATTGCGGCTTTGAATGGTAGACATCCCGTCTGGCGCGAGTATTCGATCAATCCCATGGGGTAGGTCCCTGCCTGCCATTCGAAGACATGGAGATATGTCTCCGAAATGTGGATGAGTTTACGCATCATTGCTCGAAAACTGCTTAATTTTCCTGTCTTGATCTAGCCCTGTGCTCTCTGGATGCACAGCTTGATTTCGGGTGAGAAGCAGTCGACGGCATCATCCGCGGTTATGTTTGTCTAGAGCGCGCTAGTCTGCATTTCATGAAGTTGAGTTCTTATCCGGTAACCTCATCGCCTTGGGCCTAGCTACTATTCCTAGAACGTCTGGCCGTTTTGCACGCCAACCGCTTCCGTGGTTGTCAGCCGAGTGTGAGACGGCTCTCAAACAGAAGCGTTATGCCTACATGCGCTATAAGCTTCGCCCGAACGATTTCACCGTCGGTGAATTTTTTGAGCTAGGAATAGGTTCCGGTATGTGTCGAGGCACGATCGCCGCTCTTCCTGGCAGGCATACGTGTCTTCACTTAACGGGGAGATTACTCTAGCAGGGCTGTGGAAGCGATTCAGAAGGATTCTGGGAATGTTCTCGCATGACCCCCCTCTCGTTCTCCAGGAGAATGGACAGCAATCTTAGAGCCCATGTCCGTGGCGGAGTCCTTCGCATTCGCTTGCCATGTTGCTGCTCCGCTACCATTCAATGGACTTATTTATGTCGCTGAAGGTCGCATACTGGACTTTAGCTCCAGAGGCGGAGAACTATTCAACAACGGTTTTACTTTGAGTTGCGTTCCGCTCTCACTTCATCCGCGGACACAACCCTTAATCTGAACGATGTCCCATAAGCCATGCGTCGAGACCTGAGTGAGCGAGGCATGGCTTTTCTGTTATATTTGTTAAACAGGTACTGGACAGAGGGTATCCCGCTAAACTTCTGAAAAATGGCTATTGTGCTCGCTTTTTGAAAACTGGGGACAGATCACTTTATCCGGCCCAGTTTCCGCCCAATCTATTAAACTTCCTGCGTGTGCAAGTTAATGGAGAAATTGGTAAATGTTAGATTAGCCTTTTTCCTGGATAACGGAGGGGCCATCTGTCTTTCGTACCGTGCGGCTTCCCTATGTTCTATTACACGTCGGATGCTCTGCTCCGACTGAAAAATGCCTTATGTGAGGCCTTCCTTCGTAGACAGCACTACACCACGGTGTTTCCCGATCAAGAGAAGGCCTATGATACCGCATGACAATACGGTATCATGGAGACTCACCACTCGATGTGGTGAAAGTGACGAGTCACAATTTTTATTTCTCAGTTTTTGGCGCCTCTACTTTTTCCCAGGACACCAACCTGGGTGGGTTGCCACGTCTCTGCTCCCAAAGCTTCCAAGGTGGCGGGAGTATTGCGCTCGGCCTTTTTTTTAGCACATCTCCTGTCACGCTGGATCCGTGCTAGTGTATACGGATGGCCCCATGGCCCAGGAGGGAGGCTGTTTCCACGCTGGCTCAGCGGGGCTCTACCAGGTGCTGCGTCTATCTTCACAGCAGAGCTGGTTGCAATACACGGATCGGCACGAGAGATAACGCGTCTTGCCCGGTTCAGAGAGCGGATTGTGATATTTTCCGACTACCAAAGTGCCCCGAGGGCTCTTGGAGCATACAATTTTCAACACCCCCTCTTTTCACGTTATATGTGACGCTACAGAGCCTGCGAGCCGACTGGATGTCGAGATTATCTTCTGCTGGGTTTCTAGACATGTGGAAATTGCGGGGAATGAGGGCGCCAAAGACTCCGTGAGGACTGGGCAACCAGACTAGCACTTGGCTATTCTTCACACCGACTACATAGCAGGAATCAGTGCACCCCGCTGTGCTACTTGGCAAAGAAGATGGGAACGGCCGAGGTGAACTTAAAGTTGCGTGCCATTGCGCCGCGACTGTCCTCATGCACCTACTTGCCAATGATGCGACGGCTCCAGGTTAAATTCTGTTGTCTTCGAATTGGACGCATTCGCGGGACCTAAAACATTTAATGGAACGCTCACCTGCTCTTTACTGCGATGACTGTTTTGTCTCCCAGACTGCTCGGCTCATTCTTCTTGAATGTCCCAGTCTGGGTGATTCTTTGCGCACGTTACACTTTTCAGTATCAGGACAAGCGGGGTTGCTACCACTTGCACTTTGCACTAGGGATGGTTCGTGCACATATACTTGTGGAGTATTTGACTTCCTGGAGGAGGCTCCCCCCCTCCATTTTATTTGATTCTCTTTGGTGTTGGTCTCATTATTTTTACGCTGGTGTGTTTAGGGGCTTCCTCCGCCACCTGAGCGTGGTTCCATCTTCTTACTTTTTGCTTCCTTTTGTTGTTATTTGCCTTTGTTTTCTTGTTTTTTTTTGTGGGGTGTCTGTTACTCGTGTTTTGTTAATAAAAGGTACCTGTTATTCTTTATTGCCTACTAACCAGTGTTCTTTCATTTTATTTGCTGGATTTGGGGAAGGCCTAACAGCCCCTATTTGTCTTTGGAGTTCTCCGTTTTTGAAATGGACCACAATGTTTGCATTTTGAAGATTGACATGGTATCTGGTTCACGGACCGATCATTTTACCACTCGTTCGGTGAAAAATATCGGATCGGGGAAGAGTGCGGGAACTGTATCCTGGGACTCGACTGTATCCAGTATCTAGTAGATCTAAAAAATCAGACCAAGTGGGAATGTGCTTTCTTCTCCTCCGAGTTAGGGTTAATCCCCTATGTGAATGTGTTCAATTTTCATAGAACCCCTAAAGAAGGGGACTATGTTGGACCCCCACAAGAGTTAAACCCCAACATCCAGAAGTTTTCTGCTGATCCTCTCCACGACGAAAGTCTGGCCATGGAGATAGACAGGCCCACCTTGAAAGCGGGAAGGGAAGAGTTTGTGGGCGCCAGCCTTTTTTAGGCTAGGATGGGGATCACTTCACTGCTTTGGTTAGGGGAAGGTGAAGTGCTGGTGGAGGAAGAGGTCATCCACAAACCCCGTAACTCAAACTCAACACGGATGCTTTGGCTCGGGAAGTAATCCGACGGGCCGGCTCTGCGGTTCTCGAGGTCGATATGTAGAACGAGTAAGGATCAAATTCAAGTCGCCGGAAAGGTATTCAAATTCGAAACGCGCTCAATTTTAACAAGTCCGATCATGACTTAGATGTAGGGCATGAATTTGTGCTGAGTCTGGAATCTTTAGGCGTTAAAGACTTCAAGTCATTACTGGGTCCCTGGACACAATTAAAATCGAACAATTTCAAAACAATTCAATAGTAATGGGAAGTACCATATAGAACTTCCCTGGTACGATGAAATTTTGGCGGAGGTTCTTCAAATTGTAAAATGGCATTAATTAGGCTTTTAAAATAAAGTAAAGACTTCGCTATCTCAAAAAAGGTTAATGAACGACTATAACGAAGTCATTGAAAGTCAACTGGAAGAGGGAATAGTTGAGCTTATCCCCTGAGAATTATAACCAATAAGTATGGATCCTCTATAGACCCATAATAAAATCAACCACTCTACCATGAAAATACGGCCTTTAATTCAGTTTTTAATTGCAACTTCGAAACTAATCAGTCCCATCCCTTTAATAAGACCACTACCCTGGAGTCGGCATGTTTACGCCAATCTTAAAACTTTTGTGTCGATTCCGCTTTAATCAATTTGCCGTCCTTTCGGACATTAAAAAATCGTTCCTACTAATTAGATTGAAAATTGGTCGAAGATAAAAACCAGTTTTGTTTTTCTGGGTGAAGAATGACAAACCGCTATGTTCCGGTATTGGTATTTCGTTTTCGGGCTTAATTCTCCTCTCTTTATTCTAAACTACATCATAATCACCACCTCAGTTCCCATAGTTCCGATCTTTGTACTCAAACATTAAAAACCTTATTCTACGTTGACAATTGGTTAATTACAAGCTCAGATCCTTTATTCCTATTAAAAATTGATTTCACATCTAATGAGCGACTGGGGTAGGGAGGGTTCGAACTGAGATCATGGAACTATAATCACTTTGGTATCAAACAACTCCTTAAAGAAGAAAAGACTAAGTCAGAAACTCAAGATACTGGCAATGAAAGCGTCCTTGATTATGATTAGGTGTAAAAGAGAGACCGTCTATTCAGTCATTCCTCCCAACCTAAAAGGAGCAGACTACAAAAATATTTGATCCGTTGGGGCTCGTTTTGCTCGTGACGATTAATGGACGAGTAATAATGAAGAATCTGTGATATAAGAATATTGATTGGGATTCTAACTAGACGAAACCGATATAAAAGCATGCGATTTTCTACGTTCCGAATTGGGGAAATTGGCGTATGTCAAAATTCAGCGGTTCGGCTTTGGAGGACGATCGTAGAGCTGAACTAAATGTGTTGTGATGCAATTAAAGCTTACTATGGGTTTGCCATCTATGCTTTACACCTTAGCAACTCTCCTTATTTTTTCGAAATCAAAGGTTATACCTATTTCAGCAAGAACGGTCCCTTCCCTGGAATCAATGGGTGTTTTTCTCGCGTTTAAATCACTTCCTGTCTTCGTTGAATCTTACTTCTACTCATTCAAATCCAGTGGAAACTCAGAATGTAGTGTCCTGGTTATCGACGATATAAATAAACTAAATCGAAAATCAGTTTTTGGAAAAAACCAACATCAAGTATCAAGTTACTGAAGGAAAAAATCGCCACCAAATATCGAAGCAAAATTACTTACAATTGCGTCACTACTCTTGACAATCCCGCAGATCTAATAACCCGTGCTATCTTCCTTAATGGATTTAATTCTAATTTAAATCTTTGGCTTCATGGTCCTTCCTGGTTGACTTTGGATTGAGATTTGTAGTCTAAGCCAGAATTGAAATGTCTTACCGAGTCTTCGAAAAATTTCATTTCTTCCTATGTAACTATTGGAATAAAAAAAAAAATTAAACTTTTCTGAATAACTAGCTTTGATGTAAATTTGATTTGGAAATTATAACCCTTCGTGAATAAAACCAATTTCTTGAAGACGCCCAAAACAAAACGAATCCTTTATTTATGGCTTTGTTAATCACCTGGACTTATTCCTTAATCAACGTGGATTAATCAGAAGTAAGGGAGGAATTTCTAAATCTAATTATTACGATTACGACGTAATTAACCCCATTCTATTAGGAAATAAAAGTCACTTAATCCTATTAATAATTCGCAATTGTCATATGAAATGTAAACAGCTATGGATCGACTCAGTTCTCTCTATGCTCAGAAGTATGGAATTCTTGATAACTTCCCCCTCCCCCGTCAAACAATCAAAAACAAAAAGATCCTAAGTGAATGCTTTACTTGCAAAAAATTAAACCCTTTCGCATTTTCATATCCCAAGATGACAAACTTCACGACATTCCAAAGGAATTGTGTTAAACAAATCGAAATGGACTTTACCGTCCACATTCTCGTCAAACAAAATGATAAAACTATCAAGATGTAGCTCCTAATAATATTCACCTGCCTTAACGTACACGCTGTACACATTGAGTTACTTCCTGTTATGTCAAGATCTCTATTTATCAATACTTTCGACGTTTTTTTGCTGTCCAATAAATTTGAAAATCACATGTTCATCAACACCCTAAATATTTGACACTATCTATCTATAGTGCATGAATGGCGAGTACCTGGGAGCGGTTAACTTGAGGGGCGAAGTCGTACCTTTACAAGACTAATGGTCGGTCAACCTTGGACTAATTCGACTTACTCACTCTGATTTCGTCCATTCAAAATGCTGTCAATTCTCGTCCCCTCACATGCCTTTCGTCCGGAAATGATCTCATCTCTCTATGACATAACGCTTTCCTCATAATTCATTCATACTCAAACCTCTCTTTCAAAATCTTTGAAAAAGGTGACACTTATTGAAAAGTTCGAAGATTTCCTTGACATTTGGTATTCCTTATGTCTACTAAGTCTGCGAGAGCAGAGCAGAGAACTTTTTGAAAAGTTCATTGGTTAGTCAGGTAAAAGTAAGATATGTTTTGATTAAAAAAAAACCTAGAACACCCGATCTTTTATGCAGAAGGGGCGCGTCCTAGAACTGGTCCCTGGCAGAAACAATAAAGTCCAAGTCGTTACAATGAGAGGGAGAGGGGGCGGTCAAATTTTATAATATCCCATAAAATTATACCCGCTTGAACCAGTACCGGCACCTCGGGCAGTTGTCCGGGGTGCTTAGGGGCACCATCAAGGATCCCCCCCCCCCAAGTTAAAATAATAAAATATTTTTTTCAATCTGATGTTTTTAAGATGGAAAGAAAACATATTCATCCCTGTCTCAAGAGAGAATAAATTCTTTAGCAATTTTGTCTATAGAAAATGATATTGCAAAGAATATAAATATAAAAAGTGCCATGAAAAGATTTGCTGATCTAAAGGCTAGGAAAATATGTTTCAGGTAGGCTAATTGTTCATACTGTCCCAAATCAGAGCTGAGAAAAGC
The DNA here is from genome assembly GCA_963969495.1 of Ceratothoa steindachneri. Classification (NCBI taxonomy): domain Eukaryota; kingdom Metazoa; phylum Arthropoda; class Malacostraca; order Isopoda; family Cymothoidae; genus Ceratothoa; species Ceratothoa steindachneri. The sequence continues at coordinate 75,434,239 of OZ018319.1, forward strand.
AATATTATTGTTCATTGTTTATTAAAAAACAACCCCGGTAATAAATTTATTTCTATTATTCTATATTTTTAGTTTTTTTCTTGCGAAAACTTTTATAATTATAAAGGGTCTTTCAATAAGGTCGCTCAATTTTTAAATGTAAATAAAACAAGTTGTGTGTCATATATGCACTCAATTTATTTTAAATCTGAAATTACATTTTCTGGCATTAAGCGTAGAATATGACGTCATTCAAATGTCCGCCGCGGCTCCGCCCGGTGAAACGTATTCGGAAGGCCGAATTTTCGATGACTTTGTCGCCTAACTCTGGCTGAGTTTGCTGGATGGTGTTCGTTATGTTGACTTGCAGGACATCAACTGTTTGCGGATTATTCGCATAGATCTGCGATTTTAGGTAGTCCTCCCCCCCCCCCCCCCAAGTAGTCTAATAGCGTTAAATCGCATGATCTCGGTGGCCAGTTGACGCCGCCGCGCGAGATGACCCTGCCCTGAAATCGCTGGTGCAAAATGTCTATCGTGGCGTGCGCAGTGTGGCACCTAGCGCCGTCCTTTTGGAACCACATGTCGTCAGTATCCATATCAGGCATAAACTCCAGTTGAGGCCACAAGAAGTTGCTTATCATCGATCTGTAGGTCTCACCGTTGACGGTTATGGCAATGCTATCTTCGTTCTCAAAAAAATACGGACCAATGATTCCGTTAGATGAAAATCCGCACCAAACGGTGACTTTATTGGGGTGCAATTGGTGCTGGTGTATCTCATGTGGATTGTTTTCGTCCCAAATCCAACAATTTTGCTTAACAAATCCATTCATCCAAAAATGGGCCTCGTCGCTGTGGCGAGGATAGAAATCACGTAATGCGCGGAACGTTTGTCGAACGCTGTTGAACGCAATAACCTTCCATCGTGATTTGCCAAGTACTACTGAACAGTTCACAGTGAGGTTGCAAGATTTCACTTTAACAACATGGCCACTATCGCCTGACAAAGCTCGAGCGTCCTTGTTGAAAGACCCTTTACTTAAAAGGAAGAGCAACGATTTGCCTTCCTGGCCGCCGTGCTGACGAGATTCAGCGCCCTGTCCGGCCCCAGCTTAGGCTCTTCACCTCCTTTCTGACAGCCTGTGTTTTTACCCTACCTCCTCACCTACCCTACAACCTCTCCTACAACTTTCTCTGGCCGGACTCTAATTTCACAGGGTAGACGCCTACCAGCTTCCTCTTACCCAACTATCCCGGATCGGGGCTGAAGGAGGAGGTGACAATGTTCCCTCAGCCTTGAGGGCCGGCCTGGCATGACCTTAGACATGTCAACCATGGGGCGCTCAAAATCGAACGTGTGATGAGAAAATAGGGGGAGGGGGACTCGAGACCTACCCACCCCTACACTCCTCGTCGTGTTCGACTGTGATAAGCTCCCTGAGTTGGTGCGTGCCGGTTGGTATCGGTACCGCGTGAAGGCATTCGTGCCACTGCTGCGGAGGTGCTATTACTGTCACCGCTTGGAACATGGTAATTGCTATTGTAGACGCGCAAAGTCGGGTTACCCGAAATTTGTGTAAGTTGTTCCAAGGCCGCACACGATAAGTCCAAATCGTGTGTGGCCAAATGTGTCAGTTGCCGAGAGCCACACCCCGCTTATTCGAAGCAATGTGGTGCGTATCTCCTTGTGAAGGAAATCCTGGCCGTTCAGGCCCATGATTTTCTGTCATTTCGCGAAACTATGGACTTCGTCCTTGAGCGCCCGCGCTGCCTGGGACGTCGTATGCCTCAATGTTAAGAAAGACACCCACTTCTCCTAGCCCATCCAGGCATACGAGCTTGGTCGTTTCCGCACCCATTCGGAATCTTTCTTCTGGTTCTACCCACCCCGGGCTCTCCCCTAGTAAAGCTGGCAGCACAAATGGTTCACACCCAGCCCCGCCTAAAACTAGGGCTCACCTTCCTTCCTCCAGCATGACCGTTTCCAGTTAGGCCAAACGGCCGCTAGACTCAAAGGAGGCAACACCCCTGAAGTTGTTCGTGATGTCATCTTCCGGGGTTCCTAAAGCTCCCCCCCCGGAAGAAGGTTCGGCTCCTTCGCCCACACCCAGAGGTAGGCTGGGTGGCTCAGATACTGTTGACCTTCCAAAAGAGGGACCCTCTCCACCGAAGCCGCCCCGCTCACCTAACATTTAGAGGTGGAGGGAGGAAAAGACTCGCATGGTGAGCCCTAGCTCTCCTGATAGGTCCTCAAATAACAGCGCCTTCAGCGCATTGTCCGGTCAACAGCGCGCCCAGGGTTCTGCCTCCGAGAAAAGTACGGTCATTCCCGTGAAGGTCTTTTCTTCGGACAGGGCCCCCCATCTCCTCCGAGCTAGGCCCAGAGGGCATATTCCTTCAATGGAGTTGCCGTGGACTCCGGGCCAACTGGGAGAAGATGCGAATGCTCGTCTTGTCCCGTTCCAGGTTAGCTATCTTTTATCAAGAGACCATGATGGGCGCCTGCTCCCTGCCCATCGCCCTGTGGTATAAGGCTTTTGCGACCCTACCACCATGGGACGAGGGCCGGGCGGGAGGATTCGCGATTTACACCCAGCATGATGTCTCAGTTTTTCTCTTTGCTTTAGATACCTCCTTCCAGGCAGTAGCTGTGCAACTGCACCTGGATAACGGGTGTACATTCTACCGTCAGCCGACTTCGAATGGGAGACTTCTGCTGCGTCGTGTCACAGTTGCTGAGGCCCTTTCTCTTTCTCGGAGATATGAACGGTAGAAATCCCCGCTGGGAAGACTTCTCGATTAATCCCATGGGTCAAGTCCCTACCGACCTGATCAACAACCTGGTTTTAGTCTCTTAAATGTGGATCAGTTTACACATCAATGCACGAGCACCGCTTCCTTTCATGTCTCGATCTATCTTTGGTGGGGAGGGGGGATCGATGACCTCCATGATAGTGATCACTTTCTTATTCGAATATCAGCTTCTAGTCCGCGTCCGCCCAAGATTCCGCCCCGGTGGTGCTTTGCCCGGGCGCGTTGGTCCGCATTTCAGGAAATGACTGATTTCTCTGTCTCAGTCGAGGTGTTTAGGTCGGTAGATGAGGCTGTTAAGTACTTCTCCGGCAACCTAATCACCGTGGACCTAACTACTATTCCTAGAACGTCTGGCCGTTTTGCACACCGACTGCTTCAGAGGTTTTCAGCTCAGTGTGAAACGACACTCAAACAGAATCACTATGCCTACATGCGCTATAAGCGCGGCCCTAACGATTTCACTGTCGGTGAATTTCGTCGAACTAGGGCTAGGTTCCGTTATATTTTGAACCACGCCCGACGCTCTTTTTGGCTGGCATAAGTGTCTTCACTTGGCGGCACGACCCCTCTAGCAGAGGTGTGGAAACGAATCAAAAGGATTCGGGTCAAGTTCTCGCAGGACCCACTTAATGTTCAAAAAGAGAATGAGACCAGAACCTCGGAACTCGCGTCCGTGTCGGAATCCTTCGCGACCACTTTCTCCGAATTCTCTAGCTGCGATACTGCTCCGCCAGCATTCAACGCGCAGAGTGATGTCGCGAAAGGCCGCCGACTGGACTTTGCCTCCAGAGGCGGAAAACACTTCAACAACAGGTTTACTTTGAGTGAGTTGCGTTCCGCTCTCGCTTCGTGCGCTCACACCGCCCCTGGTCCAGACGATATCCTATACTCTATGCTTCGACATCTGGGTGAGCGAGGCTCACCTAGATGACGATGCGATGACTGTACAACATCAGGATCTGAGTAGAGGGTATCCTCCCAGATTCCAGCGAATCGCTACTATGCTCGCTTTTCGAAAACCGGAGAAAAATAACTCTACCATGGCCGGTTTCCGCCCAATCTCTCTAATCTTTTATGTGTTCACATTGATGTATAAATTGGTAAATGTTAGGTTAGCCTTCATTCTGGACAGCGGAGGTCATCTGTCTTCTGCACAGTGGGGTTCCAAGCTCCACTCCACGTCGGATGCTCGGATCCGACTAAAAAATGCCGTATGCGAGGCTTTCATCGAAAACAGCACTACGCCACCGTGTTTTTCGATCTAGAGAATGCCTATGATACCGCATGACGATACAGTATTATGGAGATTCTCCACACGATGCAGAGGAGGGGACGCCTCCAAATCTTTATCCCTGAATTTTTGCGAGTTAGTTGATTCCGCGTACGGGTGGGGGAGCCCTATCCGGCCCAATGGAGCTGGAAGAGGGTGTCCCGCAGGGAAGTGGCAGCTGTCACACTCTTTGCCCTAAGCACCAACGACATCACCTCGGTGCTGCCAGATGTTCTCGCTACGCTCTACGTGGACGACCTTTCGATCTATTTGGCGCGGCCAGATGCCAACTCTGGAGCGTCGACTCCAACAAGCATTGAACCGCGTTTTTTGCTATGCCGAAGCGCACAGGCTTCGGTTTTCCTTGGCCAAGCTTAAGGTGGTGGACTTTTGCTGCAATCCACAGCTCAACCCTCACCCAGGCTTGTTTCTCATTCCGGTGTGCATGGAAGTGGTGTACTCGCACCGTTTCCTTCGTCTTGTATTTGACCAACGCCTCACCTGTGAGGCTCATATTCGCAGCCTTAATCTCTTTTTAGCCACGCCAAAGATATTCTTCGTTCCGTGACGTTCATCGCCTCGGACGCTGATAGGGCTCCAGCCTTACTTTTTTATTGATCCTTTCTTCGTTCGAAACTCGACTACGGATGCGAGTTTTATGCATCCGCAGCCGAGCGTGTTTTGCACAAGATAGACTCGATCCACCACGCAGGCCTTCGCTTGGCCACCGATGCCTTTCGCACTTTCCCCATTGAGAGCCTACTTGTCTTTGCTGGAGAGATTCCACTCGCTTTGCGCCGTGACAGTACATTATTCGCCTGTACTGCGCCTTCCTCAGTCGCCAACAGCTCTCACTGCATCTGCAGCTGAACTTGATGGAGTCTATACCGCCGAGAGACCTCAGTCATACCCTTTGAGTTTAGGGATAGGAAACTCCTTCGAGAGCTAGGTATAGCTCTCGGGCCGGTGGCGCCCCTGGTTTTACCCAGGATGCCACCCTGGAGTGTCTAACTTTGAATATTTGTCGCCACGCCTCTGCTCCCAAAGCTTCTACTGTGCCGGGAGTATTGCGTTCGACCTTTTTGGAGCACACTTTATGTCACGCTGGAACCGTGCCAGTGTATACGGATGGTTCCAATTCCCAAGAGGGGTCGGTTTGAGATAACGCGACGTGCCCAGTTCGGAGACTGGATTAGGATTTATAGCGACTCACACAGCGTCTTGAGTGCTCTCTGTGCACTGGAATCTCCGCATCCTCTGATTCGCGATATCCGTGACGCCACGGTTTGGGCGACCCGGACGGATGTTGAGATTATATTCTGCTGGGTTTCTAGACATGTATAAATTGCGGGGAATGAGCGCGCAGATGATGGCACCAAATAGTCGGCTAGGACTGGGCGACCAGACCAGTGTTTCGCTCTTCCTCACACCGATTACACGGCAGGAATACGGGACGGGCTGCTTGGCAAAGAAGATGGGAGACGTTCGATGAGAACTTAAATTTACGTGCCATTTCGCAGCGACCGTTCCAATGGACTCCCCCCCCCCCATCCCTGCCACGACGACTTCCGGTTATGTTCATTTGCCATGGAGAGTCTACGGAGTGCTCACATTGCAAGATAGAATGAGACAATAAAGGATATCTCAAAAATGAACACTTTGGAGTTTCATAAAGTATGTTATAATGGGGTAGCTATAACCAAATGACATTCCATGAATATGTAGGGAATCCCAAAATAATAAGTGCTCTAGAACAGCGGTCGCCAACCTTTCGGTCTTCACGGACCACTAAATTTATAATTTTAAATCTAGCGGACTACTAATATGAATTTTTAAAAAAGGTAAATACATTTATAAAATAATAATCAGGGAACTTTTATTTTATTAATATGAAATGCATCCATTAAATATAACAAAGTTATAGTTTAATTATTACAAAATAATTGAAGTTTATTTAAGTATTACACATTTTTTGTGTGATATTTGTTCCTGCTTGTTTGAAATAAGTTTATGGTTTTTGGCTCGAATGACCTTACTGCAAGACAGAGAGCCGTTTTTATTTCAAGCCGAGACCGGTACCGAGTCTTAATTGCTGCGACAGATGAAAATGTCTTTTTGCACAAATATGTTGTTGAAAATTGAATCAAAATTTTAATTGCTTTTTCACTCAGTGATGGGTACTCACTTTTTATGGAGAGCCAAAATGAGGTCTTGATAAGGATGACTGGAATTTAGCTTTGAGACTGTCGTCGCATGATAGATCGATGAGGCTTTCTTTTTCATTCATGCTTAAATTGCTATCTTCAATGCTTGATGCAAATGGATCTATTATCCACATATTGCCATGCCTGGGATCATCCTCCTTTGGGTAATAACAACCCCAAAATTCTGTCAGTGACTGTAAGTGCTGTTGAACAATGGGAACCACTTGCCGGTTGACATCCTTCTCTCTCATATATTCTTCGAAATTTGAAAACATTTGCGGATCTTCTTCAGCCAACGGCGTTTGCCACAGATATTTTCTTTTGAAAAGCATCTATTTTACCTCGTAGTGTGAACACGTCCTTAAGTTGTCCTTGCAAGGATATATTTAGTTGATTTAACAGCGAGAAAATATCTGCCAGGTATGAAAGCTTGGCTACTCACTCATCGTCGGACAAGAGTTCTTGAAATTTCGGATTATTTTGCTGCTAGAAAAATAATTTGACTTCGCGCACGACGAAGAAAGCCATCTCACCTCAGCGTGAAGAAGGGGAGTATACTGGGAACCCATTTCTTCACAAAATGTTTCAAATATTCGAGAATTGAGCGCTTTGTATCGAATTTCTTTATAATTTTAATAACATCTGATAATACTTCGTGTAGTTCTGGGGACATTTTTTTCGCCGCAAGTTGCTCACGATGTATAATGCAGTGTGTAGACAAAATGTCTGGGTGACCAATATTTTTCACCTTTGCAACAATTCCTGAACGATTTCCAGTCATGTTTGCGACACCGTCTGTAAATATCCCAATACATTTTTTTCCATTCAATTATGTGTTTCAGGAAATAACTATCAAGTGCTGTAAAAATCCCAGAGCTAGTTGTTCTACCTGGCAAGTTGAGCGAATAAAGTAGTTCTTCCTGTAACTCTCCTTCACACTCAACCCTCACAAAACAAAGGAGAAGTGCCTTGTTACTTACGTCCGTTGATTCGTCAAGTTGAATTGAATAAAATGGTAAATTTTTACCACTTTTATAACTTGATTTTCAATATCTTCAGCCATGTCTTCAGTTCTGCGCGTGACAGTGTTAGCAGACATAGGAATTACTTTCAGTTTCTGCACAGCATCTGCTTTCCCAAAGCCTATTCACAGCCTTGTAACATGCAAGACTTGATTAATTCTTCTCCAACCATATACGGCATTTTATTTTTCGCGATTTGAAGTGCTATCATATAAGAAGCCTTTAATAAGGACTTATCTTCAACAGTCATTTTTTATAAAGCACCTACTTACTTGCTTTTGCATATTTTCACTCATTCTTTGAAAATATTCAAGTGGTTTCTTAGCTCAATTTGGGTTTTGATTGCAAGTGTCTTCCGAGTTTCGAAGGTTTCATGGCATCATTGGATAAACTCTCAGAACACACAATACAAAGCGGCCGTTGATTCAGCTCACTACCAAGTGCTGGAATAAATCCAAATTTCAAGTAGTTCAAATCATATTTCCTTGATACTTTTGAGTTTTTTGTTTTCGCCTCCAGTTAGAACGATCTTTCTAATGGTGCCTAACGAGGACTGTGTAGGCTCTGATTCATTGATCAGCTCACGGTTAAGTAAAGTATTGCTATTATCATTAGTTATATTATCTTTGGTTTTACTAAAGAAATGCAAAATATTCGCTTGCTTTTTCTCACTCATTATGGGTCTATTACCCATTTCATTTGAATCTGAAAACCCCCAGAAGGAAGAATTGGTAACTTAGAACAACAGTTGCGCGTCGCGCTTGATTAGCCTCACCTATAAATTATACACCAAAAGATTTGTTCAACTATCCAGAATAAGATCCCCTGTGGGTATTTAAAAAAAAAAATTCGATAGCGAATAAAAAATATAAACATTCCCTTTATTTTTAACTAGGGCATACCTCTCACAAATAGGCTATTCGCTGAATCGTTGCCAGCTCTCGCTAGATGGCGTAATTGTGAGAGGTAAGCCCCATTTAAAAATAAGGAGAATATGTTTATATTTTTTATTCATTAACGAAACATTTTTTCAGGTTAGGTTAGGTTAGTTTTTGTTTTGATTTGTTCGAATTTGACGTCCGTTTTCGTCGAACTTCTGATTGGGAATAATGGCCAATCAAATAATTTCCGACGGAAACGAAAGTCAGAATCGAATAAATTAACATAAAAAACTATAGGAAAACACTAGAATTAAATACACACAAAAAAAAATAGGAATCAGCCCTAATCTCCACATTTCCAAAAGTTGTGACGCACTTTCGGGTCATGCGGTATTAGGGTTAAAAAATTATTACTCATAGCCATGGATGCGCATGCACGTCTTTGTCCTGAATTTAAGAAAGCAAACCATTTTTGTAATTATGTCACACATACACACCATCAAACACTGCTTAGCAACAACTGACAGTTCTCTCTCTTTCTCTGCTGTCTGGCTCTGTCTTCTGTGCAATATGTATCAGGGTTGCCTGAAGAGGGTTAACAAAACATAAAAATTGCAAATAATGTCCCAATTTTTCTGCGGGCCATCAAATTTTTTCGTGGACCACCTGTTGACGACTGCTGCTCTAGAAGGAGCATTGTTCCAAAATTGTAAATACTTATTTTTCATTTAATCTAAATTAAACACCTTAGTTATATTTCTTCAAATTATTGTCATTCTCTTAATCACTTCCTTATTTTTAAGACTAACTAAAATAAATACAATTTTCTCTCTCCGTTATTTGAGGAACTTTAAAAATAGAAAAACACTGGAATATAGTAATTTTGAGTTACTAAATATAAAAATAAAGTAAAAGCCTACAGGAAATAATTACAATATTATATTTTTAATATATTTAGTATAAATAGAGTTTAATTGATGAAAAAAAGGAATATGTTTTGGGGTGCTAAAATAGGAGAAACGGTGACATTTGACAACAATCCATGGCATAAGAAGCAAGTCATTCTTTTGTCTGGATATAAATTGAAAGTTAAAGTTCGCTGTTTTCAGTCTTCATATCAAGCTGCTGTGTTGCTGCTTATAGAAAATATTTTATTAATTCTTTGCTTATTATTATTATTATGTAGCAATTATAAGATTTAATAGTTATGCAATAATTGATAAAATATGTTAATGTAAGTTGAGAAACAAATTTTATGTTATGGGAACCGATTAAATATATAAATTTATTATAAATGGTTCTTATTATAAATGGTTATGTAAAAAGGGAAATGGGTTGCGTCCTAAGAGGGATTCTTTTATCAAGAAACTACCATCTGAAGACGAGTCCAAGTTCCCGCCGAATAAAGAATAGTGAATCCAGCTCCAAGAATCCTCTTACCTCTTAGGAAATCTCCGATCACCATTTACCCAGCCTATTAAGCAAGAAGAGAGCCTTCTACTATGGAGTCGTAGCACTGTGAAAACCAGGCATTCACTGAGGAGGCAACTTTGCAGCCGCTCACCCGAATCAAGACCCATTTGGCTGTTCCAAGAGTAGGACCAAAATTCGGTGACAAGTCGCCCCTTTGTAATCGCACCACTCTCGAAGAGGCTTACCTCAGTTATCTTCTGACCACCACCTATAAGACGACGTGATTCGTCAACTTCAACTTTTCAAACCTCTTTTCATTCCTTTGCCACGGAGAGACGGCGTTGCTCATTAACTTGAACTCTTAAAATCACTTTATTCAACAATCAACTCAACTTCAACACTAATAACTGAATTAATGAGGGCAAATCTAAGGCTGCCTCTTTTCTTAGTAATTCATCCTCTAAAAGGAGAAAATATATATTTTCAAGACCTTATTCAAACTCTTCGGTTGACCTTTCTTTTCATTTATCTTATATTGTCTTCCATCCAATTCTCGATTTACCCCATACGTTGGTTCCGCCTTTCAAACAAAGGCATCTGACCTAACACCAGGGTAATCAGACTTCCCGTATTGATAGCTTTGTCCCGTGTCCCGTATCGACCCTTCCCGGGGCGCCTTTTGTACCGTATTTTCGATATTTGAAGAAAAAATGATAATTTATAACAATATTACTTTAAAAAACAACAATATACCAGTGAAATTTTGTAAAAAAACGGGGTAAAGGGGGCCACCCCAAATTGGCAACAGCGGCGCCGTGATCGCCGCGTGATTCATCGCTCAGCAGTGCTGAATACTAACAACAATAGGGAAAAATAATTTTAAAAGGATTATGGAAAGGTTTTCATTATATGTATTTTATTTTCTGCAATTTACTCAATATATTATGGCAAGTCACTTTAGTAATAATATCCTTTATGCAAGATTGTGATATTGTAATGCTTTGACACATGTAATAAATAGGTGTTTGTAACAAAATCTACAATGAACACACCTTAAGAAATGTCAATGGAATAGGTTCTGGACTATCTGGACCCTGCTGAGAGGGACTTTGATTTGTTTACCCTTTGACTTCGTCTGCACCACTGCCCTCTTGCCAAGTTCATCAATCCTCAGACTATGGAATTGGCCCTTATTTGTTGGTGAGCCAGATTTGGGGCTGACGTAGATGATGCATCGGGAGGAGGGTGGGGGGGATTTCCGATTTCCTTATGCCCTTTACAATACTTCAATTTTTATCTTGTCAGTCGCCAATCTTATCTATGTGAATTCTTCGATTGCATGTTTGTGCGAACGCCCAACACCTGAGCCGGGTAAATAAAAGAGACAGAAAATATCTTCCCCCCCTTCCCCCGGCCACTTTGGGATTTCCAGAGAGATATAGAAATATCAGTATTTTTAACATAAAAGAAATGAACGAAATTACTTTGATCTTTCCCGTTTTTTCTGTTTCTGGAGGTAGAATTTACACGTAGGGGAGACGGGTTGGAAAATAGGCTTATGATATTTTTAAGACGTTTTATGAAGGTATTAATTATTATTATTATTCCAACTATTCAATGTAATTTTTTATGTAAGTAAAATATTTTTTAGACCAGTGGATTTTCCGTTCGCACTCCTTCCTCTGCATCCCCTGCTTTCGTGTATCTACCCTTCTTTTATCTCTCTGCCCTCTTTGTATGTCTACCAGATTGCCCTATCGTCGTCGAGTTGAATATCTGCTGACTGGCATTATGTCGCGTCTCTTTTCTCGCCACAAACTTGGACCTTTAGATTAACTGGGGGCACATTTTACTGCCTACAACATTTTAGGATAGGCACCTTGTGGCTGGGGGGCCACGTTTACATCCCCTCCCGCTACTTGGGCGATGAGAGTAGATAGGTACACATTTACAAACGATTAGGGGGGGGGGGGTCCCTCGCACACACGCCTTCCTTCTCTGGATTGTGTATGGGTCCTTTGTAAAGATTACATCATGTGTCTGTGTGGGCGTACATGAACGAATGCATGCCAAAGGAGGATAGCTTGGGTGGGTTCCCCCCCTCCCACCTCTCTCTCTCTCTCTCTCTCTCTCTCTCTCTCTCTCTCTCTCTCTCTCTATGTCGTAAAATAGGGTCAAGTTAACCCTTTCTGCATTTCTCAGCCGAGGTCGATGACGGCTATGTGCGTGGGATATTTATAATACAAGCCGAGTACAAATTAACTGAATGTAGGTTGGCCAAAAAGTCGACTATCTTGGAGGTTCCGGGTCAATAGAAAAAAGGGTACAAAAATAACTTTACTGATATGCAAATTAATACTTTTACAGGGTTAAAAGGGGTTTTAAAACAAGCTATATACACATTAGACGTACACGAGTCTCAGCGGCTAAAACAGGGGGAGAGACTTGGCGAGGACGGTCACCGTACAAACAAATGAACAATATTGACCGAGGGTCGTTCAAATGACCTTGAGCGTATACGAAGCCGACGGTGGAGGTTTACCTTGAGGGGGGGAAAGGTTAGTAGAGAGAGCACTTGCACAGGAGAGTTGCGTGGTGCTGTTACCTCGGAGATTTGGTCCGAGGGAGTAATCTTTGCCTTAGCGCAAAGTTCAAATAATAGTCTCTTAACAATGACTATTACGGGATAAAATTAGATCGTGCTTTCGAGTTAGAACACTAATCGAGACTAGTCGCGTTGCGTTCGAGGAACGGGTAGAACGAGTATGGGGTGGACTCACGTGAACTAATCGAGAATACCCGGAGCCTGAGGGGTTCTGCGAGAATTGTGCAGAGTCCAACGGGACACGAATACTGATGTGGGCGGGGAGGGGATACTGCGGCGGGCGAGCGACGACGGCGGATACTGCCTTCCAACTTGGGCGCCGGAGTATTTATAGTGGGGTCGAATGGGATTTTCACCTCCGTCTCCAGTGTAGACCTAGAGCCACATTGTGACGGGGGGTTTCGAATTGGAGATGTATCAGGTTTTGCAAGGTGTAGTACAGTTATTTCAGATCTACCCATATGCTGCATGAAGCGGGAGTAAAGCGTATGCCTTGTTGCCCCCACATATGATACAGTTCTACTGCACGTACAACGAAAAACGTATATATTTTTAGATAGCATACTGGTGGGTAGTTGATCTTTGAACTTAAATAATGATCCTAGTCTGAAGTGATTAATGGTAATAATTGAGGATAGGCTAAATTTAACAGTTTTAACAACTTTTTTTAAGTTTTTCGGATTGGTAACCAAAATATGGTAAGGAAAGGAAGATCTTAATTTATTGACAGTTTGTAGTGGAGGCAGAGTCGAGTATTTTTTATTGAGAAACAGACTAATTTGTCTCAGAAATAGTGACTTGTGTGGGTAGCCATTGGAGTGATCTTTAGATGGGAGGATATAGGGGTGAATACCGAAGAAGAATATGAACAATAATTTTATAATCTAAAAGAAAAAGGCTTAAATTACTCATTGTAGCATCCCAAAACGATAACAAGAGACACTACTTTAATAAATACTATCTAAGACTTTATTCTATAAAATTGGGCAGTACTTTCGTTCCAACCTTATAACGAGCGGCCCAAAAGTTACTTCACATTTAAAAAAATTAATAACACAAAAACTAATTAAGTTATAAAAGTGGGTGATATATAAAATGAAAGAGAAGATCTTGGATTTTTATTATTTAAATATAATAACCTTCAAATCTTCTTCATTATTGTTAAAACAAAGGCGGATTCTTTGCATCATATTTTCCATGACATTTTCGAGAACATCAGGAGTAATTTTGTCGATTTCTTCAATGATGTTTTGTTTCAATTCTTTAATATTATTAGGTTTATTTACGTATACCTTTTCTTTAAGGTATCCCCAAAGGAAAAATCTGGAGGGGTAAAATCAGGTGATCGTAGTGGCCAAGAAACGTCACCTAAACGTGAAATTAAGCGACCAGGGAAGGCTGCTCTGTTCTCCCAGAAGGCCTTTGATGAGGTTCGACGATCGAACCGTTGCCCAGGTGGAAAGTGGCTCCTGCAGGTTAAGATTCTTTCCCTAAAGTCATCGTAAGCTGTTCTTTAATTCCAGTCGTGTCTTCATGGCCTGGACGATGGCGATTTTCTCCCTTTCATCTCCACTCTCTCGTTGAAGAGCGCCAGCCCGATCATGTCATCCGACAGGCACCACAGGTGTCGCACGTGGCACGGTCGGCAACAGCAGCCACGCTCCGATCCCCGTAGTCTGCATGTCTTGGATGAAGTCCCTGCCGTTCTTAAGGGGCGTGGGTGGCAATGGACGCTTCGTTCCAGTACTTGACGTACACCATTGCCACGAACAACGACATTTGCATCATTCCCTTCTCTTCCCAACGGGTCAGTTGGAGCTGATCGGCGAAGAGCGTGATCTTGATGGCGTAAATCCCTTTCACCAGGAACTCTAAAGGACTTTGGCATGTCACTGCCCAGGAACGCGAGACAGAGCTGGATTAGTCTTCGCACGGATGAGTTCCAACCTCCAAGAGCTGGCGCAGGAGATTGGTCATGGATTGCTGTTGGATGTCCTGCTCGGCCGACAAGGAGTCGGTCTCCAAGTGCTTGGCCTTGCTTTGGTCGATAAATGGCCATCGTGTCTGCAACTTCTTGAAGAGGGCAATGTCAGGGCCAGAAGGACCACGGCAGCATTTGAAGACGTCCTGCAGCACAACCTCATAGACATGATGCTACCACGCCAACCAGAGCAGGGGACGGTTAAGCTTCCGCTCGATCCGCGTACACGCCCCTTGCACGAGGCCAGTATTGACGCTGTGGTGACGAACCCCATGCCGATGATGCGAGTTTTCAGGCCATTCTCACGAACAAGCTTCAAGACTGTCTCGGCCACGGATCTTCCTGTTCCGTCAGCGGAAACAGGGACGCCCAGGAGTTCATTTGTGTCTTCCCCAGTGATCAAGACTACGACCCTCTCCTCCACTGATTTGCCCTCCGTGATATTAGGGAGGAGCTTCCCGTCCCAGTGGAGGACCAAGTGTACTTCCGTGCCCCAGGCCAGTGAAGCCGCGTGGGCCACGTTGAAGATGTCTTCCAAGGAGTCCTTGAAAATCCTTCGCTTTGCCACCTCCGTCTCTGTCGTGCGATTCTTCAGCTTCTTGATTGTTTTGAAGTCGCTGAAAAACTTCATGACTTTCTTCTTGACGTAAAAAGGGTCAGAGGTTAGAATGTTGGCCTTCTCCAGACGTCGAGGATCTTGGTGGTGGTGGAGCCAGCGGCTGCCGCGACTAACTCCTTATTGACATGATGGAACAAGAACACAGCCAACACTTCCTTCCGAGAGGGCAGCCTGTCCCCGGGAAAGCTCTCAGAAGAGTCCACTTCAAAAAGCGTATCTTGTGATCGCCGAGCACGTGCTATTGCGTTTCGGCTATCTGAGGAAGAGAAGAAAAAACATCATTTCTTAACTTTGTCAATATCACTCATAATACACGTAGTAGACAATTCGTGCTACCAGTAAATATAGCCGAAATTAAATAGAATTTTATAGTATTTACTTTCACACGAGAGGCAACTTCAGGGCGTCATGTGCTGGAGTGTGTATCACCATCTTGAATTTTCTGGGACACCCATATATATATATATATATATATATATATATATATATATATATATATATATAACACTTAGGCGCTTCCATTCTTTTGTTTGTTAGTATGTAACCACATATAAACCCATTTCTTTTAACATTTGTCCCACGCCCCCCTCACCCCACAAGCACCGCACCTAGGATAAGTAATCCTAGTCAAGCGGTCCATTCACCACTTCCTCACACGCACTCTAGACGACTCATTCCTCCCCTGCAAATTACACAGGAGTTCCGGCCCTATTCTACTGACCAATCACTAGTCACTACAAACCACTGCGAGAATAACTAATCAAAGATGTCCCACTCCTGGCCCTATTCAATCATAACCTCCCTATCTTCTTTGCGTGGGACCTCATCGCCTTCCACCCAACACTACTTCCTAATACCACCAATGATGAGGGAAGGGCCTTGACCGGTGTCTTTCGGCGATAGCGCTGCTAGCACGTCAGCCTGACCTTCTCCACCTTATATGGGCATCACGGGAGAACGTGGTCGTCGTAATGACCACGTCACACGATTTCACATTTACCCTGCCCCAGGTCCCCACCTACTATCTGATCACATACCTATATGCATCATTATCTCATCATTGCCCATACCCATACCCACGCCACCCCTCTTTGAATACAATAGCACGAAGTGGGAGGAGTTCAAAAGAGACATAACCGAGAACACGGCACATAGCCTCAATCTGGAGAACACCAAGCCAGAGCAAGTAGATGACCACTGGTGCACAATCATAGACACAATAATCACAGCACGCAACCTACACACACCACGCAAAAATTACATATGCATAAAACACTTCACGTTCTTTATACATACACACACAGTCATTACACAATAGAGCAACCATTACAACAGAGGCCGCATCCTCCTGTGTGTGCATCTAGACCGGAACCGCTAGTGGCGCGAGGTGACCCGCATCGCGGATGACACTACTTGCACTGACCCTTCCTACTTATGGCGGCGCATAAAGCAGATGTTAGGTACAGACCACCCAAACCTATCACCCTCCGAATCAACAACCGAACGCTCACTTATATTAATGACATCCTTGACGCATTTAGGTCCCACTGGAACACGGTGCATACACACGACTCACCCAAACCACACGCACAAGAGCACTTCCAGGAAGTCCAGAAATGGTGCCGGGTTCACGCTCACGAATTAAGCCCCCTCCCCCCCGTGGTACGAATGGAGATGCTCAATAACACAACCACACTAACTACTCGCATTACTGTCGAGGAAATAAAACATTAAATCAACACCCAAACGCGGCCCCTGCATTTTCGGCCTACCAGTCACATTAATCCACAACTTCTCTAAAAACATATTTCTTATACCCTCGCATACCTATTCAACGCCTCACTACCCTCAGACCACTTCCCCAAAATATTCAGGCTCACACAACATACTTCTACACAAGAAAAACAAAGAACCTTAAACACCCAAGCAACTACAGGCCTATTGCTCTGTTATGGCACCTAGGCAAAATACTCGGACGAATGGAATGGTCAACTGCCGTCTCCGGAATTTCCTGGAAGAGAGGGACTGGTTCTCCCCCGGCCAATACGGATTCAGGTAGTGCCGCTCCACTCAGGTAGCTGCGACCATAGTTCACGAGATATTATAAAAAAACACAAGATGACGTAGAGGAGGCTTTTGATAAGGTGTGTCACGAGGGACTTTGTTAGAAACTAGCCAACAACACGGAGCGACCTCTTTGCACCAGAAGGCTTCTCTCTCATTATCTCACAGACCGGAGGTGTCACATAAAATATAATAACACCACATCACTCCCATTTACACCACGCTCAGACATACCTCAAGGGATCGTACTGGCACCCACATTATACAGAATGTTCACAAATGACACTCCACGCCCACACGAAAACTGCCGACACACTTACACAATGTCATTTGCCGACGACGAGACCATTCTCGTCTGTTCGTGCGGACCAGACAGAATCGCACGCCATGCACAAAGAATACTAAACGACAAGACAAAGTACGAGGATAAGTAGCTCATTGCTACGAATCCTCAGATGAAACATGGTAACACTTTATGGCGCAAGCGATCATTACATGCACAGCCTACAAATTTACTTATACACCAGACCGTAACCACCTAGACTCAACATGACCCACCTACACACCCCAGGCAAAAATCCTAGGAGCAACATTCGACAGGTCGCTACGATTCCACTTGCATCGACACATAATACAAGTAAGGTCCGATCGCACAAAAAAAATGCTACTCAAGTTCAACCCTGCCGGCAAGAAATTACAAATACACCTATACAAAACACTCGTAAGACTACTCACATACGCCCCACTGACACTCGTATCTGTGAGTGACACGTGGCACAGGAAGGATTAGCGTATCCAGAACTCCGCTCTGAGATGCGCATGTCGCTCTCCTCTGTCGAACTCACCAGCCTAACAAAACAGATGGGGAAACTCGTCAGAGACCCCATATACACAGCACTAGATAAAAGACAGCACATTGAGATGGCACTGTGACATCTCGCAGCCCAGGATCACCCGCAACCATTACCATTCTACATATGTTAGCAGCATCATGTATGCCACGTTTCCGGATACACGCGCACGACTCCCTTCCACACCCATCCTCCTGAGGCTGAGTCGTACTAATACCCCAAAACACATACACAATACATCACACATCGGTGTCTAGCTACCGAGCCTTATCCTCTCTGATTACCTGATCTCCTGTATCACACAGCGATCCCTTTCTATACACAAAGTATAGAAGAGACAAAGTGAACTCAAGAATAGAAGGCGAATATACTGTTGATTGTGCACCCTTATGGCCTTGTAATTATGCATTTGGCGCCAATGGCCCTCAGTCGGTAAATGGGGCACGTGGTCAAGGAAATCAGGCAGTCGACGCAATGGAATCCTTCTTTGTGAAAAAGGACAGCCTGGTAGTTTGGTGCACGGTGCAATCTGACGTTGAAGGATGATTCTTACAAGGGGTTTGATCGTAGAAGACAGGCGTCTGACCATAACTAGTCACAGCAACTCAATGTAATGCTTTGTGTTGCTCTGAGTGGCGACAGTACCTGTAGTGTGCTTGCCTGTATTTGAAGAATACCCGGTACGAAGCAGTGGCGGAGAGCAAACGGAGCTGTATTGCTTTATTCAATTCAAAATACAAGATTTACTTAGACTGCATCCTAATCTAAAGTTTACAAGGGTTTTATATGGGAGGAGGTAGGGCTCATCTCCAAAGAGGTTTACCACTAGGATACTAGTCAGGAGGAGCTATTGGCTAATTTAATGGAAGTCTCCTAATCCTATATTATGTGGGAGGAGTTTTCACAGTTTTGTTTAAGTGGATCTGCCAATATAAACATAAGAAGGGCAGGTCACTTTCCAACACTGCCTGTTTATTTGCTACTTTTACGACTAGTGGACGGGCATACACTTTTTCTTAACCTATCTAGAAATGGGTGACACCGGTGAATAGAAAAGGATTATCGCTTAACAGATTCCTCAGCAATTTCTTTTCAGCAGTGTTTTGGTTTTGTTGCTTACATGACAGATTTTTTGCAGCAATATCATTGAAGTTGGAAAAATCAATTACAGAATTTGATAAACATATGAGAGAATTGGATATAAATAACAGTTAAGCTTTTTCAGCAGTGATTTGGTTTCGAGTGCTTATATACACAATTTTCAGCTCTGGTATCATTTCGGGTCGAAAAATCAATTACAGAGTGTTGGCACATATAAGAGAGTGGCATACAATGAACAGGTGAGCTTTGAAAACAAAAATGTAAACTTTGTGAACTGCTAAGCGTTTAATTCGTATCTGTCTATCTATTATTTATCGATATGTCTATCTATGCCGTGGTACAACCACTCTATACCATACACTACTCCTATATTATGTGGGGGGGAGGGGCTTAATTACCTACTGCAACGCGAACCGTTGAAGGACTGTTCGCAGGGATTAACGACCGAGTAGGAGGCGTTGGGTTTCAAATCCCTAATAATCAAACCGAGTGCATAAATGGTTGGCGAGATTTACTTGAATAGGACGAGAGTATCGTCCAAGGTTAGTTAAAGATGAAACAACAAAAATATAATTTTATTTACACAGATCAAAATAAGAATAATAGTAGAAAAAATGGAATTATTTAAATTGAGATAGGAGGGATTTTTAAATGGAATTAATTGATTAAAGTAAACAGATTCAGATCATAAGGGGAAACTTGACAATACTAATAATGGAAGGGGTTTTAGTCTTACGGGTCGATGACTTCGAGGAAGGTCCTTCTTGCGATGAGGCAAGTGAGGAATGATCCAATGAGGCAAGTAAGGCACGATCCGAATGAGGCAGGTTGAGCACGATCCGAATGAGGCAGGTTGGGCACGATCCGAACCAACCTTCCGATGAAGATAGCCAAACTTCAAAGATGACGTTCGACGTTGAATGTGGGAATTCTCGTAATTCCACTGAAAGAGGAAACTTCTTTTTCCTCAAAGATAATCGATGGAGATTTTCTTCGTTTCGGTTAAACGAAGGGAGACTGTTGCGCAAATTCAAAGGCTTGCCGTTCACAGAAACTACCAATTAACTTGGGTAGAATCACGGCTGAAGAACTCTTGCTGTCTGACGAACGCTTACGGGACGAGACGATAGGGACGGCCTTGAGGTGCGGGCTGGACTCTTCGAACTACAGAATAACCCGAGTATTTCTATACCCGATTCTGGAGGGGGAGTTTGGAGAAAGGAGTCGCAAGCTCCAGACATCTTAATCCGGAGGCGGAGTCGATTCATCATTGAGCAGCAAGGGGCGAGACATAGCGGCTCTTTCACGCCTCGTCACCGTGGTGTGGGGAAGGGGGAGGAGGCGAGTCACAGGATTGGGAAATATTTTCTCACGTGCTCAGGAGTCGAAAATTTGAGAATGTTCGAATAGGAAATGATGTCGTCCATGTCGGGATACCAATAGCACGTGGTCTCCGATAATTGGGGGGGGGGAGGAGTTGTTGTTGTTTTACAATCTACTTAATGCAAATGTATGTATGGTTTTGTTTTTTCCAAGTATGAATGTGAGAGGAGGGCTTCCCGTTTCATCTAACTATGCTATAGTTAGTTTGTTGTTAAGCCAATTAACAATACGACAAATCGAGAGGATTGAAAAGAAAATTATTAATATAAAAAGAGCCATCGCTTTCAATAAAACCTGCCATGATGAACATTTTCTTCCCAAATTGTCATATATATATATATATATATATATATATATATATATATATATATATATATATATCATAACCAAACTAAGATGAAATTATTATTCAAATACTCAAAAAAATCCCCTTCTTAAATTATAGAGTTAGTGATGATGAATGATGATGATGATGATATATATGTTTAAAGCTGAACAATAAGGCTGCATTTATTATTTCGATTTAAGAATCATTATAACCCTTCCATTTATTTACAGTTATTCCACTTCAACTTACGTTAATTTACATTCACTTTTCATATTTCCCCAAACAATGTATAGATAACAGATAAAAATCGTACTTAACTTCATTCATTCCAATGTTTTCCTTCTAATGCAGCAGACCTTCAATTTGTATTCCTAAGAGTTTCCAGGTTAAGCACAAAGCCAAAATATTAGGCACGTTTTGTATCTAATTTAGGTCTTTGAAAATGGGTTACAACACTAAATGTCGGTAACTAATACATAAACAACTAATGTGGAAATCATAAATGCAGCTTTATTGTTTCATCCTTAAACTTCATATACGCCTGGCAACGCGCGCAATCCCTCTCACATATTATATATATATATATATATATATATATATATATATATATATATATATATATATATATATATATATATATATATATATATATATATATATGTGTGTGTGTGTGTGTGTGTGTGTGTGTACTATTAAAGTCCATAGCTGTGGCAGCGTTATTAATTTTAACTTGTATTTTCTTAATATTTCTTACAAGTTTTTTAACGGGGTCTTCGAGGCGAGAAAAAACATCGTCGAATGACATTCTTTATTCCTAGACTCCTTTCGACCGTGTTAGGTCATCTTCAGAGAATCAACAGAAAATGAACAATTTTTAAATTTCGCGTTCATCTTCGATTAATTTCCCGTTTCTGTCCTTAATCTTTATTTCCTCTTTACCTTTAGTATTTCCCATTCTTTTTATCTTTTTTCCAAAATTCTTGGGGCAATAGCAAGTTGTCAATATTTTGAACGGCTATGTCCCAGTATTCTCTTTGTTTGTCCGTTATTGCGCTTAGTAGTTCCCTCTTCTTCGTTCTCACATTGCGGTATTTTTCTCTTGACGTTCCGTTTATTATTATGTCCTCGTTTATCGCTTATATTTCTGCTTTCTTAGTTTTCATTTCGTCTATCCATATAAAGTATTTAACTGTTTTGTATGTGTTTCTGGGTATTGCATTCTCGTCAGCAGTTTGTATTCGCGTATTCGCCGTCGATTTCTTCTCCAGTAGCTTCATTTAGTCTGTTTGGTTCGTAGTCACTCAATTCTTGTTTGTATTTTTCACAGTCTGCTCTATGGTATGCCCTCCATTTTTTAGCGGGTATTTGTATTGGTTGTTGATTCACGGTGAGTAGTGCTGCTGTGTAGTCGCTGCAGATAACATCTACCGGTTCCATGTGGTAGTTAAGGGGAATGTTATTGTTTGCTAGGCAGATGTCTGGAGTTGTTGCTGTTCTGTCTTTAATTAGCTTTGGGTACTCTGGTCCTGGTCTTCTTATTATCCGTTTGTCTATTAGATCTTGTAGGTCTTTTCCTGTTTGGTTTCTGTTCCTATATCCTGTGTACGTGCATCTTGCGTTCAGGTCTTCCCAAAACAAAGTTGGAAGTCTATTGTTAAATATTCTCACAAAGTTATTTATAGGGAGTCCTGGTCGTCGCGGTGGCTGGTATCCCGTAGCTATTATTATATTGGTTAATTCCATTTTGACCTCAATTGGAAGGTAAGATTCGGTTAATCCTTGTTTTGTTTTGTACTCTAGTTGCACGTTAATTGCCGGTTTCTTCATTTGAATAATGACGGCTACGACCATCCACAATCTTCTGCAGTTTTGGAGTCTCAAGATGATAGAGGTGTCCTATTCAGCTTTCCACCGGTTAGGGTAGTGCCATGAGACTTCAATAGTACATGCATATAACATGGCCCTTTACCTAATTATATATATATATATATATATATATATATATATATATATATATATATATATATATATATATATATATATATATATATAAGGAAAGAGCAAATGCAAGTTCTGCAGGTGATGACAACCACCACAGGGCTTTCGCCATATTTTTTTTCTTCCTTTCAAAACAATTTTGAAGACAGAAACAAAGGTGCAGAAACCTTGCATTGCAGACTATATTACAATATAGTACAAGAAAGAGAAATTAGACGCGAATGAGCAACGAGACAAGAAACAGGAATTTTTTAGAGGTAAGAGAAAGGGACATTAGAAGAAGTTTAGAATCAAAGAGAGCAGAGGGCGGCACAATGAAGGCAATCCTTTACCGAGAAGGCAATCCTTTACCCGGCCAGGAATTTCAAACTTTTTTTCCCTGGCGTTATTTATGTCTTCTCGGTAAAGGATTGCCTTCATTGTGCCGCCCTCTGCTCTCTTTGATTCTAAACTTCTTCTAATGTCCCTTTCTCTTACCTCTAAAAAAATACTGTTTCTTGTCTCGTTGCTCATTCGAGTCCAATTTCTCTTCTTGTACTATATATATATATATATATATATATATATATATATATATATATATATATATATATATATATATATATATCAGTGTATGATGGGAGTAGCTTCTCTTTTATACATGTTTTTTTTTAAAGACCAGGTTGTATTTTACTACCAATTTTATTCTAGTGCATTCTAACTGTCGAATGCAGTTTTTTTTTATATGAGGCTGAAGATTAAAAATCAACTCAGTATATATATATATATATATATATATATATATATATATATATATATATATATATATATATATATATATATATATATATATAATATGCAAATTTTGTTGAAGACCATGGTGTATTTTGCCTTAATCAATTTCCTTTGGCAACTTTCTCTTCTTCTAACTATCTTTTTTATTCAATCTTGTAGATGGTGGATCACTTGTCAAGTATTCATATCTTTTTTAAATTAATGTGTTTGGTAAAAACCAAACTAAATTGCTAAGCTTTCGATCTTATTCGATTATCTTCGGAGTGTTTTGAAATGTCCTTGCCTCCTTTACCGAGAAAACGATTTTTAAGGGGTATTTATTCCGTCTTAGTTAAACGTAACGTTAGAGGAAATGAGCCACTCCTGTGAATGGAATTTTAAAATAGTTTTAATGTGCGATTCCAGCTTGTCACTTGACTGTTGATGGCCGGCTTATCTGCATCTATTGTTTTGCTTATATGAAATTATATATGTAAAATACTCAATTCTGTAAATTCTGTTCTTATTAATATATTTTAAATTTCAAATTTCTTTCATTCTGTCAGATCCTCACTCCACTCATTACAGCAGTAAAGGAGGCAAGAACATTTCAAAACGCTCCGAAGATGATCGAATAAGATCGAAAGCTTAGCAATTTAGTTTGTTTTTTACCAAACACATTCATTTAAAAAAGAGATGAATACTGGACAAGTAATCCACCATCTACAAGATTGAATAAAAAAGATAGATAGAAGAAGAGAAAGTTGCCAAAGGAAATTGATTAAGGCAAAATACACCATGGTCTTCAACAAAATTTGCATTCAGGAAGACTGCTAGACTGCTACCCAACTACACTAAATATATATATATATATATATATATATATATATATATATATATATATATATATATATATATATATATATATATATATATATATATATATATATATATATATTATCTTTAAAAGCAGGGAGGATAATTTTAGCATATATAAAAAATACCCATGAATCATTGGGAACATATCTTCCAAAATTAACACGTATGTTCGTATTTTTGAAACAAAATTAAGAAATTTGTGGGAACTCATTGATGGATAAGACCCATATTTATGAAGATGGCGGCTTGTGGCAACTGTATCTCGGCTTCATATCAATATTTGCCTCAGCGCTCCGCTTCATGGCAGTTCATTCGTACCTTTTGAATGTGTTGCTCCTTTTCTCTTCGGTACGATGTTCTTCAACTCTCATTTGCCCAATACCAAAATTATAGTCCTTAAAAAATGAAAGTGTTTAAGCGACATTATAGTTTTATAAGCTTCATTTAAAAGTGGTCGAGTTCTCTGTGAAGGAAAAGGCTGCGCTATTTTCGTCAACATTTCTTGCTTAGCCCGAACGATTTTGTTGTTAGGAAGTGTGTTACTTGTCCGTGGTATATTGTTTGGTTGTATTTTTGGCCAGTAATTAAGCTAACTCGAATATGATTGGAAGTGGAAACATCACAGAGGAATCACGAATGAAGGGAGGTGTGCGACTCGAGAATAAACTAGGGAAAATGACGGAAAATGCCCTAAAATCTCCTACTGAATGCAAATCATCGCCAGAAAATCAAATGGATTCAGGCTTCATATCAGGATCGAGCATTTTTTCCTCGTCCAGTCTCTGCAGTGAAGAAATACCCCAACCTAGCGATGCTGAATATTCTTCCTCGCTCAAATCGTCTCTCCACGCTGACGAAGGCCACCCTCATCCTTCGAGCACCACGGCAGTTGGGAGCTTCTCAGAGGCACTCGATTCCGGTATCGACTTAAGCGAACGAATTAGCTCTCTGAATCTCTCCTCGTCGGGGTCAATCCACGTGTCCTCCACTTCTGTTTCGAGTAGGACGGCAGGGTCCTCCCCTGATGGGGTAGGTGGTATATCGATATGTCCTCCGAGCCAGGAGGAGCCTCGCAGTAAACTGGCTCAGTTGGGCCTGTCCCCCGTCCACATCGCCATTCTTAAAGAAATATTTAGAAAAGACGCTGATGGCGACACGTAAGTATATTTGTATACAATCACTCCTTTCCGCATCCATTATTAACATGCTAAGTCATTTATCTGTTAGTCTTACCTTTTGTACCAGCTTGTTCCTCAGCGTTGGCATCTCTAATTGACCTAGTAAAGATAGAAGATCTTTACATTGAGCTAGGAAAGATAAGTCATCTCTACATTGAGCTAGCGGGGATAGGCCATCTCTACATTTAGCTAGGAAGGATAGGTCCCCGCTACGTTTAGCTAGGAAGGATAGGTCCTCTACATTGACCTAGCAAGGATAGGTCCTCTACATTGACCTAGCAAGGATAGGTCCTCTACATTGACCCAGGAAGGATAGGTCAGCTCTACATTGAGCTAGGAAGAAAAGGTCATCTCTACATTGACCTAGGAAGGATAGGCAATCTTTACATTGAACTAGGACGGATAAGCCTTTTCTTCATTGAGCTAGGAAAGATATGTCATCTCTACATTGAATTGAAAGGATAGATCATCTCTACATTGAGCTAGGAAGGATAGGTCATCTTTACATTGAACTAAGAAAGATAGGTCATCTCTACATTGAGCTAGGAAGGATAGGTAATCTCTAAATTGAGTTAAGAAGGATAGGTAATCTCTACATTGAGCTAGTTGAGAGAGGCCCTCTAAATTTAGCTAGTCATAATTAGCCATCTCTCAATTGACCTGGTGGTAAACATGAAGATCGGCGGCGCGCCTGAAAAAGTGTAATTTTTTGCGTATATGTTTCGTTCACCCGCGCATGCATATTCATGCATGGTTAAATAAAAACGTTAAACAAAACGTTAGAACATTATTCTATAAACAATTATTATTATATACTGGGGACTGTGCCCCCTAGATCCCCCTATCGATTGAAATTCAAGATCATCGTAGGGGGTTCCTCCCGCAGTGATAAACCCCCCACGAAACATATTGGAACAGGGACGAAATATTTTGCATCCTATCGTTCGCGCTCCCGGTCTTAATGTTTACGTTTAGCTAGTCACAATAGGCCTTAATTGAGCTAGTCATAAAAGGCCTAAATTGAGCAAGGAATAATAGGTCATCTCTAAATTGAGCTATTCAAAAGAGGCCTTGTCCAAATTGGGCTCGTCGGGAGAGGCCATCTCTAAATTGGGCTCGGCGAGAGAGGCCATCTCTAAATTTGGTTAATTGAGAGATGCCATCTCTAAATTTGGTTAATTGAGAGAGGCCATCTCTAAATTTGGTTAATTGAGAGAGGCCATCTCTAAATTTGGTTAATTGAGAGAGGCCATCTCTAAATTTGGTTAATTGAGAGAGGCCATCTCTAAATTTGGTTAATTGAGAGAGGCCATCTAAATTGTGCTAGTCTAGAGAGGCCATCTCTAAATTGTGCTAGTCTAGAGAAGCCATCTCTAAATTGGGCTAGTCGGGAGAGGCGTTCTCTAAATTGGGCTCATTGAGAGAGGCAAACTAAATTCGGTTAGTTGAGATTGGTCATCTAAATTGTGCTATTGGGAGAGGCCATCTTCTAATTGGGCTTGCCGAGAGAGGCCTTCTCTAAATTGGGCTAGTCTCGACAGGCCATCTCTAAATTGGGCTCGTCGGGAGAGGACAGCTCTAAATTGAGCTAGTAATAATATGTAATCTCTTAATTGAGCTAGTCGAGAGAGGCCATCTCTAAATTAAGCTAATCGAGATGCCATCCCTAAATCCAGCTATTCGAGAGACCATCTCTAAATTGAGCTTTTTGAGAGGCCATCTCTAAATTGGGCTATTCAAGAGAGGTCATCTCTAAATTGAGCGAATAGAGATTTACGTCTAAATTAGGTAAAATAACAGAACAAATTACCCTTAAATGAGGGAGGGGGTACGTTTGGTTATCTTTCTCCTAATTTACTTTAGTGAGTTTATAGATGGCGTATTTCTGTTAGCTCGTCTTGACCGACCTAACCTAATTTTCAAAACTGCAAACAAAATATAATAATAATCATCATCATCACTAACTCTATAATTTAAGAAGGGGATTTTTTTTTAGTATTTGAATAATAATTTCATCTTAGTTTGGTTATGACTTATCTTTTTTTATCAAAGTTATTTCTAATAATTCTTTTATAATAGCAAAAAACAAAATGGTGAAGTTCAGAAATAAATATTATTATCGAAATTTTGTGAATTTTGTAAAACCCAAAGAATTACAAATGGTGAAGTTCAGAAAATTTATTTTTATATATCTTCTCTATAACTATATTTTAGCAACGTACTATTTTGAAAGGGGGGAAATTTAGTTTAAGAGTCCCTTTTTAAAATTATTATAATTGGCGAAGTTCAGAAAACTGCTAAAAATTTAACGATGGCTGTTTTTTTTTTAGATTTTAAATTTTAATCTTAGTAGCGAAACGCAAGCTGGGGGAGTAGCGAACCCATTGCCTGGTTAATATTATAGACATGAAACGCAAACAACCTTGCTCACTTAACCACTAATTAAGATGACTCATCTCTAAGTTAAACTAGTAAAGAACATCTTTTTAAAGTTGGTTTATCTTCGACTGATCCTATTATAGTAGTGTCATTTTGCTTTCTATCCCCTTGGCTAATCTTCGTTGATTGTAATTAATCTGTTATAAATTCCAGATTAACTGATAACGGTTCTCTCGATCCCGAGTCTTTCGAGGGGCGGTCAATAAGTTTTGTGAATCGGTAGTGCAAAACAGAGGAAGGGGGTGGCTGTTTGTGGGGGTGTTAGGACAAGTTATCACAAGTTAGGATCTTCAGCTGCAGGCTCCTGCCTCGTCTATTTAAGAAGCAGTAGCTGATCGCAGATCGTAAGTTACAAATTTTTCAATAATGGAGAAGGTTGAGCACCGCGCAGTGATCAAATTTTGACCAAGGAAAGCAACAATGCAAAAGAGATCCATGAACGCATGGTTGCAGTGTACACGGACACCGCCCCTTCCTATGCAACCATTGCTCGCTGCAATAGGGAGTTCTGCCATGGTCGTGAGTCCCTTGAAGATGACGCCCGTCAGACGTGACCAACGAGGACAATGTGGCCCGTGTGGAGAGAATGATCCTCGAAAATCGACTGGTGAAGGTCGATGAAATCGAGCGAGAACTTGGAATATCACATGGAAGTGTTATCAACATCATCCACGACAATTTTGCCATGACCAAGGTCTATGCGAGTTGGGTTCCTAGAAACCTCACGCCCCATGGTCGACTTCAACGTCGTCAAAGTTCGGAGGAGCTGCTGCTCCTGTACAACCAAGACCCGGCGGGATTCGAGTGACGCATAGTGACAGGTGATGAAACGTGGTCCATCACTGGGATACCCTAGCGACTACTTTTTATTCCGCCAGTTCAAGGCTGCACTGCCTGGATGCCGGTTTGGGGACGATGAAGATGTCCAGCTCGCTGTCAAGGAGTGGATTGAACAGCAGTCGGGAGATTTCTGGTTGTCGGGAATTCGAAGCCTCAGGGACAAGTGGCGCAAGTGCATTAAAGTCGAGGTTAGTTATATTGAAAAATAATAAAACACTTTTCCTCATATCTCGATTCCTTATATCCGAATTACAAAACTTGTTGACCGCCCCTCGTACGTGCCAAAAACAAGCGGCCTTTTAATGTTCGATTTTACGCTTCCCCTCTCCTGATTAGGCCGCGCAATCCCCTAACACATAGAGCGCCCACCCTGGGCGCTTCCCTGGTAGAGCTGATGGTACAAAAGGGTTCACACGCAGCCCCGCCTAAAACCAGGGCTCCCTACGCTTTCACCAGCGTGGCCATTTCCCTTAAGGCTATCTTTTGGGATTCCAAAAGCTGCCCTCGGAAAGCAGGACAGCACTAAAGGAGCTTGGCTCCTTCGCCCACATCCAGTGGCGCGGAGACGGTGGATCCTCCTAAAAAGGGACCTCCGCCTCCGAAGCCCCCCCCCCCTCGCATAAGGTTTCCCGGCGGAGGGAGAAAAAGACACATGGCAAGCCAAACCTCCCCTGGTAAGTCCTCGAAGGCGTCAGCGCATTGTCCGGCCAACAGCCCCCCTCCCTCCTCCCCGAGTTCTACCCCCGGAAGGCGTACGGCCATTCCCGTGCGGCTCTTCTCTTCCAAGAGGGCCTCCATATCTCCCCCGAGCTAGGCCTGGACGGCATATTCCTTCAATGTAATTGCCGTGGACTCCGGACCAACTGGGGGATGCTGCGGAGTCTCTTCTCGTCCCGTTCCCCGTTAGGTATCTTTTTACAGAAGACCTTGCAGGGACTTCCGCAGCTCCGTGGCACAGTTGCCGATGCCCTATCTTTTGCTCGGAGATCTGAACGGTAGACACCCCCTCTGGGGAGACTACGCGATTAATCCCTGGGGTCAAGTCCTTGCCGACCTGATCGACGAACTGGAGATAAGTGTCTTAGATGTCAATGAGTTTACGCATCACTGCCCGAGAACCTCTTCATTTTCTTGCCTCGATCTATCTTTGTGCTCTCCGGATGCACATCCTGATTTGGGGTGAGGGGTGGTTTAGGACCTCCATGGTAGTGATCACTTTCCCATTCAAATAACATCTTCTGGGCAGATGCCGCCCGAGAGCCTGCCCCGGTGGTGCTTGGCACAGGCACGGTGGTCGGCATTTCAGGAAATGACTGATTTCTCTATCTCAGTCGAGGAGTTTAGGTTGGTTGATGGGACAGTGAGTTTTCCGGCAACCTCATCGCCGCGGGCCGGACTACTATTTCCAGAACGTCTGGCCGTTTTCCACGCCAACCGCTCCCGTGGTGATCAGCCGAGTGTGAGACGGCCCTCAAACAGAAGCGTTATGCCTACATGCGCTATAAGCGCCGCCCGAACGATTTCACTGTCGCTGAATTTCGTCGGGCTAGGGCTAGGTTCGGGTATATTTCGAAGCCCGCCCGCCGCTCATCTTGGCGGGCATACGCGTCTTCACTTAACAGGAAGACCCCTTTAGCTGAGGTGTGAAAGCGAGTCAAAAGGATTCAGGGCAAGTTCTCGCAGGACCCCCCTCCCGTTCTCCAGGAGAATGGGACCGCAATCTCGGACCCCGCGTCCGTGGCGGAATCCTTAGCGACCGCTTTTTCCGCATTCTCTAGCCGTGATGCTGCTCCGCCAGCATTCAATGCACGTCGTGATGTCGCGGAAGGCCGCCGGCTGGACTTTACCTCCAGAGGCGGAGAACCCTTCAACGACAAGTTTACTGTGAGTGAGTTGCGTTCCGCTCTCGCTTCGTGCGTGGACACCGCCCATGGTCCGGACACCTGGGTGATTCTGGCATGGCCTTTCTGTTAGATTTGTTCAACAGGATCTGGGTGGAGGGTCTTCTCCAAGACTCCTGGCGAATCGTTACTGTGCTCGCCTTTCGCAAACCGGGGAGAGATCACTCTACTCCGACTGGTTTCCGCCCAATCTCTCTAACCTCTTGCGTGTGCAAGTTGATGGAGAAATTGGTAAATGTTAGATTAGCCTTTTTCCTGGACAGCGGAGGCCATCTGTCTTCTGCAAAGTGCGGCTTCCGCAAGTTCGACTCCACGTCGGATGCTCTGCTCCGACTGGAAAATGCCGTCTGCGAGGCTTTCCTTCGTAGACAGCACTACGCCACGGTGTTTTTCGATCTGGAGAAGGCCTATGATACCGCATGGCGATACGGTATCATGGAGACTTTCCACACGATGGGGGCGAGGGGACGCCTCCCAATGTTTATATATGAATTTTTGCGAGACTCGATTCCGCGTACGGGTGGGGGGAGCCCTTTCCGGCCCAATGGAGCGGGAAGAGGGTGTATTGCAGGGAAGTAACATCATTGTCACACTCTTTGCATTGAGCATCAAGGGCATCACCTCGGTGCTGCCGGAAGATGTTCATGCTACGATCTATGTGAACGACCTTTCGATCTCTTTTGGCGCGGCCCCGATGCCAGCTCTGGAGTGTCGACTTCATCAGGCATTGAACCGCGTCTCTTGTTACGTCTAAGTGCACAGGCTTCGGTTTTCCTTGGCCAAATCTAAGGTGGTGCACTTCTGCCGCCATCCACGGCTCCACCCTGACCCATACTTTTTCTCAATGGGGTGCGCATGGAAGATGTGGACTCGCCCTGTTTCCTCGGTCTTGTATTTGACCGACGCCTTACCTGAGAGGCTCATATTAGCAGCTCTAGGATCTCTTGCACCCGCGCCATGGATATTCTTTGCTTCGTGACGTTCTTTTTTCACTCGAAGCATCCGCAGCCGAGCGTATGCTGCGGAAGGTGGATTTAATCCACGCCGTATCCCCTCTGTTTGAAGTCAGCGGGGCTCTGCCAGGCCCTGCGTCTGTCTTCGCGGCCAAGCTGGTGGCAATACACCGCTCGGTCCGGGAGATTACGCGACGTGCCCGGTTCAGAGACCGGATTGTGATTTATAGCGACTCACGAAAGCGCCCCGAGTGCTCTCGGGGCATTGGAATCTCTGGTTCGCGATATCCGTGACGCCACGGTTTTGGCGAGCCGGGCAGATGTCGATATTATCTTCTGCTGGGTTCCTGCACATGTAGGAATTGCGGGGAATGAGCGCGCCAAAGAGTCCGCGAGTACTGGGCAACCAGACCAACGTTTCGCTCTTCCTCACACCGATTACATAGCAGGAATACGGGCTGCTTGGCAAAGAACTATGGAGACGGTGGAGACGAACTTAAAGTTACGTGACATTGCGTCGCGACTGTTCCCATGGACCTACCCCCAATGCCGCGCTGGCTTCAGGTTGCTTTCTCTCGTCTCCGAATCGGACACACTCGCGGGACGCACCGCATTTGATGCACGCTCGCCTGCGCCTTACTGTGACGACTGCGTTGTCCCATACAGTTCGGGACATTCTCGTTGAATGTCCCAGTCTGGGCGATCTCGCGCACATTACCTCTCCCGGTACCGGGACGAGTGGGGTCGCTACCGCTTTGCCTTGAACTCGGGACGGATTTGTGCACACTGACTTGTGGACTTGGACTTTTGGGAGGATCCACTTTATTAGAGGTTTTTTTTTGTATGTTTCTTTTTGTAGGTCTCATGTTCCCACGACGACGTGGGGGTGGGGGGGCTACCCCCGACGCCAGAGTATTCTTCCTTCTTGCCGTTTTGCTTTTTCTCGTTAATTTTTTTAGCCCTTGTTTTTTTATCGTTGTTATTTGTTAGTTACTATAGCCTAGTAGTAAGTAGGCTGTGTCGAGTACCTCGACTTATGCCCAAGTAGGCAGTCGCCAGATGGGCTACCCACCCACAATGGGAAAAAAATCTGATGCTGCAAACCCGAAAGTTTTGGTCCAGTGACTGCAATTCGCTAATGAGCGGGGGCTATCGTGAACCCCCTTCACTCATGTTGCTTAATGTGGTCTTCACGGGTATTTGTGACGTTGGGAGATATTGGAGTGGTAGTCGGTGGTTAAAACGGAGATTGCTGATGTTTGTTGTTTGTGACAAACATGAAAGGGAAGGCTGAGTTCGTGAGATGGACTAAATTGAATGCGATCAGGGCGGTAAACTTAAAGAGGGTGTAGCAGGACTGGCATCATACAATGGTTGGGTATAAATTAGAGGTCGACCGATTAAATGGCATTTTGGGGTAGTCGGTATAGTCAGATATACAAAAAAAAGGAAACGCCTCTCTAGTATGACCTGCTGTGGAATGATGTCAAAGGTTCCTACTAGTGGTAATTTTACGATTCACAGGCAAACTTCGGTAAATGTTGTGTTCGTGTGAACTTAGGAACATGCTCTGCAGTGCTGCTCGGTCACGATATATTTAATTATCCACTCATGTGCGTGGCTGTTGTGTATGGACCCTTAGAAGTGAAGCTGAGAAAGAGAGTGTTTGTTGTGAATCAGTTGATTGCTCAAGAGATGGGAGAACCGGAACTTTTAGTACACATGGACAGGGCGATAGGATTCTGTGCCGAAAGGAACGTGTTGTAAACACGTTCTTTCAGCACAAGGATGATGACAACTACACACGGGTTGAACAAAGGATAGCAGGAAATTTTAGGAATATAATTTATCTCTGCCTAATAAGGAAGAATATGCTGCGGGCTGTATTTGGGAGGCGAGCAAATTGATTATAATTTGTGTGTGAGGAACGAGGTTGTGACTGAGTGTCCGGCAGTGGTGCGGGCATGTAAGATAAGAAGAATGGACGAAAATCGACTTGTGAATAGAGTATATGAGTGTATCAGGGTGCGCGAAAGATTGGAAGATCGCGTAAATGAATGGAAAGAGTTTGTGATCAGACGTTGTACCCATGTATGACCCTTCGCTGGACGAGACACTCCAGGGCATAGCGCCCTATCGCTATTAAGGGGCATTTAGCGTGGACAAAATGATGGTTGACTTTGTGCTTGATAGTTTTATTGCCGTTGATGCCCAGCGACCATACTGAAATTGGTAGTTATCAAGGCGCTTAAAAGCATGAGGAGAATGGCGGACATAAAAATAGTAATAAAATGATTTAAAAAAAAACAACAAATGTAATCAACCTCAAGTAGTCTCGAGGATTTGTGTTTGAATTTAAGGCGCAATAACACTGAGGCAGTAGCATGCAGAAAAGAGAGAGCTAAATAAAGCGGTTAAGATAAGGTCAAATTGTGTGGAAAATAGATACTCGTAGCTACAGATCCTCCTGCAGGCATTCTGGCCAGGAGGGCATACAAACCGGTCCAGATGCCACTCGGTATCATCTTACGTGTGCGTAAAGGATAAGGAAAATAAAAGAGGGGGCGAAGATACAGACGTAAAACCTACCACCCAAACCAGAGCCAAGAGAGAGATGAACCTACCAGTTACCACAATGAACGCAGTCACCTTATGCTTAATGGCATCTCCCCCCCACATGTCACGATGGCCCAAAATGTGAATCGATGGGAAAACATTTCTAGTTTTGACTCAAACTGGAGAAATTAAGCGCGATGTGTAACGTAGTGTTACAGTTTGTTCAAAGATGGCATGACGTCAGCCGGGGAAGATCCACGCCCGAGGGGAGTGCGAGGGAAGTGGCATC
Source organism: Ceratothoa steindachneri (assembly GCA_963969495.1). NCBI lineage: Eukaryota > Metazoa > Arthropoda > Malacostraca > Isopoda > Cymothoidae > Ceratothoa > Ceratothoa steindachneri. The sequence continues at coordinate 75,468,543 of OZ018319.1, forward strand.
AACTGGCAACAGTGCTGAAAATGTGAAGGTCAAGATTTTGTTCTGGAGAATCGTCGATTAACTAATAGATAAATTAATGAAATTTAAATCGGCGGTAGATCAACACATGCGGATGATTTGGACAAGCGATGACTTGAGGCTTCTTTCACGTCGAAAACCAACCCTGAAGATGGGTGGTACTCTTGACATTTTTTTGATATTGCAGATCACAATCCAGACCCCCAAAGACTTGCTGGAAATGATAGTTGGGTTTCCTGCCATAAAGCAAATCTCTGTTGCCTCAATGCAATTTTGTAGGTCACTACTCTTCCCACCAAAACACACGCACATAAAAATATCCTTAAGTCTGTGTGAGGTGCTGAATTTCATACTTTCAACAAACATTACTGGATGACGGAGTTCATGGGAGGGTACGAACATGTAGAAAGCGATATCCTGTATAATGAAGATCTCCCTGCCCATTCTTCCACAGTGGTTCCTGAATTTTCATCCAAATAACTTTTCTAGTCGAGCATCTACCCTTACCAAACTTTGGAAGTGGGGGAGGGGGTGTCTAACCTCTAGTTATTCCTTAAGCTTAAAACTCCGTTGAAAAGTTCCTCATTTGAGAATAGAGATCACCACTGAAAAATGTTTCCGCTCTAGATCGATGGGCTGCGTGTGTCAAGCCAGGAGGGAAGAGGGGACGGGGACTCTCCTAACTCGACAGGTTAGCTATTCTCTTTTAAAGTGAAGGTCAAAACTTTTAGCAAGGTTTGCGTCTATTAACATATCAGATGACAAAAGCCGCAAGGGCCTATCAGATCAGAGGTCATCCGAGTCAACACCCGCCCCATAAACTGCATCCGCAAGATTGCGTCCAAAACATTGCTTAAAAAGGCATGACCACCATGGCTTGCCAAAAACTAATCGTGCAGCTACAATACACATCAATAATATAATGTATACAATATAAAAAAAAAATATTTACTCTCTCAAATCTTCCTCCACAGGAATACACGTTCAGAACCTCTCATACAAAACGGTATCGATTCAATCGTTGTCATTTAATTCGTAATTGGAGTGCCCGGGCGCCCTCTAGGTACTTATTGTTCCCACAGTCCTCCGATGCATCCCGCAAGAGAATTAAAGTTCGTATCTCGAAGTGCCTTTGCTCTTTGTACGAACTAATGGTTTATAATGTTTTTTTCTATTCTTAATATTTTGCGTTGAACGCCTTGCTATTTGAGGGAGACTGAAAAAAGAACGCGTTGAACCAACAAGGGCATTTTTATTCAGTAGTGAATGCGGGGAATGAGAGATTGGGGTGAAGGATAGATATATAAAACACAAGAAGAAGGGATGGCAAAGTCTCCGATAACAGACCCACGCAGTGTACCTTCCGTAGTTTCCTCTTTATTCATTTCACCCCTCCGTACGGCCCGCAGCATTAAAAAAAAGACCGGTGTTTTTATATTGCAATATTGCCCCACTATTTCTTTCCACTCCTAATATCCCCATTTTTATCATGATGTCTATCTATTTCCCCCCCTCATTAAGCATTTGTTACCTCGCAAGTGGCTGCTTGCATAGTGGATCGTTGGTAAATGCAAGGGAGAAGCGCTTAGGCTCTATAGCACGCATTTTCACTTCCTCTAATGACACCACTTTACGAACCTATATACATATTTCTAGCGTTGATGCCTTCGTTATAGGTTTTGTAATAATAATCTCTTTGTGGACTTCCTCGCTGAGTTTTTGCTTCAATTAAGAGTTTAACACCCCGTCGCACAGGTGAGAAACCACTAAGGGGAGTTTGCAGGTGAAAATTAGTACTTAGACGGATCATTGGCGGTTGGTTACAGGGCAAATTTCGGATCCCCTTATTCGTGTGCCGATGAGCCAGATTGATCTTCCTTTGGCTGATGTTCGTTCGTTTCCCGTTCACAGACAGTTGCATGTGGCTGTGATTCGAGGCTTCGTCGAGGTGGTTTGTCACATTACCCGGCTCCTGCCCCACCAGGCGCTGCTCGACATCCCCAACAGTACTGGTCGGGTACGTATTCGGCCGCTGCAGTGATGTGCCGGTCGTTGCTCTCTTGTTCGCCTCTTTCCTCCTCGAAAACTTTGATGTAGGGCCATTTGTCCTCTTGGCTTCATCTTTATTCCTGGACTTTATAAGAACTTAGTATCTTTTATTTCCTCCATTGGTTGTTCTCTCCTCGCTCCGCCCCCCTCACTAGTGACGTCCAGAGCTCGCGTTCGGCCTCAGATCGATGACGAGTCGGTCGGGAGGAGTTAGCGAGGCTCGGACTGCGATAAGCAGCAGACTGTTTGTTATCTTCGCCTGTGCGGGATCCGGTTGGGAAATTCCCTCTTCTTTTGCTAGTAAACATTCTCTCCCCCTCTCTCCTTATATCGCTCTTTATTGATCACTCTCTTTCTCCTTACGTCGCTCTGTTGCTCGCTCTCTCCCTCCCTCCCCCCTTCTCTCTCTTTCTATATTTCTTTTTCTCTCTCTCTCTATTTCTTTTTTCTCTCTCTCTCTCTTTCTTCCATCCCCCTCTCTCTCTCTCTCTTCTTCCCCCTCTCTCTCTCCCTCCTTCCCCCCCTACCTCCTTTCCTCTCTCCCCTGCCCCCCCCCCTCTCTCTCGTCACTTTTTATTGCTCGCACTCTCTATATCCTCGTCGTTCTTTATTGTTTACTCCCTCTCCCCCTCCCTCCCTCCTTCCTTCCTTATGTCGCTCTTTATTACGCACCCTCTCTTTATCCTTTTTGTTACCCGTTCATCTTTCTCCCCCCTCCTTATGTCCCTCTTTAGTGATCGCTCGAGCTGTCCTTATGCCACCCTATTCTCTTTCCCCGTGCTGATCCCAACCAGTTTCCTGGCAGTTCTCCTCCCGCAACTTGCGACCATAGTTACTAGGCTACCGCGGGAGCGGAAGATATTCCGGCCATCGCCGTGACAATGAAGACCCCATGGGATGTTTGCCATCAACTGAGTTATGTCGAAGAGAAAATGGCGGACGAGGGTCACTGGGCAGAAAATTCTGTTTTTTTCCACATAACTCATTCCCTTCGCCCCGACCCCAATCCGACCCGGTCTTTAGCTTGACCCACAACTCATCATCTCATTGACCTTTCTTCTCTCAGCTTCCTCGATTGTTTATTCGCATTTACCACCTCTCGATCCCCACGATTTCGACCCCAAACCTCTGCTGTCGAGTAATCTCCCCTTGAGGTACGCGCGAGAAAAGTGTTCTGTCGGCCATCTTTCCATGCACCTCAGTTTTCAAGTGTTGACCCTTTTAAGGGGGAGAGCTTTTATTTCTTAAACGATCAGATTCAGGTTATGCCACCCTTTGTAAAGGGATAGGGCGTTTATTTCTGTGGAAAGAGATATTGATTATTCTCTTCCCCCTACATTTTCCCCAAATTTAAACCCCAAAACCACACTGAGTCTATGGTTCTCTCTACTTCTCACCTCATCCCAATGTTCCTGACCTAACAGTGCTGCCAGCTCTTCTTTCAGTCTCACTCTCTGGGCATTGTGTCCTTCGTATTCTACCATCAGAAGTTCTACTGCTTCTCTCGGCCCCCATGGACCCCACTCACAAGATTCATCTCTCCCATTCCATCTATATGTTCGTTCATTTATTTCCTGGAATCCCGTGCGTGCTTTGAACAAAAGCTGGCTTCCATAATTTCTATCATACATTTCTTCCATGGAAGGCTCTCTATTGCACCTAGAGATATTTAGACTTTTATCATTTAATCCCCTTCTCCATACCCCCCTGTCCGTTCTCTAGTATTCTCTGCTTCAGCTTCTCCTTTGCTCCCTGCTCCCCATAGATTGCTCATAATTCGTACTTCCTATCTACTCGTTTCATCCCCCTATGCCACTGTGATGCATTGACAGCATGCACATTGCCTGCCCATGTTTCCAGCTCCAACTCTTGTAACCTCAGTTTATAACTTGCTTTCATCTTTACAACTCGCTCTTCATACCTACTCCACCCCATTTCTTCCCTTAAGGCTTCCACTGCTATATAGTAATTGGTTCCTAGTGCCTTTCTTGTCACTCTATTTTGGATTTTTTCATTCTCTCTACTTCCACTTTGTCACTTTACAGATTTCTTAACCATACAAACTTGATGGGTATCCTATCCCTTTCCACAACTCCCTTACCATCCTGAATTTGTTACATTGCTTAGATCCTAAATTTCGCAGCATACCTACCATTCTTAGTATGTTCATTTCATTCTGTCTCATGCTTTTCAAATACATCTTTTCGGCTGCAGACTGTCATACCTAGGTATTCATACTCGTTCACCACTTTTAGGTTGTCATTATCCAACTTTCGTTTCTACCTTCCTCAAATACCATTACTTTGCACTCTTCTCTACTAAACTTTATTCTTCATTCATCCCCATATCAGCGCACAGCATTGAGAAGCCTTTGCTGTTTCGCTTAGCAAATTATCATCTGTAAATTCTAGAATGTTGAGCCGGCGTTCACAAACCGTCACTCCCTCTAAGAGTGAAGTGGCTAGGAGACGTGGCACATCCCTGTCTAACCCCTCTATCATTCCTCATCCAATCTGTTTCTATTCAGTTTCACTTTGTTATCTCATATAGTCTCTGTGTAACATTCAATATGCCCGGGTCTATTTCCAAATCTTTAAGTTTACCAAACAATTTCTCTCTATCGAGTCGATCAAAGTCTTACTCTTTATCTACAAAGCCAACATATGGATGGAACTCCACCTTTTTTTCATCACTCTTACTATTACATTTTGGAGGATATACAGGTTGTCCATAGTTCCTCTCCCAGCTCTTAAATCCATTTTGCTCATCCCCAAGTATCCTTTCCTGTTGTTCCCATTCCTTTAATTTCGACATAATGCTGCTGAACATCTTCCTTACCACACTTATTATAGCTATTGACCTGTAATTACCCATCTACTTCTTGTCTTTTCCTCCACCTTTGCAAATCAGGTTGATCCTGCTTTGCTGCCATGTCGTGGGTACCCATCCATTCATCAGCATGCCATTATATAAGATTGCCAGTAACTCTTTTATCCTTTCCTCTCCATACTTCAAAAATTCCCCAACTATTCCATCCTCATCCATTTCCTTGTGGTTTTTCATTCTTGCCAAACCATATTCTATATTTATCTTAAGGATTCTCACCCTTCTGTCTTCTGTTTCCTGTATTATATTATTTAGCTCATCATTCCCCTCTCTTTCTTCTCGTTTGCCTGTAGAATTTTCCCCCAGCATTCCTCCATTTGTCTCTACTTTTATTTCCTCTCCGCTTTCCCCGTCAGGTGTCTCCAAAATGACTCTTTCCTCCTTCATGTCTCCACGCAAGGCCTTCCTCGTATCGTCACTGCTCTCTTTTCCGATCACTCGCCTCTTATTTGTTCTACTGCTTTATCCTATCAGCCTCCTTTGTTCTTCGCCTCCCCTATACCAGTTTGATTCCTTCCACATGTCCTATAATCTACCTTCTCTTCGACATCTTCCTTACTTTCCTCAATTCTCTATTGATGTTCCTCCCGGTAAGATATTCTTTCTCCACCTCTGCATGCCACCATCCTTCGTTCCATCTTCTCCCATCTCGCTCGATCTGCTTTTCTCCAATCTGTTTGACTTGCCCCTTCTTTGATTTCTCGTTCAAATGGCTTGTAATTATATCGCATATCATCCAAGAGCATTATTTGTGACAAATTTTGTTCCATTCTTTCCTTGTAACCTCTCCAATCTGCTCCCTTTCTCCTCCCTACAGTTTTCTGTAGCCGCCCTTTTCGTTTTTACACACTTACCTTATAATTAGATTTTATCTCAATTTCTTGATTTTCATCCAACCATTTGTCTCCAAATATCTCTTCACACTTCCTGTTCACTATTACAAAGTCTATTTCATTCTTTCGATCTCTTGTTGCCATGTTGCAGCAAAATATGTTTCAACTATCCATTGGGAAACTCTCCATTGCCATTCATACATTCTCCTATTAATCCCACGCGTGAATTAAAATTTCCTAGAACTATCCTATCCATTTTGTATTCTCCATTTCTTGTGTCATGTTCCTTAATATATCTATTAGCCCTTCCCTCTTCCCTTCTATTTGCCACTTCTAAATAGTTGTACACAACCGTGACTACTAGTTCTGCCTTTCCTCTTGAGACCCTATATGGTTGTAGTCTGCCCTCCAAGCCTCTCATTTTTGCTCTGGTATTTAGTTCCTATTTCGGAACTGGTATCCGCCAACATTTATGCCTTCTTCAATAACTCATCCGTGCCAGTGCCACTATATCTATTCTTGCTATATTGCATTAACTTGCAATAGCCTCTCTCATGCCTAGAACCATTCTTTAACAATTTAGAAAACCTACTTTCATACCCTCAGCTTTTCTTCTATCATACTTCTTTTTCACATTTACCCATGTTGCCTTTTGTCTTCTATCCTATCTGCCTCTGTCTCTAGAATGCTCAATCTGCCTCAAGACCCAAGTCCACCTGTTTATTTCTCTTAATAGTTTGCCTATCCCGGTACTCTGTAAGTGAACTCCATCTCTACTTAGCCAACGTTTCCACTTCCATATTTCCTCTCTTAGTTCAATTGTTTCCCTCTTCTTCAATTGCCATCGGCCTTATTGGTATACCGCTATCTTTACTCCGGGCTGTACCATTCCACCCAATACTCTCATATAGTCGGGTGCCCCTCTTTGCAATAGCCTATTTCCACTCACCTGAATCATCATGTCAATCTCTCAAGTCCTTACGTGTTTACATGACTGCTTCGCCCCCTAACCTGGATATCATTTCTGGGCATAGACTTTCTATATGGAGTGTCCATCCAACCTTTTTCCTTGAGGTCTGACCATATTGTCCCAAAATATTGTCAGTTTTCTTCTGTTTCCTTGTGCTCTGCCCTGCTGTCTAATATTGATCTCATCTTGCCATTCCTCTCTTTTTCTTCTCTTCCTCTCTACCTTCTTCCATTCTCCCCTCAGCCTTCTACATCTCCTGCTCTGCTTCTCTTTTCTCTCCTACCTGTTTCTGCTCTCTATGCTCCTCTTCCCTACTATTTACTTCTTGTTCTCTATTATCTCCTTCTTACCTACTTGCCTTCATTCCTTGCCCCCTCTCTCTTTCCTTCCCAATCTTCCTCCATTTCTTCTGTTCGTTTCTTTCCGATATCTCCTCCGGTGTTGTCTTTACATCTTGTCTCATATTTTTTTCCACTCTTGTGTTCTTACATTCCTTCTAATCTACCCTTGCCCTTCCTTCTTCCTGGTCACTTCTTGGATTCCCCTTTTTGCCCTTTGACCTTGCTCTACTCCACCTCTGGCTCCATCATCCTTCCCAGAGAAGTTGTGTACCCGCAAAGGGACATAGCCCACACTCTTCATAGGGAGTGAGCAGCCAGGAAGGACTGGGAGGAGCGACGGGCATTGCCTTTACAAAACTTTAAGTGTTCAAGGCGGAAGGGTGCGCCCAAACGCCCCAGGTATTAATTCGTACTCAAAAGCGTAAATCCTCGTACGAATTCATAAGCCCCTTTCAGGGGCGAGGGCGCTCTCGAAACGAGGGAAACTTTGAAGGGGCATCGACTTTTAAACTGTTATCCCATAACTGATGCATTTGTTTCATGTTTATCATTAGTTTATGGATAGAAATCATCGAAAGTAGGTTTTTTTTTATACTATCTTAGTCTATTAAATTCGAAGCCCTTAATCTTTGGTGTAAGAGGTTGATTGAAAGGATGAAACTTAGAAGGAAATTATTGTCCGGTGTACTTCCAAGAATAGATGTGTTGGAATGGATGGCTTGTGCAATTGTGCTGAATAAATATCCAAGACGTAAATGGGAGAGAAAATGCCTGATGTTTGTTGATATGTGGAATAATTTTTATGGAAAGAAAGAAATGGATTTATTGCATATGAGACTTTGTGTAGGGATGGGATCGATGTACTGTGAGAGGAGTATGATCGTGTTACTAGGTATTTACAGGTAAGGGAAATAAATAAGAGGGAGAATTGTTGGTGATAGTTGTAAGGAAAATCAATTGAATCGGGTTAAAATAGGCGCTTCATGGATAGGAGGGCTGAGTTGTCTCTATACCAATGTTCGTAGTCTGAGAAATAAGAAGGATGAGTTATTTAGTTTTGTGATTGATGAAGATATAAGAGATAGTATGTGTAACAGAATCGTGGGTTGGTGAAATTAGATTTAATAACAATGGGGGGAGGGAATTTTATCTAACGTCTTATGATATGTACATTACTCAAAGGACTACTGGTGGGGGATAATTATTTGTATAAGAAATACCATGGTTTCAAATGTAATTCAATAAAGCAGGAGAAAGTCGAGTTACTGTGGATAAACATTTGGGTGGGTAAAAATAGAATTCTACACTTGGGAGACTTCTACAGTCACAGACCATCCGGACAGACTGATGATACTGATGAACTAATGATAAGGGAAATAAGTAAAAGATGTAAAGCAGATGTAGTTATTCTTGTGGACTGGGAAATATGATTGGAAGTGGTGATAATCAGATGATTCGTTTCAACTTATGAATAGGAAAAGGCACGACATCAACAAACACTACTAAGGCTACAATTTTTCATAGAAGGCATTTTGATAAACTTAGAAACATTCTGAATCGGGTTAACTGGGATGTAGAATTCAGCGGTAAGAATACTTGAGATGTGGAATACTTTTGAGACTATATTAAACGTAGTCCAAGAGCAGTGTATTCCAATGAAGGCCATTAGGAAGAAATGTAGGGGAAGCCATTGTGGTGGAATCATGAGATAACTAGGAAAATTTCTGAGAAGAAAATAGCATACCAAAGATTACAGGGGAAAGGTAGTGTTGAAAATCTGGATCATATTAGGGTGAGTAGGAATGAATTACATAATAAGATACTTAAGTAAAGCAAAAGGGCAGCTGAAATTAATTTAGCTCAAACTAATAATAAAGTTACAAGAAAATTATTTAGCCATTATAAAATCAATAAAACTAGCAGAAGTAAAATAGAGCCTATTAAATATGAAAGGCTTGTGAAAGAATCTGATGAGGAAATAGTAGAGGTACTTAATGATCATTTTGCTTCAGTATTTACAGAAGAGAATCCGACCATTTCGATTTGTGATAGTTCTAGGTTCAGGGAGGCTGTGTTAAATACTAGTAATGTAAATTAAGGTAATCATTAAAGTACATAATTAGGTTGAAAACTATCAAGACTGCGTCCGATGACCATTCATTTTAGAGTAGTGACAAACGAATGGAAAATAGCGAATGTAGTGGCCATTTTTAAGAAAGGAAGTATTTAGAGGACCCGAATAACTTTAGACAAATAATTTAACTTGTATGGTTTGAAAATTCTTGAAGGTAATTAAAGTGGTATTTTTGAGCATCTAGATTAATCAACGATGGTTAGCACGAACAGGTAGATCATGTTTAACAAACGCTGGAATTTATGGATTATGTAACAAAACAATTGGATAGAGGAGAGAATGTAAATGTAATTACTTAGGTTTTAGCAAAGCCTGTGACAAGGCTCCACATAGCAGAGTGGTTAATGAATTCAAAAGGCCTGGTATATATGTATGGTAGACTATTGAATTGAATGGCTGAAGATGGGAAGCAGAAAGTAGTTTTAAATGGAGTAAAGTCACAGTGGAGAGATGTGGTCTCGGGTACCCAAGGGATCAGTTCTGGGTCCATTATTACTTGAAATCTATATAAATGACCTTGGAAAGCAATTAATAGCAAAGTTTCCAATTTTTCAGATGATACAAAATTGCCAGCTTCTGTAAAAGAAGTTGCGGGCCAAATAAAGTGGAGTGACTTAAACAAGTTATTTGCTTAAGCACATAAGTGGCAGATGATTTTTAACCTTCAAAAATGCAGTTATACACATGGGAAGAGATAATAGATAGAGAATTAGGTAATGAAATGGGTGGGTAGTTCCTGAACTCAGTAGAGGATAAAAAGGACTTAGGAGTAGTAATGGGTAGCTCACTGAGCAGGGTATTGGGGCAAAAAATAAAGCAAATAGCTTTGGCCTTCATTAAAAGAAATGGTTACAAAAGTAATTAGGTTATCCTTAAACTCTATAACTCGTATTTTAGGCCACATTTTTAGTATTGTATACAAACATATGGTCCCCACATTTTAAACATGATATCCACCTTTCAGAGTCATTACAAAGGAGGGCATCAAAGATGATACCTTCCCTGAGGTACATTGAATATGTACAGGGGGTGGGGGGGGGGTAATTTGTCGACTAACTTCAATATAAAATACAATATTAGAGTTCATTTATATACTCACATACATTTGTTCATCTCTCATTTCTAGACTAATAAGTGAACATTTTTTTAGTAGGATTGTTACAGGAGAGGAGAAGTAGGCTATGTACAATATTATTAAGCGTTCGAGACAATGGATTAATCCTGGGGAAACCACTACCCTCGCCGAAACGGGGGGGCGTCCACGCAAGATTCTCTTGTACGTTTGCTCGATTGGCAATGAATGGCATAATCTATTTTGAATTTCTTCACCTAAATCAAACTATCGCAAATTGGTTTACTCGGCTCATTTGGATCATTAACATCCATACTTGAAGATAAAAAAAACAGTATTATTAATCACTAGAAGATTGCTCTTTCATCAAGACAACGCTCGACCCCTTATTGCAAGAGCTAACATAAAAAGGCTTGGTAATTTCGATCGCGAACAATTGGGTCATCCTCCATACTCACCGAATTAGCATCATCAGATTACTATATTTTTAAGAGTTTGCGAATCACCTGAGGGAATGAAGATGGCAACAAGAGGTCGAAACAACATTAAAGAACTTTTAAAAATCAAAATCATACGATTTTTACTAACTCGGTATTGACTAGTTACTAGAAAGAGGAAGAGTAGTGGTAGAAATTTCTGCGCTGTTTGATTTCTATCCATAAAATAATGATAAACATGAAATAAATGCTCCATTGCTTATGGGATGACCTTATACAATGGTATAGTTTTATCTCGCCCCGTACGGATTTCGGTTGCGAAATTCGCCCGCCTTTGCTAGTAAACATTTCCTCTCCCTCCCTCCCTCCCTCCCTCCATCCTTGCCTATCCCAACCCGTTGCCTTAAAAAAGGGCAGTCTAACAGGTGCCTCTTTTCCAAAGTGTTTGATGGTTATCTAATTTAAATAGGAAATTGCTTGATGATCTTATGCCTAGTAAGGGGGCTGGAACGTACCCTTTTCCTGTCCCGCCACCTCCCTCTCGTAGGGAGGGGGTTTGTGGTAGAGTTGAGTAGGTAAGGATCTTCTCTGACCCCTTTCTCCGGTCTAACAAGGGCGAATATATTTTACAGTCTCCGGTGTCTGGGCCACCCCCTTACTTGCTAGTCCCGTGTAGTGACTCCCTGGGAAAGCGTGCCCAAACGACTGAATGGCCTAGCCCTTGGAGCAGGGGTTAAAGAAGGGGCGCTAATGTCATGTCATCCCTGCCATAGGCGCAAATGTTGTCGTATTCGATCAATATTTGTTTACTAGTTTTGTTTCTTTGTGCAGACGGCGCTCCATCTGGCGGTGTCGAGCGGCAACGTACGTCTGGCCCGTCATTTGATTGTGTGTGGGGCCTGCCCGGTGGCGAAGAATCGACACGGGGACACACCCCTCCACGTGGCGTGTCGAACGGGGGACCCCGAAATGATATCTGGGCTGACCCGTCAAGTGACCGTGCTGGAGGTGATGTCCGCGCGGCTCTCCTACCCGCCCAACCACACGCCGGGGCTTCTCGCCGCCGACCTTCCAAACTACGACGGTAAGTCGATCTTTATCAGGTCATCTATCCCTCTCCCTGAGGAAGGTCAGCATCCTTTTTTTATAGGTATTGAAGGGAGTTTACCGTCCATGATCGGGTATATTCTCGCGTGGGAAAGAGAGACAGAGCAGACAAAGAAATAGAATCATGTGCGGAAAAAGACGAATGGAAGGATTGAGAGCAAAATTCAACTTGAATACCAAGGCAAGTGAGTCACATTGGATGTATCCGGGAATAAATTCCTATGAAGAGACAGATGTTCAAAACTAGTTATTTATATTCCATTATATTCCAGGAGCAATTTTCGGATTTGCTTTGGTTCCTTCCCCATCCCCTGGTTGGGCATTTCGCTATTTGCTTTCGAGTCTACGAATTTGTTCTTTTGAGGTGGAAAAATTGATTTCTACTCAATTTTGTTGCAATCTTTCACTCTTAACCTTTGGTAACATCAGTTTACTTTCAATAAAATCTACCTTCCCTGCCGAACGCACTCATTTTGAGAACGTTTTGTGATTATTCGACAGCGTCCCACATTGAAGGTTGTTCCCTCACCCATTTCCTTTCTTCTTCTCTTCCAAAATAATTTCTCGGAAATTGCCGCCGAACGCATTCTACAATTTTCCTCGAAAACCTTCATCCTTCCTATTTTTTTAGATGCCTGCACTAGATTAGATTTCATTGCGGTTAAAATATTTTAAAATAAGGTGTTTAAAGTTTGATAAGAAATTTGAAAAGAGGCTGCACGATGCAAAGTTTTTTTTTAATTTGACAGTACGTGCAAGGGAACCATAGTTTCTTGCCACGCAAGTTATTTGATAGTACACGGTGACACCACTACAAAATAATACCACTACAAAATACCTTATTCGCCTAAAGAACCTAAAATTAACTACCGTTAATTCACAAACACTTAACAAACAAATATTATACTTAATGAGAAAAGTTGATTGGGAAAAGTGAGATGAGATTGCTTAAGAAAAAGGACGCCACGGTTCCTTTCCTCTCAATGCTGGTTCTTGACTCCCTTTTGAAACTGTGTAACTGACAAAGAAGATCACCTGAAGGGGGAGGGGCAATATAGATGGAACACCCCTCCTGATCCCACGCTTCTAAATTGTGCTTCCATCTCACCTCAAAATAGGGGCGGGAAGGGTAACCCTGTCTAAGAATCTCCAGGTTTATCGAAAACGCGGGCGCGTTGACCGCTCTCCGCTGACCATTTGTCTTAATTTTCAACAACAAAATTATCAAACACCGCAGATCCAAGACTGGAAAGAGTCCCCTAGAAACGTGATAAATAGAAAGGCAAAGAGTGGAAGATAGATGAAAGAAGGGCTGAATGACGGGAAGGGGTAAATCTACCTTTCGAAAAATATTTTTCAACAATAGTTATTTCTACTATTGTCTTTTTTTCACCTCACTGAATTTCATGTTGACCAACAAAGATCAATCAGTTTACTCAAGGTAGGCGGGCCTCACATATTTAACCTCTTGAAATGCTCGTTAAAGTGGGTCTTGAATCGATTCATGGAGCTGTCATTAACCTGCGGGGAGACGATTCTAATAATTTGCGACCTTGTAGTAAAGAAATTCGACATCTTTTTCGTTAAGTTCTGCTGTTAGTTTGCAACGAAAAATTTTGTTTTTATTTTAACTTTCTCAAACCTTTCATGTTTATTGGAGTCGGGTGTAACTTCCACCATCTTTAATTTTGCTTCCAGCGACGGAATTCTCAAATCATAAAAATTTTCTTCAATCTGGTGTTATTTTAGTGACTGGATGATCTACTTTCGCTTAATGACATCCGTAAACTTCGTCTTTCCGTCCTCTAACCACCAAATCTTTCTCATTAATATACTTTTTATCAGCGCTGACCTAAATTTGGTATAATATGGTATTCCTTGTTTCCATATTCAATCTAGGATTTGACAGTGAATCTCGTCTGTTATTTAAATGACCATTCAGTAAGTTTGTTTATTTACGTTTGGAAATTTACTTACCTTTTCACCTGTGTCGTTTGCTAATTTATATGACCATTCACCATCATTCATATGAAACACCTTTAATTAAAGTTTAAAAGAATTATATTTGGATCGAACACTAATGAAAAGGTTTACTCAAGAAGTATCTTCCTAAGGTGAATTTTAGGATGCTAAAGTTTTACCGGTTTAATTTTACGCGAGAACGGAAATATGCATCCGTGAAATGATTAAAAATGATCGCCCATAGAATAAGCAGATGCCGAGCTTAGCCTAGATGGAGTCGAGGTGAGAGAGAGAACTTGCTCGTGCGCGAGTTACAAAATGAATCCCACAAATCCCGTAGTGAATGTACTGTATAAGTTGAGATTGCCCCGGAAATTAATAAATCGTCGTGACTTTACAAATAATTGTATTGGCTGTGGGAGTAAGAAGCACGAGAGATAGATCTCACCCTTAGTGATTGAGTCACATGACAAAGTGGAGTAAAGAAATCCTGGTTGATGCTGAAGACGCGGTTGAGGAGAGACCTCAACCGCGTCAAAGAGTAGACACGCAAAGGGGGGTAGTAGTTTGCCAAACCTTCCTTTATCCAAGAGATCTCCGACCAGATAATGAAGTGGACATAAAGGTCAGTATGACAATCGCTGGTGAGCCCGAGAGCACCAGGGGTCGGTCCTATTCGGAGAGGGGTAACAGGAGGTCTTGTGTTTTAACCCCAAACAGCGTTCAGGTGGACCGTTGCCCCCCGGTGCAGGGGGGGCCCTGTTCCGCGTCTTCAGAGGTATGTGGATATAGATACCTATCGGCAAGATTCCTCTGTGTGTGTGTTTTAATTGGCTATGTGTGTGATGAGAAATGTAAGATCTACCCACCCGAATACAGGGGTGAGCACAGCGCGTCCACCAGTCAGTAGCCAGATCTCTACGTGCGCTGCCGTTTGTGTCCGCTCTTGCCGGGATCGAACCCGGTACCGCGACATTGGGAGACCAACGCCGTATCCACTCGGCTAGAAAGAGCTCTACGAAAAGGGTGTAACGGTGGTTATGGGTTGGATGAAAAGGCAGTGTTGGTGGACGAGAGACTGTATAAAGGCGTCTGTTCGAGATTTTGCAGTGAAGAATGACATTTGTGAGCACGGGAATGGCGACAAGCTGGGCGAAATAATGCCACCTCATTGCTCCTCAAAGGAGATGAACCAAGCTCATTGTGATTGCTTTCGTGCTCCGTTGGTATCTTGTAGGTGAGTGGAATGGTGATGCGGGTACATAAGACTTTACAGTGGAGACCGAATCGAGAATAACAGAAAGCGAGTATGAGATGGGTGGGGGTCGATAACGTCTCTTATCTTGGAGGTTGATAGCGAAGTGTTCTATCGCATGGGAAATGAATGAAATGACCTCATCTTGCGCAATGATAGTGCAAGGTTCTTTTGGAACCCCACCCCCACACCACCACCACCTTCACGGAACATCACATCACGCCCGCTTTACCGTCTCTTTCTTAGAAGTCGGGAGGGTAAAATTACCCTCTGGAAGGTGCGAGTGCGGCGCTGTACACCGTTCCCACTACAAGTTCTCGTTGTTTAAGTCTTGCTAAGTCTCGTCGATTTACTTGAGTCAACATCCGCGCAAGCTATGAGCAAATGATTTCATCAGCAATCATATGCGGAATTGTTTCGCTATTATTTTGTTTGCAAAATCGTATTAGTGATATATTACTTGTTGTTGGGGAAATTTGATCGAGCCTCTTTAAACATAATTTGTCTGAAAACTGTTAATAGTTGCATATCAAATTATAGTGGTCCAAGAGTTTCTCTACCTTGCTTCTAATTACAAATTCCCATCCAATGAATCTCAGGTTGAATGGTGTAGGTATACTTGAATGCTAGGAAGCGATCTTTCTTAAATGTCAGTACGATATTCTCTTGTGGTTTATTTTATTTGAAGAGGACAAGGTTTTCAGTAGGCTTATTAAATGCTCGAGCTTTGGGATTACCTCCTTTGCCATCTTAAAAAAAAACAGCTTGGTATGCCATGTCTGACACTGTTAAATTATTCATTTTATTTTTTTCTAATTGGAGTTTTCTCAGTGGAAACTTAAAACTGCTTCGTTAAAGGACATTATTTGGCTTTTCACCGCTTGTTCAATGATTTCTCGGCGGTGTGGTTCCTTAAGCACGTTTGCTTGTTGAATGGTACCTCCTGACTGCAGATAACGCGTTCGTATGGTGACATCTGATTCTCATGATTACTGCTGGCGCCCCACGCAAGGGGGGGAGCACAAGGACATGGAGACCAATTTTCCCAACCACTTGCCCTTTGGGTGAAAGTGGGACAATGGCGATCTCTTCTAATTGAGACTTTATTCTTGCTTGTATGTGCGTCCAGCAAGCAGTCCGTCAGTAATAGCGATCGAAGAGCCACAATCGGCTTTTCCAATGCCATTCACCGACTGCCCCTCGCCACTCAATCTCTACCCGAGGCGGCAGATAGGAATTGACAGGTTCAAGAAAGGGTTCGGCGTGTTTACATTTGAGACTATGCTTCCTCCCCAGCTGGGCATGCGCGCATACCGACCAGGCATTTGAGTTCTCGAAATAGTTTTTGTCACCCACAGGCCTCTTTTTCTCTACCTTTGCCTTCTCTATATACTTGACTTTTCCTCCGGTAGTTCAAGGGTTTCCAAACTTGAGGGCGAGCCTACCTGTCTTAAGACTTCTCCAGCGTTAGTGTTTGCCATTTTTCTCTCGACAATTGTTTTAAAAATTTATAATCGAAGTTCTATGAATGATTTTAAATCCCGTTTTGAATAAATGGAAGGTATAATCTATGGCTAGGAATACAGCTTGGGTTGGTGGGGATGGGTACGGGGCCCAAGCTCCTTAACTCTTCCACACATGTTCACTTCCTTTTTTTACTACTGATCTCTCGTTACATTCTGGCAAAGATGCCCTCGTTGTGTTTCGCGTGTTACTTTAAAGTAACAACAACAAAGACAGGCCTATCTCTCTCTCTCTCTCTCTCTCTCTCTCTCTGCAGGGTGCACGGTCGTGTAGAAGGTCCCTTGTCGCCGTTTCGCAAGCCATAACTTACCCCGGTCTCAGATCGAGGTAGTTCACGACCGACGCCTCGACATAAAAATGAGATCGTTTGTTATTGTCTTTCGACGTTTTGTCACCCAGCCAGCCGGGCCTACCACCACGTCTTCTCCAAAAAGACCATTGTCCCCCCTTCCCCCCCCCTTCCACAAGGAGACTTTAGTGTTGTTCTCGTTCCCTGGACCACTATTATTATTCCTCCCATTTTAGCCTTATTTTGATGAGTAATCGCAAATGCGAGTAATTCGTTGGGTCGGCAGTTCGAATCTCCGTCCGGAGTCTTTGGAAAGCTGACACTATTTACTAGGGAGGTTACCTCCGTGGCTGGGCGTCACTGTGGGAACGGGTAGGTGGAGCTCGTAGCCATGGGAGGCAGTCCACCTAAGAGAAGGATAACTCTGATTTCAAAACCCAATGATGAGCCGGGTTTCGAAGGCTGATCAGTCTCCTACCCGGGTTTCTACTGTGAATAATTCGGGTCATCCCAGTAACCATGAATAAAGTTGCTTATTCGTACCACAAATGGTTAACCTTCATATAATGCAGCTTCCCAAACTATAAATATTGAAACGGACCATAAACATATTTCTCATTTGTTTCCACTATTAATTTTCTTTTTCTGTTTGTCTTTCCTAATTAAATGAATTTACCTGCTGTTATTTCTTCTGATTGGACCCTTCCTTTTTTCTTTCTCAGAATTAAAAAAAAAAGTGCAGGAATTTTCCCACTCATTGGAGTCGTTTGATCTCACCAAATTTCTTATGGATTGTTCAATTATTTTTTGTTTATAATTAGACCGCAAAGCCCTTCCAATTTATTACTGAAGTCTGCCTCTGTCGCCTTCGTTCGTTTGTGCATTCAGTCGCAAACGACTGTTTTGTTCGGAATTCGCTCCCTCCCCGTTCCCCTTCGATGGTGGGGGAGTGGGAGAGCGTACGTACGCTGGGCGTCGGGAATCCCGGCGCACGTGTCACGCGAGGCCTGCCTCACAAGGCACTAATGAGCCCTCGATCGTGGCTAAAAAATAGCTACACACACGAACACATTTAGACTCGAGTGACTCTTCTCGTGTCAAATATTTGGGAGGGGGGACGGGTTCCCCTCTTTGCCCCTCCGACCATCTGTTTTCTACCCTTTAGAAACTTTCGATTAGGAGCGTGTATGTGCCCGGATTTTTATTCCCCCAACCCCCTACCGCATACTTTGTCCGTATCTCCCACTTCTATTTTTAGCACTACAAGACCCGAAGGGGCCAGAATCTCGACGGAAATAGAAAATGATTTGCCAAACGAAAAATGACTGCAAAGAGAGGATTACAATGGAGCTGATTTTTTTACAATCCCTTTTGAGGTTGAAAACCATTCTTCATTTTTGCTTAACGCCGTTTACCACCTGTTGCCGGGGGTCTAGCGCATTTTAAGAGGTTTGTTGCAGCATTCCTGATTACTTAATTTACTCTTACACACAGTTTCACTTCATTTTCTATACAAATCGTCACTTGTCCTTGATGGGTATGGGGTATTGCTAAAAGAAGCCATGATAATTATTCGGTTACGCGAAGTCGACAAAAGGCGAAAAGGTCCCATTAAATAGGGTAATTGGTGGTTCATGTCAATGACAGATAGTACCTCCATATACAGCACTGTATGTGCTATCACTAAAGAACTGATCGTTATACTCCTTGGCTGAGTGACTCGTGAAGGAACTCCTTTATAAAGTAGTCGACCCACAGCGGAGATATGGCGAAAAGAGGCTAAATGAACTCGTGTTGATAAATTTTTTGTGAATTTAGTCTTCAAGCGAATCCCCATCTGGTGCCTTCAACTTGAAAATGGCGACCGATACTGCAATGTCGAAGGCGAGCGAGGATGTGTTGGACATTCGCCTATGCTGCCCCCCCCCCCTCCCTCCCCTTGTGCCGAAGATGATAGAATTGCAGCAACTATCTTGATAGGATATTTCACTGTATTGCATTAAGGCATTTAACAGATTATTTGAACTCTCAAGAACCTTTATTTCTGTAGTGTCCGAGTGACTTGAAAACTGGATGGCCGGCTGAGGGTCGAGTCACACTTTTAGTTCTTCAAGACTCCGTGCCCCCCTCCCTTATCAAGGAAATATATCAAGGTTATGGGTATCTATTGGTCTTGCCATAATATTATATTGATAAACGTCGCTCCAATGCTCTTCCACCATGCCAGCTTGATTCCTAAATATCTCTACGAAAACCAGTCCGGGCGCATAAACGCTACCTCAAGGTCGTTCTACTTCGTGCTCATTGTACTCGGCGCACAAGTTTGTTCATAAATGAAGGGTCCATTTCATACAGGTGAATATTGGGTCTCTTTTGGGTGATCTTGCCTCCGGGGTCCCTGGCGCTCGCCATTCCTTCTTGGCCTCCTCCTTTACAATGGGCTACGGTCTTGCCGAGTGGAGACACCGCTCTCGATTACAGTGGTGTTGAGCCACACCGGGTGTGACAAGTCGCCGGATGGATGCCGATTCGGGTCGCCTTCGCTGGTGCTGCCATCCGTAGTGGTTCAGATCCCACGTTAAACTGTAGGTCTCCTTTGAGGAATAGAAAGCATTTTAATTGAGTGCAGATCGGGGGTGAAATCCCTTCTCAATTATTTATTTACCTCTACCAGATTTCGTCAACTGCGTCCTGGCGAGAGCGGGGAATTGTGACGTCATCCACAAGCAACTGGTTCATAGTTTTTACCAAATTTGGTCGTGTTGAATGGTTGGCACCGTGCCGCTCAACCACTACTTGGCCTCGCAACCACTTGGCACTCCGAGTAATAATGAAGCCGCCGTGCGTTCGTTTCCCGCGACGGAATCCGTTGGGGGGGTCGTTTCCCCCCCCTTGTATTTCGCTGTGGCATTCGTGTTGTGGGGCCCGTCATTTAGCTATCTCAAGCGACTCATGGATCAGGGGAGGAGTGGTGTGGGGCCCATTTTCCTCTCTTACGCCATCACATCTTTACAATTATTAGTCAAGAAATTTCGTCCACTTTTTGGTCAGTTAATTCGCTAGTGCTCTCGAAACTACTACTAGTCATGGACAAAGGTTTTCTTTGAGACGAGCTTCGTTGCAAGAACAACCTTACAAGCAGAGTATGATACCAAAATGTCCCAGAACGATTCATATCATTTTGTTTATTGGGATCCATGCTTTTTTTCCTCACGATAGAGAGCCAGTATCATCTGGCACGTACCGCGGCATAGTTTGGAAACTCGCTAGATCTTAATCCTGGTCGAGAATCTGTGGCTAACCATCGAAAGTACTGATTGAGAAGCGGAGGTCAGCATATTATGATTGTATAAGTCATTCACTTTTCTCTCTTTCGCGGATGTGGAGGGGAGGATTCTGATTATCATATAAGGTGGCCCCCAAAACGTGAATTTTGTAGTTAGATAATTATAATCTGGCCTCTGGCCAAATTTGACCTTAGCCACGACTGGAAATTATTTTCCCAGGGTGTCATTGCCCCCCCCCCCCTCCTATCATCTAGTGCGCAATCAATATTGATCATTACTATACTGGTCACTTATGCTCTTCCACTGGCCATATCTCAAGGTTCGAGGGCGTTTCTCTCTCGAGTATTTCCCCCGCAACTTTGATATTTGTTTGAGCGTGAAACACCGCCTCCTTGTGTTCTAGGGCCTTTTCTCGGAATTGTGATGCCGGGCAGGCAGGGGTATCCCCCGCGGATTACGTGGAAACAAGGGAATAATTGAACGGCGGTTTGTGGCCTACCATTACAAGTCTACAATGGAATCACTCGAACCGGGGGGTGGAGCTTTCTTTTTACCACGACTTTAAGATGGGTCATTGGGAAAACTAACCTAGGTTTATGGTAATTTGAAAATTAATAAAGATGACTGGCGAGAATTACAATTGTAATGTTAAAAGTTTGGGTGAATTCGGGGGCCCTAATCTGTGGGGCACGTATGTCCTGCAACGCAGTTGATCGAGCTTATTTTGACTGAAGGACTGCCGACCTCTAGCGTCTGGAATCCAACTCTAAACCTTCGACTGTGAGATATTTCTTGGTCTCACTCCAACGCCGGGAAGCCCCTTTTTCAATGGCCTGTAGAGGACAAGAAACTTTGAATTACCATTGATGCCCATCCCTCTCTCTCTCCTCCATCCCGGGCAAGCTTTGCCGAAGCGCCCACAAAAAAAAAGCTGAGAGCCAAGAATTAATTTTGACCTGAAAGAACTGATTCGAGCCTCTTGGAAAGCCACATTGAACTAAATCACATATGTGGTTTAAGATCTGTCCCTTATTAGATAAGGGAAGTGAAAAGCAAAGTGACCTCGTAACGTCACCTCTACATTTTCTTTCGCATTTGGCGTTGTGGGTATTTCCCAATGCCTTAAATATCTTTGCTACGTTGCATGAATCATCGGTAAGGGGTAGGAGGCATGTTGATTTCAAGCTCGTTGCCGAATCGACGAACGCTAACTATGCTTATTTCAGATTTTCATGTGCATTGTGGGGTTGAGAACGATATGAGTCGGCAGGACCCTCCCCACCGCTACTGAAGTTACTGAAATCAATCTTTAACATCTTTCACTACATACTCTTTCTTAGTGTCCTTCGTTTCCCCTCGCCCTTTTCACACTGAACAGTCAGGTCCCGGTTGTCACCGCCTGCTTGCTTCTTGTCACACAGGACAACCATCCGTGGGAACCCGGTTATGCCATTCTAGATTAACCCCATCAGCTGACAGTTTTTTGCCCTACCAAGTAGTGAACTTTAGTTTTCGCATCTTTAGGCCATAGATGAGGGTATGGCTGTTCAAAACAAATTACTGCCTGGCCATGGTTTAAGCCTCAGCTCTTTAGCTGTTCATTTGTTCCTTGTTCGATTGTGAGCGGTTTCAAATGAGTGGCGTTCATGAAAGATGACACCCACTCAAGGTCGTTTGAGGGAATTTGTTTCATAATTTTTGTGGTTAGAACTTCGAGGACATGTGTGCTCAAGATGTAAATTTAGCGAACTTAGGTAAATATAGTAAAAAGGGGCGAGGGTAACAGGGTTTTAAATGAAAAACTTTAAATCGACCCTTAGTGAGAATGTAAATGTTCGTTTCGATGACCAAATTTTCAATAAACAGCAATGGAGCTCCAAAGTGCGCCGAATACTCTACTTTAGTAATTTTTTAACAACACTAATCAAAGTAATTCAGGCTAATAAGACGCACAACATTGATTTTTTTAGTAACAATTACGCATGTCAAGCTAATAAACATTGATTTATTTGAAAATGTTTCTGAATCGGGTAGATCTTGCCCGCATGCACCAGTTTATTCCCCCCCTCCTAAAGTTAGACTCCGTTTACACCAAGCAAATCGAATCGAATCAATTCATGGAGAATCAAGACAAATCTAAGCATCGCATTTAGTTCTCAATTATTAAAACTACTCTTTTCTTTCAGGCCAGACCTGCATACACATCGCCGCCCTCTTCTCCCAGACACAGGTGTTGCAGCATCTCACTTGGTATGGAGCAGACGTAAATGCGAAGGTACGCCTTGGAGAGCTCACGTTTGTTTTGTGGGAACTAACTCTCTCTCGATTCTTTGGCCCATGCAATCGATCCACCAGTCCTATCTCACTCGCTATGAGCGTCTCCTCAAAACCTATTTTGTTTTACCTCGGTTAATTTTCTTCTTTTCTTAATACGGGATTGTAAACAAAGTTTTTTTCTGCTGAATAAATGCAAATTTCTTGTGATTGTGAGGTATTTAGGGCTATGGATATTGGGTTAATTCATTTCATATATAACATGTTGCGTAGGCTGAGGTCGTTATGGCAACGGGAATTCGGTGAATTTATTGAAACGGTATGCTTAGACTAAGCAGTGCACATATGGGACTTTCTACAACTAAAGGTTAATTGTCTGGTTTTCTTGAATGGAAGTTGTTTATCGGACAAGACTTTGCATATATCATGTATATATTGTATATAACACCTTGAATGTCCTGGCAAAAATTGCCCTAGTTTCCCGCCCGCCTCATTTGTAGCCCCTTTCACTCGTATGATCGTTGTCCTCTCCTGGACACTTTTTTTTCATCTGACTCTCCCTTTTCTCCTTTCCCATTTGTTGCCACTTGGAAACAAGTAAATTTATTTGTAAAAGCGAGAAGCACCGAGAGCATCTTCCTATTTAAAAAAAAGAAGTTAGGGGAAGTAAAAACGTTTGGGGCATAGTACGAGTAGTCAAAGATAACGACTACTAGTGACCCTAGGGATGGATCGTGAGCGTAACTCCCTACTCCATCAACGGGCCATCTGAGGGTGGTCTTTCTTCCCGTTTTCTGCTGTTTTCCAGATCGGTATTGCACATCATATTCTCCGTTTCCCGGCGCCTTCGCCCCAGTGGAATGTGACCACCCTGGTCTGCTTGTATTTGTTTTCTCGATCTTTGAGTCCTTGTTCTCTTAGGTGTAAACTCCCCCATGTGTCGTATCTTCCAATACTTGTGCTCTTTTATACGAACTGTTTCCGCGTGCTTTAAATGAATCTCTGGGTAGGTTTTACTCCTATCGTGTTTATTCCATATCTTCCTCTTAGCCTTCATCCTTTCCTGGAGGATAGAGACGGACCCGACCTACTAGGGGTTGAAGATTTGAATTAAGCCCTAGAGTTGCCGCTTTAGCCTCTAAATTTGCCTCTTTCACTTCTATTTGCATTGAATCGGTGGACGCATGTGACTTCTATCCGTGGCTGCTCAATGAGTTCAGAGTCAATCTGACCTTTATCGTTCACGGTGTTGAAGGTCGGTGCTCAAGACAGCGTAGTGGCGACCTCGTTTGAC
Source organism: Ceratothoa steindachneri (assembly GCA_963969495.1). NCBI lineage: Eukaryota > Metazoa > Arthropoda > Malacostraca > Isopoda > Cymothoidae > Ceratothoa > Ceratothoa steindachneri. The sequence continues at coordinate 75,492,275 of OZ018319.1, forward strand.
CCCAAAACACATTGTCGTATGCTCATTTCCGAGAGATGTAGGAAGAGTATAAACAGACTCGGTAGATATTGAAAATAATATGCATTCCTTGAAGGAAATATCTTCATTTTCGTGGTTGGTTTAAGGGTGTGGAGATCATCATAGGATACGCGTGTTCTACCGATGCTAGTAGATAGTTTGTTACCATGATTTTTTCACCAGGATATAAGAGGTTAATTAGTAAGATCAATAAGTTCCCCGTTTGATTGGAGTTGCAATTCCCTTCTGGTCAACACATTTCCCCAGTGCAAGGCCGAATCCATCTATGGTAGCTTGTTTTCGATCTCGAATGTCCAACTCGTTAGCACTAACACGTTTTTTTTTTATGTTGTTCGCAGGAAGGAAAATGCGGCCGCACAGCGCTCCATTATGCAGTCGAGGCCAGGAACAAAGAGTTAGTTCGCTTCCTGGTCGATTCTTGCAGAGCGGCTCTCAGCATCATGAACTACACAGGCCTGACTCCCTACCAGGTAGGTCACTTGCTTTTAAATTGTGATCTTGGAAAGGCAGATGGCACCAAACCGCCGGGAGGGATCGATAACCTTAGACGCTCTCACGTGTCAGTAACAACACAATATTGGGCCTCGTATCTTCCCCCATCCAACTACAGACTCACAGTTTCTATTTCAAATCATTTTTTCTTTTCGCTCTTTTACACAGCATAATTAGCAACACTGATAATCTAGTAGCTGGTTCCCTTCGAAGTTTTCCTCAAGATAGCTAGAGCTGATTATATGAGATTCATCCTGTAAAGAGAATGATTAGGGGTCTTGGGGTACTTCTAGTCCTCAACCCATTTTCAAACTAAAGGGGTGAGATGCCAGAATTTTCCATACATCTTAGTGGCTAAACTCGAGTATTGCAAATTTGCTATTAATTTATTGTAGTAATTGCCATGTTCTTTTCTCATTAAATATCTCTCATGAAATCTATTGCTGTATACAAACAACTCTTCGGCTTATATAGTTCATTACCAATTATCCCTCACACCGTTACTACTATCTTAAATGTCAAATACGGCCCTCAAAATATACTAACCGGCAACTCTACCGTCTCGGATGGCCTGGGAAGTAGGACATTCACGTTAAATAATTCAAAAGTTTGTGGTTTGTCACCCTCATGATGATATAGTAAGGCTCAGGGGTTAATGAGAAAGTGGAAGAGAATATACCATGTTTATATTTACGATCAAGACTACTTACAATGTTTCCATCAGAACCAATAGTAAATACTAGCTACAGTAATAAAATATCGGGCATTGTATTTCTCCTCAGATTTTGACTTTATTTTTGTTTGGGAGGTGGCGGACCCTCTATCTCATAATGATGAGCTGCCCATATATGTTGAAACTGCTTCAAGGACGATATAACGCACTTTTCAAACTCGGGTTGAAAACTACCTTTAGAATCGCGTTTCCTCATGCAAGGTACACATAACAAAACATTGTGGAGGAACTTCCCAAGTACTACCTGACGAATAAATCTTAAAGACAAGAGTTTTGAATCTCACTGATCGCGTACGCATCACTTGCAAGCTCTATCTCCCACAACTTTTCACTTCCTTATCTCTACAAACCACTTAAAACTTTATGGTCGTTACCCTCGTCGGTTTCTACTTTTAATAATACAACAACAGTATAAAAATGCATAGTGAATTATGATGTGCATATCTTATCATGATAATAGAAATAGGTTTACCACCCCACAAATCTGATTTAAATTAAAGAGGCCAGGATTGTATTAGAGAAATGACCACGAGCGGTTCTTTGCTTCATGTTTGTGATGTTTGCAGTTGGCTGTGGCGAATGACGCACCCGAAATTGCCCTACTCCTCGAGGACCTAGGGGCGAAGAAAGACCCGCTTCCACTCGCCTTCGAGGAGGAACTCGATTATGATGATGTAAGTATCTGACATCCCTCACTCTGGTCGCCTAGTGCCAGTTCTCCCTTCTCTAAATATTCAATATTTTATTTTCCTCAATTTTCTGCCATTCTCTAATGAGTTTGTATGTTATTCGGCAAATAGGTGGTAGGAACACTCATAAGAACAAATGTTGATCTTACCTCTTTATTTATATAAAGAGTGAGATACCACAAACATTTGGTTATGATTTCCGTGCCGTATTTTCTTTTTTAGCATAAAATTATGCAAAGCATGCGTTGCAACTCTGCTGGAAATTCCCACTGCAACTTCTTTGTTAAGAATTCGCGTTCAAGGTTGGTCATATGAGCGTTTAGCGCTTGTCTGTTGACGGTTGCATTTATACTATCTAAAGAGGAAGTGGATATAAAAATTCTTTTGACGATGTTCCAGAGGCAGAAGAATATTGATTTAGAAATCCATCGGATCGAGTAACTCAATGCAGGAAAGAATATTCATGTATGTGAGCGCCCGCGACAGGAAGGGGTGGATGAGGGTTTTCCTATTGCGATGCTTATTTCGAATTTTAATTAAGATCACGAATGAATGTTTTCTAGTAAATCTGGCTTGAACATCAATGGATTGAAAGGTTGTAGATAATCGACGACATTGTTTACTATGATATAACCGTCCTAATTTGAATTCGGGATTTTTTTCGCGCTAATGTATTTGTTTCCCACTTTCTTATGGCTTCCGATGGTGGGGTTGGGTGTGTATGGTTGGTAATATAACTTTCATTTCTCGTTGAATTTATTTGTTGACTTAAGAAAGATTGAATTATAGATGGCACTTCAAAGATCGAGTCTTGCGTTACAGCCATTCGCTTAAATGTTCTGACCCGCTTCGCACTTGTTTCGAGATAGGAAAATACATTCTTAAAAAAAAGAAACCGACGGAGCATTTTTGTAAGAAAGAATATAAACTGGTGAAATTAGGGAAGGCAAAAATGTTTGCAAGCTACAAAACCGAGTGCCAAAAGAAATGGGATGTTAGGGACGGGGTGGAGGGCTCTCCCTGAAATGTTTCCGTTTTAAAATAAGGAACAGTCATCTATCCATTCTGATATGGCTTTCTTCTGTCCGAGGCCATTCCTAGAGGCTTGAACTGTGCCCCAGGACAAAAAATAAGAACTCTAATGTCCTTAAGGAAAACCCCGACAAATCAGGTCCGCCGCACCTTTTTTCTTCTTTTCCACATTTGTGCCTGGAACCTCTGTATGAAATTCTTCATCCACATTTAGTTTACTTGTAGATAAGCTCAGAACTCTTTGGCCTTAGCATATCAACAGTTCTTTGTGAATGTCACTGGTAGTGTAATAGCTGCCCCCCCCCCCAATATTTATCCTTTGGCTGTAAGTGGGTGGGGCCTGTGAGAATTCATAATCGCCTTTATGTTCTTTTAAGTGATTGGTAGCCAGAGTCTCAATGCGCAGAATGCTATTAACATAGGTTGAAGGACTGACATATTGGGGGGAGGGGGGGGGTCCTCGTCCGCACTACGGTGTTCTCGCTACACATTCACTGCGTCTCCATTCCACTCCTACGTTCACTTTGATGACGTCAATTGCGAGATCCGTAAACCAGAAAATTCCAAACCCATCGTCCTGAACGAACAGAAATAGAATTCGTAAGTTTGTCCCAACCCCCCAAACGGGGGACCTCTTCATTTCATAACGCAACGCCGCCTTTGAGGTCGTGGATATCATTTTAGTTAGTGTGTTTTTATGAGGGGGGTGGGGGATTGAGTGCGTTGTTTAAGTTCTATACATTGTCATGGTTTGGGGGCAAGAAATTGAAAAATACTGTTTTGAACTAGGATGAATCATATGTTTCCATGGTGATGATTGTAAATAGAAAAGGGAAACGGGAAAACGATATTGGAATGTATTTCTCTAGCAAAATTACTATGAATTTTATTCTATTTTACTCGTGTGTTGTTTTTTTCTTTGCTTGTCATTGATTTTGCTATTTCCCCACGATTTCGGAGCAGTTATATACAGTCAAGATTAAGGCCCGACCAAGACCTTTGTTTCATTATAAAAGGCCAATCAATCCCCGTTCACTTCGCGTTCAACTATTTCAAAATAGTTGTTCGGATGATTATTAACACTATATTTAGGTTTTGCCGTTTAACAACCGAAAAAAGTTATTTTTAAAGACATGGCCGCATATTTGTTAACGCCAATCATTGGAATCTACAATTTCGCCTAATTTGCTCAAGGCCAATTCGTCTCTGTACGTCATTAAAGCCTGAACGGATGATGGATGCTTCAGCGGGGTTTTCTTTGAACAGATCCACCGGATGTGAGTGGCATTTATAGGATTGGCTCTTTCTCGATTTACTTTCCTATGGGTTTCCTGACTTCACTCGAGTCACCGGAAAATTGTTCGTTTTTCTGGGTATTCCATATTGTCGAAAATTCTGAACAGAACAATTATCATTCAAAATCTTTCCATGGGGGAATTTAAGCGCGCGCATATGTTTAAAACATTGATCAAGATCTGTCTTTCCATTCGTATCAAGATGGAGGGATTATGTATCGGAGAATGGTGGGATACAAAGATGTATGCCACCTTTGCTAAGCGGGAGAATCGTGTATGATAGGCTTCCTCGGAGTCCCGAGAGATGAAGCCTTCGCGTGACGAGACGACACCTTGGCCTTGGTGGCCACGAAAGATTAGCCTTAGACTGGAAAATGTTACGACCAACCAGAGTCCATTTATTAGGTGAATAGAGTAATTTAAGTGTGATTGGTCTATTTTTTTTGTCTCTTGTTTTTTTTTTTATTTTATGCCATTGAAGTATACCACCGCCACCCCTTTCTGAATGTTGCGGTGTGCTCATGGAATATTTGTTTCAATCGTATGTCAGTCTTAAAGTTAGCAAAAAGATGATCATTTCAAGCGTGGGTCACCGGCCTCTTAGTATCACCGTAGTAATATCTCCTACCGACTCCTTTGCTTATTCTCTGCTCATGACCCACGCTATCGTTCAGTCATTGGGCATTGGAGTAAACCTCGCTTGAGAAAAAGGTTATTGAATAGGTAGTTTTTTTTTATTCTTTTTGTAATTGTCCTTCAAGTTCCACATATTTTTATTTGCCTTTAATGATGCTCAATATCCCAAATTTATTTTAACAGGCGGAGATGAGGTAATGACATTAAATTGAATGGAACAATTAAAAAAAAAGTATTCGCTGATGTTTTGTTCTTTTTATCAGGATTCGTTGAGTTTCGAAGTGGATGAAGACTCTCCTTGGGCAGTGGACGATCTTCGGATTGGCGGGATTCCCCAAGTCCCTCTTCAGTATTCGAACCCTATCCCAGTATCTTCGCACAGTCCTTTGAACGCCGATCCTTTCCTTTAGAGAAGCAGTGCAGTTTCTTTCCCCAACACATCCACACTCTTCCACCCCCAGTTACCTTAGATCCCCTGCCGTCGGATGACGCTATCAGCTGTCTTCTGCATGGTCGAAGGCGGCCTTTGCGCTTCCATCCCCTTGGGACCGATGAAGCCTTAAAACGCCACTTCCACAGTTCAATTGGAGCTATGCTGGAATTGAGTGGAATAAATGAGAGCAAGAGTGTCTTGATGACAAATTGAATACCTTCCCGAGCGCCCCCCCATCACTTACCAGAGCGTTTGGGGAGATGAACCCATAACTACTTTTCCTCATCTTAAATCACTATTCAATGCAGCAGAAAACTGTGGCACACAAAAAAAAGATGGTTACCACAGGGATTTGAGCCTAGCCATTATCCTGCTCGTTATCCTGCTCGTTGATATGCATTTTATACCCATTCCTTCTCTCGTTTCGCTCTTGAAGTTTTCTTGTTCAAATTCTTTAGTTCCTTGGTTGATTCCCTTTACCTTGTATTTAAGAAGGCAGTAGACGAATGTTTTGTTGTTTAAATAGCCCTCGTGGGAGGCTATCAATCGAGCTTTTGACTGCTCCATTTCTGGAGCGTTTCACTTGTATAATAAATTTACTTATCCTTCGAGTCATTTTTTTTTAGCGAGATAATGGCAAAATTGATTTATCCTCCTATCGTTATTAACTGTTAACGCAATCGTGATAATATTCGTAAGTGGTAAATGTATATTAAATAGTTAATCATTATGGATATATAATAATGATTAAATGTGATTATGGAGTAATTTACATTGCCATCCCAAGAGCGTAAATGTTTTGACAATCTAGTTATTCTCTATAACGTTTTCGCTTTCGCGTTTTGGGGTCGGGTCGATCTTATGGACGAGCAAGTGTTACTAAAAAGAGTAGCTCCTGAAGATTCTGAACAAAGGATCGTTTGATAAGGACGAACTTTTAATATATTACCCATCCAAAGTCGAACAAAAGGGATCCTTCATTTGATTTTGGGTGCCAATATGTATATTTCAGACCCTTACGGTCAAACGCTGTTAGAACTCGTATGCTCTCCACGATGCAGTTACCATACCATTAAGTCTTAAGCAGCAGTTGAAGCTAACAAAAGGTTCGCGTCGTGACCTTCGCAAACTGGCTCATAGGGGAATGTCGCTGACCGCTAATAGGGTAATCTCAAGTTATGGAAGAACTTATTTATTCGAAATCTGGGTAGAAGATTCTAAATTGGTCGTAAAATTTAAAATATCTCTGAATTGATCAATTATGGCGCTTTTTTGTCGTTATCAGCCGGAAAATAATTTTGCCTCGAAGTAGTTATCTAAATGTTTGCAAAAGTTTAAAAGGAAGTGCAAAGCAAAGAATATGTAAACCGAATACAATTATTTATTGACATTTAGGAAATAATAAATTCTCTGAAAGCGGAGTGCAGTTTCCTGTCAAGGCAAACTATTTTTCATTCGCCAATTTGCCAAATATTTTTTTTTTTTACTATTTATATGATTTATTATGATATATTTCAGAGAAAAACAAAACTATATTTGATTATACTCGAATTCTTGTAAATAACCCTCCTATTCTTCTCTCATTGTAGGTTCAATAATACTTCTTTTATAAGATCTGGTTGGCATCAAGTTTTGTAATTGTTTAATTACTCGCTCGTTAGATTTTTTAAAACATCTTTTTATTATTTATGTTCATCCCATTAATTTATTATGTGTCTATCAGAAAATCCTATCGGTTCTTGTGTAACGTATTTAACATTTTCTCCCAACCCTGGAAGCGACATGCGAAGTTTTCTTTTTTCACATCTTTTTGAAGTGTTTTGAGAAACGTGAAATTTTGTACAGTTGTAAATTAAATGTATAGTTGAATGAGACTTTAAATTACTTTATATTATAATTAAAGTTTTATTTATTTAACACTTAGCTTATTAATCCTAGAAAATTCTAACATGACAATGTCTACCTACCCTCCAAAATTAAGTTACCCTTTCAATACCCCTGAACTAAAACAATCCAACAATCACCCAGACATCTTACTCTATAGTCAACCCATCTCATTCAAGTAACCTTACTGTTCTGGGTGGCACCTTAGACCCACACATGACCTTCGCTCAACACGCAAAATACCATAAACCTTGTCCGAACTCAACACTAACAAATACCAACTTTGGACAACCCAAAGTAATCCTGTACAGATCTATCCCGAGCCTGGACCGTAGCACAAGATACAAATAGTGTCCTCAGCATTTTAACTGGCCCCACCATGTCCGTGACGAATTCATCAGTAAATTGCTATGCTCGCACCGCCACATGCCCAGTTCGCTCTTACACCCACACTCAGAACCCCCAGGTAGTAAGCCATTGTGAATTAGGGATCATCTTCACCTGTGGAAGAACATCGTTAAGTGTGAGGGAAGCGGAAGCTGACCGGGCAGATTGGTTAGCTGCTTCCTTGTCAGGCGTCGCCAATTGGGAGGACATCCGGCACAAGCTAACCGAAAGCCCCTGTAAGACCTGAAGGTAGTGGTGAGATAGGGCAGAGATCGCACTTTGGGAATCTGTGAATAAAATGAATTCGGTGGAAGGGAGTAGGTATGCAAGTATGAAGAAACGCTAGGAAGAGGACCAAACAGGCATCGTCTCCACCACAATGGCAGCGGAAGAGCGAGCCATTTGTGAGGATGGTCGTGCTCTGAGCGTGAACGGTTGAATGGCTAAGGAACTGACCCAAGAACCCTAGCTGGCTTAAGGGATTTGCTAGTTAGTATAAGGTGGTTGCAGAATCTTGTGAGGGTCATCATCCACGTAGGGGTACCCGCGAACGATATCTGACAAACGGGGGGGGGAGGTTACCATCGTCTCTGAGAGGTGCACAAGTGATCCGCATTAAAGGGAACATTGGGGTCTTGGCCATCCGACTGAAGCGGAGGAATGGCTTCCTGGGCAGGAGAGCACGTCCAACCGCAAGAATGCTGAAGAGGAGAGGAAATGACACGAGGCTATACGAAGAGTCCGGTTTAAAATTAGTTCTTGGTGACGGAGGGTCAAGGAAGATGCGTAGTCATACACTGTTGCAGACACCACTTGGGATTGGATTAGCGCAGTTTAGAAGTGAAGGAAACTGCGACGGTCGGCGCGCTATGCAGTGTTGGACAAATTGTTCAGGAGCTTGAGAGTGGACCGAGTGGCTGCAACGAGATAGGAAATGTGACTCTTTCACTAAAGCTTCTCGTCGAAGATAAGGCCAAATAACTGCTTCGCTGGTATAGGGACCCAAGGCATAAACAGATCGGTAGGGGCTGAGACAAAAGAGGATGCAGGAAGATTTGAGAGGGGGAAGAGAGAATCCCTTCGAGGCGCCCCAATCGGCGGCCGCAGTGATATTAGCTTGGACTTGCCTGGAGTCCATGGGGAAAGATCTACCGCTGGGTAGGTAACTAGGTCGACAGCGTAGAGTGAGCTGCTAATATAGCAGGGAAGAGTGGAGATAACAGAGTTCATCACAAAGGCAAAAAGGAGGACGCTCTGGATTGGACCCTGGGGGACGCCCTTCTCCTGCCGAAAGAGCCTAGATAAGGAGCAACCTACGCAAACCTGGAAGGAAGGATTGCGCAGGAATTGCGAGATGAAGGTGGGCAGAAGTCCTCGAAATCTTACAAAATGTAGATTGGAGATTATAGCTGAGCGACGGGTAGTGTCATAATTTTGCGGATGTCCAACAACCAACGTGATCCTACAGAACAGTACAAAAATGACGGAATCCAGCCTGGCAGTCAGGGAACGGGATTCGGCATAAAACGAGGGTGCAAGATCACCATTCTCCCCATAATCTGACATGAACATCAAATATTGGCTATGGAACGTTAAAAGAGGAGTTGGATGGATCTGAGTCTCGCTTGAGGACAGGCAGCACGATAGCCTGGCGTCAAGAAGAGTGGAAACTGCCCGCAATTCAGATCTGATTATAAAGATCTAGAAGGAAGTCAATCACCGATACGAGCAATTTTTTTTTAATTTTAAGAGCTCATCTGGCAATTGCCTAGTAGGGCAAAAGTCGCCGCAAGTCACGGAAAGCCTAATACTAGCCTATAATAAGAACAAGAATAAAAAATAAAGATAAAAAAGGAACAGAGGCAAGACACAACCTAAAAACAACAACAATTATTTTTTAAAAAACAGCAAGAAGGAAGCGCGCTTCATGGTCGAGGGTAGGCCCGCATCGCACGGCGCGGGAAAATGCGACCTACAACAAAGAGTCAAATAAAAGGGAGGAGGCCAGCCTCCTCCGTAAAGTCATATAGTCCGCAAGTCTGTGTGCACAAAAAAGTCCCGAGAACAATGGGCAAGTAGTAGCGACCCCATTCGCCCCAGTAGCGGCACAGGTACCATGCGCGAAGATCACCCAGATAAAGATATTTAACAAGAATGTGCCGAACAGTGTGAGGGATAACGCAATCGTAGCAGTAAGGTGCAGGCGAGTGCTCCATCAAATGGCGGTGCGCCCCGCGAGTGTGTCCAATTCGGAGAGGACAGAAAGCAACCTGAAGCCGTCGCGGCATTGGGGGAAAGGTCCATGGAAACAGTCGCGGCGCAATGGCAAGCGATATTATGTTCCCCTTGGAATTGTGAAGTCGACGTTCTCGCAAAAATTCAGATATAAAGAGTGTGAGGCGTCCCCTCGTTCCCATCGTGTAGAGAGTCTCCATTGATACCGTATCGTCATGCAGTATCATAGGCCTTCTCCAGATCGAAAAACATCGTTGCGTAGTGCTGTATACGAAGGAAGGTCTTGCAGACGGCATTTTATAGTCGGAGCATAGAATCCAACGTGGAATGGAACTTTCGGAAACCGTATTATACGGATGACAGGTAGCCTTCACTGCCTCACCCGCCCCCCCTTAGGCTAATATAACATTTATCATTTTATCCATCAACTTGAACACGCATGAGGCTAGAGAGATTAGGCGGGAACCGGCCGGGGTAGAGTGATCTCTCGCCGGTTTGCGAAAAGCGAGCACAGTAGCGATTCGCCAAGAGTCTGAGATGATACTCTCTACCCAGATCCAGGTGAACAAGTCTAAGAAATGCCATGCCTCGCTCACCCAGGTGTCGAAGCATGGCGTATGGAAAATCGTCAGGACCAGGAGCGGTGTCTGCGCACGAAGGCAAGTTACTCAAACTAAACCAGTCGTTGAAGGGTTTTCCGCTTCTGGAAGTAAAGTCCAGTTGACGATCTTATGTGACATCAAGACGCACATTGAATGCTGAGGGAACAGCATCCCGGCTAGAAAATGCGGAGAAAGCGGTCGCGAAGGACTCCACCAAGGACGTGGGGTCCGAGTTTGCGGTCCCGTTAAATGAATACACGTATTCCAACCAGAAAGGGCAACGAGCGTGTTTCGAAACATACAGGAACCTAGCAGTAGCTCGACGAAAATCACCGACAGTGAAATCGTTCGAGCGGCGCTTATAGCACATGTAGGCACAATGCTTCTGTTTGAGGGCCGTCTTATATTCGGCTGACGTCAGCACTACGGAAGCGGTTGGCGTGCAAAATGGCGTCACGTTCTAGGAATTGTAGTTAAGCCTATGGCGATGAGGATACCAGAGAAGAACTCAACGGCCTCATCCACCGACCTGAACACCTCGACTGAGAAAGAGAAATCAGTCATTATCCTGAAATGCGGACTAATGGGCCTGCGCCAAGCGCCACCGGGCGGGGACTCAGGCGGCAGCGGTCCAGAAAATGATATTTGAATGATAAAGTGATCACTACCATGAAGGTCATCAACCACCGCCCACCTAAAATCAGGCTGTGCATCCGACGAGCACAGAGATAGCTCAAGACAGGAAAATGAAGGAGTTCTCGGGCAGTGATGCGTAAACTCATCCATATTTAGTATACCTATCTCCAGCTCGTCTATCAGGTCGGCAAGGACCTGCCCCCTGTAATTGATCGAGTAGTCCCCCCCCCCATGAATGGGTTCGTCTAAGGTTCAAATCTCCGATCAAAAGAAAGGGCCTCAGGAAATGTGCTACAACGTGGCAGAAGTCTTCTGCAGCCAAGTCGGGGGACGGTGGAATGTACGCAGAACTAACATTATACATCCTATCCAGGGGCAGCTGCACAACTACGTTCCTGAAAGAAGTCAATCAAAGAATAAAGAAGAACGGAGATATCATGCCGGATGTGGGGGTTCATCTTGTTGCGCGGTCGCAAAGCCATTATACCCCTGTAGGGTGGGCAGGGGAGAACGCGCCTAGCATCGTATCCTGCAAAAAGATATTATAAAGGAAAACGAGAGGAGACGAACTTCCGCAGCTTCTCCCAGTTGGCACGGAGTCCACGGCAATTCTAATGAAGGAATATGCTATCGAGGCCTAGCTAGGAGGAGATGCAGGACCTGCCTCGAAACCTTAGGCAGGCGGGGGTCCCTCCTTTGGAAAATCTACCGTCTTCGAGTCACCCAGCCTAGCAAGGCCTAGCACCTAGTCCTTGTGGAGCTAGGGGTAGAGTGTGTCTTTTTTAAGATTGTGGTATAGAGTATAGTAGTTCGTATGCATAAAACTGTAGCTTAGATAGCACAGTACACACTAACTTATACTCTATAAATGTTAATGAGAGAATTATTGAATGAAATTATTCTGAAGAAAATCAAGTTCTCGGCGAATGGCGAGTTTAGTCTTAAAGACTTTTACGGGAAATAGTTTTGGAATGAATAAATAAAGCAAGGGTTTATAACAAAATATATATTATTATTATAGATTACAAGGAATTATTCATGTAGAATATTTTGATTAGGTTTAATTAACACAAATTTGAATAAGTTACAAAATATATATATAGTTCGTCATAAATGAAAGTACGGAGGTAATTAGTCAAAATTACGAAGATGGGAATAACAATGGGAAATAATGGCAAGAACATTTAGTTAAATGGTAATTATAATAATATATTTCGAGGCAACTTGTGTGAGTAGTAATGAGGTAAATGTAATTTGTAGCTAATTATAATCAGTAATCATGAAATAAATAATTTGTATGAAAATATAATTTGGGGGTAATTGTAATGGTAGTTAATAGAATCACGAATTGTGGGTAAATTTAATTGTAACTAATTAAAATCACGATGGCTAAAAGGGAAAATGTATGAGAGTCTGGAAAGGAAATATTAGGAATTAGACATTGATTTTGTTTGTAAAACTTAAGGATTAAATGGAGAAAGAATTCAACTGACTTTTATGCTTGGGGCTGGTGAGAGAACAAGTGAAAATATTTATCTCCCCTGCGCGGAATATTTGGAAGCGTTAGTATGTACGTGGAAATGTTGCCAAAAATGTTGTGAATTTTTTTCGAATCGAAGGAAAATGTCCCGACAGACAAAAACGTGAGAACAGCTTACCATCTCCTTTGTCACGAGAGGTTTCTGATGAGCAGGCACTCTTGGGGCAGTAGGCTTAACTTCAGACATCGCCCGTACTAAATTACGTACGTATGCAGCAGGGTGAACATAAGATGGTAGAGGACTGTCAGAAGAAGAAAAAATTTGACCAGGAAAACGAAGTTGAGTACCATAGACAAGTTTCGTCGCAGAGCAATCCAAATCATCTTTCAAGGATGCACGAATACCCAGGAGAATCAAGGGTAGCTTGTCCCCCCAAGTGATGTTGAGATCAGTGGAGCGTAAGCTTGCCTTGAGAGTCCTGTGCAACCGTTCGACCTTGGCGATGATAACTAGTGGTACGAAGACGAAATGAGTTAAGCACTGACATTAGTGCATCCCATTGGTATGATTCAAATTGGCTACCACGATCAGTCATGATCGTTGAGGGAACACCAAAACGAGCAACTCATGCTGAGACGAAAGCTCGAGTTGCAGTGGAAGCTCTGATCTCCAAGATAGGAACTGCCTCTGTCAAACGAGTAAAACGGTCGATCATGGTGAGAAAATGATAGGTGCAACCACGCGAAAAGGGCAGAGGGTCTACCAGATCAATGTGAACGGCTTCAAAACGTGCCAATGGAAAACGAAAAGCAGCTAGAGGGGTCTTTGTGTGGCGTTGAACCTTTGTGTGTTGACACGGCAAACATGCGCAGGTCCATTTCGCCACGTCGGCGTTCATACCTGGCCACACATAACGTTGTGTAATGAGCTTGCGAGGTTCTCGAATGCCAGGATGGAAGAGGCTGTGAGTTTGGTCAAAAATGTGCAGACGGTAAGCGAGAGGAATGAGTGGACGAGGACAGTCAGGCAATGAATAGTCAACCAGAATTCGCCTGGAAGGACTGTCCGGCAAGTCGATTTCCCGAACGACGAGTTGAGAAGAGTGACGCAGTGTTTGCATATCTTCATCTTGTTCCTGGGCGAGCGTTATTGTCGCATGATCGATGGGCGCAGTGTGGGAGAGTTGCGTGGCTGAAATCGATGAAATGCAAGAGAGAGCGTCTGGAACGACGTTTGATGAACCAGAAACGTAGCGAATATCGTTTATCATCTGCAGGATGAAGTCAATATGGCGAGAATCAACGACAGAGTGCACAGCAGAAGTGCTACTAGCTGCAAGCGCACCAACCAACGGCTTATGGTCGGTAAAAACAATAAATTCACGCCCTTCCAAGCATCGACAGAAGTGGCGGAGGGAGGGATAAACACTGAGGAGTTCGCGGGAAAACGCACGGTACCTCTGTAGAGAAGGAATAAGTGCTTTGGAGAAGAAAGCGAGCAGGTACCAAGAGTCGTCAACCTTCTGTTGCAACGTCGCACCGACATCGGTAGCGGACGCGTCCGAAGCAGCGCTTATGGAAGCTCCTGGGCAAGGATGGGCCAAGGAAAGAGAGGAAGCCATAGCCTCTTTCGTGCGAGAGAAAGCCTCGCACGCTTCGGAAGACCAAGATAGAGGAAGGTTCTTCTTAGATTTTGAAAACAGATCGTAGAGAGGTTGCATGGTGTTAGAAATGTTGGGAAGGAATCTACGAAGTTGCTTGAGTGAAGAAAGACGGGAAAAATCCCGAATAATTGCAACTTTATCCTCGAGAGGACGAATTCCGTCAAGAGAAATGTGGTGTCCCCAAAAAGAGAGTTGCGTAACACCAAAAAGACACTTAGAAGTGTTGAGTACGATACCATACTCTTCTAAACGAGCGAAAACCTGACGAAGGTGAGGGAGATGTTCCTTTAAAGCCGAAGATGCTATCAGGAGGTCGTCTATGTAGCAAAATACGAAGGGGACATCTCTCAGAACCTGATCCATGAAACGTTGGAAGGTCCGACCACTTCTACGAAGACCGTAAGGCATTCGCTTCATGACGAAGGAACCGAATGGCGTGGTGATAGCCGTCTTTGGGACGTCATCTGGGCGAATAGGGATTTGGTTGAAAACACGAACCAAATCGAGTCGAGAAAAGATTGAACAACCGAAAAGAGCAAAATTAAAATCAGACCGGTAAGGAAGAGGATATCTATCTGGAATGGTACAAGCAGTGAGTCGCCTGTAATCACCCACAGCCTTGAACTCACCCGGCGTAGACTTAGGCACTACGTGAAGCGGTGAAGCCCAGGGACAGGTAGATGGAAAAGCTATTCCGGAATCCACCATAAACTTGAACTCCTGCTTCATTAGAGCAAATCTATCCGGGACCAGTCGACGGGGGCGTGGGAATACAGGCCCTCCTGACGTCTCTATCATATGAACCACATCGTGCTTGATAGGCCTGTCCTTTGAAGGTGGCAGACTAAGGCCAGGAAATTCCCGCAGGAGTTGTTGGAAGTGTGTGGCAATTGTAGGGAGACGAACAGGCAGGAGATAACTTTGAGAAGGAAATAAACGAACCATAAACGGTCAGAGTAGTGGTTCTGTCGACAAGCTTGCGATTGCGAGAATCAACCAAAAGGTCGTGAGCCAAAAGGAAATCGAGACCCAAAATTGGGATGTCGACCTCGGTGACGATGAACATCCATTGAAAAACGCGACGTAACTCAAGAGAGAGCTCTAGGTTACGCCTTCCATATGTCTTTATATCCCAAGAGTTAGCGGCTTTAAGGACAAGGTCAGACAGGCAAGCTTTGTCGTCCGGAGAGGTTGCAATGACACTGCATTAAGCACCGGTGTCAACCAAAAATGAAAAACCAGAAAGTGGGTCGCAAATACTAAAAGGAGGATGGACCAGAGGAAAACTGAACTTGCAGAGTAAAAAGACCCACGAATCACTTGCGTTTTTAGTTTAAAGGATTATGCCTTGCTGATGAGCTTGAATTCTGGATAAGAGAACCCGTAGAGTTTTGATGATTTTGCACCTTTGAGGTTGGTGAAATTAATGTATGTAAAGAAGTTGGAGTTGAAAAACGCACATGATGTTGGTACGTGCATGGGTGTAAGCATTTTTCTGCCTTTGCACCAAACCTGCAATGATACCAGCACCAATTTGAAAGTTGGGGAAGAGAAACTTGAGCAGCATGATTTGTCGGAGGGTGAAAATTTTGCGAATAAGGATTAGCTGAAGAACGAGGATTAAATGCGTAGTAGAAGCTACGAGGCTATACACAACGTACGGCGTTGTTACCATTTTTAGAATGATATCAGCAGAGACCCTGAGAATTATAGTCAGGATAGGCGTAATTGTATCGAGAATGACCCTCTTGAGCTGGAGTTCACTCGTTGGTTTCTTTTTCGGGAGGAATAACGCCGTCGGCCTCCCTCTGTACACTGCTCACGACTGTGCTCTCGCTGCACCCCTTGTCGCACCTTTAGGGCATGAAGATCGCTCTCTATCCTCTTCAACACAGCAGCAAGATCCTGTGCCGGGGGGGGGGGGGACTTACGTGCGAGTTCTGGTCAGTTGTCTGAAGAGTCCCTCGGTAAACGAACCTGTGAAATAGACACATTTGAACATGGTTCTTGAGAGATTGAAATAGATCTTCAGCTTACGTATGGATTATTGAACAACTCATCGGCTGCCTTTGCCATTTGCTCCACATGAGTGGGTGATGTCATTAGGATGAGTGGCCTAATATTTTCAGGAATCCCACGCATAAATATTTCTGTGAGCAGAGAGTCGGAAAATTCTAACTGAGCTCCCTTAGTTCGAATTAAGTCTTTTAGATGCTCCAGAAATCGCGTTGGACGCCGATCACCCAACTCCTGAGTATTTAATAGCATCCTTAGATCTTCGACTTGCGATCTCCCAAACTCCGGCCTAAAAGCCTCTTTTAATTTGTTCCAAACCCCAATTCTACCACTTTCTAGCAAGATGTTTTTAAAAAGCGAAAAGATAATGGTAAATTTTGACTGATGCAGAAAATCCGGTTTTGTTCAGAGATAGAGTGATGCATCATTATAATTTCTGCCATTTCTAACCAGGCAATGGGGTTGCCCGATTCATATTTTGGGAGGACAATCGAGGGAGGAAGGAATCGAGATTGATATTCTTGCATGAATGATTAATGATTGAGGATGCTTACGGGAGTAACATTAAATATATTCGTATTAGTGGAAGCAGTAAGGCCAGCCTGCGATGTCGTAATGGTGTGAATTGTCAACGAAGCTGTTGATGTAACCATCGTGATTCTTAACTAGTACGAAATGTGTGTATCGTGAAATTCCGAGAAAAAATAGGGTTGATAAATATTACGTTAATTTACGTTAATGTGAGATAATGCAATAACATAACATAATTTCACGGATGACAAAAGACACAAGGGCCTATCAAAGGTCATCTGCATCCGTCAAAACCCACCCACAAAAAGCACCATCGCCAGGGAAAGACAAAATCAAAGTCCCCCACAATATAATATAACAGATGACAAAAGCCACAAGGGCCCATCATAGGTCATCCGAGTCAAACGGCCTCTTTTTTAAGGCACCCAAACTCACAAGAAAACTACATCCAGAGGATTGCGTCCAGAAACAAGGGTATCACCAATCAAGGCTTGTCAAGAAATAAATCATGCAGCTATAGATATATACAAACAATATTAATATATACAAAACTTAGGAACCATCGCAACCTTCCCTCCCCATAAACTCATCCAACCTACTCTTAAATACATTTAAATTTGGACTACCTACTACCCTCTGCGGCAATTTGTTCCAGAAGTCTACCACTCTATTGGTGAAAAAATATTTTCTTAAATCCAACCTACTCCCTTGCTTTTTAATTTTCAAGTTGTGACCTCTAGTCCGATTTCCATCATCTAACTCAAAAAACTTGCTAACATCCAATTTATCTATCCCAGAAAAAAATTTAAAGAGCTCAATCATATCCCCTCTCACACACCTCCTTTCGAACGAGAACATATTTAATACCCTCAGTCTATCTATATATTCAAGGTGCCTCAGGAAAGGAATAATCTTTGTTGCCCTCAGTTGCACTGACTCGAGAAGGTTAATATCGTGTCTAAAATGTGGGGACCATGCCTGTATACAGTACTCTAGATGTGGCCTAACATAAGAGTTATAGAGTTTAAGAATAACCTCCTTACTTTTGTAACTGACATTTCTTTTAATGAAACCCAGCACTCTATTTGCCCTATTTCTTGCTTCAATACACTGCTTAGAAAAACTTAATGACTTATCTATTACTACTCCTAGATCTTTCTCATCCTCTACTGAGCTCAGCCAATGCCCATCCATTTCATAGTTAAATTCTCTATTATCTTTTCCCATGTTAATAACTTTGCACTTATCAAGGTTGAAAGTCATTTGCCACTTATGTGCCCAGGATAGCAATTTATTTAAATCCCCCTGCACTTTAAAATTATCATCAATATCTTTAACTACAGCTGCTAATTTGGTATCCTCCGCAAAAATTGACACTTTATTATTAACTGCCTCCCCAAGATCGTTTATATAGATGAAACGAGGATGTACAATTATTAAATGGATTGATAAAAAAACTTAAACGGAGGAAAAACTATGAGACTCAGCGGACAAAATTTCCGAGCTGAAAGTTTAACTCAAAATGGCCGCTGTCTGTTTACGACGGCGAATATTTTATATAAAATTTTGTAAATAGAAATACAACGGGAGGAGCACGAATTTTATAGAGGTATAGAAGTTTATATGCATAAAACTGTAGCCTAGATAGCACAGTACATACTAACTTATACTCTATAAATGTTAATGAGAGAATTATTGAATGAAATTATTCTGAAGAAAATTCAAGTTCTCGGCGAATGGCGAGTTTAGTCTTAACGACTTTTACGGGAAATAGTTTTGGAATGAATAAATAAAGCAAGGATTTATAACAAAATATATATTATTATTATAGATTGCAAGGAATTATTTATGTAGAATATTTTGATTAGGTTTAATTAACACAAATTCGAATAAGTTACAAAATATATATATAGTTCGTCGTAAATGAAAGTACGGAGGTAATTAGTCGAAATTACGAAGATGGGAATAACAATGGGCAATAATGACAAGAACAATTAGTTAAATGGTAATTATAATAATATTTTTCTAGGCAACTTGTGTGAGTAGTAATGAGGTAAATGTAATTTGTAGCTAATTATAATCAGGAATCACGAAAAAAATAATTTGTATGAAAATATAATTTGGGAATAATTGTAATGGTAGTTAATAGAATCACGAATTGTGGGTAAATTTAATTGTAACTAATTAAAATCCCGATGGTTAAAAGGGGAAATGTATGAGAGTCTGGAAAGGAAATATTAGGAATTAGACATTGTTTTTGTTTGTAAAACTTAAGGATTAAATGGAGAAAGAATTCAACTGAGCTTGATGCTTGGTGCTGGTGAGAGAACAAGTGAAAGTTTCGTCTCCCATATATATATATATATATATATATGTATATATATATATATATATATATATATATATATATATATATATATATATATATATATATATATATATATATATATATATATATATATATATATATATATATATTTGTAGCTGCAGAGCTGCTACAGTGGCATATGACGTCCCAGGCAGCGCCGGGCGCTCTAATACCAACTCCTTCTCCTCGCGAAATGACAGACGATCCGTAGTCAGAAAGGCCAGGATTTCTTTCTCCGGGAGATCGGCACCACATTGCTTCGAAAAGGCGGGATGTGGCTCTCCTCATTTGACATACTTGGCCATACATGATTTGGACTTATCGTGTGCGGCCTTGGAGCGCCTTACACAGACTTCAGGTACCCCCGATTATGCACGTCTACAGGAGCGATACTTATGGCCAAAGTGGTGGCCTTAGTAGCATCACCACGGCAGTAGGACGAATGACTTTACGCGGTAGCAATACCGACCGGCACGCACCGAATCAGGGAGGTTGTTTTCTCGAAGCTCCTAACTGTTTACTCATCCCACCCTAAGGTCATGTTACTTATAGAGTAGTCCACGAGTTCTCTCGTATAAACTACTCATTTCACGAAGTTCACCGTAGAGTTCGGCGTCACACTCACCGGCGTGCCATTAAGCGTTCGAAGGGCACTAATCTTGGAATCCTCGGGGGGAATCCAAGCATCCGATAGAAGGCTCGCGTTCGAGAAACTGGTCACCTTCGGCTCTCTACCAATCACGCTAGCTAGTGCTCTCCTCTCATGGATCATGTTGCCCTTGGCAACATGCTGCCATCAGTAGAGTGAATAACCAGAAAGCGTTTGAAGTCAGCAGGTTCGAAAACGCTAGGTATTCTCTGAATGAGGGGCCCCTACGTAATCGTGCCTCCGCTGGGCGCACCTGTGACTTCGGTCCCTGTCTGGGATCCTGCACCCAGGGAAGGATCGGGGACGATCTTGGCCTGTTCGCTTGCCGAAACGGCAACTGACCCGCCTACCCTTAGAGCTCCCGCGGACGGAGTGGGACCCATAGTCCTATTATTCTTATTTGTATTCTTCTTTGGGGGGGAAAACCCACTTCCTTTCTCCGCCAGAAGGAGCCTTTAGGCCAGATGGACCGGCCTCAGCAAGATAATTCTCTGAAATGAGGAGAGTCTTGGCTGTCAAAGGGCCACCAGCCAGGAGAGGAGGTCCCTTCTCTCCTTGTTAGTCCTCGCGGGCCCAAGCCGTCTGAGGATAAGCTTGCACAGGGGCGTACCTGGTTTTTGTGCTTAGCACCGAGCCCTGGTTCGACCCCATAGAAGATCCTACCGTTTGAGGCTGTGTCACCTCAGGGCCCATGTCTATCTCAGTGAGACCTCTATGTGCCCCGCACCCCTCCCAAGATATCACGGATCCCATTCGAAGTACCACTCGTCTCGTCTAAGGCCGGCGAATGGGCATCTATCGGGGAAGAGAGGGGAGGGGGGGATGCAAGTACGCTGGCACCCTGTAACTTCAGAATACACGAGTACAGTAGCTTAGATGGCACGGACTGACGGGCACTACTATCCTTTTTCCCCTAAGGGGGTTGTATTCTTCTTTGGGGGAGAAAACCCACTTCCTTTCTCCGCCAGAAGGAGCCTTTAGGCCAGATGGACCGGCCTCAGCAAGATAATTCTCTGAAATGAGGAGAGTCTTGGCTGTCAAAGGGCCACCAGCCAGGAGAGGAGGTCCCTCCTCTCCTTGTTAGTCCTCGCGGGCCCAAGCCGTCTGAGGATAAGCTTGCACAGGGGCGGACCTGGTTTTTGCGCTTGGCACCGAGCCCCGGTTCGACCCCATAGAAGATCCTACCGTCTGAGGCTGTGTCACCTCAGGGCCCATGTCTATCTCAGTGGGACCTCTATGTGCCCCGCACCCCACCCAAGATATCACGGATCCCATTCGAAGTACCACTCGTCTCGTCTAAGGCCGGCGAATCGGCATCTATCGGGGAAGAGAGGGGAGGAGGGGATGCAAGTACGCTGGCACCCTGTAACTTCAGAATACACGAGTACAGTAGCTTAGATGGCACGGACTGACGGGCACTACTATCCTTTTTCCTCTAAGGGGGTTGGCATCTATCGGGGAAGAGAGGGGAGGGTGGGATGCAAGTACGCTGGCACCCTGTAACTTCAGAATACACGAGTACAGTAGCTTAGATGGCACGGACTGACGGGCACTACTATCCTTTTTCCCCTAAGGGGGTTGGCTTTGTCGAGCTGCTCACACTGGCGGCAGTCAATTTTAAGCCGGCTGCGTGCTTCCTAGGCAGTCCCCTGGGAAATTAAACCAGGAACTGCCCCTGAAAACGAGATTGAGTCACCTAAAGGCGCCTCCAGAGAAGAGGGTGAAGAAGAGTCCACCGCACCCGTAGACTTGGGAAAGGAGTAAGCTTCCTCTGCATTAGTAGAGGTTTGGTCCGAAGAGAGCTCCAGTGGGAGAAAAAGCAAGGTTCAGGTGATCTTTAGGTTTATTTTTAAAATATTTTATCAATGGGCATAAGGACCCTTTTATTGTCACGGGATGCAAATGCTAATCACTCCATGCAGTAGCCCGCCCTGCGAGGGGTGAATACGGGGCGGATAAAGCCCACTGCCGCCATTTGAGAATACTCCTGCCCGGTGGCCAGACAGCCCATCAGCATGACGGCTCCTCCTTAGGCTTGGTGTAAAATTAATAGCCCATGAAAAGAGAAAAATGAAATGCGCGGGAGGTGAGGGTGGGGGTGAGGCAGGTTGTTAAAAACCCACCACTCCCAATTGGACCTCAGGGGTGAGGGGGCTTGTCCCCTTCCACCTCCCCGATCCGGGATGGTTGGGTAAGAGGAATCTGGTCGGTGTCTACCCTGCGAAATTAGAGGCAAACTAGATAAAGTTGTGGGAGAGGTTGTAGGGAAAGAAAGTGAGGAAACAGGGTAAGAAGACAGGGTGTCAGAAAGAAGGCAACCATTAAAGCAAATCGCTGTGCCCCTTACAGGGCACCTATACGTCGAGGTGTTGGAGTAGCAGTAGTGGCCAAGAGGAGCGGCTCGATTAAGGAAATGGCATGTTGCAGTTCTCTTATAGAGAATAGGTTATTGACATCCTCGTTTCTTATGAGTGGGAAAGGGGCTGAAAATAAGCTCTCTGATGATTTCGAAATTGATTCAAAGGTGAGGGTTACCCTCTCAGCACCCATTCTTCCTTTCAACAATAGCGAGTAATCACCCCTAAGCAAAGATGAGGACGATGGAGCTGCGCCTACTGGCAACACCTCAAATCTGGTGCCAGACTTTTGAGGAGGGTGAATTTGAGATTTTAGGGACATGGGCCCTCCGAGAGGAACGGCGGGCTTCTTTGAGACAGCGATAGGGCACAACTCTGGCATGGTTCATTTGGACCTTATGTTTAGGGAGACGGGTGCAGTTGTATCGGCGAGTTGCACGCTCCTTAGCGCGAACTACTTGACTAGGGTGAGGAGGCCACCGTAGACCACGCCTGAGGGTAGACAATGCTGAAAGACTGGGGGATAGAATAATAGGCAGATCTGAGTATTAGAGATGTGAGCAAGGCTATATTGCCTCATCGATCGCAAGGAAGTCATGTGCACTGTGAGTGCATGCAGTATCGGTATTATGGGTTACCCAGTTTGCCCTTCAGAAGTGCCACCTCAGTCGTATGACAGATGGACTGGTGTGGTGGAGCGATATAAAAACTAGGAAGGAAAACCCAGACAGGAGTGGGTTTCAGTGGAAGTGAAGAGATAAGTGGGTGAGCCAGAGTTAAAACAGGATAAGAAGAGCTCATCCATGAGGGACAAGAGAGTGGGCACGAGGTAATTAAGTTGCAGTCGCCCCAGGCCTGGTCCTTGATATTGAAATATCTTAAAGAGGATAAAGGGTGTGGGAAGCTGAAGGATTAACTTGCGGATAAGGGCAGAGGAAAGGCGGCCGTGAGAGGGGAAGTAGCTGAGCATAGGGTGTCTTTCTAGACAAAGAAGGAGAACCCCCGCCTGAAGGTTCATTCGGAGAGGCAGAGGGTGACATGAGACAGATAACTGGACGGAGATGACTGCACCGCGGCAACCAGATCTGCCCCGAGCGGAAAAGAGCAAAGGAAAGTAACCGAAGATCTTATAGCCCAGGAACTTTAGGGTTTTGTGGTGCAATAATTAGATAAAAGCTGAAACTTGGTACAAGTATAGGTATTTGTGACTTGAACAACAAATCAAAAGTCCCATGGACTCCCTCGCTTGCGTTAGCCGCCATATTGGAATTCCCTTAAAATTCAAATATCTCGTAAAATAATAGTTTTATCCAAAAACACCACTCAATAAAAGTTGTTCAGAACTGATTGTCTTATAGCACTGACTAGGTTATTTTACAAAAATAAGTAAATTTATATAGAAAGAAATTAAAAATATTAAAATTGAATTAATAAGCTTATTTTCAAAGACAATTTTCACATAACTGGTGGCCTGTATGACAAAATGATTCGAAACAAATGTTGTAGAGCAAACTTTCTTCTTTTGAAATTCATGTACAAGTTTATGCATATTTTTTTAAAATAAGGAAGTTAGAAGGCATAAATGGAGAAAAACGCACGACACTGACCGATGTTTTCTTCTTCCAGGTACCAGAAGTGATGGATTGTATGATATATGGGCTTCCCTTGAAAGAATCTCCAAGTGTAGAGGTGAATCGAGGACTGCATGCCTTGATAACCGCCAGTCTGGCTTGAGAGGATGGGTTGCATTAACAGTTCAAGAACAAAACTTCTTTACAAGTACATATGTAGGCGAGTTGCGAACAGCTTCCCGCGTCGCTGGACCACTGTTAGCCAGCGGCGAATACACTTCCCCATTCTGAGTCTCAAAAAAGACTCATTCAAACGAAGCTTTTAAGCCACTCGCCTGCACTTCTCGTACGCTATACATATCGACTGCCGTAAATCGTAAACTCGAAGACTTGCTCCAAATAAGGACATAGAGGAGCTACACAAGAAAGTGCCTTGTCTGAGATCAGAAGTAACCGAATTTTACATCAAACTGCATTGCTTATTCTGTGGTGAAACAGCTGATAAAACTGGAGAGCTTAAAAAGCCACATAAGTATCGTAGGTCCATACATGAAGTTACGACACTGACACTACAGGAAACAGTGAGGGCAAGAGAAAAGGAACGCAATGATAAACTTGATTATTTGGTACTAAGCAGGATTGACAGTGTTATTGACCTAGTAGCTGCAGAGTCTAAGTATCATCGGAAGCGTTACAAAGATTTCTGCAAAACTAGCTGTGGTAGTGGTGCATCCTGTCCTCATAAAACAGTTGGAAGACCATGCCAGGCAGGTGCATCAGAAGCTTTCAATAGACTGTGTGACATTATAGATGACAACAATGAGTGCCAGTACTCACTGCAGGAATTGCACAGTATGATGATGGAGGCTGCATACACAACAGAGACTGTATACACAGTTAGAACACTGAAACAAAAACTGCTAGACAGATATGGAGAAAGCATCACTGTCAGTAAATGTAAAGACAATGATATTGTTTCATTCAGTGAAGCAGTCAGTAGATCCTTAGCAGACTTATGGTATAAAAACAGAGAAAGCAATATTCAAGAGGAAAGACGTCGAATTGTACTAACAGCTGCCGCCATCATACGTGAAGATATACGTGCACGTGTGTATGGCAATTCCGTGTATCCAGTATCTGAAGACATTACTAATTCCTCAATAAAGCAGGTGTCAGACACTCTCCGTGACTTTGTTGACAAAGTAACAAAATCGAAGCGTAGGGATGAAAATAAGGAAAATTAGAAAAAAACGCTTAAGCATACAGCATGCAATCATATCTGCAGCACGACCGAGGTCATTATTGTCTTCACTCTAGATATCTTTATCTGTTTTCCTACATAAGCGCTTTGCTTCTCGCCAGCTAATTGATATTATGGCGAAGGTAGGAGTAGCAGCGTCATATAAAGAGACTCTACGCTATGTTAACTCAGTAGTTAGGACTGCATCTGTGAATATAAGAGAAGATGGTTTTCTCCAATATATATTTGATAAATGCAGATTTTAACATTCGCACTTTTGATGGATTGGGAACGTTTCACAGTATAGGTGGTGTAAAATGTGTAACTCCTGCCAGTGCAGTATTAACCAGTACTTCAGTTCAGAGAGTCGTGGATGTAAGTAGTTCAAGTAACGCTGGAGGAACAATTCCAATAAAGACATATAGAAAACCTACAAGTATGTCAGGTCTGCAAAATATCACAGCAAAGGCATCTATCCCATGCGATACACATCAACCAGTAATTGCAAACATGTTCAACAGTTAGATACCTTATGGATATGTGAAAGCTACTTAAGTACCAGCAAAACCCCAGGCTGGAATGGCTATATGCAGACAGCAATGAAAGGTGGTAACTTTAAAACTACTCATATACTTGCACTTCCCTTCATCAACTTGGACCCAGGGAATCTATCAACTATGTATATCCACAGAATTCCTGCATTCTGTCGAGGGTACTAAGTCCCAGAAACAAACTCACTGTGTGGTTACTTTTGACCAGCCCCTCTATATATATGCATTTGAAATAGTTGCTGCAGGTGGTGAAGAAATCCCTTGTCAAAAGTAGTTGTACGTTTGGGTGTTTTCCATCTTCTCATATCCTTTATGGGAGCAATAGGTACCATAATTCGTGGAAGTGGACTGTAAGAATTGTGGGCAACAATATATGCTGAAACCCCTGTGAGGCACAAGCTGTCTGGTCATGCATACTACAGTGCCCTCCGACCTCACTTTCTTACACAGGCTGTTCTTACAAGAAATGTTCTAGAAGATGATCTCAATATGAATGATGAAGAACGTAGTGCAATCTTGGAGCTTTTCACTACTTCTTGACCCATGAAATTGATGTTGAAGACGTTATAAACAATGA
The DNA here is from genome assembly GCA_963969495.1 of Ceratothoa steindachneri. Classification (NCBI taxonomy): domain Eukaryota; kingdom Metazoa; phylum Arthropoda; class Malacostraca; order Isopoda; family Cymothoidae; genus Ceratothoa; species Ceratothoa steindachneri. The sequence goes on from OZ018319.1 coordinate 75,518,372, forward strand.
AATCCTAAAAGACATTTGTAGGGGTGCGAAAATGTATGAGAGAAATTCCTTCCAACTCAATAATATAAATGGCCGATAAACTCAACAATAATAATACGGACTAAGCCGGTCGTGTGGCTAGAGTATTGGCATTCAAATCCAGAGGTACCGCGTTCGAAACTCAACTGTCCTAAAACTTTTATGAAGATCCCTTGAGAGAGAGAGAGAGAGATATATTTTTTTTTTTTTTTTTTTAAGAGCTCATCTGGCGACTGCCTACTTGGGCATTAGTCGCCGTATTAAAACTGGCCTAGTTCTAGGCTACTTTAAAATGAAATTAAAGAGAAAAAAAAAAAACACCCCAGAAGGGGGAAAGGAAGCAAGCTGGTGCGTCGTCGGGGAGAGGTCCCCCCGGCGCAGGAGCGTGCAACTAAAGAAAAAAAAAACAAACCAAAAACAAAACAAATGCAAAAAAACAACAACAAAAAAAAACAAACAAACCTTGCTTAAATAATAGGGAGAAGGCCGGCCTCCCCCAAGAAGTCAACAAGTCCACAAGTCAGTGTGCACGAATCTGTCCCAAGCACAAGGGACAGGCGGTAGCGACCCCGCCCATCCCGGTACTGGGACAGGTATCGTGCGCGAAGATCACCCAGACTGGGACATTCGACAAGAATGTGCCGAACAGTCTGGGGGACGACGCAGTCGTTGCAATAGGGCGCAGGCGAACGCTCCATCAGATAGCGATGCGTCACACGAGTGTGTCCGATTCGGAGACGACAGAAAGCAACCTGAAGCCGCCGCGGCATTGGGGGATAGGTCCATGGGAACAGTCGCGGCGCAATGGCACGCAACTTTAAGTTCCCTTCGACCGTCTCCCATCTTCTTTGCCAAGCAGTCCGAAGAGCTGCCCGTATTCCTGCCATGTAGTCGGTGTGAGGAAGAGCGAAACGCTGGTCCGGTCGCAGAGTCCTCGCGGACTCTTTGGCGCCCTCATCGGCGCGCTCATTCCCCGCAATTCCTACATGTCCAGGAACCCAGCAGAAGATAATCTCGACATCTGCCCGGCTCGCCAAAACCGTGGCGTCACGGATATCGCGAACCAGGGGATGCGGAGATTCCAATGCCCCGAGAGCACTCAGGGCGCTTTGTGAGTCGCTATAGATCACAATCCGGTCTCCGAACCGGGCACGTCGCGTAATCTCCCGTACCGAGTGGTGTATTGCCACCAGCTCGGCCGTGAAGACAGACGCAGCGCCTGGTAGAGCCCCGCTGACTTCAAACAGAGGGGATACGGCGTGGAAGCCGACCCCCTCTTGGGACTTGGAGCCATCCGTATACACTGGCACGGTACCAGCGTGACACGATGTGTGCTCCAAAAATGTCGAACGCAATACTCCCGGCGCAGTACAAGCTTTGGGAGCAGAGGCGTGGCGACAAATAGCCAAATGTGGTACCCTCCAGGGTGGCGTCCTGGGCAGAACCAGGGGCGCCACCGGCCCGAGAGCTATATCTACCTCTCGAAGGAGTTTCCTGGCCCTAAACCCAAAGGGCTTAGGGTATGACTGGCGTCTCTCGGCGGCATAGGCACCATCGAGATCAGCTGCGGATGCAGTGAGAGCTGTTGGCGACTGAGGGAGGCGCCGGGCTCGCGCGTACAGGCGAGTGATGCACTGCACACGGCGCAGAGCGAGTGGCATCTCCCCAGCATCGACCAACAGGCTCTCAATGGGGGAAGTGCGGAAGGCACCGGTCGCAAGGCGAAGGCCGGTGTGGTGGATCGAATCCACCTTCCGCAATAAACGCTCGGCTGCGGATGCATAAAACTCGCATCCGTAGTCGAGCTTCGAGCGAACAAAGGATCGATAAAAAAGTAAGGCGGTAGCCCTATCAGCGCCCCAAGCGCTGAACGTCACGGAACGGAGAATGTCCATGGCGCGGGTACAAGAGACCTTAAGGCTGCGAATATGAGCCTCCCAGGTGAGGCGTCGGTCGAATACAAGACCAAGGAAACGGTGCGACTCAACCACATCCAGGCGCACCCCATTAAGAAACAAATCTGGGTCGGGGTGAAGCCGTGGATGGCGGCAGAAGTGCACCACCTTAGTGTTGGCCAAAGAAAACCGAAACCTGTGCGCTTCGGCATAGCGAGAGACGCGGTTCAATGCCTGTTGGAGTCGACGCTCCAGAGTTGGCATCTGGGCCGCGCCAAAAGAGATCGAAAGGTCGTCCACGTAGAGCGTAGCGAGAACATCTTCCGGCAGCACCGAGGTAATGCCGTTGATGCTCAGGGCAAAGAGTGTGACACTGAGGACACTTCCCTGCGGGACACCCTCTTCCTGCTCCTTTGGGCCGGAGAGGGCTCCCCCCACCCGTACGCGGAATCGACGATCTCGCAAAAATTCAGATATAAAAATTGGGAGGCGTCCCCTTGCCCCCATCGTGTGGAGAGTCTCCATGATACCGTATCGCCATGCGGTATCATAGGCCTTCTCCAGATCAAAAAACACCGTGGCGTAGTGCTGTCTACGAAGGAAAGCCTCGCAGACGGCACTTTCCAGTCGGAGCAGAGCATCCGACGTGGAGTGGAACTTACGGAAGCCGCACTGTGCAGAAGACAGATGGCCTCCGCTGTCCAGGAAATAGGCTAATCTAACATTTACCAATTTCTCCATCAACTTGCACACGCAAGAGGTTAGAGAGATTGGGCGGAAACCGGTCGGAGTAGAGTGATCTCTCCCCGGCTTGCGAAAGGCGAGCACAGTAGCGATTCGCCAGGAGTCTGGGAGAAGACCTTCCACCCAGATCCTGTTGAACAAATCTAACAGAAAGGCCATGCCTCGCTCACCCAGGTGTCGAAGCATGGCGTACGGGACATCGTCCGGACCATGGGCGGTGTCCGCGCACGAAGCGAGAGCGGAACGCAACTCACTCACAGTAAACTTGTCGTTGAAGGGTTCTCCGCCTCTGGAGGTAAAGTCCAGCCGGCGGCCTTCCGCGACATCACGACGTGCATTGAATGCTGGCGGAGCAGCATCACGGCTAGAGAATGCGGAAAAAGCGGTCGCTAAGGATTCCGCCACGGACGCGGGGTCCGAGATTGCGGTCCCATTCTCCTGGAGAACGGGAGGGGGGTCCTGCGAGAACTTGCCCCGAATCCTTTTGACTCGCTTCCACACCTCAGCTAAAGGGGTCTTCCCGTTAAGTGAAGACACGTATGCCCGCCAAGAAGAGCGGCGGGCGTGCTTCGAAATATACCGGAACCTAGCCCTAGCCCGACGAAATTCAGCGACAGTGAAATCGTTCGGGCGGCGCTTATAGCGCATGTAGGCATAACGCTTCTGTTTGAGGGCCGTCTCACACTCGGCGGACCACCATGGGAGTGGTCGGCGTGCAAAACGGCCAGACGTCCTAGGAATAGTAGTCAGGCCTACGGCGATGAGGTTGCCGGAGAAGAACTCAACGGCCTCATCTACTGACCTAAACTCCTCGACTGAGATAGAGAATTCAGTCATTTCCTGAAATGCAGGCCACCGCGCCCGCGCCAAGCACCACCGAGGTGGTCTCTCAGGCGGCAGTTGCCCTGAAAATGATATTTGAATGGGAAAGTGATCACTACCATGGAGGTCATCGACCACCCCCCAATCAAAATCAGGCTGTGCATCCGAAGAGCACAAAGATAGGTCAAGGCAAGAAAATGAAGCGGTTCTCGGACAGTGATGCGTAAACTCATCCACGTTTAGGACACCCATCTCAAGCTCTTCGATCAGATCGGCAAGGACTTGTCCCCTGGGATTTATGGAGTGAGAGAGAGAGAGAGAGAGAGAGAGAGAGAGAGAGAGAGATTAAGAAAGAAAACGAAGATTAAGGACTAACTCAAGAAGAATACGGAAGCCAAGGAAAATGGAAAGAAAAACGTTTGAAGAGCTAACTTAAAGAAATAAGGAATTTCAGTCAAGAAGAAGAAAAATTAGAGGAAGACAACCTGCAGCAAGAAAAAGAAAAATCAAGTGAAAAGAATAATAAGGATATGCTTCCCACCCCCATACATTAATGATAAGCTGATAAACATCATCAACCAAAAGAAGGACTTGAGTCTCACAGCACGACGTTGGTTGCAGTATCATGAACAAGTATCCCTAATTAAGTTCTTTGTGAGAGCTGAACGTACATGACAGTGGGATTTGCACCTATATTGTGTACGAGAGATGCTTCCAGTCCAAACTGCTTGGTCATTAGAAGATACTGGACATAATGTAGCAGTAGTGTGACGACGCAGACTTGTTTGTACTTCTTGTATCACTTTCTAAGTCATCCACGAAAATACTTTTCATTAAACCTGGTAAAGCCCACAATCCCAACAAGACCTATGATATTAGCAAACTTCAAGCTAACATGGGACATTTTCGGCAACATCTGCTGTTCCTCCACGCAGTTACAAGCTGCGACACAACATCATCTGCTATATATGGGAAAGGGGAAAAAATGTCATTTGATATCCTGAAGAATATACAAGACATGTGCGACACAGTGTCTGTATTTGATAACCCAGAAGCATCTAAAGATGAAGTGGCCAAAGCTGGTGAAGCTTTCCTCATTTCTATGTATGGAGCTACCGAAACTTAAACATTGGATAAGTATCGCTTTTATGCATACAAGAGAACAGTAGCAAAGATGTCACTTAAATCTGAGTTTCAGCTATCCACATTGCCACCAACAAGTGATGCAGCTCGTTTGCACTCGTTTAGGGTATTCTTCCAAGTGCAACATTGGCATGGTAACCATCTCTCTCCAGTCGAATGGAGATGGTAGAGTTGCGGAACCGGACTGAAACCAATACCTTCAGTCAAACCTCCAGCTCCAGACTACCTGTTACATTTAGTCAACTGTAACTGTCGCAAAGGTTGCCGCCATCAATGTGAATGTCGGAGGGCTGGTTTATCGTGTTCATCCATGTGTGGCCAGTGCCGTGGTGCTGGATGTGAATTTCACTACCATTTGAGGAAGATGCTGAAGAAGACACTGAAATGAACGAAAATTGATTTTGAAGCATGTGTGTGTGCTCTGAGTGTGTGATGTTCAGATCTAATTCAAACCTTAATTACCTTCATGAGTACCCTTTATGACATACTTATTGCACATACATTTAAATCAAAGCTGTTGCCATCTTTCTTGTGTTTGGGTGTTTATATTTGTATTAATGAATAAATAATAATTTGTCACTTATCTCAGTTGAAATATATTTCCTTTGTAGTTTCTGTTGTTGTATATGTAAGTATAACAAAACTGTATGTATCAGGCTTCCTGTTTGAGTCTGAAGCAAAAAGGTTATTTGCACGAGTTCCTGTCACTGTCATTTCCAATTTCATTATTAAGAAAAGAATAATTATATTTATAAAGACACTATTGTTCAGTAATTTAGCAGAATGTTCGAAAGTTAAGGCTATCTTTTTATTTAAAAACAAAGTACTGTTTGATTTTGTATGTGTGACAATTTGCCATATTTGATTTCTGTTTATTTTCCCTCATAACTTCCTTATTTTTTTTAAAATGCTTAAAATTGTATATATATTCAAAAGAAGAAAGTTTGCTCTGCAACATTTGTTTCGAAGCATTTTGTTATACAGACCACCAGTTCGCGGAAATTGTCTTTGAAAATAAACTTATTACTTCAATTTCAATATTTTTTTGTTTTCTCCATATAAATTTACTTATTTTTTGTAAAATAACCTAGTCAGTGCTATAAAACAATCAGTTCTGAACAACTTTTATTGAATGGTGATTTTTAATAAAACTATTATTTTACGAGTTATTTGAATTGTAAGGGAATTCCAATATGGCGACCGTTTTTCAATATGGCGGCTAACGCAAGCGAGGGAGTCCATGGGATTTTTGATATGTTGTTCAAGTCACAAATCCCTATACTTGTGCCAAGTTTCAGCTTTTATCTAATTATTGCGCTAAACTCATATATTTTCCTTAACGCTCCTGGGTTGTTAGGGATCTGGCGGCTACACATGATTAGTTCCTATAGATCAGGGGTTACTAACCGGGGTACACATGGAGCCCCGAGGGTCCATAGAAGCTTTAAGGGAGTCCACGAGTAAAGTATGTATTTTAGAGCAAAACAAACGATGACAGCTTATGACATCTCTAGAGACGCCCCTATGTCGCATTCACTCCTCGCCATTTCGGAGCTCATGTTGGTAAATATTTGTTATTGGTTTTCATCCTTTTGTAAGTCATTTATAACATGTTAATCCCCTGTAAACGTATTCTCTTGTTTATGAACACATTGTGTATATGTTAATAAGCATTTATTAGTAATACTTTTGCAACAATGTCGAAACGAAGGAAAATTAGGCCTACCATTCCTTTGACATGTGAATACATGTTAGGCATAATTTAAATACGAAACTATATGTATTATTTCTCATTACTTATTTTTTTGTCCAGTAATGCCTACGAAAATTTCTTACAATAAATATTTGGGATTAATAATAATATTATTTCTTCAGATTATTCTACCCATGGATCACACAAAGAGAAAACAAGACAATATTCCACTGAATATTTGTCCTATGTTTTAAATGAATCGCCACAAAATACCACAAAACCAATGTGTCTCATATGTTTGAGCGTGATATCCAATGATAGCATGAAACCATCCAAGCTTCGTAACCACTTGTAGACAAAACATTGTGAAAAGAAAAATAAATCGTTGGAGTACTTTCCAAAACCACGAGATAATTTCTAAGGAAGAAATAAGTTGGATCGTATTTTTAGTAAACAAGCAAACAATAAAGATGGCGGTTTATTAGCATCATATGAAATTAGCAAAACAATTGCGAAAGTTGGAAAGCCACAAAACATTGGTGAATCTATCATATTGCCTTCGATATCAATTGTGATTTCAACAATGTTAAACAAATATTCAAGTGAAATTACTGATAAACTTCCTTTGAGCAATAATTCAGTATCCAGGCCCATTAATGAAATGGCTGAAGATATAGAAAACCAACTCATTGTTCAATTGGATAATGAGTTCGTTTTCTGTCGCGCAATTGCGCGTGAAACAGTTTGCAATACAACTCGATGAATCAACTTTGATCAGAAATGAAGCACTTTTATTAGCATATGTTACATTTATAGGTGATAATCAACTCAGCGAGGAACTGCTTTTTGCAAGAACCCCTGTAACAGATACTGAAGGTGAAACGATATTTAAAGAAGTCCAGGCATTTTTTACAGAAAAAAATATTCCACGCGAAAATTCAATTGCTTGTTCTACAGATGGCGCCCATTCCATGGTCGGTTGGTACAGAGGATTTATTGCTCATTTGAAAAATGCATTGCCAAAAGTATTTAGCATACATTGCGTCATACACCGCCAACATCTGGTGGCGAAAAGATTAAGTGGACGTCTTCATAAACCTTTAACTTTTGTAATAAAGGTTGTGAACCTTATTAAGGTTGAAGCTTTCAAAGATTGCCTCCTTCGAAAATTTTGTGATGAAAATGGAAAAGGATTTGACCATCTTGTACTGCATAAAGAGGTGCGATAGTTTTGTTGCTCTTTGGGACAGTATTGTAGCATTTCTAAGCGAAACGGAGATGGGAGAGCAGTTGGTTGCGATGAAACCAGACATATTTTACCTCTCAGATGTGTTGGAAAAATTCAATTCTCTTAATAAAATGTTGCAAGGATACAATTTCAATTTAATAAATAGCAAGAAAGCTATTGATTCCTTCCTGGGAAAACTCAAATTGTACAATACTAACATCTCACGCCGTGAGTTTGGACAGTTTCCAGCCCTTGCTTAAGTTAGCAGTGATTTAAAAGATGATGATTGTATCGTGTATGTTGATCATTTAAAAAAATCCTGAGGACATGTAAGTTTGTTTCAAAGACTTACTAGAACTAAACATCCCAGTCTGAGTGTAGATTCCATTTGAGGTAAATGCTATTGATGTTGAAATTGATTTAAAAAAGGAACTTATTGATTTGCAGTGTGATGGGCGAGCCCAAAGCTTATTAAAAGAAAATTTAAACATGATGTATGAAAGAGTAGTGTATTTGCCTGTAAATGCTATTTTGGGAGAAAGATAAGATGTACCTCATTGCTTTCCCGTCAACTTGTGGAATCTGGCTTTAGTCGTGTAAGTCAGTTATTAACAACAAAAAAAATCGCCATCGACTTAACATTGTGGAAAGAGGGGATCTTCGTCTGGCTTTATCAAAATTGGAACCTGATATTCAAAAACTAGCATCAGAACATCAGGCACAAGGATCTCATTAGTTTCGAATATCCTTGTGCCTGATCTCATGTTATCTAATGATATCAGTCTTTTGACAATTGATATTATTAGTTTCTCATTAATATCCTTGTAATTTGTAAGATTTTCAATAGATATATCATTCTAATGATTATACATTTACCATTTTATGTTATATTAAAATTGGATTTTTTTTACAATTTATTGCCTAAAATTTGTAAAATGTTTCTAAGGAAAGTTTTTGATGTAGTTCTAAAAAAATTTGTTTTCTAAAAGATTTGTTTGCTTATGACGAGGAGAGGTACCTGTATTTATTAAAATTTTCAAGATTTGTATTCGGAATTTATGTTATAAATATAACGGAATTGTTTCATTTAGTTTTTACTAACCTACAAACAAATATTTTATTTAGAAAATTTACATATGTATATATGGGATCCGCATATTATAAGATAGCTCTCAGGGGGGTTCACAAGCAAAATAAGGTTGGAAACCCCTTCTATAGATGGAGGCAGATAGGTTGATAGGAGGTTAGAAGGAAAGTAATGATCTTCCAGTTAGCCAATAGACCGCGGCAATTCTAATATGTAGTTTACGTGCGAGACGTGAAAGGGAGAGCAGAATTGAAAATGAAAGTTAACGTTCGAACACTAGGCTAGGGATAGGTTGCCTGGAAGGCGGACTAGAGGATCCTAATGCTCGAACCTGGAGCAGGGCTCCCACTCGATGATGTTAAATAAACCAAGGTAGCACATGGAAACCCCATATTCCTGCCAAAAAAATCTAGAAACTTTATTTTACATAAAATAATATAAATATACGAGTACTTACACGAGTTGAAATAAAGATAAAAATATAGGCTTTATTACATTTGCTCTTCCGAATTTACTTCTGCAGAGCAAACATTTACTTGAAGAAGATTTTTCTGATGTTTGAGACGTTTTTCATCACGCTGGTGACAAGCGCCTTCCACTACATCTCTCACCAATTCTGGTTCAGGTGTCCACGTCTAACAGTTTTGCTGACCCCTCGACAATGCTTGTTTTGCCAACAGCCTTTCTTAAACAGTGTCCGTTTTTAATGAGTTTGTTTGTTTTGTCTTGACATGATTAATAAGTGAGAATATCCTTTCGGCACATGCTGAAGAATGTGGTAAAACAGTAAGGTGGGTCATGAAATCAGAAAAAATTCCGAACTTTGAATTGTTTAAGCCGTCAAGCCGTCTTTAATGTTACGCAGAGAATGCCAGAATTCAGGAATAGATTTATAGAACAGTAACACATCTTCGAACTGTCGGAATAACCTCCATTCATTATCCAAACTATCTAGTTGATCTTCTGGAATAAGGTGGAGAAAATGCACTGATACGTTCAGTATTGAACTAGGAGATTTTGGCATATCTTTTGCTGCAGCGGGATCTAAAACTCCTAAACTGGCAACAATTCCTTCTTCCTCTTGTGGAAATCGTTTTTTTAATTTGCATGCATAAGGCAACCAAGAAATTTAAACAATCAGTCCTAAACCTTGTTTCTCCACTTTCTCCAATTGGCGTCAAAGACAATAGCCTCGTGCAAAGTCCACCCAAATATAAATCGTTCAATTGTTTATGTAACTGTTTGTCACTTGGGTCAATTTCAGATATTCTTGCAGAATTACTGACTTCTTTCTTAATGAATCAATTTAGAATGTTTTTGCATTTAGAATAAACTATTGAATGCATCACATGGAGTCTGAAGTGTTCAGATTGAAATTCAATATTCAAGGAGTTAACTTTTTCTAATATATAGTTTAAAAAGAGAAGCAAGTGCTTTGTTTTCCTATTTTTCATAGTTTCGTAAAGAGCATTGGCCCCATCAATCTTGTTAACCTTAGATTCAGATTGAAAATAAAGCAGTAATGCATCCAATTGCTCAAGCACAAGTTTTATTACATTTCCGAGAGATAACCAACGAGTCTGAGCAAGCTTAGGTATTTTGTGATTTTTTGTATTTGTAACATCTTGCATAGCAGTAAAATCTGCAATTCGCTTGCTGCTGCGTGAGAAATAAGAAGAAATATCCTTTATGAAAGTTGCAAGATAGGACTCCATGACTAGAACACATTGACATACGCAACCCATTATAAAAAGTGATAGAATATCTTTTTTTAAATAATGCTTGAAATCCGCTCTTATTTCCTATCATGGTTGAACAATTATCGCTACCAAAAACTATAATATTGCACATGGGGATTCCTTTCTCATTAAGGTTTTTTTTTAACAATCTCGTATAATCTTTTAGCCGTTCCATCTTCAACAGAAACTGTGTCAAGTAAAATATCAAATAACGATAGCTAATACTCTCATCGATGATTAATGAGAATTTTACTTTTTTACATATATCAGCAATTTCCATTGTAAGTAACTCCTTCTTGGATAAGATAAGAAGATTTTGTTGCTCGCATAGTTACTGCTTTTGCAATATTGCTGTCGTGAAAGGCTTTCTTCCACACTTCTATGAGAGGATCTGTTTGAGCAAATGGCCTACGATATACGCGTATGTGACAATCAAAGCGGATATCATTTGTTCTGCCTTCGCTACCTCTTCATTTTCTGTAGGCTTCTTTTTTAACCAATATATCTAAGTTTGTTGTTGACTTCGCAGTTTTCATGGTGTTCTCATGTTTAGCCGTTTTATTGTGCGATAATAACATCGATTTATTAGCATTCCTTATTTTTGTATTACAGCACATGCAGTAACTACATCCCTTTTCAGTCGGATCTTCTTTTAGCCACTCTTTCAGATTTTCATCGTTTAACCATTCTTCTTTAAAAGATTGTTTATACCACTTTTTAGACACCTTTTTAGGAGGGTTTGCCATTTTGTTATCAGTATTTCTAAAATATGAAGAAAAATTAAATATATATATTACATAAATGACAAAAATGCATGGTTATTTAATGCACAACCACAACCTTACCAAAAAGCGCAGTATGGCACTGCCATGTTTTTTAATTTAGTGTTTTTCTTAGGCAAATTAAAAAAAGAAGAAGTGCTTTTGGGTTGTTTTTTTGCGTTTGTTGGAATCCCATCATATTGTATTATGGATTTTGAAGGGAATTGGGAAATGGGGGGCTTCTCCCCCATACTACCCTTTAATTGTGAGGTTTGCACTCCCCACTCCCCGCTATTTTTAATAATCTAGTAATATGCCCAATCCAAAAGCCTAACATTAGATTGGAATTCAGACATCGTTATAGGCAAGCCTACAAAAACTTAAGGGAATGAAGGGAAAGTAGCTAGAAAGGTAACCAACAAAAATGTCTAAAAAAAATCGTGTGCCACTAATCTTAACAATTACCGGGTCCAGAATACCACTCCCCACAAAAAATACTTAACCCTCCCTCCCTATATAATAATCCAATATTTTCTAACATAGCATAACATAACTTCACGGATGAGAAAAGCCACAAGGGCCTATCAAAGGTCATCCACATCTGTCAAAACTCACCCACAAAATGCACCCAAAGGATTGCGTCAGATCAATATCTAACCTACACCTCTGTTTTTTTTAATTTTTAAGTGGTGACCCCTAGTTCTATTACTACCTTCCAACTCAAATAACTCGCTAAAATCCAACTTATCCATCCCAGAACAGATTTTAAAAATCTCAATCATATCTCCCCTCACACCTTTTTCAAATGAGAACATATTTATTACTCAGTCTATCTTCATATTCAAGGTGCTTCATGGAACAATTATTTTTGTTGCCCTCTTTTGTATTGACTCCAGCAGTTAATATCATGTCTAAAATGTTGTGCCCATTCTTCTATACAGTATTCTAAATGTGGCCTGACATACGAGTTGTAGTTTAAGAATAATCTCTTTACTAACAACACGGCACCGTCAGCGCGTCATTCATCAGGGCGGTGTTGGAACGGCGTACAAGTAATGAACATGTTCGTAACTCACTCAAATGGGCGTGCGGCAATGGTGCAACGACGCTGCCTGTATAAACCTGTTCAATACTTGTTTGATGCGGCTGACACCAATTGAATACGATCTGTTTCATCTGACATGCGTATTTACGTACACTGTAATAGTATAAATTTATATTAATAGGATATAAATTATTGTAATTATTAATAAATCGTCGTATATTTTCCTGAAAAAACCCAGGTTTTACGAAATTTTTCAAAATTAAACCTAGAAACTCAGGTGAAACCTAAAAAACCCAGATCTGGGTGGAAAAACCCAGCAGTGGGAGCCCTGACCTGGGGTCACGAAGAGAAACGCCCAGGGCGGGGTAAGACAGGCAGCGATGTCAGGGGATGCACGAGGAAAGGGGAGCGGGCTAGAGCCAGAAGAGGATGGGGAGGAGTAGATTAGTTTGGGCACAGGATTAAGGGTAGTGTAGGGAAATCGTCCCTCTCCCGTTCTCTCCTAGTTGAGACACGGGAAACGGCAAGATCTCCCTTACGATGTATATTCAATTTCACCTCAAGTACGAAATTGGAGACGCGTTTCTCTCAAGCTCGAAGGCCAGCTGGAGCAGAAGAAGCTCATCCTCGAGCTAGTTCCTGGTTACCAAACATAACTTTAAGTTAACTTGTTCAAGTGTAACTTACTCTCGTCAGAGAGACTCCTCCTATCCTAGTGCATCCTAAAGTCCAGGGATAGTCCTCGGCTTGAGGAATTAAGTAACGAAGAAGAAAAAGCTGAGAAAAACCGTTGGAGTACAACCCTCCTGCGGCCCGCCCACAAGTCCCCTTCCCATCCTACCCCTACCCCTAGTGGAGTGAAGAGGTATAAATACCAAGCACTTGAGAAAAACGGGGTAGAATACGTGAGTCGCTAGGCTACAAAGTCCCCGGCAACAGAGGCCTGGCTATCAAGACTGGAACTAAGGGAACTAAGAAGAAGCTCATCCTCGAGCTAGTTCTTGGTTACCAAACATAACTTTAAGTTAACTTGTTCAAGTGTAACTTACTCTCGCCAGAGAGACTCCTCCTATCCTAGTGCATCCTAAAGTCCAGGGATAGTCCTCGCCCTTGAGGAATTACGTAACGAAGAAGAAAAAGCTTCCCCTCGAGCCCGTTACCCGGTGGTCACACCAAACTCTAGTTAACTTGGTTTAGGAACCAAGTTCAATTGATTCTCGTCAGAGAACACTTCCCCCCCCCTCCTTATCCTGGTGTAGCACAAAGCACCTTGATAGTCCTCGACCTTGAAGACTTCTGAAACGAAAAAGAAAAAGCTCCTCCTCGAGCCAGTTACCTGTTGGCCACACCGAACTTTGTTAACTTGGTTTAAGAACCAAGTTCAACTTACTCTCACCAGAGAGACCCCGCCTAACCTGGTACCTCCTAAAGCACCGTGATAGTTCTCGCCCTGAAGAAGACCCCCTTCCCTTAATACCATGTGGACCCCCATCTGCTACACTCGCCAAAGTACCTTGTGACTGCCAAGTCATCCAGTCCACCTCCAACAATCTGGTCGAAGCAACGTCAAAGGACCCACACGATTCCTGTGGTGCCTGGGCTCATTGAGTTCAAGGTCAAACTCAAACCCACCGCCAGAGCAACCAAGGTATTTAAACTCCAGTAGAGACAATTAGACTATTTATTTTATATTGGAGTGAGCATCGAGTTAGCCAATATTAGAGGGTCAAGTTAATTGAAGTCATTATTGTGTATTTTAAATTCGTAATATTTCTGTGGTTCATGTTTTTTTGTGTAGTAAATTGTTAAATTTAAAATATATGTTTATTTTGGGATAATTCCTGTGCGTTTCTCTATATCCTTACGTGTTGAAGCGGATCTTCCTTAAAAACAACAAAATTAGCACTCTTAGACAAAAGGCATACTTCAAAAAAGAAGTATATCACGACAAAAAGGTATACTTCGACAAAAGTATTACACGACCACGAGTTATCATACGACAGGTAGCGATAGTTGTGAATGGTGCCTGATGGGGAGGAGGGGATTTGTTGAGGCGCTGCGATAAGGATAAGGTTTAGGGAGATGGTTTGTGGAGAGGAGTTTTGGCAAGGGACCTGGGGAAAAGGGGTTTGGGTATGGGCCTGGGGAATTGCGTTCTGAGGGTGGGCCGGGGGTTTGGTGGACGGAGTTTTAGGCGGTGACCTGCGGGTATTGGTTTGGGCAGGGGCTAGGGGCTTTGGGAGGATATATTGGGGATTTAGTTATTTAGGTGGGCTAGTAACTTAGGGATGGGTGGTCCGGAGTCTAGGGGCTTTGGAATGCGAAAGAAGTAGAGGGTGAAAGGAACAGTGAGGCCCCAAAGAAGTTCATCGTTGCTTCTTCAAATGAAGGGAATAGGATCTGTATGACCGCGTTGTGCATGCGCCTCCTCCATGGTTACATTGCCCATGGCCGTAGGGTGTCTGCGGAGGTAGTGAAACTTCTGGGAGGGGCGACATGGGAGATTTATTTTAGGCGCGACGCTTAGCATTAAGGATCACTTGAGATGATGGGGGAGACGGCCTCCATATCTAAAGGGCAAGTGAAGTGCTTCCGCCGACGATGGGGTTTACGAAAGGAGCTGCGATTGTGTTCGAATGTACTACGTGATAGCGAAGCTGTACAGGGTTCAGTACTATTGTTATCTTTAAGTACCAAAAAAAGAGATAATAAGGTGCACGCCGACAGTAGAGCTCGTAGGCGAGCAGAGGTATCAGCGCGAAATAAGCTGGTGGAGGCAGGTGGGAAAGGAGGTTGGAATAAGAGCCACAAGAGCCGTGGTGACCACGCACTTGCTCACGCGCATCTGGATCGCTCATGAAAGTATTGGGGGTTTTATTTCGTGAGAGAGGGTTACCAGTTTATAGTGGTCACTAAATTTATAATGGGTCGCTTAGTTATGAAATGCCGGACGAGTACCAGTTTAGAGGAGGAATAACTGGGCGTAACCTTGGTTACCAGTGAGGGGTGTCAGACAAAGGCATTTGAGGTCTCGCCGTCAAGTTTGCTCTGACTCCCAAAGATCTTACGTAATCCTTTTATAGGCTGGGTCCGAAAAGTAACTTGGTTATCATTGGGTTAAAGGAAGGACTCGAAAGGAAAATGATGTTTTGTAGGCTTTATTCTTGGCTTAGGTCTACCTTAACTCGGGTAAGCGAGATAGTCGAGCCTTACGCGGTTTTGTTGTAAGTTTCCTTCTACGTTATATATTTGCGGCTAAGGACAGCTGGATTTAAGGACAAGGAATGGACTCGTGACACCAATAAGATTAATGTTAATCCGGAATCAAGGGGGATGAATGTAGCCTATTAGCAATAGTGATGTTCTTCTTCTCTTCTCCTGGGAATTTTCTGTCTGTCGTATTTATATGAACCCTCATTAAGAGAGCGTGGCTGAGTTATCGTTAATCAGAGTGTGAGGCGGAGCCTCACAGGTTAAAGTATATTCGTTTGTTCCTTAGTTGAGAATGCTATGCGGAGTCAAAGGGTGTGTATAGAGGAAACCACTAAAATAGTAGTATTTCCCCACCTCTTAAGATACTCGTATTACTTTGGGAGAGAAAGAAAACCGTTACTCCCCCCCCCTCCCTGCCGACTTCACCCTTTTTGGACTTGCCATCAGGTCACTGAGAAATTCAAATCGAGGCATGACGCTGAAATTGAAGGCTACCTCCCCGCCGTCTTAATCTCCCTCCCCCTTCCCGGGTCGGGAGATTATTCATCTATTTTGTAGTTTTGCCTCGAACAACTTTTATGGCTTCAGCTGTGGGTCGTTCCGTCTGACCCACCGATCCCGGCCTCTTACACTTTCCTGTAAGGACACGTTCGGTTGTCCAGGCCGATAATGAGGGTTCGAGAAGGCCCCCTCCTCTCTCTCTCTCCCTGTTTTGGAGAAATCCAGGTATATATGCACCCTCCGAAGGATTACCCACATATTCGGTTAGACGACGTTTCCCCGAAAGGAGTTCGATTCAACGAAGCTGTCTCCCGAGAAGTGTTTAGTGACGGTCGCAAGCCACGGAAGAGCTGAACATCACAATAGTATTTTCGAGTCAGGGAGAAGAGTCTCTTGAGGTAAAGTCAGCCTTTCTCAACCGCCTTCCGATCAAGGATTGAAGAAGCCGTCCTCCGAAGTAATTCTGGTGACCTCTTGAGGACAAGAGGCCCAATAGCTCGCTCAATCCGAGTTTAGAGAAGTCCCCCCCCCATCTTTTAAAGTTTGACCGGTGACCTGTTTAAGACAAGAGGCGCGATAGCTCGCTCGATCCGAGTTTAGAGAAGTCACCTCCACCCCCCTCCCTTAGAAGTTCGTCAGGTGACCTCTTGAGGACAAGAAACCCGCATCTCGCTAAATCCGACTTTGGACAAAGTAGCACCAGCCTCTTCGGGTTCTCCGCTACACCCGTGAGTAATCAGGGTCACCAAGACCCCCCTCCCCCCAAGTTTGCCCCGCTTTACTCTAGAGGTTCAAAGGAACTAAATCGCTCACTACCCTAAATCTCCCATTATAACCATTTAATAACCTAATTCCATCTTATTCATGTACCTAATGTACCTATATATATATATATATATATATATATATATATATATATATATATATATATATATATATATATATATATATATATATATATATATATATCCCTATTTATTTTGTGCCTTTTATTTAGTGTGTATTCAAAATATTTTTGTAGTTGTGTTTGGATTATTCTTTGGTCACGCAGCTGCAGCCATCTATTCAAATCGCACTCTTTGGATAATAACAGTTATTGCCTTGCTTAGCCTACCTTAGAGCATGTGTGCGTATATTCCCATACACTTGGCCATACTTTGACAGTGTGTGTGTTTCAATGTAGACACATTTGGTCGCATCCGGGCTAGCATTGATAGCAAAGTTGATTTGTCGTTTAGCAGGTCTAGGTCAACTTTAGCTGGTCAAACCCGACTAGGTTACAGCTGCCTCGTTATCTTGTATCGAGACCTTTAGGCTCGCAGCTGTTTCCTTCGTATGTGTATCTTTGTGTGTTCGCGTGGGATACTACAACCATTCGCTTGCCTACTTACACATGTATTTCTTAATACATGTACAATTGTGATTTAATATTATATATAAGTATTTCGCTTTATTCTACATTGGTTCATTGCAACTACATGACATATTATTTCAGTAGTTAATATATGTGCCTAATTTCAAGATTTCATAGATCAAACAGGGCGCTCCTTTGTGAGGTTCCTCGTTGAGCCAACTTCATTTGCAATTCGAGTGTCGCTACAAAACTCTCCCTCGAGTAACGGAGCAATATAAATGAAGAACTAATATACATCGACCTGGGGTGCACAGTTTGTTTCACACTAGTAATGTTCACACTAGATTCGCGTAATTCATCCATTCGCACAAATTTAAACGGGATTATCGACACACTCGCTCCCGTATCAATTAAAAATTCTTACGTTATTTATTTTTGTGGCAACGATGATTGCAGACGACATACCAGGTGTCGCGCTTGCAATGGCATGCCTTTCTAGTTTTCTGATGGGGCTGGCAAAGATGGACTGGTGGATGGTTGCATATGCACATTTTTGCCTCTTTTCGGTCATCTGCACCAAGGCTTGCATAATTTTGCACTTTCTCCAAAATATAAATTGGACAGACATCCCACAGGTCCCTGGTTCCTGCGAAGAGGTTGCAGTCATATCGGTATATTATTCGCACTTTGATCGTTAATACGCGGGACAAAGTTAGAGCGGTTGCCATCAGGGTATGGGGAAGGGAAGGTACATATCCTTATTATCCCCAGTATTTTATTTATCAATATTATTCTTGCTTTTCACTTGCTTTCCTCGATGCAGGTTGTCTTCCTTGAATCCATTTTCTTCTTCTTGACTGAAATTCCTTATTTCTTTAAGTTAGTCCTTCAAACATTGTCTTCACTTCTATTCATCTTGGCTGGGTTGGTCGTTAATCTTCGTTTTCTTTCTTGATGCATCTTCATATTCCTCCCATTTATCTTGGGGGCTGATTTCCTTGGCTTCTTGATGAGTTAGTCCTTCAAACGTTTTCTTCCGTTTTCTTTCTTGACACATCTTCCTAAAAGTTTTGAGACTGTTGAGTTTCGAACGCAGTACCGTTGGATTTGAATGCCAATACTCTAGCCTCACGACCGGCTTTAGTCCGTTTTTTGGTTGGTAATTTTATCGGACATTTATATTATCGAGTTGGAAGGAATTTTTCTCTGATACATTTTCACACCCCTACACAAGTCCATTTCTATTTTGCGGAGCGAATTTGAGGATTGGGGAGAGACTAGTCTTGGATTTCTTAATCGAGGAGTAGTAGCTCTCCCTCCTAAGGACTCCGAGTCTGCAGGATGAGTGAAGCTAATTTAGTGTGATTGAGGAGAGCGAACGAAGTCTCGTCTCTAATCAATGAGTAATGGCTTCTCCTTCCCCGGGTCTCCGAAATTCCCAGCAGCACTTTTTTTTAAATCTCTAGTAGGAGGGTAGGTGCGGTTGTAACGAAGATCAGAAGATTGTTCGGCCGTTCGGGGTCACCAGTTATGGGGTGGAGGTATATCCTTCTTATCGTTATTATAATTTTTATTTATTTAATCTTAATCATCTTGCTCTTCTCTTTATCGAATCTTCTTCTTTTCTTGCTGCAGGTTGGCTTCCTCGAAATCTTCTTCTTCTTTACTGAATTTCCTTTTTCTTTCTAATTTCCTTGGCTTCCGTTCTTCTTCTTGATTGAAATTCCTTATTTCTTTAAGTTGGCCGTTCAAACATTTTGTCTTCACTTTTTCTTGACTTCCTATTCTGGTTGGCTGGGTTGGTCCTTAATCTTCGTTTTCTTTCTTGATGCATCTTCTTTTTTATTCCATTTATCTTGTGGTGCCGATTTCTTCGTGCTTCTTGATGAGTTAGTCCTTCAAGCGTTTTCTTTCTCGGGCGATCTTCATAAAAGTTTGGGGACTGTTGAGTTACGAACGCGGTACCGTTGGATTCAAACGCCAATACTCTAGCCTCACGGCCAGCTCTAGTCCGTCGTGGGTTCGTAATTTTATCGGACATTTATATTATCGAGTTGGAAGGAATTTCTATGATACATTTTCGCACCCTTACAAGGGCACACATGTAGGGGTGCGAAAATGTATGATAGAAATTCCTTCCAACTCGATACTATAAATGGCCGATAAACTTACCAACAATAATGCGGACTAAGCTAGTCATGTGGCCGACAGTGTCGGCCTTCAAATCCACAGGTACCGCGTTCGAAACTCAACAGTCCCCCCCCCCCCCCCAAGGAAGCTTATATGAAGATCTCTCAAGAAAGAAAACGAAGATTAAGGACCAACTTAAGAAGAATATGGAAGCCAAGGAAAATGGAAAGAAAACGTTCGAAGGGCCAACTCAAAGAAAAAGGAATTTCAGTCAAGAAGAAGGAAATTTCGAGGAAGGACAACCTGCATCGAAGGGCCAACAAAAAGAAAAAGGAATTTCAGTCAAGAAGAAGAAAATTTCCAGGAAGGACAACCTGCATCACGAAAAGAAAAATCAAGATGAGCCAAGAATAAATAAATAAAAATTATAATGAAGGGTAATCCCCCCCTTCCTACACACCCATTGTCACTCAGTGCACACGTTTCGTATATTGCACATTATTTATTTGATTACTACCATTATCATTTACACTGAGAACACTTATATTGGTAAAAGATGTGGCACCACTTTAATTTTTTTCACTATCATTTACGCTAAAACGCTGTGCCCTGTAAACTGGCATTAGTTCGTCTGCCAGTTTTCCTTGCTTTGTGGTAGTTGAAGTCTTTCTGCGTCGTGATTATGGCACTATGTTTGACGGCAGCGACTGAATAAACTTGTGCGTCACAAGTTCTTCTCCAATTCCTACTTGTAGAGCTGTTCTTCGTAGTTCAGCCAGATTTATTAAAGATTGACCAGTCACCGTAGAGCAGGCTATGAGATTTTTGAATAGCTCCGGTTTGGTCCTTTCGAACAGCCCACTTCGGCACTTAGAAACTAGTAGTTCTGTGTAGATAAGAATGTAGCTGGAAGTCGGGCGACAGTCTCGTAAGGCAGTGCAGCCAGGACGTGAAAAAACTTTGTGTCCTCAAGCTTACCTATTTCAATAACATGGGAGGTTAAGAGACTTGTCTTGTATTTCTCCCCTCTCGACTCCAACGATGAGTAGACGCACAAAACATAACATAACATAATTTCACAGATGACAAAAGCCACAAGGGCCTATCAAAGGTCATCCGTATCCGTCAAATCCCACCCACATAATGCATCCATAGGATTTTGTCAGATCATGCATCTACAATATACAATTTAACAATCCATAGGAATTTCCAACCATTCATCTACAATATATAATTTAAAGCCTCCATAGGAGTCTGTCAAAAACAAAATCAAAGTCCCCCAAAATATACAATAAAAAGAAACTGCATCCACAGGAATAACTCAAGAGACATATTCACATACCAAAAAGTAAGAAATTAATCCTGCTAGATGGACTGACTTTTTTTATGTACATATGTATATATTTTTCTAAGGAGTGGGGAGATTATATGGTAAATATGTAGATTAGTGGCCCGGCCGGAAAAAAAATTTGTGTCAATATTATTGTTCACTCGTGTCGGAATATTCATGCGCGTTTGAGTCCTTTTCGAATTATTCTATAAACAATTAGGATTATATACTGGGGTGCTGTGCCCCCCAGATGCCCCCAATTTAATGAAACTCAGGATCATCGTAGTGTAGTCCCCCCATTGTGTTTACCCCCACACGAGCTGTCAACTTAAATGTACTCCAAAAATGTGAAACATTTTGGAACACGGACGAAATAGTACGTCCCATCGTTCACGCCGATAATCTACATATTTACCGATTATATTTTACGGTTGCATGAATGGATATAATCCTCTGGATGCATTTTATGTATATTGTAGATTAGATCTGACGAACTCCTGTAAAGGGTGACAATGTTGATGACTTTTTCTCTGGTAAGAAATCTTTTGTGTGTTGACTGGAACAGGAGCTGCCAAGTGTAGGCCATGAATGGTCTTTTGCAGTCTCCTTCTTTTCTTATGTTCTTATATAATCATCCAATCTGCGCTTGAAAACATTCAAGTTTGGGCTGTCTACAGTCTCAGGTGGCAAACTATTCCAATAATCCACCACTCTGTTAGTGAAAAAAATATTTTTTAACATCCAGTCTGCACCTCTGTTTTTTAATCTTTAAGTGGTGGCCTCTAGTTCTATTACTACCTTCTAACTCAAATAACTTGCTGAAATCCAATTTATCCATCCCAGAAAAGATTTAAAAAATCTCAATCATATCTTCCCTCATACACCTTCTTTCAAATGAAAATATATTTAATACCCTCAGTCTATCTTCATATTCAAGGTGCTTCAGGGATGGTATTATTTTTGTTGCCCTCCTTTGTACTGACTAATAAGTTTATATCATGTCTAAAATGTGGTGGCCATGCCTGTATACAGTACTCTAAATGTGGCCTGACATAAGAGTTGTATAGTTTAAGGATGACCTCCTTACTCTTGTAGCTAACATTTCTTTTAATGTAACCTAGCACCCTATTTGCTCTATTTTTTGCCTCAATACACTGCTTTGAAAATTTCAGTGACCTATCTACTACTACTAAGTCCTTCTCATCTTCAACTGAATTAAACCAATACCCATCCATCTCATAGCTAAATTCCCTATTATCTCTGCCCATGTTAATAACTTTGCATTTATTAAGGTTAAAAGTCATCTGCCACTTCTGAGCCCAAGCTAACAACTTATTTAAGTCACCCTGCACTTTAAAGCTACCCTCAACACTTTTATAATCTCTTTTTAATACTAAAATATAGTTTCCATATCAATATGTAAAAATATATCAAAATTTATTTTGCTATTCATATATAACATCAATAATCACAATTGTCCAACCTTGACTTGAACAAGCTAATAGTTGTTGCATTTACTACTTCTGGCAGTGCATTCCAACTATTAACTATGACACTAAAGGAGTTAGCTCTAGCTAAGGTGCTCCAATGACCTCTTTTCTTTAGTTTATAAGTGTTTGAACGTGTGTTGGTCTGAGTGTACTCGAAGAAGAGCTTATAGTCAATATCCTCAAATCCATTTAGGATTTTATAAGTTTCTATTAAATCACCTCTTCGTCTCCTCTTCTCAAGTGTTGTGAGACCCATTCGCTCACATCTTTCCTCGTATTCAACATCCCTCAATTCTGGAACAAGCTTAGTCATACGTCATTGGATTTTTTCAAGTTCAAGTATGTCCTTTTTGTAGTACGGTGACCAGCTCTGGACAGCATATTCAAGATGTGGCCTAAAAAGCGCACAATATAAACTATGACAAGTATCTATATCAATTTCAGGAAAATGTCTTAATCAGCTCCACCATCCAGTTGGCTTTCTCTGCTACGAGTACCACATTAACATGATGTGAAATCTTTAGGTCCTTTTCTATATTCGATTCCTCGAGTTGCTTTCTATTGAGATGATAGTTTTTATGTGGATTTCTGTGACCAATGTGCATGGTGACATATTTAAAGTCCAGCAACCATTTAACACTCCAATTTTCATTTTTTTCAAGTCCCTCTGCATTGCTTCAATGTCTTGTGATCTAATTTCCTTAATTTTTTTTCATCATCAGCAAAAAGCAATACTGGACATTCCAATTCATTCACTAGGTCATTAATGTAAATAAGAAATAGTACAGGACCCAAAACGGAACCCTGTGGTACTCCTTTAAGTTACCCTTAGTTTATCAGACTTGGTCTCTCTTATTTCTGCATACTGTTCCCTTCCAGTTAAAAATGCCTTAATCCAATGTAAAATTTTACCTCTTATCCCATATGCCTCCAACTTACTTAATAGTCTCTCATGTGCCACTGTATCGAATGCTTTCCTACAGTCAAGATAGTTTACATCAACTGGTATTTGATTATCCAGTGTTACTGTCAAGGTCTTTATATATGTCAGTAAGTTTGTAAGTGTGCTTCTCTTTGCTCTAAACTCATGTTGACCATCATAAATCAATTCATTATTTTCTAGATGCTTAACTACAACTTTTCTTATCAGTTTTTCACATATTTTACAAAGTATACAGGTCAGGGATACTGGTCTGTAATTTAGAGGGTCAAGAATATCACCTTTTTTATAGATTGGACACAAAGATTCAAGAATCCAAAGAGCCGGTACTATCCCTGACTCAAGTGATTTCTTGATAATAATTAACAGTGGTAAGGCCAGTTCATTGTGACATTCGCTCAAGAACTTTGGATGAATTCCATCCGGATCTTTTGTTTTATTACCATTAGCTTTTTTCATTAGCTCCTTAATCTCATACATATTCACATCAATGTCTTCAATTACTGGCCCATAATATCCAACATCAAATGTTGGTATATTCAATACATCCTCCTGTATGAACACACTGAAATGCTGTATTCATTTCATTGGCAGTTTCTAAGTCTGTTTTGGTTATTTTACCATTTCAATTCCTCACTTTAAGTTCCTTTTCTTTTATGGTGGTTTGACTCCTCACAAAACTCCAGAAATGTTTAGGGTTTACTTTTATGTCCTTACATAATTTCTTTATAAAAGCTTTTTTTGCCTGTCTAATCACACCTTAGTTAGGTTTCTGACCCTTCTGTATTCTGCAGCTCTCCTTGGTGTCTTCCTAGCTTTAAGCCATTTCCATGCCCTTTCTTTCTCCCAATTTGGTTTAATACTTCTCTTGTCATCCACTCAGCTTTTCTTTTTCCAACCTTACATAATATCTTTGGCACATACTTATCTATAAGATCACATAATATCCGGACTAGTAATTTATACATTTCTTCAACTTCCTTTTCTCTAAAGAGTTCAATCCAGTTAATTTCTGCTCTCTTCTCATTCCAACATAGTTAGCTTTGTGAAAATTATATCTAGGATGCTGGCTACTATCTAGCTCTTCATTACCTGTGTCCAGTAAGAGATCAAATGCAATCACAGCATGATGACTTTTCCTTAAGGGAGGAAGTAATTCTAAACCCGTAATGTCATGGGAATCCCTGGTAAAAGTGAGATCAAGCCTTGACGGATTGTTTTTCTTCTAAATTGTGAGTGACTTCCAAAACATGTAAGAATACATCATTAACACTATCCAGAAGATTTCTTGCATCTAGAATCTGGCCAACACTAGATATTTCATTGTTTTCCCAGTTTATCTCATAAACACCCGAGCCGAGATTCATTGTTATAATCACCACTTAGCCTTATAAGGTCACAGAGAAGGTTATTCTTCTCTCTTACTGAAGCTGGGGGGGGGGGTGTATATTGTCCCAACAAACATGCCCTTATTCTGACATTTAACTTCACACCAAACTGCTTCAGCATAAGCATGGTTGTTCAAAAAATTCACATTGCTACTTGAAGATACTAACTTTTTATTCACTAACACTATCACACCACCTCCAGGCACTGCTTGATTTGCTCTGTTTTTTTCTGAATACAGTATAATTATCAACATTATAAATTTCTGAATTATGATGATCACTCAATTTAGTTTCTGTTAGACACACAATATCTGGTTTAATTTCATCAATCAGCACCTGCAGTTCGCTTGATTTTTTGAAAACTCCATCAGTGTTAGTATACATACATTTGAGGCTGGTGTGGGTGTCTAAAAATTCCTTAACATAACATAACATAATTTCACGGATGACAAAAGCCACAAGGGCCTATCAAAGGTCATCTGTATCCATCAAATCCCACCCACATAATGCATCCATAGGATTTTGTCAGATCATGCATCTACTGGAACAGGAGCTGCCAAGTGTAGGCCATGAATGGTCTTTTGCAGTCTCCTTCTTTTCTTATGTTCTTATGTTCTTAATATACAATTTAACAATCCATAGGATTATGTCTAACCATGCATCTACAATATATAATTTAAAGCCTCCATAGGAGTCTGTCAAAAACAAAATCAAAGTCCCCCAAAATATAAAATAAAAAGAAACTGCATCCACAGGAATAAGTCAAGAAACATATCCACATACCAAAAAGTAAGAAATTAACCCTCCATCCCCATATAATCATCCAATCTGCACTTGAAAACATTCAAGTTTGGGCTGTCTACAGTCTCAGGTGGCAAATTATTCCAATAATCCACCACTCTGTTAGTGAAAAATATTTTTTAACATCCAGTCTGCACCTCTGTTTTTTAAGTGGTGGCCTCTAGTTCTATTACTACCTTCTAACTCAAATAACTTGCTGAAATCCAATTTATCCATCCCAGAAAAGATTTAAAAAATCTCAATCATATCTTCCCTCACACCTTCTTTCAAATGAAAACATATTTAATACCCTCAGTCTATCTTCATATTCAAGGTGCTTCAGGGATAGTATTATTTTTTTTGCCCTCCTTTGTACTGACTCTAATAAGTTTATATCATGTCTAAAATGTGGTGGCCATGCCTGTATACAGTACTCTAAATGTGGCCTGACATAAGAGTTGTATAGTTTAAGGATGACCTCCTTACTCTTGTAGCTAACATTTCTTTTAATGTAACCCTTTCATGGACTGGATCCTTTTTTTGATGATCCATATTATTTGAATGTTTCAGAATTTTCTACTGTCTCTTCTTAAGCTTATATGCTGCAGATTTGAGCGAACGGCAATAATTGTAGAAGATAAAATGGTGTTTCTTAAATGTTACGCTCCTTGAATCGCCCCCAAATTAACGAAGTCTATGGAACTAAAACACCAGGTCAAATATTTTTATTATTGAAAACAAATCTTCTCTAGCTTTTACAGTGAAATACAGGCTTGTTTAATTAATAAGTAAAGAAAAAGAACATTTATGGAAGTAACTGTAACATAAACGTATCCTGTTTTGCTTTAAAAATTTCCATTTCAGATAAACTAAGTTTGAAATTACCTTTTTACATGGAAAGACTCAAAACAATTTCTCTGACGTGAATTATACAGAGGTACTTGACATACAGAGCAAAGCCAGCTTGTAGTGTGGACTTGAGTTTTTGTGCTGCAGTGTTGGCAATGTCTCCTTGTTGGACTAGGTGTTGGTAAATGCTTTGCCTGATCTTTTCTAACTTCCTCTGGCAAAGTTTACTCCTAACTAACCCTCAGATTAGAGCTGCCCGGAATAAAAAATTGTTCTGGCAATCTGCTGCACCTGTTTCAATGTAAACAATGAAGCTGTTGATTACTGAAACATCTAGAAAATGGAAAAAAATTCTGTGCCAAAACTTTCTGGACTTTCTGTCAACCTCATATGTACTTTTAAGCATATCTGCAAGATCAACACCTCCCATATATTTTCTGTAGTAAGTGTGGGCTTGGGGATAGACCATCTCCACAGATGTACCAGCCTTTTCTTTTCTTTGTCCATTAGCGATGTCAGTTGGTTTATGAAAGTTAGAAATGATGTGCACACCTTTATTGTCCATCCACTTTGTGACTGAGATTCCATTCTCCAGTCATTTCCTTATCTTGTTTCAGATTTGGGACATATTTTCTATTTGGTCGAATGGTCCTACAATGTCCTATACCCTTATCTAAAAGAGCTTTTGCTAGTCCCACAGAGGAAAAGAAGTTATCTGCAATTATTTTGTAACCCTTGTGTTCTAAAGATTGGCACATATCTAGCACAACCCTTGTTCCCAATCCAACTTCAGGCCTAACTTTGTCTTTTTTGCCTGTATAAATATCAAATTGGCTAACATATCCATTTGGAGATGCCCTAATCCAAACTTTGTAACCTCGTTTTATTGGTTTGAGAGGCATGTACTGTTTGATGGAGCTTTGTCCTTTATATTTGATCATGCTTTTGTCTACACTTTGCAATTCATGTGGAATGTTGCAAGTTAGAAACCTTTCTGAAAGAACATCAAGCATCGGTCTTACTTTGTATAACTTATCATACCCATTTTCATTGTGCCTTGGCATTTTACTGTTGTCATTAACATGAAGATTACTTATGAACCACTCAAAACGTTTAAGTAACATTATTGATGATATATAATCATCCCTGAACATTTTATCTGATGACCTATAATTTCTATAACTAGCTTGCCTTTGAGTCTCATTGAAAGATTAATAGCAAGAAAATGCTTAATTTCAATAGCTGTTGTGGGCTTAAAAGGTTTCATTTTTTGACTTGCATATAAATTTGTCTGAAATGTTATATGTTCAATCAAATCATCTGTAAAAAACAAAGAGAATATCCCAGTTACAGAATGGTCACTGAAACTGGCAACAGCATCACTTAGCCCTGGCGTTTCTTGGTAAATGAGATGATTATATCGTACTCCCTTTTTTTCATCCAAGCCAACGAGAGGAGACAATATCCTCGACTTGGTTTTCACCTCTGAGGATGACATCATTGAGGACCTCTCTGTTGGCGAAGAGCTCGGTGGCAGTGACCTACTAATTAGATTTGTAGTCAAAGTCCCGAAGGCAGGGCCTGCAACTAGTAAATCGAGGAAACTCGATTTGAGAAGAGCAGACTTTGCAGGTCTTCGTGCTGGACTGACTGATGCGAGGCTAGAAGTGTGTGATGCTGTTGAAGACTCGTGGAATAGTTTCAAAACCACATTCATGAGTCTTCAATCGCATTTCATCCCTCTGAAATGCCCCGGTCAGTCTTCTGTTCAACCAAAGTGGTTTAATCGAGAAATCAGCCAACTGCTTATGGAGAAGAGAACTGTGTACCAGCAATCAAAGATCTCAGGTGACTTTGACGAATACCGGAGGCTAGCTAGGAGAGTGAAGTCCAGCATAAGGGCGGCTAAGTGGTCTGAGGAACTCCGAATGGTGAGACTCTGTAAAGAGAATCCCAAGGAATTTTTTTGATATGTGAACAGCCGTAAACCAATCCGTCGAACGATTGGCCCTTTGAGAAATGAGGAGGGGACATTAAAGCATTCAGATGCAGAAAATGCTAACCTCCTCAACAACTACTTCTCTTCAGTGTTTACTGAAGAGTGTGGTCCCATCCCCCATCCGACGGATTCCTACTCTGGGGAAAAGCTTGAGGATATGGACTTTACCAAAGGAGAAATCAAAAAGAAGATCACTGACCTAATGACGAATAAGTCACCTGGCCCGGATAGGTTTCTACCTAAAGTGTTCAAAGAAGTGTGCGATCAAGTGTCACAACACCTGAGTGCAATCTTCAACATGTCAATCCGGACCAAATGCATTCCTACAGACTGCTGTGAGGCAGAAGTGACTCCTATCTTCAAGAAGGGAGACCGTAGCCAACCGTCGAACTACCGACCTATCAGTCTGACTTCGATAGTCGGTAAACTCATGGAAAGCATCATGGTGGACAAAATGACTTCGCATTTAGAGTCAAACATGCTACTGAGGAGTTCCCAGCACGACTTCCGAAGGCAACGGTCATGCCTGATGAACCTTGTGGAATTCTTCCACTTTGTGTTCAGTGAGCACGATCATATCAAGGCAGGTGGAATTGGTGTACTTAGACTTTCAGAAAGCCTTGATAAGGTACCACACCGCCGCCTCTCCGGAAAGTGCGAGCGCTGGGCATAGACGGAAAAGTAGCCGGATGGATCGAGAACTGGCTAAGTTGCAGATGGCAACGGGTGGTGGTGAATGGACAGGCTTCTGAGTGGGTGCCCATTACTAGCGGGGTGCCTCAAGGTTCTGTCTAGGACCACTACTATTCATCATCTACGTCAACAACATGGACGGTGACATGGTTGCCAAGATTTCCAAATTTGCCGACGATACCAAGCTTGGTATGAATGTTGCAAAGGATGGAAATACTGCAAGCCTGCAGGAAGATCTTCGGAAGATTGGGGAGTGGTCTGATATGTGGCAAATGCCTTTCAATGTAAACAAATGCAAAGTGATGCATATTGGCCACCGAAATCCTCAATCACCCTATATCCTTAAGGGCACTGCTCTTGAATCGAGTGACACTGAGACGGACTTGGGTGTAACTATCATGAGTGACCTCAAGTTCTCAAAACAGTGTATTGAGGTGGAGAAGAAAGCCCAAAGGATGTTAGGGTATATAAAGCGACAGTTTGGATTACGGAACAAGGAGATAGTAGTGTCTGTACAACTCCCTCGTCCGACCACACCTGGAGTATGCCTTACAATTTTGGAGTCCATTCCGAAAAGACATCGCGAGATTGGAACGCGTGCAAGCCAGGGCAACCAAACTGATTCCCTCTATCAGGCATAAAAGTTATGAAGATAGATTTAAGGGAATTAGATATGTTCTCGCTGGAGACCCAGAGACTACGTGGTCAGCTTATTTTCCAGCTCAGCGAGGGGAGAACAAGAAATCACGGCTTTAAACTTGAACTGAAGCAATACCACCATGATCTGTGTGGGAAATTCTTCACTTACAGTATCTGCGATAGTTGGAACGCACTTCTGACGGAAGTTGTCAACAGTGAATCTGTTGACCAGTTCAAGTTAAGACTAGATAAAGTCTTGCGAAATCGCCGTTAAGATTCTCGCGAGTGATCTTCGAGGTTGCCAATGGACACCTTCGAAGTTTGCACCAAAAGTACCCTCCTTGTATGGACCGTAAGGTCTTCTAGGGTACTTATTTTCCTTGTAGCTCCACTGTGGCTGGAATGTTGTTTCCGTTTCTTCACTTTGAACATCATAAAAATTGTCTAATGCTGTATTTGTTTCATCCTCTGAAAAAATTAAACATGAGCTGTATAATAAGTAAACTTACTATAAATTTCCTTATTACAATTCTGCAGAGAGTATAAACAAACATATGGTAAAGGTAATATTTCCACCAATAAGAGAAAACATAACATTATTTGACTAACAAAAGTTTTTCTGTTCAGTACCTGGCAAGTCACTGGCATTTATATTCTGAGACTCTTCCACATTCGACTCCAGGATACTTTCAATATCATCTGGAAGATCTTCGTAAATCATCAGAATTTCTTCTTCATCGTTGAACTTGTATCCTAAAAAATGAAACAAAATTACTAGGGCAATTGTGACCACATAACATTAAAATAATAGTATTTAAGTGCCTATTTTCTTAATCAAAAACTCAATATCATATATTTTTTTATATTTGCCAATTCTTTTGCAAGAAAAAGTTAGTTTAGAAACAAGAAAGCATGAAAGAAAAAATGACTAGTTGGCAACACTCTTGATAGTGTTACATTTCAGTAACAGTGTAAACATCAATCCTATTCCACTATAAACACTAGTACACGATTTTTATAAGAATGCTGTAGCGGGCCGAAAGCAACACTAAACCCGCGTTCCAACCTTATCCTAGGATTTATGGACCTTGAGAACCCCGAGGAAGAATTGATGCGATTTGATATACAGTCCTTTACTTTACAAAAAAAAATATAGTTATAATTACAGTTTATATTTACAAACAAAATAAATAAACACTGGTGCACGTTCAAAATAAATACTCTTTACAAATTAAACTTCTCCAACCAAAAACAAAAACAACACCCGAACGAGAAGGGGCATGGGACTATCACTTGGTGCTGGGGTGGTGGTGGTAGTAGTATTTGTCCAATAAGAAGGGGCACAGGCTCGTCAACCAATGCAGTAGGCAAAAGCCCTTGTGGCTTTTGTCATCTGTTATATTATTATATTGTGGGGACTTTGATTTTGTCTTCTCCTGGTGATGGTGCTTTTTGTGGGTGGGTTTTGACGGAGGCGGATGACCTTTGATAGGCCCTTGTGTCTTTTGTCATCCGTGAAATTATGTTATGTAATGCCCTCCGTTTCAGGGCTGGACTGGGCTGGGCGGAGCACTCTCCTCAAGGATTTCTCTCACAGTCCGCTGAAGCTTCACTCTTTGAAGACACCGGATACGATACTAAAAAGAGCCAGAGAAATTTCGGTATAGCGTTTCCAAAGAAAAATCTGGTGATGGACTTTGCTATCCCTCGTTAAAATTAATTTTGAGCCTATTAGTATTTTAACAAAGAAACAATCTTACCTAGGGTAATATCCTAATGCGCTGGACAAGCAATTATTTATATAGATATTTTTTCTAGAAAATGATATCTCTGAAAAGAGATTACAATCAGTTATTATTTGTATTCATAATAAAAAATTGGAAGGCAAATTATACCCACACACTCACACAGGGGTACGGAAAGATATATGTAAAGGGGGGTGGGAGAATGGCCCTACACACACACACACGCACACATACACATACACCCCACACCCCTCCTTCCCTAAGCCATTCGACCACAGTCGCATGCAATACCTTTTCAATCACTCTTCACGGTACCACTTGTGCTCAATCGCACCCTTCTGCACCCATTCACACTCTTCTACTGGTCCCTGGCTACACATAGCAACCGGTCGGGGCCGCTCGCCAGCCGTCCCATCAGTCTCGGTCTCCCTGCCACATCAATCATGCCATCCACCACACTCTTCGCTCATCTCTCAACAGAACCCCCCTACACTCTTTCGCTCAGAACCCCCACCCCTCACACCTCCATTCACCATCTCCCCACTCACAGCCCTCACCAAACTCAAAGCATACTCCCGCGAAAACAAACAGGCCACTCACATCCCTTGCATTCTCAACAGGCACACCAGAAACCCCCTCAACCAGTTCCCACCAGAAACCTGAAAAATCAGCCACTTCATCACTCACTACATCAAACTCACCCCCACCATTACCACTCGCAAAGCCCGAAAAATCTGCCACACCAGGCTCACTCTGCCCAAACACACCACCACTCACACCGTTCCCAAAACCAGAAAAATCAGGCACAGGCAACTCACTCACTAGTCCACCCACACCAGCCAAATCACTCACCCATTTTTGCAAACACTCAATCCCCTTTCAAGCTCCCCCGCACCAGAAAGACTGCTCAGACCCACCCTCATTCGCACTTGCACCCCTCCCCACACTATTCCTTGCACTCCTACTCGAGACCAGGACTAACTCCTTCCCAGACAGATCCACACCATCACACTCAATCTCATCATCATGCACCCCACCCCTCTCTGCACAGCTCGCACACCAGATGGCTCACCAGGCAGTCAGGAGGCTCTCTCCACCTCCCCAACCGACCCTGACGAACCCGCAATCTCTCAGTCACACTGCCACTCCATCTTCCCAAACTCTCACAACTCTACAAGGTCCATCAAATCCCCCACTCATCTTTGACACACTCAACCCACCCTTCACCTCCTTCACCCTCAACACCTTCACACCCAATTCAAATGAATAGAACCTTTCATGTGCCCCACGCCACACACTCTGCTCACTCTCACTCAAACAAAACCTATC
Source organism: Ceratothoa steindachneri (assembly GCA_963969495.1). Taxonomy (NCBI): domain Eukaryota; kingdom Metazoa; phylum Arthropoda; class Malacostraca; order Isopoda; family Cymothoidae; genus Ceratothoa; species Ceratothoa steindachneri. The sequence goes on from OZ018319.1 coordinate 75,550,927, forward strand.
CGCCACTCGCCCCCCAAAAGTCATCTTTAACTTGCTTAAACATTTCTGCAAGCCGTGTAGCATATGTTTTGGCAGTAGAACTGTCCATCCCTCCACTCAAGTAATTTTTAACAGATTTCAAAAATTCATTTAATCGCTAGCCAAACTAATGTACATTCTGGCCGCGCGTTTGAACAGTTCTTGGGGACTTGCCATTATGTTACAATTAAATTACAGTTTAAAAATAAAAGATCTAATAGAATGGCTTCTTTAAAATTTAGGAAATTACTAATATTTAATGTTTATGTTGACTATAATGATTGAAGGTCCGTTTGGATGTCATCAATAAAATTTATGGAAATTGATAAGGGAATTTATAGGAACAGAAAGGGGAAGTAATTGCAGCAAAAAAAAAAGAGGAATTTATGGAAACAAAATGGGGATTTATAGGAACAGAAGGGGGAATTTATGAAAGCAAAAAAGAGTAACATAAATACAGTCAGCACCAAAATCTAACTCACTTGGGAAAGGGGAAGAAAGGGGGAAAGCCGGTTAAAACACAACTATAGGTAGGATAATGACTCGGTCCCACTCAGGAGATAACACCATATTATTTAAAAATTTTCAATATATCACTATTAAATTTATTTAAATTTTGCACTACCCACAACCTAATGGAAACGATACCAACACAATGATTTAACTATTCAATTAATATCAATAAATTGGCAGGAATAAGAAATGACAATTTGGAAAACAAAAATGAGTGGTCAGGATTACAAAGTAAATTACCTTGGACTGGAGATTTGGTTACTTTGAGCTCAGCCACACTATTTTTCTTTCAGTTAATATATTATACCAATATTACAACAATGATTTAATGTAATTTACCCTAAACTGAAATAGCACTGTATGGTACTACAATTTAAATTAACCTATACTTAAGTCAACAAAAATTCTAAACTAAAACATCACTGCAAAACAACCATAGACCGTCAGCTGATGCAGTGTTTCCAAATGTGGTCACACTCAAAACAAACCGATGCCAAATACAGCCAACCAAACGAAGCAAACAACCCTGACAAAATTGGGAGATATTTAAAGGGCTGAAAGGAACATGGAAAAATTTGTCAAATTTTGTTATAATTACTTAAAAAAGAAAAGAAAAGTGTTTAAATACTATGCCTCTACACTAGTTTACGAACCTGTTTGTTGTTTGTTCCCGGGAGGTGGCCCCCTTGAGATATCAAAAATGGTGATGATAGGTGGATTTATCAGTGGTGTACAAAATACAGATGATAATTTTACCTGATCTCACTGAATTATGAACGTGCTCAGTTGGTTATATTCTCGACGAATAAGTATTTTTGACAAATTTGTCTAAATTAAATTCCTTTTGTCAGGAATCACAATAACTGGTGGCTAGGTATTGATGCGACGAAGGTTAGCAAGTCACTACCAGTGCTTTCACAAGAAATCCTTCAGGTCAGCCGAAATGTTGCCATTTTCTTGGGCTGTCCGAGGTACAACTTGGAAATTTTCCGAAGGTCATGGGAAAACCAGACGCAAAGACTCATATTTAAACACATGTACAGTTAAATTATGAATACTAAACAATATATAATTGAGTCAGGGTAGATAAAGCTGATCAGCTCTTGGAGCCATATGATCCAAGCAGAAAGTCACATGCTTGGTTAAAAAAAATATGCTTGCATCTTGTTATGAGAATGGTCCTCAACAGCTATTTAGTTTATACAAACACAGTAAATAAAAAAATAAAAATGCATCACTATGTGCAAAACCTTGTTCATAAGCTTATTGTAGCCCACAGTTCAAAAGGAAAAAAGCTGTAATTGACAAATATGTGGCAGACAATCCTCGGGCAGGAAGGAAACGAAAACATGAAGAGGTTGTGCATGCCTTAGTGCCAATCCAGCAAACTCCAGGCAGCTCAAAGAAACGCCCAACAAAGCATTGTCATGTTTGCTATCCTAAGTGGAAAGATACACCAGGCCTATGCTCAATTGAATATTTCAAAATGTTTCATACTAGGCCTACTAAATGAACATTGCATTTAGGTGAGTAAGCAATATGTCATTTTTTTATTTAATTATTTGAAGGATATTCTCAACATGAAAACATCATAAGAATAGGCGAAATTTAAACATAACAACATGAATAATGCAATAAATGCAAAATTTAAATAAAATGTTGTATACAACACCTTATGCGGGCGCCACAGACTCATGCGGAAGGGGTTAAGATAGATATAGATAAAAAAGGAAAAAACTGAATTTATGGAGAGAGAGTATTATAAAACAGACTGAAATATTAAAAGAACAATTCTTGAAGAAGATATAGAAGAATTAAGTGACAAGGGAGAACAAATAGATATGGAAAAACTAGAAAGACTAATTAAGAATAATGCTGAAGGAACCCTTAAGAAAAAATATAAAGAGAGTAATATCCCTCAATGAAGAGAAGACAGTAGAATAACCAGCATGGATGAATAGAGATATACATGAAGTAATCAAGCTAAGGAAGCAATATAACAGGCTGAAAAGGAATGCTAGCACAAGGAATGACAGAGGACATTATGAAGGTATCTACAACAAATACAAGAAAAAAGTACAACATAAAATAAATATGAGAAAAAGATTACTAGAGAAATTAAAGAAACACATAACTCTGGAAAGAAGATGTGGAATCTGATTAATAAACTAAGGGGAGTTAACCAAAAAGAAGAGAAGGAAACTGGAGTTTATAATGAGGAAGAAAATAAGATAGATTGAGAATTAGTACCTGGATAAATGCTAGAATTCTGGAACACAGTCTACAGGAAGCACCCAAATGAGATCAAGGAAGAATGGAATGACAAGATAAAGAGGAGTACACAACTGGCATAAGGAAGCGAATAAGAGATCCTAGAATAGTGTATAGAAAGAACAATGAAACAACAATTATACCAGAAATCCTAAGAGAATACTATGATGCATTAAAAGGAAATTTGGAACCAGATAAAAAAGGTAAACTAAGAATTAAGTACAAGGTAGACGACCGAACACAATACTTCCCAAGAGCATTAATGGAGCATATGGATAGCTTAGAGGGTACAGTAATATGCCAGCAAGCAAAAGCAATGGGATGGGATGGATGGAAAGAAGAGGAAGTGGAAAGTGCTTTATGTAAATTAAAAAGTAGGAAACAACCAGGCCCAGATAAGATAAAAGGGGAAATAATAAAATGGCTCAATGAAAATCGGATATGCCTACAAGCACTAACAAAAAGTCTAAATAAGTTGATAACAGCAAATGCTGCACTGATTGACTGGAAGCTTTCAAAAACAGTTATTATTCCCAAGATGAATAATCCAAAAGCAAAAGAGCATAGACCAATAGCCTTACATAACACCAACTACAAATTGACAATGAATCTGATAAAAGAAAAAATTTGAGAACACATCAAATTATTTAGACATCATAGTAACAATGTTACAGAAGACATTGCTGAGCTGTATGTGGGACCAAGAAAAGTTGGAGAAGTAGAGGTAAGCAGTGGAATACATCAAGGTTGCACAGGTTCCCCACTGCTCTTTATATTACTTATAAACAGCATTATTACAGAGATCAATGAGAGCCATATGGGTTTTAGAAGCAGTAAATTCTACATCCCAGTGCTGTTTTTTGCAGAGTACGGTGACTTATGCCTAAGTCGGCAGTTGCCAGATAGCCCCTTAATTAAAAAAAAAATGTTTTTTGCAGATAATGGACTGATATTATCAAATAGTAGAAAAGAGATGGCACAGATGATAAGCCTAGTTATGGAGGAATCTGCAGTGTGTGGCCTACACATCAACAAACAGAAGAGCAAATGCATGATTATGAATCGGAGAGAACCCAAGCCAGAAAAGATCAATGATATAGAAGTTGTTCAAGAAATTAGATATCTAAAAATTATAATTACAGGAAATAGGAAATATATGAAAAAACATAGAGAAAATAAAATTGAAAAGGCAAGGAAAATGTCAAACATGGCATTCTCTGTGATGGAGAGATCATGCAACAAGATCCTAATAGGAAAAACATATTGGAAGAGTGTAGTGCTACCAAGCATACTCACAGGAGGGGCAGTGGTGGAATGGAACAAAACTGAACTAAAAAAACTACAAAAAATAGAAAATAAAGTGTGGAGACATGTGCTGGGTACTCCAAATTACACTGCAGTGGAGGCATTAAGAGGAGAAATAGAAAGTGCCACAATGGAAGAAAGAGATATAAAGATAAAATTAAATTATACAAAACATGTGATGAAAGGAAACAATGAGTTACTAAAAGAAATATTGGAGGAGATGAAAGAAAATAATAAAGGAAACCAATGGCTAAGTACAGTAAGAGAATATATGAAAGAACTTAACAAGAATTTGGAAGAACTGAATCAGTTGAAGGAAGAAAGTATAAAGGAGAGAGTATGGAAATGGGGGAGAAGAGAGATGGAGGCTAGGTATGGAGGGAAAATCAACACTGAGTACATATTTTATGAATAAGAAGGTAATCAAGGAGGAAAATATATATGACAACTCATTTAAGTCCAAGCTAATGTTTAGATGCAGAACCAACTCACTGCAGCTGAATTGGAGGAAGAGGTTTACAGGAGAGGATGAAAAATGTGACCTCTCCAACTGAGGAGAGCAAGAGACACTACAACACTTCCTACTAAATTGTGAAGGTCTAATAGACATACGTAGAAAGTATACTACTATAGGAGACACCACATTGGAAAAAGTGCTTTTGTTCAACCCAACAAGTGAGAGGAAGTAGAAAAATACACATTATATATCAAAGAACTATGAAAAACTAGGAAAAGAAGGATCAAAATAGCCCAAAACCTTCCCTAAACCTAAATAGGAATTAAAGTCATTGTGCTGCCATTGCAAAGGCCTTAGCGCACCCTACATCTGTATCTATAATATACAATTTAAACAATCCATAGGATTGTTATCATAATTAATATCTTTGTTGATAGATAGGCCTCTTGTGGTAGTTGCTCAACCAAGTACTGTACATTATCTGAATGTTTTTTGTACTATTTGAAAATATTGTCTTATTCAGGAAATTGGGAGAGCAAAAAAGACACTTTGGTTTGGATCTAATGCCAATATCTCATATATTGGATGCCAATAATTTCTCAAATATGTTAGATATTATTCTCATGATTGTAAACACTAGTATTTTAACATGTAAATTTCCAGTGTCAGAAAAAAATGCCATTGTAAAGCCAGTGTTAAAGGGTGCCTTGATCAACAGATGTTAAGCTTATGCCGGCCAGTTTCAAATTTATCTTTTTTATCCAAAATATTAGAGTAGCCAGTCTGCCTACAGACATAATTATTCTACTGAAACAGCAATTTGCTCAGTGGTCAGTAACCTATTGGGAATAATTGATGATGGTAAATGTGCCATCTTAGTCCTACTCAATATGAGTGCTGCTTTTGACACTGTGCTACCAGATTTACACTTTGATGACTTGAGGTCTGTGGGAGTTATGATGGGGCTCTGGATTTTATAAAAGATTACTTAACTGACAGGAAATATTATATACAAATTTCTTCATTTGTAAGACTTGATAGAGGTGTCCCACAGGGTAGTGTGTTGGGCCCTGTTCTTTTCTCTTTATATATTGGGTTGAGGAATAAGTTCTTGCAGTTTTATCAAATTTATTCATTTCCATTAACAATTTTAGAAAAACTTTATTTTTAATTGATAACAATATGCAATTTAATCAATAATGTATTCTCCATTGTTATTTACTACCTCTTCCCAACATTCAACTAGTTTTTCGATGCATCTGCAATAAAATCTCTGGATTTTGATTTGAAGAATTCATCTAACCAAGTTCTTAATTCCACATCAGTATTGAACGAAACGCCATGCAAATTGTTGGAGAGCGATTGGAACAGATGGAAATCCGATGGAGCCAAGTCTGGCGAATATGCGGTGAAGAAATCTGTCTCTTATATCCATGAGTAGCCTTGTGACGAGCAAGCAAACCTGCGGCAATCGTGGAGCGTTGAAGTTTGTTGCTTTCGCTCAGGGCGTGCGGAACCCATGCACCAAGTTTTTGAACTTTCCCCATCGAATGAAGGTGATTCACTACAGTTTACTGATCACACACCAATTGTAAAGCCAATTCTATAGTTGATTGACGAGGATTTTCATGAAGAAGGTCGTTCAATCTATCTTCATCCGACTTAATGGGGCGACCAGAATGTTCTTCGTCATAAACCTCCATTGAGCTGTCCTTTCTGATAAAGCATTTTCTTCGTACACAGCACAAATATTGCAATGAGCTTTGGCTGTATTTGCATTGTTTCCGTCTCGATTGAAAATGAATAACAACAATTGTCAAAAATGTGCCTTTCTTTCAACTTGACATTCTATTTTGAGGGTACAGAACAAAAATTAAATTAACACAACCGTTAAATAAACTGCAATGACTTATTACTCAACTTCAAGACTTAGCCTAAGCAAAAGCCTAATAGTCTATGCTGTTAAGAGACATAGCCTAACCTTTGCAAATTTTTCTCTCATTATTTATTATTGTTTCTTAATATGTGCACAATTTACGTCAACAAAACTTAAATCAACACAACCTTAAAAAAAACCTGCAAGAACTTATTCCTCAACCTAATACAATAGGTTTATCAAGGGTTCTTGAGGCATAAGGTCTTTGTGTAAAGTTTTTCGCTGATGCTACTCAGTTTTATTTTGCTATTGAAAATATTGATGACTCTATGACAACACTAAATGGTATTCTTTTAAGTGTACAAGAGTGGATGGATTACAAACAATTAAAGTTAAACCAGAATAAAACTGAGTATATGATTGTGGGTAATAAGGAGAAAATTAAGAATTTAGGTAATATAAATTTTTTCAATGCTCAAATAAGTAATTTGGTCATGATAGTCAGTTACCATTTAAGGAATATTGCATATATTAAAAAATATATAGATGAAAGTTCTCTAATAAAATTAGTTATAAATTGTGTAATTAGTAGATTTGATTATTGTAATTCAATTTATTGCAATTTACCTAAGACTCAACTTAGAAAATTGCAAAATTTGTTAAATAGACCTGCAAGGTTAATTAAAGGAATTTTACTGCATGAATGAATTACCCAGTACTAATTGAGTTTCACTTGCTTCATATCAAAGCTCAAATTAAATATAAAATTTGCGTGTTACCCCACAAGTGCTCCTCACTAGATGTCCATCGTATTTGAAGGAGTCTGCATGTTGTCCAGCCATCAGAGAGTGGGATCAGTATTCATTGAGTTACTACAGGTCTCACACATTGGTGGAACCTAGAGTACTACTAAGTACTGGATTCAGAAGTTTTAAATGGCTGCTCTAAGGTTTTATAACAGCCTCCCACTTAACATCAGAAAACTAGAAAACATTGCAACATTCAAGAACAAGCTGAAGACCTTTTTGTTCTCTGACTGTTATGACCTGGATGATTTAACCACTAAGCAACTATATGCAGTATAAAAACATGAGCTTGATGTGAATTAACCTGAAGGTCCTATAGAACACTTTCGGCGGAATGGGACCAGTTGAACAACGACTACAAGTAAGTAAGTAAGTAACAATATTCAATTTGAACCATCCAGAGGAATGTGTCAAAAACAAAAAGCATCATCATCATCAAGACTTGTCAAAATCCAAGTCAATCATAATATGCAATAGCAAAAAACTGCACCCACAAGAATGAGTCCAGTATACCCTCCCTCCCAATATAATCATCTAATCTGCATTTGAAAACATTCAAGTTTCGACTGTCTTCTGTCTTAGGTGGCAAACTATTCTAGTAATCTACCACTCTTTTGGTGAAAAAATATTTTCTAACGTCCAACCTGCACCTCTGCTTTTTAATTTTTAAGTGGTGACCCCTAGTCCTATTATTACCTCCCAATTCAAATAACTTGCAAAAATCTAGCTTATCCATCTCAGAACATATTTCTCCTCACATACCTATAAAATGAGAACATATTTAGTACCCTCAGTCTATCTTCATATTCAAAGTGCTTCAGGGAAAGTATTATTTTTGTTGCCCTCCTTTGTACTGACTCTAGCTGGTTGATGTCATGTCTAAAATGTGTGACCATGCTTGTATACAGTACTCTAAATGCAGCCTGACATATGAGTTGTAGAGTTTAAGTATAACCTCCTTACTCTTGTAGCTAACATTCCTCTTAATGTATCCCAGCACCCTATTTGCTCTATTTTTTACCTCAATATACTGCTTTAAAACTTCTGGGACCTATCTACCTCTACGTCTGTCCTTCTCATCCTCAACTGAATTCAGCCAATGCCCATCCATTTGATAGCTAGATTCCCTATTATCCTTTCCCATGTTAAGAAGTTTGAATTTTTTAAGGTTAAAGTCATCTGCTACTTCTGAGCCCAAGCTAATAACTTATTTAAGTCACTCTGCACTTTAAAGCTACCCTCAACTTCTTTGACTACAGCTGCCAATTTAGTGTCATCAGCAAAAATTGACACTTTGCTATTTAAATCCTCCCCAAGATCATTTATATAAACTATGAATAATAAAGGGCCTAGAACAGATCCCTGAGGTATACCACTGATAATGTCTCCAGTGACCTCACCCCATTCAGTACAACTCCTGTCTTTCAGCTATCCAACTCAAAACTTTACCACATATCCCATACATTTTTAATTTGTGAATTAGTCTTGTATGTGGAACCTTATCAAAAGCTTTACTAAAATCTAAGTAAATTACATCAACATTCTCTCCCTTATCTAATTGTTTAGTAACATAATCCATAAAATCCAGTAAATTTGTTAAACATGATCTACTTCTTCTAAACCCATACTGAGCATCATTTATTAATCTACTACTCTCTAGATGGTCAGAAATTCCCTCTTAACTATCTTCTCAAGAATTTTACAAACGATAGAAGTTAAACTTACTGGTCTAAAGTTATTTGGGTGCCCTTTACTTCCCTTTTTAAAAATTGGTACTATATTTGCTAATTTCCAATCATTAGGTATTTCTCCAAACTCTAGTGATCTAGTATATATCTTTTCAAGAGCTACTGCAATACTATCTACGCCTTCTTTGAGTAACTTAGAATGAATGTTGTCTGGGCCAAATGCCTTACTAGTATTAACTCCAATATAAGCCCTTTAATTATTTCCCTCTTTACATTAATAATATTCAACACTACTTCCCTTGACCTAGAATTATCATCAATTAATCTATCTAGATTCTCTTGTGTAAATACTGAAGTAAAATGATCATTAAGAACCTCTATGATTTCCTCATCAGATTCATTCAAAACTCCTTCATATCTAATAGGCCCTATTTTATCACTGTTAGATTTGTTATTGATTCTATAATAGCTAAAGAATTTTCTTGGATCTTTATTATTATTTTGAGCCAAATTAATTTCTGCATCCCTTTTGTTCTTTGTAATAATCTTATTTAGTTCATTTCTAGTTGACCTATAATGATTTAAATTATCAAAAGTACTTTCTCTCTTTAATCTCTAGTATGCCCTTTTCTTCTCAGAAATTTTTGTAGCTATCTCATTATTCCACCACAATAGCTTCCTACATTTATTCCTAATAGCCTTCATGGGAATACACTGCTCCTGGATTATGTTTAATATAGTCTTAAAAGTGTCCCACATCTCCTAAGTATTCTTTTCCCTGAATTCTATATCCCACCTAATCTGATTTCGCAAGTTTCATAATTTATCGTAATCTCCCCTATAAATGAACCATCTGATGATTACTATTTCCCAATGCTTCCCCGACAGTCAATTCCTGAACCAGGTGATCATCATTTGAAAGGACCAGATCTAAGATATTGGCACCCCTTGTTGGCTTATTAACAAATTGAGTCAAAAAATTATCCTCAAAGCATTCTATAAACTTACAACTTGCTCTATCCCTTCCCATTATATTTTCCCAGTCCACAGAATTTAAAGTCACTAAGAAAAACTGTATCTACTTCACATCCTTTACTTATTTCTCTGATCATTAACTCATCAATACAATCAGTCTGTTTGGGTGGTCTGTAAAAGGCTCCCAAGTATATTATCCTATTTTTACTGACCCTAATATCTATCTACAGTGACTCAACTTTTCCTTGCTTTATAGAATTATTTAGATTTGAAGAAATGCTATTTCTGATATAAATAATCAACCCACCACCAGTCCTATCTCTCCTTCGACTAATGTACATATCATAACCCTGTAGTTCAAATTCACTCACATTGTCATTAAAATTATTTTCATTAACCTGTGATTCTATTACACATATATCTATCTGTTCATCAATAATATAACTTTTGAATTTGAATCTATTAAGCTTTTGAATTATGAATATTACTAGTTTATTTAAAATTGCAAGGGGTGTGGGCAGTATTGGGTTGGGGGAGGGCTTACTTTAAAAATTATAATTATGGGTGAAAATAGCCTAAAGGAATTACAGAGGTCAATACATCTAACACTAAAATATCTATCTACATTCAGTAGCTACATAAGGCTTAACCAATTTCATTCCATGAACCCGAATAGAGGTGACCTGAGAGGCAGTAAATATATTAGAAGGTGCATTTGCAGATTGATCATAGAAAATCATCCAACATTTAATAAGGTCAGCTCTCAGGAGCATACCTTGCACAGAATACAGGTCACTCAGCATAACTTAGATCAAATTAGCCACCAATCTGCTTAGTCCAGTGACACTGCAATGACTCAAGAAGTTTCAGATCACCCAAATACCCTGTGTTCCACACTGTTGATCCAAATTTGAGCGAAGGCCTAATATGAGTCTAGTAAATAGTCACCTTGAAATCACTTGAACAAAAACGAGTAGCTCTAAGGAAGTTATTTGCTGGACCTGCTGCCTTACTGACCACAGTTTTAATATGAGCAGGAAATTTTAGCGAAGTATCCACCAAAGTACCCAGGTCCCTATAACATTCCTCCATGGCGTGATCTGAGGAGCCAAGATAATAGTGCTGGAGTGAGCCCACACATTTATCAGGATTAAAGTTCAAACCCCATGACTTTGCTCTACTCTGTGCATAACATCTATATCATGTTCGCAATAACTCACATCTTGCACCAGATGTAGAACAGAGTCATGTTGAATCGTCCTATAAATCCTTGAATCATCTGCAAAGAATTTGCAATAGGATTTGATGGGAGATGGTTAATGTACACAAGGAAAAAAAGGCGACCTAGCACTGAGCCCTGTGGAACTCCACTTTGTACCAATCTAACACACTAGTTATTCCAGACACTGAAACTTTAATCATTTGGCCAACCAGGAAGTCTGTGATCCAACCAAGCAGGGGACTATCTATACCTAACCTTCTTAGCTTGTTAACAAAAATGTTATGACTGACAATATCAAAGGCTTTGCTGAAGTCAATCAGCACCATTAGCAGATCCCTCCCTGTAATGAGTGGCATCCCTCGGGGGTTTTTGCTTGGACCCCTACTTTTCCTTATTTTTGTCAACCATCTGGGAGCCAAACTAACCTGCAATTATATGTCCTTCACTGATGACCTCGAGCTCTTTATCCAATACTCTACCAAGTCACCATCCTCGAGCTCACCTGTACTTCAATCTAACATCGACACACAAACATCAACCGCCTCTTCCTGGAGCCTAAAATTTGCACCAGACAAATGTGTTTATCTAAGATTTAAACACGGAATGGCCCAACCTGCTAATCCACCATACTGTATAAATGGCTGAGACATACATCCTGTCTGTCCCAGCTCACAAAGACTTGGGGTTTTACCGTCGATGCGGAACTTAGATTCCACTCCCACATCAGAAATACTGTGTCCAAAGCTGGAGGGTTGGCTACTAACTTCCTCAAGTCCTCCATCTGTCGCTCTCCTTCCTTTATGGTCTCCCTCTTCACTACCGATATCAGACCACTTCTTGAATTTGCGTCTCCCATTTGGAACACAGGATTTTAAGGTGAGCTTACACTTTTGGAATCAGTCCAGCACTGATGGACCAAACAAGTGGCTAACCTCAGCAACCTGCCTTACAACGATCGACTAGCCCAGCTCAACCTATTTTCAATCAGGGGCAGACTTCTGAGGACTGATCTTGTTCTTTGCTACAAAATCTTCCATGACCTTTCTCTCATTAAACCTAGGGACTTGTTCACTATATCATCACACCCTGGAACAAGAGGTCATAGATACAAGGCATTTGTCCCTCACGCTACCACAGAAGCGCGGAAGAGGTTTTTCGCTCATCGAGTTATCCACCACTGGAACTCTCTTCCAGCTGATATTGTGGACTCCTCATCTCTCTCACTATTTAAATCAAAACTATCTCATATTACTTACATGAACAACTGTTCAATCCAAGCTCTAACCCATTACATCCTACATAATCATTTCATCTCATGACTATACCCATATTACTCCTTGTTCGACATGCACTACCAGTCACTTATAAATACACCCTAACTTTAATTATAACATCTGACTGGTGTGTTATAATTGTCTTATCTGGGCTGCTCAACATTGGCCATGCTACCCCAGGAATGGGTCATGTCTTATTTAATAAGTGAGGTAAGTTTTTTTTTTTATAATGATAATGGGCAGCACATATTCTGCAGGTACGCCAGATATGATAAGTTGAGCCAGGTAAGAATAAGTAAACATATCACTGCTGATAGTATGTATACCTTTGCAGCAACTATTTAAACCAAGGTTATTTTCATGTTATCATATGAGAATAGATCTTCTTCTAGTTGAGGATGTAATACTGATTTGAAGGAGGTAACTGTAGTTTGGGTGACTACTTCCTCTGGTAGACTATTCCCTCTCTCCACTACCTGTTGCTAAAAAATCTTCTTCTAAGCTCCAAGTTAGAATATTGGTGTGCAACCTTGAAGATATGAGCGCGATTAGCATCATGTAGGACAAATAGAACTTCAGGCTGAATACTACTCTCATATGAAATATTTTCCAGCATTTTATCAGGTCAGCATGGCCTTTAATTGAGTAAAGATTTAGTGAGTGTAGTCTCTCGTTATAGTTTAAACCAGCCATACCATCAACATGACGTGTCCAAGTTCTTTGAACCGATTTCAATAACTTGCTGTCTTCCCTGAAACCTGTATTCCATAGAGTAGAACCAAAGTCTAGTAGTGGTATGATATGCGCTATGAACAGGCCTAACATGAATTTAGGAGACCGGCAGATGGTTGATTTAAGGAAATAGGAGCTTATGCCAGAAGCTTTGTTTACTATAGAGCGGATATCTTGGTGAAATCTTAGAGATCAGTCAATGATGATCCTCAAATCTTTGTGTGAGTTAACAATACTCAGTGGTCATCCATATCGATAGTACTGACTCAGTGGTCCAAGTTTGTGCCATGGCCCTGTTGCTCTGTAGTATCCCATGATGACACACCTAAGCCAATTCAGGTCTAATCCCTAAGACTGAGCAACATCAGCAATAATGTCAATATCTCTTTGACAAGAAGATGTGGCAATGGCAAAGGAGGCAAAAGTAAGTACTGAGATTTATACATATATTTTCAAATCATCTGCAAATATCCTGCACAGATTTCTGATATAGGTTGGCAAATGGTTGATGTATACCAAAAAAAGGAGCAGACCCAGTACCCACCCCTGGGGGACCCCGCTCTTCACTTCCCTATCACTATTCACCCCAGACACCGCAACATTCATCTTGTGCCCTATCAAGAATGATCCAAGCCAGTCCAATAGGGTGTTCTCTATCCCCAGCAATCTCAGTTTTTGTAATAACACAGAATGACTCATCATGCCAAAGGCTTTAGAGAAGTCAAAGAGAACCACCTCCGCAGTATCACCCTCCGATAACCAAGAGGTGATGTAATTATATGTGATTACCAGCTGATCCTCAACTGTTTTTCCTTTTGAAACCTGTACTGGTCATCAGAGAACATACTGTTTTCTTCCAAGTAAGATGTTAACATTTCTGCAATAATCCTCTCCATTGTCTTACAACATACTGATGTAAGGTTCACTAGCCTATAGTTCAGAAGATCATACCTCGTACCTTTCTTGAAGATAGGTATCTGGAAGCTCACCACTTCTCAAACTTACAATAAACAGCCTATGTAAAAGGATATTAATGCCAGGCAAGATTTTATTATTATAGGATAAATTCCATCTGGACAGGCTTTTATACGTTTCACCTCCATTGAAAAATCACCAAGAGTAATATCTATTGGGTTCATGATATTACCATTTAGCTGATGCAGAAAGGGATTTAAGGGGTCATCCCTGTAAACTGAAGCATAACTATCACTTAAATACTCAGCCATAAGCCTATTATCACAAATAATGTTGTCGTTTTGTTTCAAAGGCCCTATTGTAGGAGCCCCAACCTTCTTGCTACTAATTTACTAATGAAATGCCTTCAGATTTTCTTGGCTTGGTGGTTTATATCTGTTTGGTGGTAAGTTAGTGCAAATACTTGGGACACATACATCTATGAGTGGGAGTAGGATCCTCAAAAACATCTCATACTGCTCATTGATACTCAGATTTCCAAATTCATAATCCCAGTCCATATTTTCCAGGTGAGCATTCATTCTTCCATAGTTACCCCTTTTCCATGATCTCTTACTGATTACACCAGCAGGTTCATTAAGTATTTTCCTAAAGATGTATTTACAAATAATAAGTACATGAGAACAACCAGGTAAGGGAGGCAGCGCACTTACATTTCCGATTCTATCAACCTCAGAGGTAAATACCAAGTCCAGGATATTGTTTGACCTCAAAAATATTATGAAGCCAACCCATTGCATTAACCCCAATTGATTAAAACGATTCAAAAACTCCACTGTCGTAGGGGCAAAGGTAAGATTTATTAAATTGTTGTTGGACCAATCCACTGCAGGTAAATTGAAATACCCTAGTATTATGACTTCCTGCTTCTACAGAAGCTAAGTAAAAAGTTGACAAGTTCAGTGTTTGCAACCAATGAGTTAGTTGGAGGATGATATACCCCAACAACATAACATTTATAGTTTTCTAGTAAGATGACATGTAGGTTAGGGCAAGTTATATCCACTGATAGAAAGGATATCTCCTTCCTGACATATGACCCTACTCCATGCTTTCTTGTATTGCCCACTATATCTGTTCTTACAATTGGATGATAGGCAGGCATAGAGATAAAAGAGTCAGGAGTAACTGATGTAAGCCAGGTTTCTGTCACTGCTATGATGTCAATATTATTATCCAATGCCATAGTATTTAACATATTAACTTTATTTGTGATACAATTTAAATTCAAAGTGCAGATCCTTAACCTAGTAAACTCAGAACATGAAACAATATTTACATTATTTACAACACATCTCTCTGGGTGGATTCCATCTGGACCCATGCCAGTACTAACATCAAAGAATCTTAGTCTGCCCTGTACATCATCAAGCATAATATGTATATTCCTGGTGGAAGCTTCTGACAGCTGATGAGGGAAAGGTGCATTTAGTTCATGTACTGTATAGATTGAGCAAAAGGAAGCAGCTAAGAGTTCTGCCATCTCACCACAATCAGCAGTCAGATCTCCAGTGTTTGACCTAAGGGGACCAACAGATGGGGCACCAACTTTCTTATTTCTCAAATACTGATGGAAACACTTTGGAGAAGTCTTAACATGCTGACTGCCCAAGCCCAATTTCACTAAAGTGACCTGTGGGGCCACAAAATTTCAATTTTTATTAACACCAGGGAAGTGAAGTATGTTGCAAATAAACTTATTTGAACCAAATTTCAGTGTCTTATTTCACTTATATCCTAATAAAAATTAGTATAATGTTTGATTTTTTTTCTCAGAGGCCATGTCAACAATATTTGTTGACAGTTTATTATCTCAATTTGACATATCGCTGAATTTTCTGACTTTCTGAAGTAATTTATGCATAATGTGTCCTGCTTTCTTGTCCTTACATACATAGAAGCATTGCAAGGTCACAAAAATAAGGTTTGGTTTGTATATTTTACTTTGATTTGGGGGGGGGGGCATGTGAATAATAATTGTTGCATCTTTGCAAATAATCGTAATATTTTTTAGGCAGATAATATAATAAATAGTTATAGATTATAAAAATATTTATAAAGATTAAAGAATAACTATACATTATTATAAAATTACTAAAATTCACCCAATATGTTTAAAAAAAAAGAAGGAATTATGAGGAAAAATCAATTTGACAGGCACTCGGTACTACTGATGTAGAGTCAGATATATCTGTTGATGACTCGGATTGTGATCCAAACTATGAACCGTTTAGTTGATTTAGTAGCAGCGACAGTGAGAATGATGAGTTGGAGGAAATGACATTGAAGCAATAGATAGGGAACTTGACACTCAATTGAGAAATTTGTCTGTGGAGAGTGATGAAGAAAATGATAGAGAGGTGCCTGAAACAAATACATCAATCTGAAAATGGACAGAATACAGTGGAAGGCAGTTGACTTTTACATTTACAGGAGATGAGGAAGTGGTTGTGAGGCCTTCTGAACCAAATTCTTTGAGACCAGAGGATATATTCAAACTGATTATTGATGATAAAGTAATGAAGTTACTTTTTGAAGAAACAAACTGCTATGCTGAGCAAGTGACTGTGCTAAGAAGAAGAGAATCAACACTAACACCAAATGCAAGACATGCAAAATGGATTTGAACAACAGAGGAAATAAAAACCTTCTTAGGATTCTTACTGTGGATGGGCCTTGATCAAAAAGGAAATATTTCATCCTATTGGAGCACTTCTCTATACAATATTAAGATTTCTAAAAAAATGAATAGGAATCATTTTGAACTATTGCTGAATTGCTTTCATTTCACTAATAATGAAGAAATAGAGGCTGGAGACGGGTTGGGAAAAATCTGACCTTTAGTAAACATTCTAATTGCAAAATACTAGTCCATTTATACCCTGGGTAAGGACTTTGTGATTGACGAAACACTAATTCCATGGAGGGGGAGATTGAAGTTTTGGCAGTATATCCCAAACAAGGCCCATAAATACGGGATAAAGCTATTCAAGGTCTGCTTGTGGAAAGGTTTCAAATACAACCTCATAATCTATTCCGGAAGGGAAGTAGGAGTTGCCAAAAGAGTATGCACAGAGCTGATTGAGGGACTTCTTGATCAAGGATGGACACTTTACATTGACAATTTCTATACAAGTTACGATCTAGCAACTAGTTGTCTACAGAGGAACCCATATGTTGTAGGAACTGTGTGAGCAGCAAAAAAGTGATGAATGCCAAACTCAAAAGAGGGAAATAATTTTAAGAGAGGAAGAACATGGGATTGTTATCCTCAAGTGGAAAGATATCTGAGTGCTATCAACAAAGTGCAAGCCTAATTTAGTTGAAATAGATAGAAGTGCAGCATCTACATGTACTTTTTGGAACAATCACAACTAGGGACTCTTGGGGCACCAACCATGCCACCCAGGATGCATCAAAGGGTACCACAAATATTATATTACATTGGAATAGCCATAGAACATCAACAGTATATGTAAACAAGCATATAAACCCCCAAATATCCCTCAACAATAATTGATGACATGGCAGTCAACATGTTAAGTCTTTCATTCAGGCATTTTTTCTCACTCATAAGATATCTAGTGGGAGTGTTGAAGTTACATTGAGTCCTAGCAGAGGCAATCGATACATATTTGTCAATGAGAGATGCCAGAACAGATATCAATTTAGAGAACATTTTACCAACTGAAAGATCACACAGTTCAAATTCCCAATTAATATCTGAAAGTAGTAAATTTATCCTATTATATTTTCCCCTATGCCAAGCATACTTCTTCGGATAATTAAGACAAATCTCAACATCAGACTGTAAACATATTACAACATAATAGAACAGTGACCACAGTTAGGAAAATTACCTATGATATCTCCACGTCTCCCACTGTATCTCTCTCAGAAGTCAAAATCAAGTCCAGAATATTGTTAGAATGAACAAAGGTCTGGAAGTTCACCCACTGGAGAAGACCCAATGAGATAAAACAATCCAAGAAAAGTTGCTGTGCTAAGTTTGGTGCTAAGGTATTGCAGGCAGATTAAAATTAGCCATAATTAGGATTTCATTACCTGAACAAAAGCCAAGTAGAAAATCAATTATTTTGGAATTCTCCATTTGGCGTTAGGATGGAGGATGCTAAACAACAATGACATACAAATTAAATTCAATCAAATGAACAACACACAATTTTGAAAGTTAATTTCAACTTGAACAAAACTTATTTTTTTTACATAAACACAAACTCCATGTTTATGAGCATCTCCCTGACTATTAGTTGGAGCTAGGTTCTAGTTAGAAATAGAAATAAATGAGTCAGGGATATCAGGCAAGAGCCATACAAGGTATACCTAGCGTTTGCATCACTCCTGGGTATTCGTAGAATTTACGACCCACTCTAAACTGCAGGATTCTGTTTTGATTTGTAGTACAGTGGAGTCATTTTGTACTCTTGTCTGTTACCTGCCAAATCACTTTAATCTCTAAATCTTTTCATCTTTTCTTTCTATACTATCATTTGGCCCTGAATATTCCTAAACTTGATTGTCATATATACAGTCCACTTCACACCAGCCTGGATAGCCTTGCTTATACTGCCATGGACACTCCTCAACCCCTAAAGGCCAAGAGAGGCCCTATTCCCTTGTCTTTTCCTCTTCATCCTTGGCCAAGTTCTTGGTCTTGCTATGGCCTTGATGTGGAAAAAACATACCATCTTGACAATGCCATCATTCCAGCACTTCACCCTGGGCCCCACAAGATAATTCTAATTCAAAAAATGTCATACTTATAAAATCCACTGAGGGTAGATCCATCTTCATTGAAAGGATACTGGATGGAACTGAAAGGGATGCAGCTATTGTTTTATATGTAGGAGTGAATGAAAGGGAAAACTAGGTCAGAGAAGCTAGTGTCTATATATTAGAATTTGTTAGCTATAGTTTAGGGATAGTAGTAGGTATTGTGTAGTGTCAGGAATTTTACCTAGGCTTATGAGTAGGCAATTAGTGGATATCTTGTGTAGTTGGGATAAATGAGAGAGTGAGAGTATTGTGTGATAGTATGGGATGTGTGTTTGGATATATGGAGAGTTTTTTGGAAGTGAGGATTTGTATGGAATGGATGGGTTTCCCTTGTGTTGCAAGGGTGTGTATAGGCTGTCAGGGTAAGAGCAACAGGTTGGGAAATGAGCAGAGGACTAGGAAGGTCGACTGTAGTGATGATAAAACCATAAAGAGAGATACATTGAAAATATACTTGACAAATAGTAGGGGCATAATGAATAAGATGGATTTGTTAAGAAGGCTAGTGAGTGTAAAGAATTTTTATGTTATTGCAATAACTGAGTCATGGGTTGATTCAACAGGAAAGAACTTTAGACATGAGGTCCAGATTGATGGTTATATGTTTCATAGAGATAGAAATAAGAGGAAAGGAGGAAGGGTGATTATTTAGGGGTAGTGAAAATACTACAATTGAAATAGACGCTAATACAGTCATTATGGCTAGATTTTAAGGAGGGAAAGGATAAAATTGTCATAGGATTATTATATAGATCACCAAATCTTAGTAAGAAGGCTTTGTGTTATTTGGGGCAAGAGATAGAAAATGCATGTAGAAGTAAGCATATGTGTATAATGGGTGATTCTAATTATAGAAATATTGACTGGGCAGCTCTTGTAGGTGATCAGGAGGCTGAGAAATTTTTGAATATGGTGCAGGATAATTTTCTAGACAGGTTATAAACCACCCCATTAGGGTTGATAATATTTAGTTATAACAAATATGGAAGAAGGCATTAGCAATACAGAGATTGGGAGAAATTTGGGAAATAGTGAGCATTGCAAAATTAAATTTAAGTTAAAATGGAATGCGTTTATCAGTAGGATAGATAAGGTTAAAATCCCAGACTTTAGAAAGCAGATTATATCTAATGGTCTGAATAAACAGAACCCACCCACAAAATGCATCCATACGATTGTTCAGATCATGCATCTACAATATACAATTTTAATATTCCATAGGATTGTGTCAGATTATGTATCTATGATATATAATTTAAA
Organism: Ceratothoa steindachneri; assembly: GCA_963969495.1. Lineage (NCBI taxonomy): Eukaryota > Metazoa > Arthropoda > Malacostraca > Isopoda > Cymothoidae > Ceratothoa > Ceratothoa steindachneri. Next base: position 75,571,096 of record OZ018319.1, read on the forward strand.
CAATCCATAGGATTGTGTAAGATCATGCATCTACAATATAGAATTTGAACCATCCACAGGAATGTGTCACAAACAAAAAATATCATCAAGGCTCGTCAAAATCTAAATCACCCATTATATACAATAATAAAAAAAAATGCATCCATGGGAATGAGTCACTAATACCCCCCCGAAGAAGTTAACCCTTCCTTCCCATATAATCATCTAATCTGCGTTTGAAAAGATTCAAGTTTGTAGTGTCTACTGTTGCAGGTGGCAAACTATTCCAGTAATCTACCACTCTATTGGTAAAAAGAAATATTTTCTAACATCCAACCTGCACCTCTGCTTTTTAATTTTTAAGTGGTGACCCCTAGTCCTATTACTACCTTCCAACTCAAATAACTTGCTAAAATCCAACTTATCCATCCCAGAACAGTGGAGACGCTTGTTTGGGGACTAGCAACTGAGTTCAGGTCAGGAAGTGTGATCTTAATGAGAGCAGTTGAGTGGGCAGATAACCCCTAGGAAGAGAGGAATGGTGTTAATCAGGAATATCAGCTGATATTTTGGACTCCTCATATCTCTCACTATTTAAATCAAAACTATCTCATATTACTTACATGAACAACTGTTCAATCCAAGCTCCTAACCCATTGCATGCTACATAATTATCTCATCCCATAACTAAACCCATATTACTCCTTGTTTGACACACACTACCAGTCACTTATAAATACACCCTTAACTTTAATTAACCGATCTGACTGGTGTGTCATGATGTCTTATCTTGGCTGCTCAACTTTAGACATGCTATTCACTGCCATATTTGGGCAGCCCTACCAGGTGAGTTCATTACTGGACAAAATATGAACATTCCAGATAGAGATTAAAGCCAAGGCTGTTGACCCTAAATTGATGTCAGATAAAATAAGCATTATATGGCATAAAAGAGACATATACTGGGTATTGCGAAAGTTCTGTTGCACTCATTACAACTCTCTCAACAAAAGACAAATGATAGATAGTTTTTATTGTTTTACCTTATAAATTTGTGTTTAAATTGTAATATTTATCAATGTGGCTGACCTCAGGGGTAAGCACTCCAAGCAAGACCTGAAGGTTGCACACATGTTGTGGATGAAGTCCCTTGCCGGCTTCAGGTCACTTTGTTGTTTTCAAATTAGGTACGCTCATGAGATGCACTGCCATTTGATGGAGTGCTTCCCTGCAACTTTGACAACTGCATTGTCCTCCAGACTATTTGGCACATTCTTGTGCATTGTCCCATTCCATATTGCTACCGATTGTTCCTTGTACTCAGGATGGTTCTGTATACACAGACTTTCCTGACCATTGAGAGGTTAAGGAAAGACCATGTTACATTTTGCTTTAATTGACTGAGAAGAGAAAGAAACAAAACAAATTACCATAAGGTAAGATGCCTTCCTGTAACAGGCACAGTGGTATGTTACTCTGGCTGCTGTGCTGATGGGACTCGGCGCCCCATCCAGCCCCAGTTTAGTTTCTCTTCTTTCCTTCGCTAGACCTACCCCCAATGCCGCGAAGGTTGCTTTCTGTTGTCTCTCGAATTGGGCACACTCGCGCGACGCACTGCCATTTGATGGAGCGCTCGCCAGCACCCTACTGTGAAGACTGCGTTGTCCCCAAGACTGTTCGGCACATTCTTGTTGAATGTCCCAGTCTGGGCCATCTTCACGCATGTTACCTGTCGCGGTACCAGGATGGGCGGGGTCGCTACCGCCTGTCCCTTGTACTCAAGACGAGTGCATGCACATTGACTGGTGAACTTGTAGACTTTTGGGGGGAAGCCGGCCTTCTCCCTTTTATTTAACCATTTTTTTCCCTGCTCGTTGCCTTTTCCTTTTTTGAAAAAATTTTTAGTGTTGGGTTTGTTTTTTTTTGTTTTTTTTGTGTTTTTAAATCTGATTTTAAAGTAGCCTAGTACTAGGCAAGTTTTTAATACGGCGACTAATGCCCAAGTAGGCAGTCGGCAGATGAGCTCTTAAAAAAAAATAAAAATCTTCCTTCGCTAACCCCTAATCTCTGTTTCCTTAACCAACTCTCCCTCATATTGCCCCTTCCCTTCGGGCATCCCTTTACACCTTTTGTTGGCCCCTTCTTCTCTTGGCCCTGGACCTCCTCGATCATGACCCGGCACTCACCTGAACTACACAACAGAACACTTCTACGATGTTAGGCATGGTGATTAACCATTCAGAAGTCAGTCACAAAGCTGGATCTGTCACCCTGACCTGCCTACCACGCCACATGTAAGATTTGGTTTAGATTTTCGCCAAGGGGTAGCAGAGAAAGCTTTAACCACACTGCCCAGTAATAGCAGCCAAGGCCAATCAAAGGTGCCCAGTATTGCTGTTCCCTTGTTGGGGTCAGTGTTGGCTGTTACAGGCAGGGGTGGTGAAATCTTGCTTACATCCATGGAGAATGCAAAAAAAAACCCCCTTTACCATTGTTGGACCCACTCTCATGCAGTTCCACAGCAGAAAAGGAGCCCCATCCTCCTACTGTGCTTTCTCAGGGTCCAGCCTCGGCTAAAACCGCGGCTCCTCTCCCCTCCCACAGCATAACCATTTCCTGTAAGGTAAGATGGCCACACACCTCTATCGAGTCATTAGACTTAGAAGAGGCAAGACCACTGAAGGCGGTCTTGAAGCCGTCTCTCGGGGCTCCTTAAGCAGCCTCCCAAATGGAGGACAGCAGCAAAGGAGCTTCAGCTCCAATGCCTACATCCAGTGCTAGGCTGGGTGGCTTAAAGATGGTGAATCTTCCAAAGGAAGGACCGCGGCCTCCTAAGCCACCCCTGCTGCCTAAGGTTTCGAGGCAGAGGGATGAAAAGACTTGCATAGCGATCACAACCTCCCCCAATAAGTCCTCGAAGGCGACAGCACCTTCAGCACATTGTTTGGCCAACAGTGCCCGGAGTTCAGCCTCTGGGAATTGTACAGCCATTCCCATGAGGGTCTTCTCTTTGAAGAGGGCCCCCGTATCTCCTCCAAGCTATAAGATTGGAAAAACCCCCAACATTTTATTGAAACCTTTGCAAAACTATAATAGCCAGTTGTGTAATATCTTGTTACTGATCCTCAAGCTCTCTGGCAGAGCAGCTTCGATACCCTGTATTGGGTTTTCTCACAGCCCTCCCCCTTGAGTGTGTATTGTGTTGGTGTGTGCAGTGCAGTCTTTCACTGTGTGTTTAATTGATTGGGGCACTGTGTTGCATACTAGACAAGCATCCATGATTGTCCCATTTGCTTTTTCTGGTAGCTCATTAGTGCTGGATGATGTTCATACTGCAGCTTGGCCAGGTGGACTCTGTCCTCGCAAGGGAGGGTGGATGTCTGGAGGCTGTGCATGCAGCAATGTGTTTTGTGAAAGTGTTGGGCAGTGAGTGAACTAGCGATGACTGTTTCTGGAAGCTGGTTTTGCTGGGTAGGGAGGGTGACCCTACAGTTTATTTATACTATATGAATTCAGTGTTGTTTTAATGTTTCTTTGTGACTGCGGGTGTTCAGCAATGTAGTGTAGTGGTTACTCTGGGTTTGTGTAGGCACAGCTAGTATTTTGGTTCCTCAAGTTTAGGTGACTCTGATCTTGAGAATCTTGGTTTCAGAATGTAGGTGTATTAGCTTTGCAGCCTGTGATTGTTTTGTATGGTTTGGAGAATTTTGAGAGGTTATGCACTCAAGCAGGCTTTGCATAGTTCATTACTGAGTGTATGAATTATTTATAAACTGTGATTTCATTGTTTTGTTCGAATGTTGTGTATGTAAGTGATATGAGGGCATGAGGCTAGGTATTCATTTGTTTGCTATGTTTATGACAGGCTGTTTGAATTATATTGTTGTGTATGTTTGCCAAGAAATTTGGTTGCATGGAATGGTGGCGTGGTTTATTTTTAGCTGTGCCATGTATTGGTGTTCCTATGTGACTAGGGAGGAGCATAACTAGATTTGGTTGTGGATATTTTCAGTCTGTGGTGAACCAGGTGTGTAATTTGTTGAGGTTAGGCTGAAGTAGATGAGTGGCTGTGTTTGTCTCAGTGCATATATGTTGAGTTATATCATCTGGATATGAAGCTATGTATCTAGGGTGTGCCATGCATGTAGAGCTTAGAGAGTGCATGGGACAGAGGACAGACAGTACAGACCTTTTGGGGACACTATTTGTGTTTTTTTGATGCTTGATGACTGCTTAAGAGGTTGAGGTAGAGGATGGCATCTTTAGCTTTGCTGATGTCAAGTGCTATCAGGAGTGGTTGTGCTTTGTTAATGGCATCATAGATTCTTTGTGTGAGGTCTGTGAGAAGAGTGGTTGTTGAGTGTAGTGTTCTGAAACCATGTTTTATGCTGGTGCTAAGGGAATGTGTGGAGTGAATCTGATTTAGGGTAAGTTGCTCTGCCATTGGAGTGGGTACAGAGGAGTGTGAGGAAGGTAGTGTAGGGTCTTTGTTGGGTTTAAAATCTTGGAAAAAATAATATAACACATCTACAGTAGTTGGGTAAAAAATGCAGTGTATTTATTCCCTACTGTTTCAAATTTTTTTGCATACAAAGAAGAATTTTTAAAGTGATATTTTTTCATTATTTAATGCCTTTATACTAAAGCGTACCAAACATAAAAATATTACTATATTTATAATACAAAATAGATGGTATGTAGTGACATTCATCCCTTGCATTGTGGGCAAGATAATGTAGCTGGATAATGAAATGCAAATAAAGATCAGAATGACAATTCCTGTTGAGCCTAAAGAAAAAGGCAATTTCTCTTAGGGAGGGGGGGCAGGGGAGGTATCCAGATGGTATTGTTTTTTACACCAACCCATGTCGTTGGGCACTTTATGATGGGGGTGTCACAGAACCTGTTGAATGGGGGGTGGGGGCCTCCCCTTGGGGCATGAAGATTCTCTGCTTGCTTGCTGGTTGGTGTCAAAGTGCAATACTACCCTGCAACATTTAGCCCCAACAAGGACTGGCCCCTAGTCCTCTCAGGCTTGCCAGACATTGTCATTCCAATCTTTATGTGAATTACATTATCTAGTTGGGAGATCTCATCCACAATTAAAAGACCAGATGCTGAGAGAGAATTGTTTTTTCAAATATGCACTTCAATTTTGCATGTGAAAATAGCAAATTTTTATAGAGAAGATAATTATTTATTTTGGCGATTATTTCATAATTTTCACTGAATTTGGGGCACGGGGCAAATATTTAGGACCTAGGAAGTAAATATATGCCTTTCACAGAAAGTGCTGGATGCGTCTCTGATGGACAAATCTTGTTGATGCGATATTTACTTCGTATTTTGGAAAACTTTTTTCTTTTAAAAAAATGGGTAAGTTTAAAGATTTTGTATTTGCATTGTCATGACTGGAGGCTAGGTTTTAGCCATGATACCTGCAAGTATTTTTTAGCGATGTATTTTGTAGTGCGAGTAGTGACTCCATCTATTGTCCATAGGTGGTGGTATTTGCTAGTGCTTTTAGGGAGTTCAGTTTCTTTGTTATGTGTGTATATAGTGAAAGGGATGTGTGTCATGTGATTCACACGATAGGGGGGGAGCATGTCTATTCAGTGTGATTCCTGGGTGTGTGTTTGATGCTTATTTGTCTGTTGTGAGTCGTATTGCCTACTGATAGTAGACACTATAATTCTGTTATAGTGTATTTATGTAGTACTGTTTTATGTTAAGTTTGGGATGTTGTGCTGTTATTGAAATGTAGTCTACATAGATGTTGGTTTGAATATTCATATATTGTATATATGTAACGTCATGTCACTTTATGAATAAATTGAAAAGTAGTGGTAAGAGAATGGCTCTTTGGTAGCTGCTGTTCTAGACTGGTAGTTTGTATGATTTGTTTCTTTGGGTATGACTTGTTTGCTGAAGTTTAGGAAAAACAGTCTGCTGTGGGGTTAATTTAGACTATAGTCCTGTAAATCATGGGTGGAGTTGCAAGTGATCAGTTCATTTCACCAGTCTATGAAAGTGGAAGAGGATAAGTCTTCCACCCTAAAATCAAATTTATTTACAGCTTACACCGATTTGACTCGAGAGGACCTTTTAAAGGAGTTAGAGAAAAGGGATTTGCAGGTTGTGGAACTGAAAACCAACACGCGCACGACCGAACTCCCTTCCTCTTCAACTATTCTATGTACTGTGGGCTCATCTTTAGATCAGAACTCTATTACCAGGTACTCGAGGCAGTTGATCCTCCCCGAGTTTGGTCCCTCAAATCAGCGGAAGCTGAGAGATGGCTCCGCTTTAATTGTAGGGTGCGGAGGTCTCGGCTGCCCTGCTGCCATATACTTGGCAGCTGCCGGGATCGGCACTCTGGGACTCGTCGATTACGACGAAGTGGAGCTCTGCAATCTTCATCGTCAAATTCTCCATACAGAATCAAGAGTCGGTCTACCCAAACCTCACTCAGTTGCAGAGTCTGTAAGACAACTCAACAGCCACGTTCGCTGTGTTCCTTACCGGTTGTCTCTGTGTAGTGATAATGTACTGGATATCGTGCAGAAGTACGACGTTGTTCTCGACTGTTCAGATAATGTGTCCACACGTTATCTCCTCAACGACGCGTGTTTCTTCGCCCGCCGATCTCTTGTCTCTGGATCGGCTCTGCGCTTCGAAGGACAACTTACTGTTTACGGATTCGGTGAAGATGGGCCCTGTTACCGGTGCTTGTTTCCAAAGCCCCCTCCTCCCGAGACGGTAACCAACTGCTCAGACGGAGGCGTTTTGGGGGTGGTTCCCGGAATTATAGGATTGATGCAGGCACTTGAGACTATCAAGATAATAACAGGATTGGGAGAAGTGTGCTTCAAACGCATGATCATTCTAGATGCTTTAACCCTTTCCTTTCGATCTGTCAAATTGCGGAGTCGTCAGGCGACATGTGAGCTTTGCGGAATATCGCCTTCCCTCAACGCCCTGATTGACTACGAGCAATTTTGCGGCACCAAAGCCACCGACAAAGACCGAGGGTTGGATCTCATTCCTAAGGATCGACGAATATTTGCCACCGACCTGAAGGAGTTGAGGGACAATGGGACGCCTCACATCTTGATCGACGTTCGTTCTCCGGTGGAATTAGAGATTTGTGCCCTTGCGCGATCGGTCAACATTCCACTGAAAGATCTCCATACGGATGGAGCTCGAAAGGAGATTCAGACATTGGCGGAGCGACAGGGCTCCTCGAAGATAGTTTGTATTTGTCGAAGGGGGAACGACTCCCAGAAAGCAGTTAGCACTCTTGACCAAATTCTTCCCCATTTTTCTATCTTAGATGTGGTCGGAGGATTGAGAGCTTGGACCCAAAACATTGACCCAAGTTTTCCTCTCTATTGAGACAATCTGCTGTTTTGCACATGTCTGTGATACTAGTTCAGTCTTTCCATATGAGTGACTGGAGCCTTATGTGATTATATTATTTTTCTCTATCTCAATAAGTTAAAACGCGACTTGAGATCATTATGATCATCGATTTGTTCTAAGTTTACATAGAATATATAAATGCATTTATATAACATTATTGTTCATTGACCCTTTGGGCTGCAGCCTAACCGAGTGAAAACACCGCTGCTTTTTATTTGAGCGAAGGTAAGCCACATCGAGTCTGGTTAGCTCCCAGGGAGCTATAAACAAGAAACAACCCCTGGTGTATATTTAAACAGGTTTGGTATGTAAATTCCTGTTCCTTGACCCCTTTATCATTTTGATTGTTCCGTCTGCCAATCCTCCACTGTTATTCTTGCTATATATACTGATGGTCCTCCTCATTCATTGTATGCCAAATGTTCTTGGTTTCCCTCTAAAAATTATAGACTTGACCCCGGAGACCCTCTAATCTCGAAGGTTCATTACAAAGCTGGTCATCGATTTTCTCCAGCTTACATAAATTGCCTCAGGTTTTTACTAGCGTCATCTCCCCCTCACATCATGGAGGAAATCCACCGACCAGATAAAGAATTGCACATAAAACCCAAAATAACAATCGCCTGTGAGTCCTAAGGCACCAGAGGCCTTTCCTCTTTGGGAAGGGGGCGGGGTATTTTGTCTTGGCACCAACCAGTGAGTATGTGGTTATGAGTACCTCTATAGGAAACAAATACCCCACCGTAGTGGGGTAGTGTAGTGGAGAAAAGAATAATAGCGGTGTTGTAAATGCGATTGAATATGATGCGTATGGAGTTCCTTATTCCCCGTGGGTAGGTTCAGCGTATCCGCCAATGGGGTCCCGCTCGTGATGCCGCTGGAAGTTACGTCTCCACGCTCTCTGGGACCCAACCAATGCCCAACACTAGAAGTCTAACGCTGTATCCACGAGGATAGCTAGAGGCTCTCACTCTGGTTTTTATGGGTTTATATCTCGGGTAATAAACCCACACACAGTTTAGTTAATTAACTAAGAGTTGATGGTTATTAACTCTCTTCGCTCGTTGGCGGAGATGCAAAATGAAATAAGGAATAACCACTTTAATTTCAGGGATATATTATAGTTAACCTGCATGTTTTCGCTGCCATGTTTCGTAAGAGGCAGGACATAGCAGTGTCCGATGAGCCTGCCTTTTTCTGGAGAAGGGCAGTAGACAGAATATCTATAATTAAACGTGACGCAATCAGAAAATAATGTTAGCGCCATAAAAGTGCTCAAAAAGTAAAAGTCAGAAATTACTTTCCACGCATGCACATCCTTTGAAGCCCAACGGCGCACCACCGCTAAGCCTAGGGTACCATTGTTGCTCGAAAATTCTGTCTAGTGAGGGTGTTTGTGGAATATTAAGAAATATTAACATCATGGCCATGTTAATACTCTGTTTAAAGCATTGTTTTCTAACGGATATTATATATATATATATATATATATATATATATATATATATATATATATATATATATATATATATATAATTCTATCGAGGATATTGTTATTATATGTTGTAATTTGTGATATCGACTAACTGCCATTTTTCTTTACGTAGTAAATCAGTCGTTGTACTTTTGTGGGATGAAAAACAAAGCAGTGTACACAAAAATATAATTTTGTTCGCAATGAGGAGTATCCGCTCCTGTGTGCGAATGTTCATTGGAGTATTAAAAGTGTAGCAAACCAGTTATACAAAGAACCTTGAGTACTTTGAAATTTATATATATACTTGCATTTAATAATAAAAATTGAATTCACTCACCCTTATGTCAAAGGCCCACAAATATGGAATGATAACTGATATGATTTAGGATATGGGTATATTATATCAGTAGTTTAAGAAATTATCAGCTTTTGTACTTGAATTTATTTTCTTTTGTCTAAAATAGTGATTTTTCGTGGGCCAGAGAGGGCTCCCCCACCCGTACGCGGAATCTACGATCTCGCAAAAATTCAGATATAAAGACTGAGGCGTCCCCTCGCCTCCATCGTGTGGAGAGTCTCCATGATACCGTATCGCCATGCGCTATCATGGGCCTTCTCCAGATCGAAAAACAACGTGGCGTAGTGCGCTCTAGGTAGGAAGGCCTCGCAGACGGCATTTTCCATTAGGAGCCCCCGTAAGGGGCGCAGCGATTTGCCCTCCTGCCCGGCGTGTGGACGGGACTCAGCGCCCCTTTCGTCCCTAGCTTAACCTCTTCTTTCTGAGACTCTTCTTAACCTGCTTCCTCACTTTCCTTACACCCTCTCCCACAACTTTCTCTGGTCGACCTCTAGTTTCACAGGGTAGATAGTGACTAGCTTCCTTCCACCCAACCATCTCGGATCGGGGCGGAAGGGGGATTTTTTTTTTAATCTTATAGAGCTCATCTGGCAACTACCCACTTGGGCATAAGTCGCCGAAAAACACGACAGCCTAGAACTAGGCTACTTTAAAATAAAAATATGAAAACTTAACAATGATATAAATTGGAAAAACTTTACAATCAGGAAGCAATCTCCAGCAGCGGGGGGAAGTCCCCCCTCACCCCGGTGTAAGAGAGTGCAACCTACAAACAAAAAAAGAACCTTAAATAAAGGGGAGAAGCCCGGCCTCCCCCCCAAAGTCAACTAGCCCACAAGTCAATGTGCACGAATCTGTCCCGAGTACAAGGGACAGGCGGTAGCGACCCCGCCCATTCCGGTACCGGGACAGGTATCGTGCGCGAAGATCACCCAGACTGGGACATTAGACAAGAATGTGCCGAACAGTCTGGGGGACGACGCAGTCGTTGCACTAGGGCGCAGGCGAGCGCTCCATCAAATAGCGATGCGTCACACGAGTGTGTCCGATTCGGAGACGACAGAAAGCAACCTGAAGCCGGCGTGGCATTGGGGGATAGGCCCATGGGAACAGTCGCGGCGCAATGGCATGCAACTTTAAGTTCCCTTCGACCGTCTCCCATCTTCTTTGCCAAGCAGTCCGAAGAGCTGCCCGTATTCCTGCCATGTAGTCGGTGTGAGGAAGAGCGAAACGCTGGTCCGGTCGCAGAGTCCTCGCGGACTCTTTGGCGCGCTCATTCCCCGCAATTCCTACATGTCCAGGAACCCAGCAGAAGATAATCTCGACATCCGCCCGGCTCGCCAAAACCGTGGCGTCACGGATATCGCGAACCAGGAGATGCGGAGATTCCAATGCCCCGAGAGCACTCAGGGCGCTTTGTGAGTCGCGTAATCTCCCGTACAGAGTGGTGTATTGCCACCAGCTCGGCCGTGAAGACAGACGCAGCGCCTGGTAGAGCCCCGCTGACTTCAAACAGAGGGGATACGGCGTGGAAGCCGACCCCCTCTTGGGACTTGGAGCCATCCGTATACACTGGCACGGTACCAGCGTGACACGATGTGTGCTCCAAAAAGGTCGAACGCAATACTTCCGGCGCAGTATAAGCTTTGGGAGCAGAGGCGTGGCGACAAATAGCCAAATGTGGTACCCTCCAGGGTGGCGTCCTGGGCAGAACCAGGGGCGGCGTAGGCACCATCGAGATCAGCTGCGGAGGAAGTGAGAGCTGTTGGCGCCGGGTTCGCGCGTACAGGCGAGTGATGCACTGCCCGCGGCGCAGAGCGAGTGGCATCTCCCCAGCATCGACCAACAGGCTCTCAATGGGGAAAGTGCGGAAGGCACCGGTCGCAAGGCGAAGGCCGGTGTGGTGGATCGAATCCACCTTCCGCAATAAACGCTCGGCTGCGGATGCATAAAACTCGCATCCGTAGTCGAGCTTCGAGCGAACAAAGGATCGATAAAAAAGTAAGGCAGTAGCCCTATCAGCGCCCCAAGCGCTGAACGTCACGGAGCGGAGAATGTCCATGGCGTGGGTACAAGAGACCCTAAGGCTGCGAATATGAGCCTCCCAGGTGAGGCGTCGGTCGAATACAAGACCAAGGAAACGGTGCGACTCAACCACATCCAGGCGCACCCCATTAGGAAACAAATCTGGGTCGAGGTGAAGCCGTGGATGGCGGCAGAAGTGCACCACCTTAGTGTTGGCCAAAGAAAACCGAAACCTGTGCGCTTCGGCATAGCGAGAGACGTGGTTCAATGCCTGTTGGAGTCGACGCTCCAGAGTTGGCATCTGGGCCGCGCCAAAAGAGATCGATAGGTCGTCCACGTAGAGCGTAGCGAGAACATCTTCCGGCAGCACCGAGGTGATGCCGTTGATGCTCAGGGCAAAGAGTGTGACACTGAAGAGACTTCCCTGCGGGACACCTTCTTCCTGCACCTTTGGGCCGGAGAGGGCTCCCCCCACCCGTACGCGGAATCGACGATCTCGCAAAAATTCAGATATAAACATTGGGAGGCGTCCCATCGTGTGGAGAGTCTCCATGATACCGTATCGCCATGCGGTATCATAGGCCTTCTTCAGATCGAAAAAGACCGGCGGCGTAAGGGGGAGGGGAAAATACCCCTGAGCTCCGTTTTGAGGGGGGGGATAACAACCGGCTTCCCCCCACCCTCATCTTCCTCGCATACTCTCTTATTACCGCAGACTATTAATTTTATGTCCAACCCAAGGTGGAGCCACCATGCTAATGGCCCCGTAAGGGGCGTGGCGATTTGCCTTCCTGGCCGCAGTGCTGAACGGGACTCAGCGTCCCGTCCGGCCCCAGCTTAGCCTCTTTCAGACAGCCTGTATTTCTCCCCTACTTCGTCACTTCCCCTACAACCTCCCACAACTTTCTCTGTCGGCCTGTATTTTCAAAGGGTAGATGCTGAGCATTAACGGCATCACCTTGGTGCTGCCGAAAGATGTTCCTGCAACGCTCTACGTGGACGACCTTTCGATATCTTTTGGCGCGGCCCAGATGCCAACTCTGGAGCGTCGACTCCAACAGGCATTGAACCCCGTCTCTCGCTAAGCCGAAGCGCACAGATATCGGTTTTCCTTGGCCAAGACTATGGCGGTACACTTCTGCCGCCATCCACGGCTCAACCCTGACCCAGACTTGTTTCTTAATGGGGTACGCCTGGAAGTGGTTGAATCGCACCGTTTCCTTTGTCTTGTATTTGACCTCCGCCTCTACTGGGAGGCTCATATTCGCCGCCTTAGGGTCTCTTGTACCCGCGCCTTGGATATTCTCTGTTCCGTGACGTTCAGTGCTTGGGGCGCTAAGCCCCAAGCCCTTTGGGTTTAGGGCTAGGAAACTACTTCGAGTGCTAGATATAGCTCTCGGGCTGGTGGCACCGCTGGTTCTGCCCAGAACGCCACCCTGGAGGGTACCACCGTTGTTTATTTGTCCCCACGCCTCTGCTCCCAAAGCTTGTACAGCGCTGGGAGTATTGCGTTCGGCTTTTTTGGAGCACATCTCTTGTCACGCTGGAACCGTGTCAGTGTATATGGATGGCCTCAAGTTCGAAGAGGGGTTCAGTTTCCACGCCGTATCCCCTCTGTTTGGAGTCAGCCTAGCTCTACCGGGCGGTGCTTCTCTCTTTACGGCTCAGTTGGTGGCAATACACCACTCGGTACGGGAGATTATGCGACGTGCCCGGTTCGGAGACCGGATCGTGATTTATAGCGATTCACAGAGCGCCCTGAATGCTCTCGGGGAATTGGAATCTCTCCACCCTCTGGTTCGCGATATCCGTGATGCCACGGTTTTAGTTAGCCAGGTGGATGTCGAGATTATCTCCTGCTGGGTTCCTGGACATGTAGTAATTGCGGGGAATGAGCGCGCCGAAGAGTCCGCTAGGACCGGGCGACCACCAGCGTTTCGCTCTTCCACTCACATACTACATGTCAGGAATACGGGCAGCTCTTCGGACTGCTTGGCAAAGAAGATGGGAGACGGTCCAGGGGAACTTAAAGTTGTGTGCCATTGCGCAGTGACTGTTCCCATGGACCTATTCCGCAATGCCGCGACGGCTTTAGGTCGCTTTCTGTCGTCTCCAAATCGGGCACAGTTGTGTGATGCATCGTCATTTAATGGAGCGCTTGCCTGCGCCCTATTGTGACGACTGCGTCATCCCCCAGACTGTTCGGCACATTCTTGTCGAATGTCCCAGTCTGGGTGATTTTCGCGCATGTTACCTACCGGTACCGGGATGGGCGGGGTCGCTACCGCCTGTCCCCTGTACTCGGGACGAGTGCGTGCACATTGACTGGTGGAGTTGTAGACTTTTATTTAACTTCTTTTCTTTTATAGGCCGCACGTTCCTGCGCCGGGGGGACCTCCCCCGACACAGGAGCTTGCTTCCTGCTCGTTGCCTTTTCCTTCTTTTTTTTAGTGTTGTTTTTTTTGTTCGTTTTTTAAATCTTATTTTAAAGTAGCGTAGTACTAGGTAGTTTTTAATACGGCGTCTAATCCTCAAGTAGGCAGTCGCCAGATGAGCTCTTAAAAAAAACCCCAAAACAAACATGCTGATGTGCTGCCTGGCAACTGGGTGGGGGGTTTAGGCTTCGAGGCGCAGCTGGCTTCGTCGGTCTTGCAGAGCGGGCCACTCTAGGGCGTGATAATTAACGTTTTCGACCCGCGATAATAACAAGGTGCCCATGGCCATCAATGAAAACTTAAAAAAAAAACCTTCATGATCGACCCACCCTTGCTTCCCCACTGGATGTGATCATGGACTTCTCTTCGGACCAGGTGAGTTTGAGGCCTACGCGACAGCCCCTATCTCGGCCTCAAACGAAAATCGTCGCAGCTCCGTAAGGGGCGCGGCGATTTGCCGTGCTGACGGGACTCAGCCTCCCTTCGGGACCCAACTTAGCCTCTTCTCTTTTCAGACAGCCTGCGAATCTACCATACTTCCTCACTTTCCCTACAACCTCTCCTTCAACTTTCTCTGATCGACCTCTAATTTCACAGGGTTGATGCCGACCAGCTTCCTCTCGCCCAACTGACCCGGATCGGGGCTGAGAAGGTAGGAGACGACGTCACCTCTTCCATGAGCTCCGGTCTGGGATGGTGTTTTTTTAACAACCTGCTTCTCCTTTCAATCTATCCATTTTACGCCGTGCTCAAGGTGGAGCCGCCATGCCGATGGGCTGCCAGGCCACTAGGCAAGAGGAGTGGCCTCAATGGTGGCTGCTAGTTCTGCTTGCCCCGTACTCACCCATCGCAGAGTGGGCTACTGCGTGGGGTGATTAGCGTATGCATCCCGTAGAATAAATATGGTCACGATGGCCCCCAAAATATCTATATTCCGTTGTAAAATCGCCGGTGCCGCCCTCGGGCAGCTCTACCGAAAAAATGGAGTTTTCCCCCCGCCTATGCTTTCGCAGGTGACCCTCCAAAAACTCTTCAACCAGAGAGGATGGTTACTCTCCTTTGCCTATGGGTGTAGGGCCCCCCCTCATCCCCTTCTCTGGAGTTGCCCTTGGGCGACTTCCTTTCACCAGCGGCAGTCCCCTCCCCCCTTTACTTTCTAAGAGGACTGCCAAGAAAGGCAGGAGGCCGATTATTGACCGCTCCCGGTGGGAGCGGCACGATAGAGCCAACCCCCTTAGAGGAGGAGGGAAGATAGGACTGTGACAAGCTCCCTGAGTCGGTACGTGCCGGTTAGTATCGCTACCGCGTGAAAGCATTCGTGTCACTGCCGCGGAGGTGCTATTACTGTCACCGCTTAGGCTATACTAATAGCTCCTGTTGACGTGCAAAGTCGGGGTTACCCGAAATCTGTGTAAGTTGCTCCAAGGCCACACACGATAAGTCTAGATCGTGTGTGGCCAAGTGTGTCAATTGCGGAGAGCCGCACCCTGCTTCCTTGAAGCAATGTGGTGCGTATCTCATTGAGAAGGAAATCCTGGCTGTTCAGGCCCAGGATCGTCTCACTTCGTGAGGCTAAGGACTTGGTCCTTGCGTGTCTGGGACGTCTTATGCCTCAATGCTAAGAAAGACTCCTGGTTCTGCCCAGGACGCCACCCCGACCCATTCGTCGCTACGCTTCTGCTCGTTAAGCTTGTACAGCACCAGGAGTATCGCGTCGGCCTTTTTGGAGCACACTTAGTGTCACGCTGGAACCGTACCAGTGTATACGGATGGCTCCAAGTCGGAAGAGGAAGTCGGTTTCACGCCGTATCCCTTTGTTTGAAGTTGGGCGGGGCTCTGCCAGGCGCTGCGTCTGTCCTCCCGGCCGAGCTGGTTGCAATACACCGCTCGGTACGGGAGATTACGCGACGTGCCCGGTTCGGAGACCGGATTGGGATTTATAGCGACTCATAAAGTGCCCCGAGTGCATTGAAATCTCCGCATCCCCTGGTTCGCGATATCCGTGCGGGGAATAAGCTCGCCAAAGAGTCTGCGAGGACTGGGCGACCAGGCCAGCGTTTAACTCTTCCTCACACCGATTACATAGCAGGAATATGAGTAGCTCTCCGGGTTGCTTGGTAAAGAAGATGGGAGACGGTCGAGGAGAACTTAAAGTTGCGTGCCATTGCGCCGCGACTGTTCCTATAGACCTAGCCCCCAATGCCGCGACGGCTTCAGGTTGCTTTCTGTCGTCTCCAAATTGGACACACTCGCGGGACGCACCGCCATTTGATAGGCGCTCTCCTGCGCCTTATTGTGACGACTGCGTTGTCCCCGAGACTCTTTGGCGCATTCTCGTTGAATGTCCCAATCTTGGTGATCTTCGCGCACGTTACCTGTACCGGGATGGGCGGGGCCGCTACCGCTTGTCCTTTTTACTCGGGACGAGTTCGTGCACACTGACTTGTGGACTTTTTGAGTTTTGGGACATGGCTGGCCTTCTCCCCCTTATCTAACTTTTGCTGTTGCTGTTTTTTTTTGTAGGGCTTTCCCTCGACGCCCGAGCGTGCTTGCTGCCCTTTTAGTTTTTCCTTTTTTTATTGTTTTTTTTTTTGTTTAGGTTTTTTAATTTAGCCTAGTACTAGGCTGTGGTGAGTACGCCGACTTATGCCCAAGTAGGCAGTCGCCAATCGACTCCTTAAATTAAAAAAATATATATATCTGTCTTCTGCTCGCGGTCCCTCCGTTGCGCCCTCTCTTTTGCCTTTGGTCTCTTCTCATGTTCTTTCCTCTCTCGCGGACCGTGAGACCGACCGGGCTGAGACGCTGGTGGATTTTGGCAGTTCCTCCAGACGTCTGCCCCCGCTGTTACTTCCTTTCCTTTGCCTCAGTGCCAACGGAAGGGTTCCTCCTCACCCCGTTCGGAGTTCAAATGCGCTGCCTCTGATGAGGCTTGTTTGGTCCCCGAGTCGGTTGTTGTGGTGCTCTCCGTTTTGATGGCTTCTCCTCACCGGTCTCCGCTGACCTCTCACGTTAGCATCAGCGATGTCATTGTGACGGTGGAGGGTTACCCGGTTCCATATTTCCTTGCCTCCTATTCCGGTTCCTTCTTCCTTTTTCTTTCTGTTCAGTCTTCGGTGTCTCCTACCCCAGTTCCGTCTGCCTTGCGTCCTACCCCTGTTTCGCCTTCCTTGCCTCCCTACCAGTTCCGCCTTCCTTGCCTCCTACCCCAGTTTCGTCTTCCCTGCCTCCTACACCAGCTCGTTCCTTGCCCCCTGCCCCTGTTCCTTCATCTCCTTCTGACCCAATTTCCTCTTTACCCTTAGACCCCGTTCATTCCTTACCCTCTGACCCCGTTCATTCCTTACCCTCTGACCCCGTTCATTCCTTACCCTCTGACCCCGTTTCCTCCTTACCCTCTGACCCCGTTACCTCCTTACCCTCTGACCCCGTTACTTCCTTACCCTCTGACCCCGTTCCCTCCTCACCCTCTGTCCATTTTTCGTCTTCTGTTCCATCTTCTTCGCATCTTAGTTCTCGTCCATCTCTGCTCGATCTTCCTTTTCCTCTGGGCCATGAGCCATCCACGTTGGGAGTTCGGTTCAGCTGTCGCCTCCCGCCGTTCACGCAGCCAAGTCCGTGCCGGGTGCGTCTCCGGCTCATCGCAATTTGTCTCTTGCCCCTTCTGGGCCTTCTAGTAGTCGGGAACCTTCGACGGTTTCCGTCACTAGAATCCCGACGTTAGTGTCGAGACGACAGTAATGTCTGTCACCCTACACTGGAATTGTCAAGGGGTTCTTCCCAAGTGGGAGGAACTCCAGCTCGTGTTTTCTAGCGTTAGGCCCGTGGTTGTCTGTTTCGAAGAAAATAAACTTCGGACTCGCCCCTTCCTGGTGCTTTCGCACTTACGGGTGTTCAATTCCATCTCCCCCTGCTGGGGGCGTGTCCCATGGTGGTGCATCTCTTTTAATTTCCTCTTCGCTATTTTCTGCGACACTTTCTATTCCTACTACCATGCAGGCTGTTGCTGCGAGGGTTTTTATCTCCAAACTTTTAACTGTTTGTTTTGCGTACATCCCCCCGGATTCTATAAGTCAGTTACCTAACCCGTTTTTATTACTTGGTGATTTTATTGCTCGCCACCCATCTTGGGATGATACTGCCCGTAATCCCCGGAGCGGTGTCGTTGAGTCCTTTTATTATCCGATTCCCCTTTTCTTTTAAATTCCGGTGATCTTACTTACAATCATTTTCAAACGGATTTTTTTAGTGCTGTAGACTTGTCGTTATGTTCGCCCGACTGTTTCCTCGATTTCCGGTGGTCGATTCGGGACGACCTTTCCGGGAGTGATCACTTCCCGATCGTCCTGTCGGCCACCTTTCCTGGCCCGTAAGGGGCGCGGCGATTTGCCATCCTGGCCGACGTGCTGACGGGATTCAGCGCTCCGTCCGGCCCCAGCTTAGCCTCCCTTCCTTCTGAAAGCCTGCTTTCTTACCCTACATCCTCACTTTCCACACACTCTTCCACAATTTTCTCTGGTCGGCCTCTAATTTCACAGGGTGGATGCCGACCAGCTTTCCCAGTCAACTATTGCGGATCGGGGCTAAGAGGGGGAAGGACAATGCCCTATCACCCCTGAGCTCCGGTTTCGGGTGGTTGGTTTTTAAAAACCTGCTCCTTCCCCACCCTCATCCTCTTCATACCCACTTTCTTTATCTCAATGAACTATCAATTTTACGCCGAGCCCAAGGTGGAGCCGCCATGCTGATGGGCTGCCTGGTCACTGGGCGGGAGGTGTGGCTCCGTATTCACCCTTCGCAGCGCAGGCTACTGCGTGGGGGTGATTAGTGTTTGCATCCCGCAATAAGAACGGTCCCCATGCCCAATGATGGAAATTTTTAAAAAACTCCCCATCACCCGACCCCTGCTCCTCCACCGGATTTGCTCATGGACCATTCTTCGGACCAGGCGAGTTCGAGGCCTACGCGACAGCCTATATTTCGCCCTCACACGAAAAGCGTCGCAGCAACCACTCTGAGGTCGCCCCCTCGAAATATTACTCAACCTTCTCGTGCTCAACAGCACCATAACCTCCGCCGAAAACCGACGACAAACCTACATAGCATCCTAGCTCCCTCTGCTTAATCTCGCTATATATCATTATGTGTTCCAGAAGAACAAAAGGTCTATAGTTTACACACGTACTACGCCTTAAAATTTTTTTTCCCTAATGCCATGCCTTACTTCTCAATCGTCGACTTCCCGTAGGATGCGCGGTGATTTGCCATCCTGGCCGCCGTGCTGACGGGACTCAGCACCCCGTCCGACCCCAGCTTAGCCTCTTCTTCCTTCAAAATACTTGTTTCTTCGCTTTTCATACAACCTCTCCCACAACTTTCTCTGGTCAGCCTCTAATTTCACAGGGTAGATGCTGACCTTCCTCTCAGCCAACCGTCCCGCATCGGGGCTGAAGGGGTGGGGGACAATGTTCCCTAACCCCTGAGCTCCGGTCTGGGGTGGCTGGTTTTTAACAACCTGCTTCATCCCCACCCATACCTTCCTCACATCCCTTTTCCTCTCCTCTTCACAATCTATATTTTTTTACGCCGTGTCTAAGGTGGAGCCGCCATGCCGATGGACTGCCAGGCCACCAGGCAGGAGGGGTGGTCCGAAATGGCGGCGTCTGGCTCTGCCAGGCCTGTAAGCACCTCTTGCAGTGCGGGCAACTGCAAGAGGTGATGAGCTATTGCGTCCCGTAGCACAAATAGGGTCACCATGCCCATGGATGAACTCATAAAACCTCAAACCCCTTTTAACTCCCCCTTGCTCATCGACGGAGCCGCCTCGGGCAGCTCCAGCCCAAAAATGGAGGTCCATCCCCCTGTGCTTGCGCAGGGGACCCTCCATATTTCTCTAACCGGAGAGGAGGCTTACTCCTCTCCTTCGCCTACGGGTGCAGGGGACTCCCCCTCACCCCCTTCTCTAGAGGTGCTTTCGGGCACCTCCCCTTTTCCAGCGGCGGTCCCCTCTTTTCTTTCCAAGGGGACTGCCAAGAAAGCCAGCAGGCAGCCCATTGCCGACCGCCCCTCGTGTAAGCGGCTCGGTAGGGCAAACCCCCTTAGGGGGAGAGGGAAGCCAGGCCCCTTCGGTCGCTTCCCTCAAAAGACCTGCTGGCAAGAATTTTAAACCTTGTCGGGGTCAAGGCCTGTGCCTCCCCACACAAGACTAGCGCCACTGCCACGGGGACCTGCGATGTCCTGGGAGGGGATGGCCAACTGGAGGCCCTTCCTGTGATAGGCATGGTCCTTGAGGAAACACATGGGGGGGAATCCGAGCTCGGCGCCAAATACCGAACCTGAATCCGCCCCTATGCAAGGTCCTCCTCAAACGGCTGGGCATCTGAGGCAGTACAAGGAGGGGATGGATCTCCTCCGGATGGTGCCCCTGCGACGACCAGGACCTTCTCCATTTTGGAGAAGGACCTGGCTGAGGCCGGTCCATCTGGCCTAGGGGCTTCTACCGGCGGAGGTGAGAAGCGGGTTTATTCCTCGCCCTCCTCTCATAAAAAGAAAAAGAAGACAAGAAAGACTAAGAAGACTCGGGGCTCCTCTCCATCCGCGGGGGCTACGGGGACGGATGGGTCTGCTGCCACTTTGGCAAGCGACCAATCCAAGATCGGCACATACGGCTCCTCTGCCCCCTCCCCCGGGTACGGAGCTCCTGACCATGACAAATAACAAAAGTGCACAGGGTGGAGCCTCGATGATATCGGGGCCCCTCATTCAGAGGTTACCTGGCGTTTTCGAGCCCGCTGGCTTCAAACGCTTCCTCGTTATTCGCTCCACTGATGGCACCATGTTGTCCAAGGGCAACATGATCCATCAGAGGAGAGGATTAGCTAGTGCAATTGGTAGAGAGCCGAAGGTAACCCGTTTCTCGGACGGGAGCCTTCCGGCGAATGCGGTGAATCCCGCCGAGGCGGCCAAGATAAGTGCTCTTCGGAATCTTCATGGCACCCCGGTGAGTGTGACGCCGCACTCTACCATGAACTTTGTGAAAGGATTAGTTTATGCAAGGGAACTCGTTGACTACTCCATTGAGGACATCACCCTAGAGCTGGCCGACCATAGGGCGGTCAAGGTCGAACGTGTGATGAGAAAACAGGGAGGGGCCTCGAGACCCACCCCTACACTCTTCGTCACGTTCGACTGTGACAAGCTCCCTGAGTCAGCGCGTGCCGGTTGGTACCGCTGCCGCGTGAAGGCATTCGTGCCACTGCCGCGGCGGTGCTATTACTGTCACCGCTTCGGCCATATGAATCGTTCTTGTAGACGTGCAAAGTCGGGGTCACCCGAAGTCTGTGTAAATTGCTCCAAGGTCGCACACGATAAGTCCAAATCGTGTGTAGTCAATTGCGGAGAGCCGCACCCTGCTTCTTCGAAGCAATGTGGTGCATATCTCCTTGAGGAAGAAATCCTGGCCGTTCAGGCCCAGGATCGACTCTCATTCCGCGAGGCAAAGGACTTGGTCCTGGCGCGCCCGGCTCTGCCTGGGACGTCATATGCCTCAATAGTTATAAAGGCACCCTCTGCTCCTGGCCCATCCAGGCCAACGAGCACGGTTGTTTCCACGCCCATTCGGAGCCTTTCTGCGGGCTCTACCCAACCCGGGCGCTCCCGTAGTAAAGCTGGTGGCAAAAAGGGTTCATACCCAGCCCTGGCTAAAACCAGGGCTATCCCTTCTTCCCCCAGCGTGACCGTTTCCCGTAAGGCGAAACGGCCACGCGCCTCCACCGAGTCGTTAGACTCACAGGAGGCAACCCCCCTGAAAATGGTCGCTAGGCCATCTTCCGGGGTTCCTAAAGCTGTTCCCCAAAAGGAGGACAGCAACAAAGGAGCTTCGGCTCCTTCGCCCACGCCCCGAGGTGGAGCGAGTGGCTCGGAGACGGTGGTTCCTCAAAAAGAGGGCCCCCCGCCTCCGGAAGACGCAACGCCTGCCTAAGGTTTCGAGGCGGAGGGAGGAAAAGACTCGCATGGCGAGCCCAACCTCCCCCAATAAGTCCTCGAAGGCGACAGCGCCTTCAGCGCTTTGTCCGGCCAACAGCGCCCGGGGTTCTGCCCCCGGGAAGCGTACGGCCATTCCCGTGAGGGTCTTCTGTTCGAGGAGGGCCCCCGCGTCTTCTCCGAGCTAGGCCTGGAGGGCATATTCCTTCAATGGAATTGCCGTGGACTCCGGGCCAACTGGGACGAGCTGCGGAGGCTCGTCTCATCCCGTTCCCCGTTAGCTATCGTTTTGCAGGAGACCATGCTAGGCGCGTGCCCCCTGCCCGCCCTTCCGTGTATAAGGGTCTTGTGACCCCACCACCGCGGGATGGCCGGGCTGAGGGATGCGCGGTTTACACCCGGCATGATGTCTCTGTTCTTCCTTTGTCTTTAGATACCTCCTTTCAGGCAGTGGCTGTGCAGCTGCACCTGGATAGGAGGTATACTCTGATTTCTGCGTACATTCTCCTGTCAGCGGACTTCGACGCGGGGGACTTCCGCCGCGTCGTGGCACGGTTGCCGAGACCCTATCTCTTGCTTGGAGATCTGAACGGCAGGTATCCTCTCTGGGGAGATTACTCCATAAATCCCAGGGAATAAGTCCTTGCCGATCTGATCGAAGAGCTTGAGATGGGTGTCCTAAACGTGGATGACTTTACGGATCACTGCCCGAGAACCGCTTCATTTTCTTGCCTCGACCTATCTTTGTGCTCTTCGGATGCACAGCCAGATTTTGATTGGGAGGTGGTCGATGACCTCCATGGTAGTGATCACTTTCCCATTCAAATATCATCTTTCGGGCAACTGCCGCCTGAGAGACCACCTTGGTGGTGCTTGGCGCGGGCGCAGTAGCCTTCATTTCAGGAAATGACTGAATTCTCTATCTCAGTCGAGGAGTTTAGGTCGGTAGATGAGATTGTTGAGTTCTTCTCCGGCAACCTCATCGCCGTGGGCCTGACTACTATTCCTAGGACGTCTGGCCGTTTTGCACGCCGACCACTCCCATGGTGGTCGGCCGAGTGTGAGACGGCCCTGAAACTGAAGCGTTTCAGGGCATAAGTGTCTTCACTTAACGGGAAGACCCCTTTAGCTGAGGTGTGGAAGCGAGTCAAAAGGATTCGGGGCAAGTTCTCGCAGGACCCCCCTCCAGGTGAATGGGACTGCAATCTCGGACCCCGCGTCCGTGGCGGAATCCTTCGCGACCGCTTTTTCTCAATTCTTTAGCCGTGATGCTGCTCCGCCAGCATTCAATGCACGTCGTGATTTCGCGGAATGCCGCCGGCTGGACTTTACCTCCAGAGGCGGAGAATTCTTCAACGACAAGATTACTGTGAGTGAGTTGCGTTCCGCTCTCGCTTCGTGCGCAGACACCACCCATGGTCCGGACGGTGTCCTCTACGCCATGCTTCGACACCTGGGTGAGCGAGGCATGGCCTTTCTGTTAGATTTGTTCAACAGGATCTGGGTGGAAGTCTTCTCCCAGACTCATGGTGAATCGCTACTGTGCTCGCCTTTCGCAAGCCGGGGAGAGATTACTCTACTCCGACCGGTTTCCGCCTAATCTCTCTAACCTCTTGCGTGTGTAAGTTGATGGAGAAATTGGTAAATGTTAGATTAGCCTATTTCCTGGACAGCGGAGGCCATCTGTCTTCTGCACAGTGAGCTTCCGTAAGTTCCACTCCACGTCGGATGCTTTGCTCCGACTGGAAAATGCCGTCTGCGAGGCTTCCCTTCGTAGACAGCACTACGCCACGGTGTTTTTCGATCTGGAGAAGGCCTATGATACCGCATGGCGATACGGTATCATTGAGACTCTCCACACGATGGGGGCGAGGGGATGCCTCCCAAAGTTTATATCTGAATTTTTGCGAGATCGTCGATTCCGCGTACTGGTGGGGGAAGCCCTCTCCGGCCCAAAGGAGCAGGAAGAGGGTGTCCCGTAGTGAAGTGTCCTCAGTGTCACACTCTTTGCCCTGAGCATCAACGGCATCCCCTCGGTGCTGCCGGAAGATGTTCTCGCTACGCTCTACGTGGACGACCTTTCGATCTCTTTTGGCGCGGCCCAGATGCCTACTCTGGAGCGTCGACTCCAACAGGCATTGAACCGCGTCTCTCGCTATGCCAAAGCGCACAGGTTTCGGTTTTCTTTGGCCAAGACTAAGGTGGTGCACTTCTGCCGCCATCCACGGCTTCACCCCGACCCAGATTTGTTTCCTAATGGGGTGCGCCTGGATGTGGTTGAATCGAACCGTTTCCTTGGTCTTGTATTCGACCGACGCCTCACCTGGGAGGCTCATATTCGCAGCCTTAGGGTCTCTTTACCCGCGCCATGGACATTCTCTGTTCCGTGAAGTTCAGCGCTTGGGGCGCTGATAGGGCTACTGCCTTACTTTTTTATCGATCCTTTGTTCGCTCGAAGCTCGACTACGGATGCGAGTTTTATGCATCCGCAGCCGAGCGTTTATTGCGGAAGGTGGATTCGATCCACCACACCGGCCTTCGCCTTGCGACCGGTGTTCTCCGCACTTCCCCCATTGAGAGCCTGTTGGTCGATGCTGGGAAGATGCCACTCGCTCTGCGCCGCGGGCAGTGCATTACCCGCCTGTACGCGCGAGCCCGGCGCCTCCCTCAGTCGCTAACAGCTCTCACTGCATCCGCAGCTGATCTCGATGGTGCCTATGCCGCCGAGAGACGCCAGTCATACCCTAAGCCCTTTAGGTTTAGGGCCAGGAAACCCCTTCGAGAGATAGATATAGCTCTCGGGCCGGTGGCGCCCCTGGTTCTGCCCAGGACGCCACCCTGGAGGGTACCACATTTTGCTATTTGTCGCCACGCCTCTGCTCCCAAAGTTTGTACTGCGCCGGCAGTATTGCGTTCGACCTTTTTGGAGCACACATCGTGTCACGCTGGAACCGTGCCAGTATATACGGATGGCTCCAAGTCCCAAGAGGGGGTCGGCTTCCACGCCGTATCCCCTCTGTTTGAAGTCAGCGGGGCTCTACCAGGCGCTGCGTCTGTCTTCACGGCCGAGCCGGTGGCAATACACCACTCGGTATGGGAGATTACGCGACGTGCCCGGTTCGGAGACCGGATTGGGATCTATAGCGACTCACAAAGCGCCCTGAGTGCTCTCGGGGCATTGGAATCTCTGCATCCCCTCGTTCGCGAGCCGGGCAGATGTCGAGATTATCTTCTGCTGGGTTCCTGGACATGTAGGAATTGCGGGGAATTAGCGCGCCGATGAGGGCGCCAAAGAGTCCGCGAGGACTCTGCGACCGGACCAGCGTTTCGCTCTTCCTCACACCGACTACATGGCAGGAATACGGGCAGCTCTTCGGACTGCTTGGCAAAGAAGATGGGAGACGGTCGAAGGGAACTTAAAGTTGCGTGCCATTGCGCCGCGACTGTTCCCATGGACCTATCCCCCAATGCTGCGGCGGCTTCAGGTTGCTTTCTGTCGTCTCCGAATCGGGCACACTCGTGTGACGCATCGCTATTTGATGGAGCGCTCGCCTGCGCCCTATTGCAACGACTGCGTCGTCCCCCAGACTGTTCGGCACATTCTTGTCGAATGTCCCAGTCTGGGTGATCTTCGCGCACGACACCTGTCCCGGTACCGGGATGGGTGGGGTCGCTACCGCCTGTCCCTTGTACTCGGGACGAGTGCGTGCACTTTGACTGGTTGACTTGTTGACTTTTGGGGGGAGGCCGGCCTTCTCCCTTTCATTTAACCCGGTTTAATTGTTGTTTTTGTTATTGTTTTGTTATTGTTATTGTTATTTCTTTTTATTGTTGTTTCCTGTTCAATTTTTTAAAGTAGCCTAGAACTAGGCTGTTTGTTTACAGCGACTTATGCCTAAGTCGGTGTCGCCAGATAGCCCCTTAAATAATAATACAAAAAAAAATCAATCGTCGACTCACGCGCGAAAGTAATAGTCCGCGCTACCACAGAGTTATTTTCCGAACGCCTGCTCATCTTACAATCTCTCGGCTCTCTCAAAATCTCCGCCAGTGACAAAAATGAATTTAATGTCAGGAATTGCACAGTCCTGGTAGATAACTTCTTCCCAGGACCTGATGCTACAGATGAATTCATCTCTTCCGCCATTAAAGCAGTTTTCACAGACCAACACCACAATGTTGAGTTGATTAGTATTTAAAAAAAACATCATCTTTTCGTTCCTCCATCCCATTTAGGGTTGCTAAGATAACCCTAAAACAACAAACAATACCGCTGTTTATAAAATTTGCAGGAACACGCATACGAGTCCAAAAAGAACACCCTACCCCACTCCAGTGCCCTAACTCCAACAGATTTGCCCACTCGGCAAAATATTGTAAGAGCACCGATAACCCGTGCTTCTGATGTGGAAAATTGGGACACAATGCCCCAGATTGCACAGAAGAGACGCAATGCCTCAACTGTGGCGGCCCACTTCATGCCCGCCACAAGAAGTGCCCTCACTACCTCTACCATCAGGAGATCCGCGTTCGCTCCCTACGATCTGGCATATCTAGACGTCAAGCGAAAATAGACATGTGTGAAGAAGGCATCACATTGTCAACACGCACCTTTTCCGCCGTGACGAGTTGTTCACCTAGAATTCTCGTCGCTCAACCCAAGGCTAGTACATCGGCACTCCGTGCCGACCATCCGACCACAGCCTCTCTAGTTCCAACGGTTATCATTCCCTTGAAGCAGCGCACGCATCAAGCTACACCTTCGCAGCAAGGCGAATTAATGGAAGAGGCAATGTTGTCTCCCAGTCTTGATGGAGCACGGCTCACCTCTTCCCGTCGAATAGTGCCACAGTCGCCCGAAGTACATGTGGTACAACTATCTTCAAGATCCGAGTCACCTCCCAATCGCAAGAAGAGACCGAAGTGGAAGACTCCCAACTCGATCACCTTACTTCCCTTTATATGCATCAAATAGTGAACTTGCCCTTGTGTCACCAGCAACTGAACCCTCAGTGATCCCAGTCGATGATGACCTTGGTGATCGCCCAACTACTCAGGCCCCCGTTTCTACTGAAGGCCCGATAAATCCGGAAACTGTCTTTACTCTGAGTAAGCCGCTACCCTTTCCCCTTGACCGCAGATTATCGCTGCCCAATGTTACTCCTGATAGTTTATTCCTTAGCCCCCCGCGGATCAATCGTGAGGGAGGTGGAGGCTGTAAGCGCGCTCTACTTTTCTCTCCGCCTCTTTCTCTCTGAGTTCTGGCAACGTCAAACGTACCGACTCGATGACGATGTCCCACGCTCCCCGGGAGCAATGAGCTCTTCAGATGAAAACTTGGCTTTACGACATTAAATCATGCACCTCGTATAGCCCCTCGCAAAGTATGTCCGAGTAAATACCTTCACCGGACGAGAGAGATCTTGTAGAGCTCTCGCTCGCTAAGCTACATGGAATCGGTCCGCCAGACCATCCCCACTGTATAGACAAGAACACTGATATCACCAAGCGTAAATAAAACCGCAGAAACCACCCCACTACTGACCCTGATCAATCGTGTGATTACTTGGCCGACTCATCACCATGCCTTATGCCCCCTCGTCCTACCTAACTGCCACTCCCTGATTACAGATTATGATCTACCTCCCGGTTGTACAGCTGCCAATATAGCTTCCTACGACCCGACATCATCTCCAAATTCTTCTACGACCACCAAGCAAACTACCCACCAATCACCAGCAAACCCTTTAACCAACGCTCATGATGTACCCACTGATAACGTACCGCCCCCTCTCTGAATACGCCCGGACCAAAACGATTGAACCATACTCCCGCCCCTTTGTGCAACTCAACCTTTAACGCTCTAACGCCATCAATCTTCTGCCTAACATGGAATATCCGCGGACTACCAGCCATTTACGTCTCGCTAAAGGCCCTCTTAAAACAATTTCTCCCCGGAGTGATTTGCTTCAGTGAAACGAAGCTCCAAGATCCCTCTTACTTTTCTCCTGCCGGCTACACCCAGGTCAGCCATCTACATCCCCAATTTTATGGCAACCTCATCTTGGTCCGCACGGATATACCCGTTACCACCATTCCCCTCCGCACAAACCTTAATGCCCTCGCTGTTCACCTTCACCGATCTACGCTCTTAACTGTGTGTTCAATATACCTCCCACCCTCCAAGCCAATCACCTTTGCCCTCCTGAGTGAACTTGTCTCCTAACTCCCAAAACCATTCCTTTTATCTGGAGACTTTAATGCTCGTAACCAGTACTGGTACGACACCATAAACAACAGCAAAGGACATGTCGTACTAGACATAGTCTTACAACGAGACCTACAAATCATCAACGACGAAGCCCCTACCCATTATCATCCTCAGACAGACTTCTTTACCCACATAGATCTCTGTCTGTGCTCAACTGACTTCCCGCCTGATCAACTCTTCAGAGTATTTGATCTGTGTGGAAGTGACCATTATCCCCTGCTCCTAGATCTTGTCCCTCTCTCCCCCATCTCCCCAAGACCGGATTGGGTTTATCAGAAAGTTGACTGGGAATCCTTCTTAACATCATCGTCTTCCATAACTGTCTGATGATACAACGCAAGGCACATCTTGCTTAAAACAGTTTGTGGAGCTTTTTTCAGCAACGGCTCACAAACGTGTTCCACTAGCAATGTTCAACTCAAACCTTCGGTCCCCTGGTGGAATAAAGACTGTAGCACCGCTAAGCGTGAACGAAATAGGCTGCATCGGACCTTCCGAGATAATCCCAGCACGTCTTCATACATCACCTATAAAAGACAATGCGCCCTCGCCCGCCGGACCTTCCGTCAGGCAAAGCGCCACTCGTGGATCCAATACGCATCTTCTATTTCTTCCCACACACTTTAACCAAGGTTTGGCGAAGAATACATAAAATGCGCGGCTCGTCACGACACCGACACTTCCCCATCCTCCGTCACAATGACAACCTCGTCAGTGCTCCCGAGGACGTTGCACAGCTTATTGCGAATAGTCTCGGCTCAATCTCCCATGGACCCCTCCTCCCCGAATTCAATCGTCACAAAGCATTAAGGGAATCGCAACCATTAATGTTCAAGACCTCTAGGAAACTGTGCTACAATGAACCCTTCTCGATGAAAGAACTCCAGGAGGCACTCTCATCGTGTAAGAACTCTACCCCTTCAGAAGATTTAATATCATACACCCTTATCCAACATGCCCATGCAAATGCCCTCCAGTGCCTCTTAACAATTTACCCGACGCAAACGATTCCTAGGATAAGCCTTAATATTTCTGGCTCGCCGATCAAATTCACCACCCATACTAAATTCCTAGGCCTTATATTCGACCAGCATATGACAGGGCGATATCATATTGAAGACCTCGTGAGAAGATGCGCTCCTGTACTTGCCCTTATGGCCTCTTTATCAAAACTACACTGGGAAGCTGACTACCGCACACTCCTCGAGATCCACAGGTCGCTCTTTCAAAGCTCGACTACGACTGCCACCTGTATGTCTGCTTCCAAAAGCATGCTAAATAAACTAAACCCGCTCCATCACAGAGGCCTGCGCCTTGCTACAGGGGCATTTAAGTCTTTTTCCCTGTTCTATCTCTCTATGCTGAAACAGGATTCCTCCCTCTTTCATCTCGCCGTAATGAATACTGCCTCCGATCCTACATCAGATCCCTCCGTATGCGATCTAAACTCGCTCGAATTCTCTGCTCCACATCCCCTCCACCAGAGAATCGCCCTCGTACCTTCTATTCATATACATTGCGTATAGCACAGCTTTTGGAGAAATTCGAGCTTAGACACCTCTCAGTTGCGGTGGAAACACCACCAACGCTACCCCCATGGACCCGCAAGAGTGCTAAGTTCTGTGAACCTTTCTTGAGAGGCCCCAAGGATCAAATACCAACTGCAGCTCAACGCGACATGCTTCAAGAACATGCAGAAACTCACACCAGTGAAACTCGTATTTACTCCGACAAGTCGAAAACTGCTACAAGGACTGGATGCGCTGCTGTCCTTCCCTCTCATACCTTACGCTCCACCCTACAGCCTACAACATCTGTCTTCTCAGCAGAGCTCGTGGCCATAAAAATAGCCTTACGTGCCCTCGGTCTCCATTCCCCAGGGTAATATACAATATTTTCGGATTCTATGAGTGCGCTGACTTCCCTTCAGCGATTGTCCCTCCGACACCCTGTAGCCATAGAAATCTTAGAAACCCTACATCTTTTGATCGGACGCTCTTACTCCTTATCATTCTGCTGGCTCCCCGGACACTCAAACATCCAGGGAAATGAAACGGCTGACCTAGAAACAAAGAAGGCCGCCCTCCATACTGCATCGTCCATACCTCAATCACCGATCTTTCACAGAGACTACATCCCTCTCATACGTAAATTGGTCAGAGAAGAATGGGAGCGATGTTGTAACTTGTATGGTCATCCTCACCTACTCCAACTCGAGGAAAACGCTTCCCCGTGGCCATCGTCATACTCTTCCACCAGATGGCATGAAGTTGTGCTGTGCCGCCTGCGAATCGGTCACTGTCGCCTCACCCATGGCCATTTAATGGCTAACGAAGAACCACCATCTTGCCAGACGTGTCACACTCTTAGTGCAATATATTCTGCTCACCTACCCCCGATACTCTGCCCATCGAAAGAAGTATTTGGGTCTTCACCCCCCACCTTTGCTTCTATTCTCGGAGAGTCTGCCCATGTTGTGCCCAACTTATTGGGATTTCTGGAAGATGTCGGCCTTACTTCCAAAATTTGATACCTTCGTAACTTATAATATTTGTCCACATATCCGATACTTTAGCCGTTTCTTTGCTGTCCTGTATTTTAACTATAGTTTATTCTAGCCTTTTTCTTTCCATTTTTTATGGGAAAGCTACCAGTCCCATGTTGTTGTTCTTTTTATTGTTTTAAACTTTTATGACCACTTAAGCCAGATGAGCCTAAATGGCAGAACAGGCTATAAATCCTTAAAATTAAAATCCCTCCCTCCTCGTTGGGATCCGCGGCGAGCAAATTGGGTTGTATTCCGGGAGGCTTTCTTCACAGATGCCGCCCTAGGTTCCTTCGATACCGAGGTTACAATCTTTCTCACACCGATTACATTGCAGGAATATGAGCAGCTCTCCGAGCTGTTTGGCAAAGAAGATGGGAGACGGTCGAGGAAAACTTAAAGTTGCTTGTCATTGAGCCGCGACAGTACCCATGGACCTACCCCTCATGCTGCGACAGCTTCAGGTTGCTTTCTATCGTCTCCGAATCGGACACACTCGCAGGACGCACCGCCATTTGACGGAGCGCTCGCCTGTGCACTACTGTGAAGACTGCGTTGTCCCCCAGACTGTTCGGCACATTCTTGTTAAATGTCCCAGTCTGGATGATCTTCGTGTACGCGGGGTCGCTACCGCTTGTCCCTTGTACTCGGGATGGGTTTGTGCACACTGACTTGTAAACTTTGACTTTTTGGAGGAGGCTAGCCTCCTTCACTTTATTTAACAGGCTTTTTTTGTAAGTTGATCGTTCCAGTCCCGGGGGGGAGCGGGCCTTCCCCCGACGGCGGAGCGTGTTTGTTGCCCTTTTCCTTTTTTATCGTTATTGTTGTTGTTTTTTGTTTTGTTATTAATTTTTATTTTAATTTAGCCTATTCCTAGGCTGTCGTGAGTACGGCAACTTATGCCCAAGTAGGCAGTCGCCAGATGGGCTGCTAAAAAAAAAAAAATCCTTCGATACCGTTGATTCAGTGGTCTCATATTTTACGACCCATATTTTAGAGGCTGCTGAGCGCTTTGTTCCGCGGAGGTGCCCTGTTGCGGGGCGCTCCGACGTCCCCTAGTGGTCGAGGGATTGCGCGTCGGCTATCCCGTTATTGGCGGAACCCGATCGTCTCGAATAGGGTTGATCGGAACCGAGCTCTTGCCATCCGCCAGAGGACCCTCCGTGAGTCTTGGCGCTGGTACGTATCTTCCATCTCTTCGTCCACGTCGTTGATTCGGGTTTGGAAGCGGATCAATAAAACCGTGGCGCTACGCTGGCCCTACTACCCACACTCTGGATATCGGAGGCTCGCTTGTGTCGGATGGGCAGTTGTTCACTGATGCTCTGGCTGTCCATTTTTTTTTCGGTGAATAGCGCTGATAGCTATCCTTGACGGTTTCTCGATCATAATACCGCTATAGAGTCGCCTTTTAAATTTTACCACGTGCGCAACCTACTCTTATAATGCTCTCTTTTCCGTCTATGAGCTGCGGCATGCTTTGTCTCACTGTGGCTCCACCTCCCAGTGACGATTGCATTTACTATGACTTTCTCCGTCGTCTTCGTCTTTGGTTGACCTATACAACCTGCTTTGGGTCAAAGGGATTTATCCCGTCTCCTGGTGTGTGTGTGTGTGTGGGGGGGGGGGGGGGGGGTTCTACCCTTTCTCAAGCCCGGTAGGGACGGTTTGGACCCCAGTTACTATCGCCCAATTGCTTTTTGGCGCTGCCACAGTAAGCTATTCGAGAGGATGGTTCAAGTTCACCTTACTTGGTTTTTGGAGCCCAACTCGCTCCTCTCTCCATTTCAGTGCGGTTTTCGCAGCGGTCGTAGTACTCTTGACTACCTCATCCGTTTGGAAGACTCCATTTTACGAGCTTTTTCCTCCAGGCATCAGGTGTTGGCGGTGTTTTTCGACATTGAGAAGGCATACGACACCACCTGGAGTTATGGTGCTTTACGTCAGTTATATGATTGGGGTATGAGGGTTTTTTTTACCTGTTTTTATTCGAGAATTTTGATCGTCCCGTAATTATAAGGTCCGTGTTGGGGATGCTTTCTCAGGCTTGCGGGTTCAAGAGGAGGGTTTTCCCCAGGGGGTGTTTTAAGTGTGACACGTTTTACCATTGCTAGTAATAGTCTGGTGTCCACTCTTCCTTAGAGGGTTTCGGCTTCTCTCGTCCTGGATGACTTGGTGTTGTTTTGTTCAACTCCCCGCTTGCCCTCTCTTGCCCGTCGATTACAGCTGGCAATTGATGCCATGTCGGGTCGTGGTGTCTCCAAGGGTTTCCGTTTTTCGGTCACAAAAACGAAGGCCATTCATTTTGATCGGGGTCGTGGTGCCCTTGGTCCCCCTTGCCTCTTCTTGGTAGGTGATTGAATATGTCCCCGTCTTTAAGTTCTTGGGTTTAACACTTGATAGCATGCTCACTTGGCTGCCCTATTTGCGTCGCTTGAGGTGTCCTGTTCGATTTGCTTAGGGTTTTATCACATAGCACTTAGGGGTGTTAATAGGCACACCTTGTGGTCGCTTTATTCAGCACTGGTCCAATCCCAGCTGGACTACGGTTGCCAGGTGTACTCTTCAGCGTCTCCTTCAGCCTTGAAGATCCTTGACCCTGTTCGTTCGCTTGGGGCCTGTCTTAGTAGTGGAGTCTTTCGCACCTCGCCTATCCCTAGCCTCTTTGTTGATGGTTGCGTGCTTTCCTTGCGATATCACCGACTGCAGGTGTTCCTACGATCCCTGTTTCGTGTTCAGCAATACCCTTCATCCCCAGTCCATGAGTGCCTTTTTTGCCCTGTCCTCTTCTGCATCTTTTGATCGGCGGCCATCTTTATCCGGCCTCTGGGGCTCCGGATTGGGGACCATCTCGCCTCCCCGGGTATTCCCGGGGTGTTGTTGGCCCTACCATTCCCGCCGGCTCCGTGTTGGAGCGTTCGCCCTCCTGAGGTCTGTACTGCTTTTTGGCATTTCGAGAAAGATTCTACTGACCCTCGTCTATTAAAGTGCTTGTTTCTTGAACATGTGTGTTCTCATGCTCACCAGCGTCCCATCTATACTGATGGCTCGAAGTCGGACCTCGGTGCTGGGGCGGCCGCGGTATCCTCTCCGGAGTCTCTTCGGTCCGCCCTCCCTCCTGTAGCATTCGTTTTTACCGCATAGTTGACGGCCATTCTTTTGGCTTTTAATTTGATTTTATCCCTCAATTCTTCAGATTTTATTGTTTTTAGCGATTCCCGGCCTGCTTTGGAGGCGGTTCTTTCTTTTACGTCCACCCACCCTTTGGTTTTACGAACTCGCTCCTGGCTGGTTAGAAATGTCTCCCGTTACAGGGGGCTTATGTTGGGGTCCCGGGTATAGCGTACGAAAAGTGCAGGCGACCGGCTTAAAAGCTTTGTTTGAATGAGTCTTTTTAGACTCAGGATGGCCGAGTGGATTCGCCGCTGGCTAACAGTGGTCCAGCGACGCGGGAAGCTGTTCGCAACTCGCCTACGCTATTATTTTTTCTTTGCCCCCTTTCCTACTCCTCTATCTACAATGATGCCCAGACCCGGGAGGGGGAGCGTTAACCCTTGGATAACATTTCCAAACGGGCTCTCTTTATTTCTTCAAAATACGCTCCGCTTCTAGGAGGGGCGGTTTATAGCGTACGAGAAGTGCAGGCGAGCGGCTTAAAAGCTTCGTTTGAAAGTCTTTTTTGGGAGACTCAGGATGGCCGAGTGGATTCGCCGCTGGCTAACAGTGGTCCAGCGACGCGGGAAGCTGTTCGCAACTCGCCTACGCTATTATTTTTTCTTTGCCCCCTTTCCTACTCTCCTCTATCTACAATGATGCCCAGACCCGGGAGGGGGAGCGTTAACCCTTGGATAACATTTCCAAACGGGCTCTCTTTATTTCTTCAAAATACGCTCCGCTTCTAGGAGGGGCGGTTTATAGCGTACGAGAAGTGCAGGCGAGCGGCTTAGAAGCTTCGTTTGAATGAGTCTTTTTTTGGGAGACTCAGGATGGCCGAGTGGATTCGCCGCTGGCTAACAGTGGTCCAGTGACGCGGGAAGCTGTTCGCAACTCGCCTACGCTATTATTTTTTCTTTGCCCCCTTTCCTACTCTCCTCTATCTACACCGGGCAACGAAACCGCCGATCGGCTAGACTCCTCGGCCGCCCTCGAGGTGCCGGATGCAGCCCCTCTGCCATTTAGGGATTCCTACCCCGTAATCAGGGCGTATGTCTTTTGTTTGTGGCAGAGATAATGGGATTCGTTTCCCTCTTCTAAGCTGTTCCTTATTAAACGCTCTGTCCGTTCCTGGTCCTCTAGCTCAGCGACTCCAGTCTCGGGAGGTTGCTCTTTGCCGGTTGCGAATTTGGCACACGCGACTCAACCATAGCTATTTAATTTCGGGTGGAGGCCGAGTGGCCCCTGGTTGTCCCTTTTGCGGTGGCGAGCTGTCTGTGGCTCACATTTTGTTTATTGCCCCATCCGCCCTTGTTTTTAGAATGTGTGCTGTATGCCCGTAATTTAAGTGTGCGTCTGTGTGTTGTACTGTTTTCTTCTAATCCTTTGCTTTTCCCCATTTTTATTGAGTGTCTCCCACGCATCTTCTGACTTTTTTCGAGTGACCTTGTTTTAACAGTGCTGCCATCAAGAATCCATTAGGAATGGGCGGCTGCTACCTTGTTTTCCCTTAAACTAAACTAAACTATTGCGGTATGGCTTCATGGAATTCCAATTTTAATTTTGGTTTCCACTTTCTCGGATGCTTCATGAAAGCAGAACTTGAAATTTTTTAGGTCTTCATCCATTGAAGCTGAAGTTTTAGCCGTTCCCTCTAGCTTACTTTTCTTTGACCTTTCTTGATGATCTTGTTTCTAGTTTTTTATGTAATTTAGGAGTTGGAGTTTGACATATTTTTTCCGAGTCCAACTCCACCCCAAAACCTCCCACTCTGCAACCCTGATTACAACATATACTATGCGTTGCCAATTCAAACAAACAAATTACGAGACTTAGCAAAAGAGAGCCAGCTGTCACTTTTTAAAGGTAAAAATATCTGCATTATATTTATTATGATTAGGAAGTTATATTTTAATATTTAAATCATAAATTAAATTAAAATATAATATGGTAAATATATCATAATTTAGATTTAAATAATTATATATCACTTGGCAAATGGCAATAAGCAATTTAGGTAGTTTAGATGACCTTTGATAGGCCCTTGTGGCTTTTGTCATCCGTGAAATTATGTTATGTTATTGTTTACGCTTATTCTTTGCCTTGTGGCTAGCAGGGTTGCGGAACCGGGAATGTCCCAGTTCTTTGGAGCCGTGTGCAAACTCTAATCCTCACCCTACGTTTGCTTCTATTTTCAGAGATTCCCTCCATGTTATGCTCAACTTAATGGGATTCCTGGAGGGTGCTGGCCTTTCCTCCAAAATCTAATTGCCTTAGTTTCTTCCTTACTGCCCTATATTTTAATCATATTTTACTCTCCTTAGTTTTATCCGAGCATTGTCCATTAGTATTTTTACATGGACTTTATCTAATCGCATGTTAGTGCTCTTTTATTTTGTTTTTAATCTTTTAATTGAACTCATGATATTTATGTCCACATATCTAATACCTTAGTTACTTCCTTATTGCCCTATATTTTAATCATATCTTACTCTTACTATTTTTACATTAAGGACTTTACCTAATCGCATGTTAGTGCCTTTTATTTTGTTTTTAATCTTTTAAGTGAACTGATAATATATATGGCCACATTATTTGACTGCCCCTTGCCGGTAGTTCGTATTTTTATCTCTTGTTTTTATTACCAAATTAAGCCAGATGACCCTATAGGGCAAAAAGGGATAAAGATCTTTAAAATAAATAAATAAACAGCCAGACGATCTAGGAATAGTCGTTATCCCCACGGTGATGAGGCTGTCGGAAAAGAACTCAACGGCCTCATCCACGGACCTAAATCCTCGACTGAGAGAGAAATCAGTCATTTCCTGAAGTGCGGACGCCCACGCCAAGCACCACCGGGGTGGGCTCTCAGGCGGCAGCGGTCCAGAAAATGATATTTGAATAAAGTGATCACTACCATTGAGGTCATCGACTACTCCCCACCTAAAATCAGGCTGTGCATCCGGAGAGCACAACGATAGATCGAGTTAGGAAAATGAAGCCGTTCTCTGGCGGTGATGCATAAACTCATCCACATTTACGATACCTATCTCCAGCTCATCAAGGACTTGACTCTTGGGGTTAATTGAGTAGTCTTCCCAGATGGGGTGTCTACCTTTCAGATCTACGAGCAAGAGAAAGGGCCTCGGCAACCGTGACACGACACGGCGGAAGATCCCCTGCGTCGAAGTCTGCTGATAGTGGAATGTAGGCCGAAATAACAGTATACCTAATATCCAGCTTTAGCTGCACATGTACTGCCTGCAAGGAGGTATCTAGAGCAAAGAGAAGAATAGGGACATTATGCCGTGTGTAAAACGCGAGTCCTCCTGCCCGAACCCCATCCCGTGGTAGTGGGGTCGCAAATCCCTTATACCCCGGAAAGGTAGAGAGGGGGCACGCGCCCAGCATGGCCTCCTTCAAAAAGATAGCTAACGGGAACGGGAAGAGACGAGGTTCCGCAGTTCCTCCCAGTTGGCCCGGGGTCCGCGGCAATACCATTGAAAGACTATGCCTTCCAGGCCTAGCTTTGAGGAGTTGCGGGGGCCTTCTTCGTAAAGCAGATCCTCGCAGGAATGGCCGTATGGTATAGATTTTAAATGAATATTGTGGTAATATCCTAGATAGCTCTTAGATCCCAATAAACAAAAACCTATATTACGTTATTCAAAGGGATGAAGTGTTAAATGCTAACGCGAGTCTAAATTTCCAGACGAATTCCTTAGGCCTAACTGGGTGACGTTGGGAAAATGCGTGAATTAAAAACAAAGAGTTAAGAAAAAATATATTATTGAATAACGGTTAGATTATTTAAGGGTGAATTTATCAAGTTACAATTTATGTAGAACGTTACAATGGTTCCCGGATTTATTTTTTTTTAGAACCCTTCTAGCGACTGCCTACTTGGGGCATAAGTCGCCGTAATCACCAAAGCCTATTACTAGACTATACTAAAAATAAATAACAATATATAAATAACGACGATAAATACAAAAAATGCAAGTAAGCCAAGAGGCTACAAGAAGGAAACTCGTGCCGGCGTAGGGGGTAGGCCCGCTTTCATCCGGCGCAGAAACAAGCGGCCTACAAAAAAAACCGCCAATGTCAATTACATTGGAGAAGGCCAGCCTCCTCTAAAGAGTTGTATGCTCCACATGTCTAGGAACCCAGAGGAAGATAATCTCGACATCCGGATGCCCGGCTCACCAAAACCGTGGCATCACGGATAGCGCGAGTTAGGGGATGCAGAGATTCCAATGCCTCGAGAGCACTCAGGGCGCTTTGTCAGTCGCTATAGATCAAAATCCGGTCTCCGAATCGGGCACGTCGCCTAATTTCCCGTACCGAGTGGTGTATTGCCACCAGCTCGGCCGTGAAGACAGACGCAGCGCCTGGTAGAGCCCCGCTGACTTCAAACAGAGGGGATACGGCGTGGAAGCCGGCCCCCTCTTGGGACTTGGAGCCATCCGTATACATTGGCACGGTTACAGCGTGACACGATGTGTGCTCCAAAAAGGTCGAACGCAATACTCCCAGTGCCGTACAAGCTTTGGGAGCAGAGGCGTGGCGACAAATAGCCAAATGTGGTACCCTCCAGGGTGGCGTCCTGGGCAGAACCAGGGGCAACACCAGCCCGAGAGCTATATCTACCTCTCGAAGGAGTTTCCTGGCCCTAAACCCAAATGGCTTAGTGTATGACTGGCGTCTCTCGGCGGAATAGGCACCATCGAGATCAACTACGGATGCAGTGAGAGCTGTTGGCGACTGAGGGAGACGCCGGGCTCGCGTGTACAGGCGAGTGATGCACTGCACGCGGCGCAGAGCAAGTGGCATCTCCCCAGCATCGACCAACAGGCTCTCAATGGGGAAAGTGCGGAAGGCACCGGTCAAAAGGGGAAGGCCGGTGTGGTGGATCGAATCCACCTTCCGCAATAAACGCTCGGCTGCGGATGCATAAAACTCGCATCCGTAGTCGAGCTTCGAACAAACAGGATCGATAAAAAAGTAGGGCAGTTGCCCTATCAGCGCGCAAAGCGCTGAACGTCACGGAACGGAGAATGTACATGGCGTGGGTACAAGAGACCCTAAGGCTGCGAATATGAGCCTCCCAGGTGAGGCGTCGGTCGAATACAAGACCAAGGAAACGGTGCGACTCAACCACATCCAGGCGCACCCCATTAAGAAACAAATCTGGGTCGGGGTGAAGCCGTGGATGGCGGCAGAAGTGCACCACCTTAGTCTTGGCCAAAAAAAACCCCGAAACCTGTGCGCTTCGGCATAGCGAGAGACGCGGTTTAGTGCCTGTTGGAGTCGACGCTCCAGAGTTGGCATCTGGGCCGCGCCAAAAGAGATCGAAAGGTCGTCCACGTAGAGCGTAGCGAGAACATCTTTCGGCAGCACCGAGGTGATGCCGTTGATGCTCAGGGCCAAGAGTGTGACACTGAGGAAACTTCCCTGCAGGACACCCTCTTTCTGCTCCTTTGGGCCGAAAAGAGCTCCCCCCACCAGTACGCGGAATCGACGATCTCGCAAAAATTCAGATATAAACATTGGGAGGTGTACCCTCGCCCCCATCGTGTGGAGAGTCTCCATGATACCGTATCGCCATGCGGTATCATAGGCCTTCTCCAGATCGAAAAAAAACCGTGGCGTAGTGCTGTCTACGAAGGAAAGCCTCGCAGACGGCATTTTCCAGTCGGAGCAGAGCATCCGACGTGGAGTGGAACTTGCGGAAGCCGCACTGTGCAGAAGACAGATGGCCTTCGCTGTCCAGGAAATAGGCTAATCTAACATTTACCAATTTCTCCATCAACTTCGCACGCAAGAGGTTAGAGAGATTAGGCGGAAACCGGTCGGAGTAGAGTAATCTCTCCCCGGCTTGCGAAAGGCGAGCACAGTAGCGATTCGCCAGGAGTCTGGGAGAAGACCCTCCACTCAGACCCTGTTGAACAAATCTAACAGAAAGGCCATGCCTCGCTCACCCAGGTGTCGAAGCATGGCGTACGGGACATCGTCCGGAACATGGGCGGTGTCCGCGCACGAAGCGAGAGCGGAACGCAACTCACTCACAGTAAACTTGTCGTTGAAGGGTTCTCCGCCTCTGGAGGTAAAGTCCAGCCGGCGGCCTTCCGCGACATCACGACGTGCATTGAATGCTGGCGGAGCAGCATCACGGCTAGAGAATGCGGAAAAAGCTGTCGCTAAGGGTTCCGCCACGGACGCGGGGTCCGAGATTGCGGTCCCATTCTCCTGGAGAACGGGAGGAAGGTCCTGCGAGAGAACCGGAGCTCATGGCTTAGGCAACATTGTCCCCTTCCCCTTTAGCCCTGATCCGGGACGGTTGGCTTGAGAAGGTCAGAATCTACCTTGTGAAATTAAGAGGCTGACCATTGAAAGTTGTGGGAGAGGTTGTATGAAAAGCGACCAAGTAGGGGAGAAATACAGGCTGTCTGATGGAAGGAAGAAAGGCTAAGCTGGGGCCGGACGGAGCACTTGATCCCGTCAGCACATCGGCCATGATGGCATATCGCCGCGCCCCTTACGGGGTAGGAGAACCTCCTTTTTTTTTTCTTTTTAGCTGCCCGAGGGCGGCTCCGTCGATGTACAAGGGGAAATTTTTAGTTTTCTCATCATTGGGTATAGGGACCCTCAATTTACAACGAGATCCAATAGCTCGCCCTGCAAGGGGTGTGTACAGGCCTGGCAGAGCCAGCTGCCGCCATTCATGACCACCCCTCCCGCCTGGTGGCTTGGCAGTTCATCGGCATGGCGGCTCCACCTTGGACACGGCGTAAAATTGATAGTGTGTGAAGAGGAAAGGAAAAGGGATGTGAGGAAGGTATTTAGTGGATAAAGCAGGTTGTCAAATTTTTATTTTTTTTTAATTAAGCGGCTATCTGGCGACTGCCGACTTAGGCATTAGTCGCCGTAAACAAACAGCCTAGTTCTAGGCTACTTTAAAAATTAAACAGGAAACAATAAAACGAAATAACAATAAAAAAGCAATAACAAAAACAACAACAACAATTAAACTGTGTTAAATGAAAGGGAGAAGGCCAGCCTCCCCCCAAAAGTCAAAAAGTCCACTAGTCATGGTGCACGCACTCGTCCCGAGTACAAGGGACAGGCGGTAGCGACCCCGCCCATCCCGGTACCGGGACAGGTATCGTGCGCGAAGATCACCCAGACTGGGACATTCGACAAGAATGTGCCGAACAGTCTGGGGGACGACGCAGTCGTTGCAATAGGGCGCAGGCGAGCGCTCCATCAAGTAGCGATGCGTCACACGAGTGTGTCCGATTCGAAGACGACAGAAAGCAACCTGAAGCCGCCGCGGCATTGAGAGATAGGTCCATGGGAACAGTCGCGGCGCAATGGCACGCAACTTTAAGTTCCCCTCGACCGTCTCCCATCTTCTTTGCCAAGCAGTCCGAAGAGCTGCCCGTATTCCTGCCATGTATTCAGTGTGAGGAAGAGCGAAACGCGGGTCCGGTCGCACAGTCCTCGCGGACTCTTTGGCGCCCCCATCGGCGCGCTCATTCCCCGCAATTCCTACATGTCCAGGAACCCAGCAGAAGATAATCTCGACATCTGCCCGGCTCGCCAAAACCGTGGCGTCACGGATTTCGCGAACCAGGGGATGCGGAGATTCCAATGCCCCGAGAGCACTCAGGGCGCTTTGTGAGTCGATATAGATCACAATCCGGTCTCCGAACCGGGCACGTCGCGTAATCTCCCGTACCGAGTGGTGTATTGCCACCAGCTCGGCCGTGAAGACAGACGCAGCGCCTGGTAGAGCCCCGCTGACTTCAAACAGAGGGGATACGGCGTGGAAGCCGACCCCCTCTTGGGACTTGGAGCCATCCGTATACACTGGCACGGTACCAGCGTGACACGATGTGTGCTCCAAAAAGGTCGAACGCAATACTCCCGGCGCAGTACAAGCTTTGAGAGCAGAGGCGTGGCGACAAATAGCCAAATGTGGTACCCTCCAGGGTGGCGTCCTGGGCAGAACCAGGGGCGCCACCGGCCCGAGAGCTATATCTACCTCTCGAAGGAGTTTCCTGGCCCTAAACCCAAAGGGCTTAGGGTATGACCGGCGTCTCTCGGCGGCATAGGCACCATCGAGATCAGCTGCGGATGCAGTGAGAGCTGTTGGCGACTGAGGGAGGCGCCGGGCTCGCGCGTACAGGCGAGTGATGCACTGCACGCGGCGCAGAGCGAGTGGCATCTCCCCAGCATCGACCAACAGGCTCTCAATGGGGGAAGTGCGGAAGGCACCGGTCGCAAGGCGAAGGCCGGTGTGGTGGATCGAATCCACCTTCCGCAATAAACGCTCGGCTGCGGATGCATAAAACTCGCATCCGTAGTCGAGCTTCGAGCGAACAAAGGATCGATAAAAAAGTAAGGCGGTAGCCCTATCAGCGCCCCAAGCGCTGAACGTCACGGAACGGAGAATGTCCATGGCGCGGGTACAAGAGACCCTAAGGCTGCGAATATGAGCCTCCCAGGTGAGGCGTCGGTCGAATACAAGACCAAAGAAACGGTGCGACTCAACCACATCCAGGCGCACCCCATTAAGAAACAAATCTGGGTCGGGGTGAAGCCGTGGATGGCGGCAGAAGTGCACCACCTTAGTCTTGGCCAAAGAAAACCGAAACCTGTGCGCTTCGGCATAGCGAGAGACGCGGTTCAATGCCTGTTGGAGTCGACGCTCCAGAGTTGGCATCTGGGCCGCGCCAAAAGAGATCGAAAGGTCGTCCACGTAGAGCGTAGCGAGAACATCTTCCGGCAGCACCGAGGTGATGCCATTGATGCTCAGGGCAAA
Organism: Ceratothoa steindachneri; assembly: GCA_963969495.1. Classification (NCBI taxonomy): domain Eukaryota; kingdom Metazoa; phylum Arthropoda; class Malacostraca; order Isopoda; family Cymothoidae; genus Ceratothoa; species Ceratothoa steindachneri. Next base: position 75,613,571 of record OZ018319.1, read on the forward strand.
GAGTGTGACACTGAGGACACTTCCCTGCAGGACACCCTCTTCCTGCTCCTTTGGGCCGGAGAGGGCTCCCCCCACCCGTACGTGGAATCGACGATCTCGCAAAAATTCAGATATAAACATTGGGAGGCGTCCCCTCGCCCCCATCGTGTGGAGAGTCTCCATGATAGTGTATCGCCATGCGGTATCATAGGCCTTCTCCAGATCAAAAAACACCGTGGCGTAGTGCTGTCTACGAAGGAAAGCCTCGCAGACGGCACTTTCCAGTCGGAGTAGAGCATCCGACGTGGAGTGGAACTTACGGAAGCCGCACTGTGCAGAAGACAGATGGCCTCCGCTGTCCAGGAAATAAGCTAATCTAACATTTACCAATTTCTCCATCAACTTGCACACGCAAGAGGTTAGAGAGATTGGGCGGAAACCGGTCGGAGTAGAGTAATCTCTCCCCGGCTTGCGAAAGGCGAGCACAGTAGCGATTCGCCAGGAGTCTGGGAGAAGACCTTCCACCCAGATCCTGTTGAACAAATCTAACAGAAAGGCCATGCCTCGCTCACCCAGGTGTCGAAGCATGGCGTACGGGACATCGTCCGGACCATGGGCGGTGTCCGCGCACGAGGCGAGAGCGGAACGCAACTCACTCACAGTAAACTTGTCGTTGAAGGGTTCTCCGCCTCTGGAGGTAAAGTCCAGCCGGCGGCCTTCCGCGACATCACGACGTGCATTGAATGCTGGCGGAGCAGCATCACGGCTAGAGAATGCGGAAAAAGCGGTCGCTAAGGATTCCGCCACGGACGCGGGGTCCGAGATTGCGGTCCCATTCTCCTGGAGAACGGGAGGTGGGTCCTGCGAGAACTTGCCCCGAATCCTTTTGACTCGCTTCCACACCTCAGCTAAAGGGGTCTTCCCGTTAAGTGAAGACACGTATTCCCGCCAAGAAGAGCGGCGGGCGTGCTTCGAAATATACCGGAACCTAGCCCTAGCCCGACGAAATTCAGCGACAGTGAAATCGTTTGGGCGGCGCTTATAGCGCATGTAGGCATAACGCTTCTGTTTGAGGGCCGTCTCACACTCGGCCGACCACCATGGGACTGGTGGGCGTGCAAAACGGCCAGACGTCCTAGGAATAGTAGTCAGGCCCACGGCGATGAGGTTGCCGGAGAAGAACTCAACGGCCTCATCTACCGACCTAAACTCCTCGACTGAGATAGAGAATTCAGTCATTTCCTGAAATGCAGGCCACCGCGCCCGCGCCAAGCACCACCGAGGTGGTCTCTCAGGCGGCAGTTGCCCTGAAAATGATATTTGAATGGGAAAGTGATCACTACCATGGAGGTCATCGACCACCCCCCAATCAAAATCAGGCTGTGCATCCGAAGAGCACAAAGATAGGTCAAGGCAAGAAAATGAAGCGGTTCTCGGACAGTGATGCGTAAACTCATCCACGTTTAGGACACCCATCTCAAGCTCTTCGATCAGATCGGCAAGGACTTGTCCCCTGGGATTTATGGAGTAATCTCCCCAGAGAGGATGCCTGCCGTTCAGATCTCCAAGCAAGAGATATGGCCTCGGCAACCGTGCCACGACGCGGCGGAAGTCCCCCGCGTCGAAGTCAGCTGACGGTGGAATGTACGCACAAATGATAGTATACCTCCTATCCAGGTGCAGCTGCACAGCCACTGCCTGAAAGGAGGTATCTAAAGAGAAAGGAAGAACGGAGACATCATGCCGGGTGTAAACCGCGCATCCCCCAGCCCGGCCATCCCGCGGTGGTGGGGTCGTAAGACCCTTATACCCCGGGAGGGCAGGCAGCGGGCACGCGCCTAGCATGGTCTCCTGCAAAAAAATAGCTAACGGGGAACGGGACGAGACGAGCCTCCGCAGCTCCTCCCAGTTGGCCCGGAGTCCACGGCAATTCCATTGAAGGAATATGCCCTCCAGGCCTAGCTCGGAGACGCGGGGGCCCTCCTCGAATTGAAGACCCTCACGGGAATGGCCGTACGCTTCCCGGGGGCAGAACCCCGGGCGCTGTCGCCTTCGAGGACTTATTGGGGGAGGTTGGGCTCGCCATGCGAGTCTTTTCCTCCCTCCGCCTCGAAACCTTAGGCGGGCGTTGCGGCTTGGGAGGCGGGGGGCCCTCTTTTCGAGGAACCACCGTCTCCGAGCCACTCGCTCCACCTCGGGGCCGAACCTATTTTGTTGCTGTCCTCCTTTCGGGGAACAGCTTTAGGAACCCCGGAAGATGGCCTAGCGACCATCTTCATGGGTGTTGCCTCCTGTGAGTCTAACGACTCTGTGGAGGCGCGTGGCCGTTTCGCCTTACGGGAAACGGTCACGCTGGGGGAAGAGGGGGGAGCCCTGGTTTTAGCCGGGGCTGGTTGTGAACCCTTTTTGCCACCAGCTCTACCAGGGGAGCGCCCGGGTGTAGTAGAGCCCGCAGAAGGGCTCCGAATGGGCGCGGAAACAACCGAGCTCGTTGGCCTGGATGGGCCAGGAGCAGAGGGTGCTTTTCTAACTATTGAGGCATATGACGTCCCAGGCAGAGCCGGGCGCGCCAGGACCAAGTCCTTAGCCTCGCGGAATGAGAGTCGATCCTGGGCCTGAACGGCCATGATTTCTTTCTCAAGGAGATATGCACCACATTGCTTCGAAGAAGTAGGGTGCGGCTCTCCGCAATTGACACACTTGGCCACACACGATTTGGACTTATCGTGTGCGACCTTGGAGCAATTTACACAGACTTCGGGTGACCCCGATTTTGCACGTCTACATGATCGATTCGTGTGGCCGAAGCGGTGACAGTAATAGCACCGCTGCGGCAGTGGCACGAATGCCTTCACGCGGTAGTGGTACCAACCGGCACGCACCGACTCAGGGAGCTTGTCACAGTCGAACGTGACGAAGAGTGTAGGGGTGGGTCTCGAGGCCCCTCCCTGTTTTCTCATCACACGTTCGACCTTGACCGCCCCATGGTCGGCCAGCTCTAGGGTGATGTCTTCAATGGAGTAGTCAACGAGTTCACTCGCATAAACTACTACTTTTACAAAGTTCATGGTAGAGTGCGGCGTCACACTCACCGGGGTGCCATGAAGTGTCCGAAGAGCACTTATCTTGGCCGCCTCGGCGGGATTCGCCGCATTCGCCAGAAGGCTGTCTTCCGAGAAACGGGTTACCTTCGGCTCTCTACCAATTGCACTAGCTAATCCTCTCCTCTGATGGATCATGTTGCCCTTGGACAACATGCTGCCATCAGTGGAGCGAATAACGAGGAAGCGTTTGAAGCCAGCGGGCTCGAAAAAGCCAGGTAACCTCTGAATCAGGGGCCCCGATGTCATCGAGGCTCCGCCCTGTGCACTTTTGGTCTTTGTCATCGTCAGGAGCTCCGTACCCGGGGAAGCAGAGGGCCCGGATGTGCCGATCTTGGCTTGGTCGCTTGCCAAAGTGGCAGCAGACCCATCCGTCCCCTTAGCCCCCGCGGATGGAGAGGAGCCCCGAGTCTTCTTCGTCTTTTTGGTCCTTTTCTTTTTTGGAGAGGAGGGCGGGGAATGAGCCCGCTTCTCACCCCCGCCGGTAGAAGCCCCCAGGCCAGATGGACCGGCCTCAGCCAGGTCTTTCTCCGAAATGGAGAAGGTCCTGGTGGTCGCAGGGGCATCATCCGGAGGAGATCCCTCCCCTCCTTGTACTGCCTGAGAATCTACAGCCGTTTGATGAGGACCTTGCATAGGGGTGGATTCGGGTTCGGTGCTTGGCGCCGAGCCCGGATTCCCCCCCCATGGAAGGCCCTACCTTCTAAGGCTGGTTTTCCTCAAGGACCCTGTGTGTCACAGGAGGGGCCTCCAGTTGGCCATCCCCTCCCAGGACATCGCAGGTCGCCTTGGCAGCGTCATAAGTCTTTAGTGGGGAGGCACAGGCCTTGACCCCAGCAAGGTTTAATATTTTTGCCAGCAGGTCTTTTGAGGGAAGCGACCGAAGGGGCCTGGCTTCCCTCTCCCCCCTAAGGGGGTTTGCCCTACCGAGCCGCTTTGATGCGGAGCGGCTGGCTAAGGGGTGCCTGCTGGCTTTCTTGGCAGTCCCCTTGGAAAGAAAAGAGGGGACTGCCGCTGGGAAAAGGGAGGTGCCCGAAAGCACCTCCAGAGAAGGGGGTGAGGGGGAGTCCCCTGCACCCGTAGGCGAAGGAGAGGAGTAAGCCTCCTCTCCGGTTAGAGAAATATCGAGGGTCCCCTGTGCAAGCACAGGAGGGGGGGACCTCCATTTTTTTGCTGTAGCTGCCCGAGGGCGGCTCCGTCGATGAGCAAGGGGGAATTAAGGGGAGATGTTTTTTTTTTCATCATTGGGCATGGTGACCCTCTTTGTTTTACGGGACGCAATCGCTCACCACCTCTTGCAGTAGCCCGCACTGCCAGAGGTGCTTACAGGCCCGGCAGATTTTTTTTTTTTTTTTAAGAGCTCATCTGGCGACTGCCTACTTGGGCATTAGTCGCCGTATTAAAACTGGCCTAGTTCTAGGCTACTTTAAAATGAAATTAAAGAGAGAGAAAAAAAAACAACCCTCCAAAAGGGGGAAAGGAAGCAAGCTGGTGCGTCGGGGAGAGGTCCCCCCGGCGCAGGAGCGTGCAACTAAAGAAAAAAAAACAAACAAAAAACAAAAAATGCAAAAAAACAACAAAAAACAACAACAAAAAACAAAACAAACAAACCCTGCTTAAATAATAGGGAGAAGGCCAGCCTCCCCCAAGAAGTCAACAAGTCCACAAGTCAGTGTGCACGAATCTGTCCCGAGCACAAGGGACAGGCGGTAGCGACCCCACCCATCCCGGTACTGGGACAGGTATCGTGCGCGAAGATCACCCAGACTGGGACATTCGACAAGAATGTGCCGAACAGTCTGGGGGACGACGCAGTCGTTGCAATAGGGCGCAGGCGAGCGCTCCATCAGATAGCGATGCGTCACACGAGTGTGTCCGATTCGGAGACGACAGAAAGCAACCTGAAGCCGCCGCGGCATTGGGGGATAGGTCCATGGGAACAGTCGCGGCACAATGGCACGCAACTTTAAGTTCCCTTCGACCGTCTCCCATCTTCTTTGCCAAGCAGTCCGAAGAGCTGCCCGTATTCCTGCCATGTAGTCGGTGTGAGGAAGAGCGAAACGCTGGTCCGGTCGCAGAGTCCTCGCGGACTCTTTGGCGCCCTCATCGGCGCGCTCATTCCCCGCAATTCCTACATGTCCAGGAACCCAGCAGAAGATAATCTCGACATCTGCCGGGCTCGCCAAAACCGTGGCGTCACGGATATCGCGAACCAGGGGATGCGGAGATTCCAATGCCCCGAGAGCACTCAGGGCGCTTTGTGAGTCGCTATAGATCACAATCCGGTCTCCGAACCAGGCACGTCGCGTAATCTCCAGTACCGAGTGGTGTATTGCCACCAGCTCGGCCGTGAAGACAGACGCAGCGCCTGGTAGAGCCCCGCTGACTTCAAACAGAGGGGATACGGCGTGGAAGCCGACCCCCTCTTGGGACTTGGAGCCATCCGTATACACTGGCACGGTACCAGCGTGACACGATGTGTGCTCCAAAAAGGTCGAACGCAATACTCCCGGCGCAGTACAAGCTTTGAGAGCAGAGGCGTGGCGACAAATAGCCAAATGTGGTACCCTCCAGGGTGGCGTCCTGGGCAGAACCAGGGGCGCCACCGGTACGAGAGCTATATCTACCTCTCGAAGGAGTTTCCTGGCCCTAAACCCAAAGGGCTTAGGGTATGACTGGAGTCTCTCGGCGGCATAGGCACCATCGAGATCAGCTGCGGATGCAGTGAGAGCTGTTGGCGACTGAGGGAGGCACCGGGCTCGCGCGTACAGGCGAGTGATGCACTGCACGCGGCGCAGAGCGAGTGGCATCTCCCCAGCATCGACCAACAGGCTCTCAATGGGGGAAGTGCGGAAGGCACCGGTCGCAAGGCGAAGGCCGGTGTGGTGGATTGAATCCACCTTCCGCAATAAACGCTCGGCTGCGGATGCATAAAACTCGCATCCGTAGTCGAGCTTCGAGCGAACAAAGGATCGATAAAAAAGTAAGGCGGTAGCCCTATCAGCGCCCCAAGCGCTGAACGTCACGGAACGGAGAATGTCCATGGCGCGGGTACAAGAGACCCTAAGGCTGCGAATATGAGCCTCCCAGGTGAGGCGTCGGTCGAATACAAGACCAAGGAAACGGTGCGACTCAACCACATCCAGGCGCACCCCATTAAGAAACAAATCTGGGTCGGGGTGAAGCCGTGGATGGCGGCAGAAGTGCACCACCTTAGTCTTGGCCAAAGAAAACCGAAACCTGTGCGCTTCGGCATAGCGAGAGACGCGGTTCAATGCCTGTTGGAGTCGTCGCTCCAGAGTTGGCATCTGGGCCGCGCCAAAAGAGATCGAAAGGTCGTCCACGTAGAGCGTAGCGAGAACATCTTCCGGCAGCACCGAGGTGATGCCGTTGATGCTCAGGGCAAAGAGTGTGACACTGAGGACACTTCCCTGCGGGACACCCTCTTCCTGCTCCTGTGGGGCAGAGAGGGCTCCCCCCACCCGTACGCGGAATCGACGATCTCGCAAAAATTCAAATATAAACATTGGGAGGCGTCCCCTCGCCTCCATCGTGTGGAGAGTCTCCATGATACCGTATCGCCATGCGGTATCATAGGCCCTCTCTAGATCAAAAAACACCGTGGCGTAGTGCTGTCTACGAAGGAAAGCCTCGCAGACGGCACTTTCCAGTCGGAGCAGAGCATCCGACGTGGAGTGAAACTTACGGAAGCCGCACTGTGCAGAAGACAGATGGCCTCCGCTGTCCAGGAAATAGGCTAATCTAACATTTACCAATTTCTCCATCAACTTGCACACGCAAGAGGTTAGAGGGATTGGGCGGAAACCGGTCGGAGTAGAGTGATCTCTCCCCGGCTTGCGAAAGGCGAGCACAGTAGCGATTCGCCAGGAGTCTGGGAGAAGACCTTCCACCCAGATCCTGTTCAACACATCTAACAGAAAGGCCATACCTCGCTCACCCAGGTGTCGAAGCATGGCGTATGGGACATCGTCCGGACCATGGGCGGTGTCCGCGCACGAAGCGAGAGCGGAGCGCAACTCACTCACAGTAAACTTGTCGTTGAAGGGTTCTCCGCCTCTGGAGGTAAAGTCCAGCCGGCGGCCTTCCGCGACATCACGACGTGCATTGAATGCTGGCGGAGCAGCATCACGGCTAGAGAATGCGGAAAAAGCGGTCGCTAAGGATTCCGCCACGGACGCGGGGTCCTGCGAGAACTTGCCCCGAATCCTTTTGACTCGCTTCCACACCTCAGCTAAAGGGGTCTTCCCGTTAAGTGAAGACACGTATGCCCGCCAAGAAGAGCGGCGGGCGTGCTTCGCAATATACCGGAACCTAGCCCTAGCCCGACGAAATTCAGCGACAGTGAAATCGTTCGGGCGGCGCTTATAGCGCATGTAGGCATAACGCTTCTGTTTGAGGGCCGTCTCACACTCGGCCGACCACCATTGGAGTGGTGGGCTTGCAAAACGGCCAGACGTCCTAGGAATAGTAGTCAGGCCCACGGCGATGAGGTTGCCGGAGAAGAACTCAACGGCCTCATCTACCGACCTAAACTCCTCGACTGAGATAGAGAATTCAGTCATTTCCTGAAATGCAGGCCACCGCACCCGCGCCAAGCACCACCGAGGTGGTCTCTCAGGCGGCAGTTGCCCTGAAAATGATATTTGAATGGGAAAGTGATCACTACCATGGAGGTCATCGACCACCCCCCAATCAAAATCAGGCTGTGCATCCGAAGAGCACAAAGATAGGTCAAGGCAAGAAAATGAAGCGGTTCTCGGACAGTGATGCGTAAACTCATCCACGTTTAGGACACCCATCTCAAGCTCTTCGATCAGATCGGCAAGGACTTGTTCCCTGGGATTTATGGAGTAATCTCCCCAGAGAGGATGCCTGCCGTTCAGATCTCCAAGCAAGAGATAGGGCCTCGGCAACCGTGCCTCGACGCGGCGGAAGTCCCCCGCGTCGAAGTCAGCTGACGGTGGAATGTACGCAGAAATGATAGTATACCTCCTATCCAGGTGTAGCTGCACAGCCACTGCCTGAAAGGAGGTATCTAAAGAGAAAGGAAGAACGGAGACATCATGCCGGGTGTAAACCGCGCATCCCCCAGCCCGGCCATCCCGCGGTGGTGGGGTCGCAAGACCCTTATACCCCGGGAGGGCAGGCAGGGGGCACGCGCCTAGCATGGTCTCCTGCAAAAAAATAGCTAACGGGGAACGGGACGAGCCTCCGCAGCTCCTCCCAGTTGGCCCGGAGTCCACGGCAATTCCATTGAAGGAATATACCCTCCAGGCCTAGCTCGGAGGAGACGCGGGGGCCCTCCTCGAATTGAAGACCCTCACGGGAATGGCCGTACGCTTCCCGGGGGCAGAACCCCGGGCGCTGTCGCCTTCGAGGACTTATTGGGGGAGGTTGGGCTCGCCATGCGAGTCTTTTCCTCCCTCCGCCTCGAAACCTTAGGCGGGCGCTGCGGCTTCGGTGGCGGGGGGGCCTCTTTTCGAGGAACCACCGTCTCCGAGCCACTCGCTCCACCTCGGGGCGTGGGCGAAGGAGCCGAAGCTCCTTTGTTGCTGTCCTCCTTTCGGGGGACAGCTTTAGGAACCCCTGAAGATGGCCTAGCGACCATCTTCAGGGGTGTTGCCTCTTGTGAGTCTAACGACTCGGTGGAGGCGCGTGGCCGTTTCACCTTGCGGGAAACGGTCACGCTGGGGGAAGCCCTGGTTTTAGCCGAAGCTGGGTATGAACCCTTTTTGCCGCCAGCTTTACCAGGGGAGTGCCCGGGTTGGGTAGAGCCCGCAGAAGGGCTCCGAATGGGCGCGGAAACAACCGTGCTCGTTGGCCTGGATGGGCCAGGAGCAGAGGGTGCCTTTCGAACTACTGAGGCATATGACGTCCCAGGCAGAGCTGGGCGCGCCAGGACCAAGTCCTTAGCCTCGCGGAATGAGAGTCTATCCTGGGCCTGAACGGCCAGGATTTCTTTCTCCAGGAGATATGCACCACATTGCTTCGAAGAAGCAGGGTGCGGCTCTCCGCAATTGACACACTTGGCCACACACGATTTGGACTTATCGTGTGCGACCTTGGAGCAATTTACACAGACTTCGGGTGACCCCGACTTTGCACGTCTACATGAGCGATTCGTATGGCCGAAGCGGTGACAGTAATAGCACCGCCGCGGCAGTGGCACGAATGCCTTCACGCGGTAGCGGTACCAACCGGCACGCACCGACTCAGGGAGCTTGTCACAGTCGAACGTGACGAAGAGTGTAGGGGTGGGTCTCGAAGCCCCTCCCTGTTTTCTCATCACACGTTCGACCTTGACCGCCCCATGGTCGGCCAGCTCTAGGGTGATGTCCTCAATGGAGTAGTGAACGAGTTCCCTCGCATAAACTACTCCTTTTACAAAGTTCATGGTAGAGTGCGGCGTCACACTCACCGGGGTGCCATGAAGTGTCCGAAGAGCACTTATCTTGGCCGCCTCAGCGGGATTCACCAGAAGGCTCCCGTCCGAGAAACGGGTCGCCTTCGGCTTTCTACCAATTGCACTAGCTAATCCTCTCCTCTGATGGATCATGTTGCCCTTGGACAACATGGTGCCATCAGTGGAGCGAATAACGAGGAAGCGTTTGAAGTCAGCGGGCTCGAAAACGCCAGGTAACCTCTGAATGAGGGGCCCCGATGTCATCGAGGCTCCGCCCTGTGCACTTTTGGTGTTAGTCTTGGTCAGGGGCTCTGCGCACGAGGGGGTAGAGGGGCCGGATGTGCCGATGTTGGCTTGGTCGCCTACCAATGTGGCAGCAGACCCATCCGTCCCCGCAGATGGAGAGGAGCCCCGAGTCTTTTTCTTTTTTGGAGAGGAGGGCGGGGAATGAGCCCGCTTTTCACCTCCGCCGGCAGAAGCCCCTAGGCCAGATGGACCGGCCTCAGCCAGGTCCCTCTCCGAAATGGAGAAGGTCCTGGTTGTCGTGGGGGCACCTGTCGGAGGATATCCCTCCCCTCCTTTTACTGCCTCGGAGCCCTCAGCCATTTGAGGAGGACCTTGCATAGGGGCGGATTCGGGTTCGGTGCTTGGCGCCGAGCCCGAATTCCCCCCCATGGAAGGCCCTACCATCTGAGGCTGGGTCTCCTCAAGGACCATGTTTATCACAGGAGGGGCCTCCAGTTGGCCATCCCCTCCCAGGACATCGCAGGTCCCCTTGGCAGTGTCGCCAGTCTTGTGTGGGGAGGCACAGGCCTTGACCCCAGCAAGGTTTAAAATTCTTACCAGCAGGTCTTTTGAGGGAAGCGACCGAAGGGGCCTGGCTTCCCTCTCCCCCCTAAGGGGGTTTGCCCTACCGAGCCGCTTTGATGGGGAGCGGTTGGCTAAGGGCTGCCTGCTGGCTTTCTTGGCAGTCCCCTTGGAAAGAAAAGAGGGGACTGCCGCTGGGAAAAGGGAGGTGCCCGAAAGCACCTCCAGAGAAGGGGGTGAGTCCCCTGCACCCGTAGGCGAAGGAGAGGAGTAAGCCTCCTTTCCGGTTAGAGAAATATGGAGGGTCGCCTGTGCAAGCACGGGGGGGGGAACATCCATTTTTTTGCTGGAGCTGCCCGAGGGCAGCTCCGTCGATGGAACAGGGGAAGTTGAGGGTTGGGTTTGTTTTTTTTTATCATCATTGAGCATGGTGACCCTTTTTTAAACACGGGATGCAATCGCGCACACCTCTCGCAGTAGCCCGCACTGCGAGAGGTGCTTACAAGCGCGGCGCCGCCATTTGGGACCACCCCTCCTGCCTGGTGGCCTGGCAGTCGTTCGGCATGGCGGCTCCACCTTAGACACGGCGTAAAACAGATAGAATGTGAAGAGGAGAGGAAAAGGGATGTGAGGAAGGTATGGGTGGGGATGAAGCAGGTTGTTAAAAAAAACCCATCCCGAACCGGAGCTGAGGGGTTAGGGAACAATGTCCCCTCCCCCCTCAGCCCCCATCCGGGGTGGTTGGCTTGAGAAGAAGGTCAGCATTCTACCCTGTGAAATTAGAGGCTGACCAGAGAAAGTTGTGGGAGAGGTTGTATGAAAAGCGACGAGGTAGGGGAGAAATCGGGCTATCTGAAGGAAGGAAGAGAGGCTAAGCTGGGGCCGGACGGAGCGCTGGATCCCGTCAGCACGGCGGCCAGGATGGCAAATCGCCGCGCCCCTTACGGGGCAGGTTGTCAAAAAACGGCCATTCCGAACCGGAGCTCAGGCGTTAGGGAACGTTGTCCCCTTTTCCCTCAGCCCCGATCCGGACGGTTGGCTGACCAGAGAAAGTTGTGGGAGAGGTTGTATGAAAAGCGACGAAGTAGGGGAGAAATACAGGCTGTCTGAAAGAAGAGGCTAAGCTGGGATCGGACGGGGTGCCGAGTCTCGTCAGCACGGCGGCCAGGATGGCAAATCGCAGCGCCCCTTACGGGGTGCTGAGTACCGTCAGCACGGCGGCCATGATGGCAAATCACCGCGCCCCTTACGTGGTAAGCGAGAATGTGCAAGAGCAGTGTACACTCAAAGCGTCTGTCACTACCCTTATGACTTATGGGCTAAAACTTTGAACTTAAGTTTGAATAAGTGGGGTAGACATGTCTATGGGGAATATAGGGTTACATCCATGAATTTGAGGAAACAAAAAATAAATTAATAAAGTGTGTTGGGAAGGGGGATGATAAAAGTCCGTTGTTTGCTATCCCCGGCCCCATCGAAGTGGAAGCCCGTCCGCAGGTAGACAAGGAATAACCCTGGATGAAGGGTTGGAGATTTTTTTTATTATTATTTTATTTCTGTGGGGCCAGGGCAGGTTATTTGTTTGACTTTGTATAGATTTAACTTTTCAATATTTTGAAATTGCTGCCAGCAAAAGGCCATTAAGATGGGGGCAATTTAGTAATATTCCATTTTCCTTTAATTGAAAAGAGCTTGGAAAACAGACTAACAGCTGCCTTGTGAGGGAAGTTCGATTAATTTTCTGGCGATAAGCAATGGGAGGCTTATCAAGGAAGGAAGGAAGGAGCCAGTGCTCGGGTAAGTAGAAGCTGCATGTAAGGAAATTAAGACCACATTATATAATCCATATTCGTGTTGTTTACAAACTTGATTCTGTACGCCAAAAGAAAACATTGCTCAATCAATGGCCGTTAAAAGTTGCAATTTATAGATCCTTTAGTCTTTACACAAATTGAAAGTGGAGCCAAACAAAAACATTCTATAGATAAAATTATCCTTAAAGTTTTAACATTGTTGCCATAATGAACTTGTGTGAACAAAATGTTACGCGGTCAAACTGTCGCGTTATGAATCTATTACGCTAAAGTTCATTGAATTGGAATATGGAGAGTGAATTTCCACATAGTGGTGATAATAATAAATACTATGCCAAGGTACTTACTTAAATTCTGTAAATAAAATTCCTTTAATATATATATATATATGATTCACATCTGTTCAAAAAGCAGGATAATCATTTGGGTCCTCGAGCTGCAAATAAACGCAATGCAATGCAGAGGCAAGAAATACAGATCCTCTCCATAGCTCAGTCAAGCTCCAACATCAGACATTACTGGCAAATGACTGGACTTTGTCCGAGCCCTCCGATTCATGTCATGACTAGCCAACATTATAATAATTTAACTCCTCCCTATATATCTATATAAAACATGATTAGGGTTAAATAAAAGAAAATGTACATCATATAAACGTTACAATATTTTTATGAATAGGAACGTAATAATTTTAATATTAACAATAAAAATACAATGAGAAGAAAAAAAAACCGGTTTATACAAAAAAAGAAGTTTATTCAAGGCATACAAATATTTTGTCTACATTTTTATATATATGTATACATATATATTACACGCAAATGCGTTAATCCATTAATCACGATTCTACAAGGTCATATTCAATCACTAATAAAAAAAATGTCTTTACCATAATTGATACATTTTAGCGGATTATGTACCATGCATTCGATATAGTCATATAAAGCAGATCTCTCTCACTTTTGTTTACAATCATGATTCGTTTTCTGTTTACACAAAAATACATTAAATGTCCTTTTAAAGAAGGATTAGATTAGAGCTATTATAAAAATCACCAGTTTAATATTATTTTCATTTTTAACATATCAAACAGTAGGCTAAAATGCTTTTCTGTACACTTTTGACTTTTTACACACATCAATATTATGTACTTACAACAGCACTCTTGACAGCAACATTTATATATATATATATATATATATATATATATATATATATATATATATATATATATATATATATATATATATATATATATATATATATATATATATATATTCATATATATATATATATAGGTATAAATTATTTAACACTAAATTTGAGAGATCTCTTTCGTATTGGTTGATTCATTGGGCTGAGTTGTGGGGGTGGAGTCGACGGTAGTGACCGTACTTGCGGTACTGTGGGAGGAGGACCCGGTGCTTGTACCACTACTGGGATTAGTCATAGATGTTCCAGGCCTGGAAAACAAATGCATTGTGGATTTAAAAAAAGAACGAATGGAAGCGGTGGGGTGTGAAAATGGATAACTCCTGCATAATGGGATTGTTAAAACGCGAAGAAGAAAAAGTCCAATTTCACCTAATAAGCAGACACCATCATACAACCCAACAATCAGTAACATAACACTCAAATTCACAAACAGGAGCATGAACGACTTAAAGTCACTCACAAGAGACCCAAGACATCCCATCACAATTCACTGCAAAATATCCCCTTTTCTTCTGACCCTGAAAATAAATCAAGCATAGACCTCAAACACTTGGAACCTAGAAAAATCAACGCAATCATACAAACCTTTAACCATTCTATCTCTCACAACTCCACTCCAAATACCTGGAAATCAACCCACAATAATTCATATCGTCAAACTAAAGAAAGCACCCACGGAACATCTTATCATCTAAACGAGTCCTACGGATGTCGCTTTGCTACTTGGACAAAGACATCACACATTCCCCGCTTCGACCCTTGGGCTGTCCCTGATCTCTGGGTCGGGTGCAACGAGATCCCGGCCAACTTTCAAAACTCCCTTCTTTCACCCCCCCCCCCTCAGCCACCCCTACGTTTTTACTAATAAAAGTGTGTGTGGATGGCCCAGCCCTCTCCAGTCTTCTTCAAATTGGTGCGGACATAGAACTCGAACCATGCCCCCCCCCCCATCCTCCTCATACCAAACCTGTCACCACAAAATCCCCAAGAGCCAGGGCTTCATAAAATGGAAAAAATGCAAAAACTGGATAAACGCATACTGATCAAACCTCCCCATCCATAGAACACTACACCGCAAGCTGGACTTACACTGGATGTTCACACACCGCTCCCCAAACACCAACAGATAATAAGCCTTAACTTCCTACAACTTAACATTCGCCATCTCCCACAAAAATCCTAAACTACAAGACTTCTTACCCAACACAACGATCACATAGCACTCATCCAAGCAACAAACCTGACATCACAAAAAAGACCGTCCTTTCCACCAAAACACCACCACCAGAGGCCACGGACTCATAACATTAGTACACAACATATAAAAAAAAAAATAACGGCGCCCACACGAAAATACACACCAATAGAACAAAGATCAAAGGCTCAGAACCTGATAAACATATACACTCCCCCAGAATACCTCTATACGCACCTATCCTAGAATCCCCAACAAACCTTCCAAACCTTTTCATCTGCGGCGACTTTAACGTAGGTCGTAGACCATAGATACTTGCTCAGAACCTAAACACCAGACAACAGAGGCACCCACATAGCAGAACAATTTTACACACGCCTCATACTCAACAACACATCCCTACCAAACAGACAACCACCTCAACACACGCAAAATAACACATCAAGACAAGCCTTTGCTAGCCTCACCTACACACTAGAACCAGATGAACTAGAGTCGACATCCCCTGAGACCACCTACCCATTATTATATCCTTCCAAACCACAGACGCATAACCAACCTCCTTCCAAACCACATATACAAACTACAAAAAATGCAGATTGGAAAAACTACATCTAATGCATAGAAGAGAAACTGCAATTTCATCCTAAAACAACTACGCCTCGCTAGATAAATGCACACTACACTACATTAACAATAGCATTACACACGCAAGCAGTAAATTTATCCCCCACGCACGAATCATTAGTTACCAGAAACGATCAAATTGCAACGCCTAGACAACGCTGCAACACTCATAAAACACTACTCAAACATTAGTTTAATCACAACCTTATCACACACTACAGCTACGCACACAGCATCGCCAAAGTAGTCCAGCACTTGAATTAAAACCGATCAGACATATTTACAAAACTACGCCACCAAAATCGAAAGCTACTGGTCCAGACAACATATTAACATTCACCTCAAGCACCTAGGCAACGCAGCAATCTCAACCATCACAGAAATTTTCCACCACAATCCACTCAATCTAGAAACTAGCTCACATTATACCTATACTCCAACTAACTCTTACTGCCCAATCTCACTTCTGTGCACACTATAAAAAATACTCGAAAAACTAATATATCAAAGAATCAGCCCAATTATACCAGTCTCGGACACAACACGGTTTCAGGAAAGCACACTAAACAATCCCCTTCTTCACCAACCTCTCACAACACACAATCTATGGTTTCGACTAGCTCTTACCACACTCACGTACAATCTTTGGTGCAATAGACATAAACAAAGCCTTCAAGAGTACCAAAACACATCCTAGCACACACTTGAACACCAACTTCAACAACGACCAAAAGTGGATATAAATGTCATTTTTGGCACAAAGACCAAAGTCACACACCGAACCATTAAATCAGACCAGACCAGACCACTCTACAAGGGCATCCCACAAGGCGCCATTCTCTGACCCCTACTATTCAACCTATTCACACATGATATCCAACAACCAAGATACCCTAATATCAACACATACGCAGACGACACGTCACTTATAGCACAGCACGACACTCCAACAACATATATACATACTAGAACACAAAACCTCCTCAGCCAATAAATCAACACTACCGCTTTTCACACCCAATTAACACGAATCGAACGAACACTCCAAAATCAGACTAAACGGACAACACCCGACACTAAACAAAAACTCCCACCCTTTATGACTCACATGACATTCAAAACCAACACAAAGCACTACAAACATTACAGAAAGAGCCTTTCACCACTCTATACAAACAATTCCAGCATGGCACCGAGCCGAGGCCAAATCTCACGCGAACAAACTCCAAACCACACAGAACAATAACATGATGTACATGCAACACAATCACATGCTGAAACAAAAATACTGCTAATCAAAATACGCAGACATAATTGGAACCCAACACGTCAGAAGAACATTGACGCATCCCCTCCCCCAGACACAAGAAAGAAACCGCGGCACATTACTTCAAACACCTCTCTTCCCTACCACCAAACCATAATTTAATCAAACACATCCACACTACCACCAAACAATATCCTAAAATAGCCTCAACCTTTATTAAACTAAACTGGGAAATCACTACATAGAACAGAGTCGGTAATCCTAGCGGAACTCAGCTCAGTCCACTGCAACAATACAAACACAAAAAAACCTTACCCCGACACCAACATGCACCAGACAGCAACAAACACCTACTCATAGACTGCCCAAACATCACACAAGCACGTTATACACATCTCTCCACTTAGGGTTCTGTGGCCTTCCCAGGGGCGCCTACGTCCCAGAAGAGATGTAGTAGGGCCGGCAAGTAAAAATCTCCCAAGGGGTCGGAGGGAGCAGAAGCCATCTGCTCCTCGGGAACTATGAAAACATTAAAAAAATCATGTGACTTATGGTATTCAATCAAATCAACCCCCACTTTCCACTACAGCAGCCAACAAACGCTCTCGACAATGGTGCCCAGACACATTCTCATTTAGTGCAAAAAACCCCCCTCTCTTTAACTTCACATAAACTACCTTCAGAACTGAGTCAGACAAAGATCCACCCCTTTCTCTACGATATTCTTCCTCCTAACCTTATCACACACTACAGCTACGCACACGGCATCGCCAAAGTAGTCCAGCACTTGAATTAAAACCGATCAGACATATTTACCAAACTACGCCACCAAAATCGATAGTGGCTTACAACAAAATCTGTTGAGTGCCTTTGCCTCTAAATGTTTTCACGACCTACCATAACACCACTTGGACCATGACAAACTCACCGCATTACGTTATGCTTAGATTAAACAAAACACCTACAGAGTTGGGTGTTGCCCTGGCTACAGCAAACAAAAATAAACGTACGCCGTGGCCTCAAAAACCTATTCGGACACTGCAAGGAATCACATCAATCGTACCTACAAGTAGTACCTTGTCCCGCGAACTCTCAGCCAAGAGATCAGAAAGAGCAGTCTTACCACGGGAACGTCCGAAGCATCCCAATTAAACACACACACACCCCATCCGTTCCTTGCCTCGTTGACGAGTTCCTCCGAACGGATAATGAAATACAGATACATCAGAATGACAATGAATGGTTAGACGATAAGCACCAAGGGCCGGTCCTCGCTGTTTTTTTCTTAGAGCGCCCATCTGGCCACAGCCACCAAAGGCATAGTTGCCTAAATTATTTAACATATTTCTAAGGCTATATTAAAAAAGGCAAAAGTGACAGAACAAGACGAAAAACAAACCAAAAAAGAAAGTTACAATAAAAAATGATTTTTTTTTAGGTGGCTATCTGGCGACTGCCCACTTGGGCATAAGTCGCCGCAATCACACAGCCTAGCTCTAGACTACTTGAAAATAAGAATATGAAAACAAAACAACGATAAAAAGGAAAGATGACAACACTTAGGAAGCAAGCTCCGGCATCGGGGGAAGGTCCCCTTCCCTCCGGCGCAGGAGCGTGCGACCTACAAGGAAAACAACAATAACAAAAAAAGTCTACAAGTCAACCAATCAATGTGCACGCACTCTTACCGAGTACAAGGGACAAGCGGTAGCGACCCCGCCCATCACAGTACCGGGACAGGTAACGTGCGCGAAGATCGCCCAGACTGGGGCATTCGACAAGAATGTGTCGAACAGTCTGGGGAACAACGCAGTTTTCGCAGTATGGCGCAGGCGAGCGCTCAATTAAATGGCGGTGCGAGTGTGCCCAATTCGGAGACGACAGAAAGCAACCTGAAGCCGTCGCGGCATTGGGGGGTAGGTCCATGGGAACAATCGCGGCGCAATGTCACGCAACTTTAAGTTCCCTTCCACCGTCTCCCATCTTCTTTGCCAGGCAGCACGAATAGCTGCCCGTATTCCTGCCATGTAGTCGGTGTGAGGAAGAGGGAAACGCTGGTCCAGTCGCAAAATTCTCGCGGACTCTTTGGCGCACTCATTCCCCGCAATTCATACATGTCCAGGAACTCAGCAGAAGATAATCTCGACATCCTCCCGGCTCGCCAAAACCGTGGCGTCACAGATATCGCTAACCAGGGGATGCGGAGATTCCAATGCCCCGAAATCACGTTGCGTAATCTCCCGTACCGAGTGATGTATTGCCACCAGCTCGGCCGTGAAGACAGACGCAGCGCCTGGCAGAGCCCCGCTGACTTCAAACAGAGGGGATACGGCGTGGAAGCCGACCCCCTCTTCGGACTTGGAGCAATCCGTATACACTGGCAAGGTTCCAGCGTGACACGAGGTGTGCTCCAAAAAGGTCGAACGCAATACTCCCGGCGTCGTACAAGCTTTGGGAGCAGAGGCGTGGCGACAAATAGCCAAATGTGGTACCCTCCAGGGTGGCGTCCTGGGCAGAACCAGGGGCACCACCGGCCCGAGAGAGCTATATCTAGCTCTCGAAGGAGTTTCCTGGCCCTAAACCAAAAGGGCTTAGGGAAGGACTGGCGTCTCTCGGCGGCATAGGCACCATCGAGATCAGCTGCGGATGCTGTGAGAGCTGTTGGCAACTGAGGGAGGCGCCGGGCTCGCGCGTACAAGCGAATGATGCACTGTAGACGGCGTAGAGCGAGTGGCATCTCCCCAGCAGCGACCAGTAGGCTCTCAATGGGAGAAGTGCGGAAGGCACCGGTCGCAAAGCGAAGGCCGGTGTGGTGGATCGAGTCCACCTTCCGCAATAACCACTCGGCTGCGGATGCATAAAACTCGCATCCGTAGTAGAGCTTCGAACGAACAAAGGATCGATAAAAAAGTAAGGCAGTCGGCCTATCAGCGCCCCAAGCGCTGAACGTCACGAAACGAAGAATATCCATAGCGCGGGTACAAGAGACCCTAAGGCTGCGAGTATGAGCCTCCCAGGTGAGGCGTCGGTCAAATACAAGAACAAGGAAACGGTGCGATTCAACCACATCCGGGCGTACCCCATTAAGAAACAAGTCTGGGTGGGGGTGGAGCCGTGGATGGCGGCAGAAGTGCACCACCTTAGTCTTGGCCAAGGAAAACCGAAACCTGTGCGCTTCGGCATAGCGAGACGCGGTTCAATGCCTGTTGGAGTCGACGCTCCAGAGTTGGCATCTGGGCCGCGCTAAAAGAAATCGAAAGGTCGTCCACGTAGAGCGTAGCGAGAACATCTTCCGGCAGCACCGAGGGGATGCCGGTGATGCTCAGGGCAAAGAGTGTGATACTGAGGACACTTCCCTGCGGGACGCCCTCTTCCTGGTCCATTGGGCTGGAGAGGGCTTCCCGGCTCCAGCGACCCGTACGCGGAATCGACGATCTCGCAAAAATTCAGATATAAACATTCGGAGGCGTCCCCTCGCCCCCATGCGTGTGGAGACTCCATGATACTGTATCGCCATGCGGTATCATAGGCCTTCTCAAGATCGAAAAACACCGTGGCGTAGTGCTGTCTACCTAGGAAGGCCTGGCAGACGGCATTTTCCAGTCGGAGCAGAGCATCTGACGTGGAGTGGAACTTGCGGAAGCCCCACTGTGCAGTAGACAGATGGTCTCCGCTTTCCAGAAAAAAGCTAATCTAACATTTACCAATTTCTCCATCAACTTGCATACGCAAGAGGTTAGAGAGATTGGGCGGAAACCGGCCGGAGTAGCGTGATCTCTCCTCGATTTGCGAACGGCGAGCACAGTAGCGATTCGCCAGTAGTCTGGGAGAAGACCTTCCACCCAGATCCTGTTGAACAAAATCTAACAGAAAGGCCATGCCTCGCTCACCCTGGTGTCGAGCATGGCGTACGGGACATCGTCCGGACCATCGGCGGTGTCCGCGCATGAAGCATGAGCGGAACGCAACTCACTCACAGTAAACCTGTCGTTGAAGGGTTCTCCGCCTCTGGAGGTAAAGTCCAGCCGGAGGCCTTCCACATCACGACGTGCATTGAATGCTGGCGGAGCAGCATCCCGGCTAGAGAATGCGAAAAAAGCGGTCGCTAAGGATTCCGCCACGGACGCGGGGTCCGAGATTGCGGTCCCATTCTCCTGGAGAACGGGAGGGGGGTCCTGCGAGAACTTGCCCCGAATCCTTTTGACTCGCTTCCACACCTATGCCAGAGGGGGTCTTCCCGTTAAGTGAAGACACGTATGCCGGCCAAGAAGAGCGGCAGGCGTGCTTCGAAATATACCAGAACCTAGACCTAGTCCGACGAAATTCCACGACAGTGAAATCGTTCGAGCGGAGATAAAGGCGGATATAGGCATAATGCTTCTGTTTGAGGGCCGTCTCACACTTGGCCAACCACCACGGGAGTGGTCGGCGTGCAAAACGGCCACACGTTCTGGGAATAGTAGTCAGGCCCGCGGCGATGAGGTTGCCGGACAAGAACTCAACGGCGTTATCTACCGACCTAAACTCCTCGACTGAGATAGAGAATTCAGTCATTTCCTGAAATGCAGGCCACCGCGCCCACGCCAAGCACCACCGAGGTGGTCTCTCAGGCAGCAGTTGCCCTGAAAGTGATCACTACTATGAAGGTCATCGACCACCCCCCAATCAAAATCAGGCTGTGCATCCGAAGAGCACAAAGATAGATCAAGGCAAGAAAATAAAGCGGTTCTCGGGTAGTGATGCATAAACTCATCCACATTTACGATATTTATCTCAAGCTCTTCGATCAGATCGGCAAGGACGTGTCCCCTGGGATTTATCGAATAATCTCCCCAAAGAGGATGCCTGCCGTTCAGATCTCCAAGCAAGAGAAATGGCCTCAGCAACCGTGCCACGACGCGGCGGAAGTCCCCCACGTCGAAGTCATTTGACCGCGGAATGTACGCAGAAATAACAGTATACCTCCTATCTAGGTGAAGCTGCATTGTCACTGCATTAAAGGAGGTATCTAAAGTTTAAAGAAGAACAGAGACATAATGCCGGGTGTAAACCGCGCATCACCCAGGCGCACCCCACACTCGTTGTGGTAGGGTCGCAAACCCCTTATACCCCGGGCGGGCGCGCCTAGCATGGTCTCCTGCAGAAAAATAGCTAACGGGGAACGGGACGAGACGAGCCTCCTCCACTCCTCCCAGTTGGCCCGGAGTCCACGGCAATTCCATTGAAGGAATATGCTCCCGAGGGTTTTTTTTTTTTAAGAGCTCATCTGGCGACTGCCTACTTGGGCATTAGTCGCCGTATTAAAAACTGCCTAATACTAGGCTACTTTAAAATCGAATACAATAACACAAAACAACCCAAACACCACCAAAAATTAAAAAGAGGGAAAAAGAAACTAGTAGTAAGCAAGCTCCTGCGTCGGGGGGGGGGAGGTCCCCCCGGCGCAGGAGCTTGCGACCTATATGGGAAAAAAAAACCCCCGGTTAAATAATAGGGAGAAGACCCGCCTAGCCCCAAAAGTCAACAAATCCACCACTTAATGTGCACGCACTCGTCCCGAGTACAAGGAATATCCCCCCCCCCCCGAGGCCTAGCTCAGACGAGACGCGGGGGCCCTCTTCGAACATAAGACACTCACGGGAATGGCCGTACGCTTCCCGGAGGCAGAACCCCAGGCGCTGTCGCCTTCGAGGACTTATTGGGGGAGGTTGGGCTCGCCATGCGAGTCTTTTCCTCCCTCCGCCTCGAAACCGTAGGCGGGCGTTTCGGCTTCTGAGGCCGGGCCCCCTCTTTTCGAGGATCCACCGTCTCCGAGCCACTCAGCCCACCACTAGGCGTGGGCGAAGGAGCCGAAGCTCCTTTCGGGGGACAGCTTTAGGAACACCGCAAGATGGACTGTGAGTATAACGACGCGGTGGAGGCGCGTGGCCGTTTCGCCCTATGGGAAACGGTCACGCTGGGGCAAGGATGGGAAGCCCTGGTTTTAGCTGGGGCTGGCTGAGAACCCTTTGTGCCACCAGCTTTACCAGGGCAGCGCCTTGGTTGAGTAGAACCCGCAGAAGGGCTCCGAATGGGCCAGGAGCAGAGGGTGTCTTCCTAACCATTGAGGCATAAAACGTCCCAGGCAGAGCCGGGCGGGGCAGGACCAAGTCCTTAGTTTCGCGGAATGAGAGTCGATCTTGGGCCTGAAAGGACAGGATTTCTTTCTAGGAGATATGCACCACATTGCTTCGAAGAAGCGGGGTGAGGCTCTCCGCAATTGATAAACTTGGCCACACACAATTTGGACTTATCGTGTGCGGCCTTGGAGCAATTTACACATACTTCGGGTGATCGAGACTTTGCACGTTTACATGAGCGATTCGTATGGCCGAAGCGGTAGCGGTACCAACCTGCACGCACCGACTCAGGGAGCCTGTCACAGTCCAACGTGACGAAGAGTGTAGGGGTAGGTCTCGAGGCCCCTCCCTGTTTTCTCATTACGCGTTCGACCTTGACCACCCCATGGTCGGCCAGCTCTAAGGTGATGTCCTCTATGGAGTAGTCAACGAGTTCCCTCGCATAAACTACTCCTTTCACAAAGTTCATGGTAGAGTGCGGCGTTACACTCACCGGGGTGCCATGAAGTGTCCGAAGGGCACTTATCTTGGCCGCCTCGGAGGGACCCGCCGCATTCGCCAGAAGACTCCCATCCGAGAAACGGGTCACCTTCAGCTCTCTACCAATTACACTAGCTAATGCTCTCTTCTGATGGATCATGTTGCCCTTGGCCAACATGCTGCCATCAGTGGAGCGAATAACGAGGAAGCGTTTGAAGCCAGCGGGCTTAAAAATGCCAGGTAACCTCTGAATGAGGGGCCCCGATGTTATCGAGGCTCCGCCCTGCACACTTATCGTTTTAGTCATAGTCAGGGGCTCCGCACCTGGAGGGGAAGGGGGGGCGGATGTGCCGATCTTGGCTTGGTCGCTTACCGAAGTGAAAGCAGACCCATCCGGCCACGCAGCCCCCGCGGATGGAGAGGAGCCCCGAGTCTTCTTAGTTTTTTCTTTTTAGGAGAGGAGGGCTGGGAATGAACCCGCTTCTTCCCTCCGCCGGCAAGAGCCCCCAGGCCAGATGTTCCGTCCTCAGTCAGTTCCTTCTCCGAGATGGAGAAGTTCTTGGCAGTCGCAGGGGCACGGGTCGGAGGAGATCCCTTTCCTCTTTGTACTGCCTTGGAAACCCAGGCCGTTTGAGGGACCTTGCATAGGGGCGAATTCGGGTTCGGTGCTTGGCGCCGAGCCCGGATTCGCTCCCATGGAAGGCCCTAGCGTCTTAGGCTGGGTTGCCTTAAGGACCATGTCGTATCTCAGGTCCCGTTGGCAGCGTCCCTAGTCATTTCTGGGGAGGCACAGGCCTTGACCCCGGCAAGGTTTAGTATTCTTGCCAGCAGGTGTTTTGAGGGAAGCGACCGAAGGGGCCTGGCTTCCCTCTTCCCCCTAAGGGGGTTTGCCCTACCGAGCCGCTTCAATGGGGAGCGGTCGACTATGGGCTGCCTGCTGGCTTTCTTGGCAGTCCCCTTGGAAAGAAAAGGGAGGACTGCGGCTGGGAACAGGGTGACCGAAACCACCTCCAGAGAAGGGGGTGAGGGAAAGTCCCTTACACCCGTAGGTGAAGAAGAGGAGTAAGCATCCTCTCCGGTTAGAGAAATTTGGAGGGTCCCCTGACCAAGCACAGAGGAGGGGGACACCTCAATATTTTTCTGTGGAGCTTCCCGAGGGCGGCTCCGTCGATGAAAGGGGAAATTGAGGAAAGATTGTTGATTTTTTTCATCATTGGGAATGGTAACCCTCTTTTTCTTACGGGATGCAATAGCTCCTCACCCCTCGCAGTAGCCCGCTCTGCAAGGTGTGCATACAGGCCCGGCAGAGCCAGGTCCCGCCATTCAGGACCACTCCTCCCACCTGATGGCCTGGCAGTCCCTCGGTATGGCGGCTCTACCTTGGACACGGCGTAAAAAGAAATAGATGGTGAAGTGAGAAGGAAAGGGGATGTGAGGAGGGTACGGATGGGGATGAAGCAGGTTGTTTTTTAAAAACACACCACCCCAGACCGGAGCTCAGGGGTCAGGGAACGTTGTCGCCTCCCCCCCTCAGCCCCGATCCGGGACGGTTGGCTGAGAAGATGGTCAGCATCTACTCTGTGAAATTAGAGGCTGACCAGAGAAATTTGTGAGAGAGTTTGTATGAAAAGCGAGGAAACCGGGGGAAAAACACAAGTGTTTTGAAGGAAGGAGAACAGGCTAAGCTGGGGTCGGACAATAAAAAAATGAACAAACATGTTCCGGCGTCGGAATCGATAATGGGAGGGATGGGGGGAGTATTATATATATGTATGTGTGTGTGTGTGTGTGTTGACACCAACTAATGATCATAGAAACATTCGCGGCTCCGCGTCATGAGTACTTCCTTAGGGCATACTAGTACTCCATCGCCAGGGGTCCGGAACTGAGGGAAGGTGGATTTGTGCCTTGAAGAGAAAAATACAGGTGTTGCGATGGCTATGTGAGTGTGGAGCTTCTTAGAGCAGCGGGTGGAGGGGGAGAGTAAAGTCAGCGATTCTAACCTCTCTGGTATCGAACCCGTGGCTCACGTTCCAACTCCAACGCCGTATTCATTAGGGTAACGAAAGCCGAGACACCCCTCTCCTAAACAAAACAATCCACATATAAGAGAACAAACCATTTCATTCTTGTGGGGATACAAACCATTTTTAAATACCCTCAACATATGAAATCGGAAGAGAGATTCACACTTCCGATGCGGTCACAACTCCCCCCCCCCGCAGCTACCACGAGGAACAAGATACAACCCAACACTCTCTCACAAAATCTGAAAATATAGCGATTGCTGAACATACGGGCAGAGAGTGAGTGCATCGAGCCCGCTGCCCAAATTTAGAAACTTTAAGGATTTCCACTAATTATCAACAAGGAGCGTAAAATAGTCACATGAGGTTAGGAAAGTGAACAAAAGATTTGAGAACCGGACAGATAAGGCGATGATGGAGGGTTAAGAAGTTGGGCTCATTTTGGTGGATTCAGAAAGAGGGTAATCACAGTGTCGATGTTGACCTTGTCACTGAGGAGGTAGTTCCGGTGGCTGGGGCTTTGGTCTGAATCAGGGAGGCGATGGGATTGAGAGGCGGGGTGGTTTGGGCCGGGGAGGCGGTGGTCGTGTGATCACAGGGCGTCGGAGTGGGAGGTGGCGGAGCAGTTTCTTCGGGCAAGGCGGGCTCCCCTTCCTCACACTCGTCTCCTTCAATCTGGAAGAAGAGATGACAAATTAAAAATATCGGCGCTTTAATAAGATGAGCTGAATGGGGGGGGGGGAGGCGTACAATGATAAGCAGTAATGATTCACTGACGGGATTCCTCAGCCAGATTAATTTTTTTTGTTTATAGAGAGGGGGGGTCGATAGTTTAACGTAATCTCCAAACCCTCAGCCCCTGGGGTATATAATAGTCGAAACAATGTCGACGAGATTCAAATCGGACGTCCCCACCCAATGCCGCTCATGGTGGAATGCGGTGTTTACAAACTACCCGGAAAAAAGTTTGGAAGGTAATTAGTCCGAGTAATATAGAAGAGGGCGCGTAATTCTCCCGAACCTGTTACGATCCGAAATGGAAGTTTCCGCAAGGGGATGTTACTCTTTGCAGCAGCCGCAACCTTGGTGTGTTTGCCATCTTGTGTGCCCATTTCTTCACCCATGGGGTCCAGAGGTTGGGATGGGATTTTGTAAAATAAATTTGAGACCATCTGGCGACTACCTACTAGGGCAGAAGTCGCAGTATTACGCCCCAGCGTAATGTTAGGCTAGATTAAAAAAAACAACAACAGGAAGCGCACTTCGGCGTCGGGGGTAGGCCCGCCTCTCCTTAGCGCAGGAAAATGCGACCCACAACAAAGTCAAATGAAGTGGAGGAGGCCTGCTTCCTCCAAAAAGTCGTATAGTCCGCAAGTCTGTGTGCACGAACCAGTCCAGAGTACAAGGGACAAACAGTAGCGACCCCGCTCATCCGGGTACCAAGACAGATAACGTGCGCGAAAATCACACAGACTGGGACATTCAACAGGAATGTGCCGAACAGTCTTGGGGAAAACGCAGTGGTCACAATAAGGCACAAGCAAGCGCTCCATCAAATGGCGGTGCGTTCCGGAGGTGTGTCCAATTCGGAGAAGACAGAAAGCAACCTGAAACTGTCGCGGAATTAAGGGTAGGTTCATCGGAACAGTTGCGGCACGATGGCACGTAACTAAGTTCCCCTCGACGGTCTCGCATCTTCTTTGCCAAGCAGCCCATATTCCTGCCATGTAATTAGTATGAGGAAGAGCGAAACGCTGGTCTGTCGCCCAGTTCTCGCAGACTCTTTGGCGCGCAATTCCTAAATGTCCAGTAGCCCAGCAGATAATCTCGACATCCGCCCGGCTCTCCAAAACCATGGCGTCACGGATATCGCGAACCAGGCGATGCGTAGATTGGTTGGGATGAGAATAGATGATGGCTAAGGGTCCTGCGACATGGCCGAACGCTACGAACTGCAGGAAAACCACCCCTCCATATTTTGTACATTTTGTCTAGGGTGTGCCATTATTGGTCATAGGAATGTGTGGTGAAGCGTGTTTGCCGTGTGGGATGCTAAATGGGGGCTCCGATTACATGGTGGCGCGATTCCTCTGAATAACCGTGTGGTATGTCCTTAGATTAGCGCCATTCGTCCCTCGCATTGCGGCTGAGATCGTTGGAAAGCGTAGTACTAGATTATTTTAAAATTCGGAAAAAAAGGGCACATTCTGGTGTCGGGGAGGGAAGGGGGGGGGGCACGCCACTTCTGGGCACAGGACCACGCGACCAACACCAAAGAGTCAAATAAAATGGAGGCCAACCTCCTCCAAAAGGCGAATCCGCATGGTCGTGTGCAGGAACTCGCCCTAAGTAGAGCGAGGAAAGAGGTAGCGATCTCACTCCTCCCCGTACCGAGACGGGTAACGTGCGCGAAGAAAATCTCAACTAGGACATTAAACAATAATGTGCCGAACCGACTAGGGAACAACGCAGTCGTCGCACTAAGGTGCAGGCCAGCGATCCATTAAATGGCGGTGTGTCCAGCGGTTATACTCAATTGGAAGACGATAGAAAGCGAATTGTATCCGTCGTGGCATTGGGGGAACAGTCACGGCGCAATTGCACGCAAATTTAGGCACCCCTCGAACGTTTCACATCCTCTTTGCCAAGAAGCCCGGAAGGCTGCCCAGTAGTCGGGGTGAGGAAGAACCAAACACTGGTCTAGTCGCCCAGTCCTCACAGACTCTTTGGCGCGCTTATTCCCCGCAATTCTCACATGTCCGTAGAACCCAGCAAAGGATAATCTCTCTATCCGTGAGGCTCAGGACAATCGTGGCGTCACGGATACCGCGAATCAAGGGGGGGGGGAGAGATTCCAATACCCCGATAGCTCATGGCGTTATCTCCAGTACCTAGCGGTGTATTGCAATCAGCTCGGCCGTGAAGAGAGATGCAGCAGCTCCTCTTAACCATAGTGAAAGAAATTCTTAGAATAATCTTGGTCCACAGCCAAATTCTCCCATGCTTCCGGGCATCACCCTAGACCAACACATCATCACCTCGAAAGACGTCCAAACAAAAGCCTCAAAACGCCAATTTTGGATAATATCCCCCCCCCCCATCCTGTACATAATTGAACTATGCATCCCATAGGTAAATAAATAGACATCTACACAAGATACAATGCAAAATATTGCCCACTTTCTCAGTAAACCGCTACGCCCCTCTATTCATACCCTAACCTCCCTTGCCCACTACACCCAATGGTTAGGCAACCTACCCCCAACCCCACATAACCAGAATACTATAAATCATCCCACACACTTCAGAGCAGTACAAAACTGCATACAATCAGACCACCACCTTGTCCTACATGAATATAAAGAGATTCTGATACCCTGCCCTAGCTTCAACATGTACCCAGTCTTGATTATCTCAGAATCTTTCCCTATAACCACTCTTGCAGACCTCTGGAGGGAGAAGCCCACATGTCATGACAGCCTTCCTGAGAGCTGCCGGGTTCAAATGAAGAGAACCCGGGAGGCAACAAAGAAAGGCAGTTTGAATGTCTTCCCAAAGCTAACTTACCTCTTCAGGGCAAAGCTCATAAGCTTTTTCTAAGGTGGATCGAGCACTGGGTGACCTCTCAAGGAAGTAGCCGTTGCTCGTTTCATTACTCGGGGCTTGTGGGGACCAATTATTATAATATTGTTGGTTGGCAGCGGAGTATGGCCTGCGTTCGAGCTCGTCATTCAACCAGTACACAGCAGCGGACCATTTTCTCTATAAAATAAACTTTGGTTGGTTACTGAATGAAATGGGTACAAAGGGTATGCCTTAAAGAAAATTATACTCTTTTCCCTTTGTAATCCAATGGCAATGGCCATCTTTTGTTAAACACCCATTTGGAGACTGCCCCCAGGGGCATAAGTTACCTTTTAAATCAGGACAGCCTAAAAGTTAGGCTATGTTAAAAACAAAGAATGCAAACAGCGTAAAATATTGCACACACAGCACGTGAACGCCACAAAGAACCAAAACAAACCATAAGTGGATTATGTAAGACCTGTCGAGTCCTTAGTCGGTCTCAAAATTTCAACACTTTTTATAACATATGGAACAAATCAGTCAATATTTTAAAACTTTTCATACCATATGGAACCAGTCAAAATTTCAATACTTTTCATACAAATCAGTCAAAATTAACACTTCATACAATACAGAACAAACCCGTCAAAATTGCAGCACTTTTCATATCATATGGATCAAACCAGTCAAAATAATCACATGCTGCACAGCTAAGAACACCTACACTCTTGAGCTCTCGCTTTAGTAGATACAGCGTTGGTTTTCTAACGTCAAGGAACCCGGTTCAATCCCAAGAGAGTGCACATAGAGGTCTGACCACCAATTGATGGACGAGGTGTACTTACCCCTACAGGAGAAGCCTGATATTACACAGCTAATCACAACACCGCTGTTCTACTTTTCTGACATTTACACTTCTCCATTCCGGATGCCTGTTGAATGTTGATGTAATAATAGTACCCCCTAAAGGGGGATACTATATTACATATCCTTGGCACAGCACAATACAGCCCAACATCCCGCAAAACAAGGAACAACAACTGGTGCTTGCCAAGGATTGTCACACTGATCTTTATCTGCATTTCATTATCTGGTCAGGGGACTATCATCCACGATGCGAAGGAGTGATGGTGCAACTTACTATCAGAGGTGCACCCATATTAGCCTCAGATTCCAATAACCCGCTACACTCCAAGGCAGAAGATTCATTTCCATAAATGGCGAGACGGTGGTATGGGCATCACCTGGCTCTACTGAGCTATCTCAGAGGGGGCTGGATGAGACTGTCGCGGAAGCCTTTCCAGAATACAATACCACAACTCACACAATCATTATATGGAAGAATGCATTGCCCACAACCACCAATATAGTTTTAATGTCTGAAAAAGCCAGTATGAGCTGTATACTGCTCGAGGGTGTTCCCTCATCTCTATTTTAAAGTGCAATATCACCGAGGTCGTATCATGCAGAAATTAGGTAAGGAGAGATCTGTAAAAAAGGTGTTGGAGCTAGACCAAGTAAAAAATGTGTGGAAGATAGGAGGGATGGCAAACTGTGGGTGTTGAGGCTGGCAGGGCACACAAACATGCATATGTCAGCTGCATGTCTGTAAAACAAAGATGCAGGGAAGGAGAAGGGGAGGGAAGAATGCAAGTTAAAAGGGACCACCCAACTGGAGCAAAGAGGGAGGGGAAACTAGATCCCCAGCCAGACAGCTTGAGGAACAACAAGTGTGAGGATTAAATAAAAATAATTAACACTTTTGTAGAGAACAAAAATATCACCTTCAGCTCCTCGTTGGTATTCAGCATGCGATTTGCAGGCTTACAGTTGGCAAACAACGTTACCATGCATTTAATACATTGGTAAGCTCTCTTTTGGTAGTGATTCTTCGTTCTCAGTATTGTTTCAAACAAGCCTTCTCTCTCTTCAGGGATACCTGCAAATTCGTGGGATTTAATTATAATTATAGAGCGAAGAATTAAAGATCATCACGCAGAAACAAAGGTCAGGGAGAAATTCCTGGATATCATTAAAAAAACAATTATTATATCCAGTGTATATGTATCATGAAAGAGAGAATGATGAAATGAATCCAGCATACTGCAGAAAAAAAGAAAGAAACCAAAATAATATATTCTTCGGAAAGTGTGTTTCCTAATTGCCATAAAATCTGCACAGGGGTGGTGATTAAACCAAGCACAGAGGCAATAAGGAACTGCTTTGATATCAATGCGAACTTCTGGGCCACTCAGCTACGTGGAAAAAAAAAAAGGATTCTAAATACATAAGCTTTTAAGGGACGCATCGCTTGGTCGATCAGGACTATGAAAGATCATACTTCCAAGGATCATTTATTAATTAGGGAAAAAAATATGCCATTTATCTTCTAACTTTGCAGTATGCTTGGTTAATAATACCCAGCTTTTAACATTTCTAATAACAGATGGATCAGTGTGAGTAACAGACAGAAAGCCCCCAAGCATCCCCAATTTGTGGGAAAGAGATGTTGAAGTCTTGTTTACTAAAGAATCAGGTAGTGCCGTCTGCCTCTATGGCAAATAACTAAGTTCCCCTCTTCTTTGCCAAACTGCCCGTATTCCTGCCATGTAATCGGTGTGAAGAGCGAAACGCTGGACTCTGGCGTGCTAATTCCCCCTAATTCATACATGTCCAGGAACCCAGCAGAAGATAATCTCGAAGTCCGCACGGCTCGCCAAGACAGTGGCGTTACGGATATCGGGAACCAGGGGATGCGGAGATTCCAATGCCCCGAGGGCACTCAGGGCGTTGTGTGAGTCGCTATAAATCACAATCTTCTCTCCGAACCGGGCACGTCGCGATATCTCCCATACCGAGCGGTGTATTGCAACCATCTCAGCCGTGAAGACAGACGCAACGCCTGGCAGAACCCCGCTGACTTCAAGCAGAGGGGATACGGCGTAGAAACCGACCCCCTCTTCGGACTTGGAGCCATCCGTATACACTGGCACGGTTCCAGCGAACACGAAGTGTGCTCCGAAAAGGCCGAACGCAATACTCCCGGCGCTGTACAAGCTTTGGGAGCAGAGGTGTGGCGACAAATAGTCAGAAGTGGTACCCTCCAGGGTGGCGTCCTGGGCAGAATCAGGGACGGCACTGGCCTGAGAGCTATACCTAGCTCTCGAAGGAGTTTTCTAGCGTTTCTCGGTGGCATAGGCACTGTCGAGATAAGCTGCAAATGCAATGAGAGCTGTTGGCGACTGAGTGAGGCACCGGGTTCACGCGTACAGGTGAATTAAGCACTATACACAGCGCAGAACGAGTGGCATCTTCCCAAGATCGACAAATAGGCTTTCAATAGAAGTGCGGACGGCACTGGTCGCCAAGCGAAGGACGGTGTGGTGGATCGAGTCAACCTTCTACAATACAAGCTCGGCTGCGGATGCATAAAACTCTCATCCATAGTAAAGCTTCGAAAGAACAAAGGATCGATAAAAAGGTAAGGCAGTAGCCCTATCAGCACCCCAGGCGCTGAACGTCACGGAACGAAGTATGTACATGGCGTGGGTACAAGAGAACCTAAGCATGCGAATATGAGGTTCCCAGGTAGGGCAACGGTCAAATACAAGAGCAAGGAAACGGTGCGGGTCTACCAATTCCAGGCGAACCCCATAGAGAGAGAGACGCGGTTCAATGCCTGTTGGAGTCGACCTCCAGAGTTGGCATCTGGGCCGGGCAAAAAGAAATCGAAAGGTCGTCCACATAGAGCGTAGGGAGAACATCTTCCGGCAGGACCGAGGTGATGCCGTTGATACTCGGGTAAAAGTGTGTGACACTGAGGACACCCTCTTTCTGCTCCATTGGGCCGGAGCCTCCCCTACCCGTACACGGAATCGACAATCTCGATAAAATTCAGATATAAAAGATTGGGAGGCGTCCCCTCGCCCTCATCGTGTGGAGAGTCTCCATGATACAGTATCGGCATGCGGTATCATAGGCCTTTTCTAGATCGAAAAACACCGTCGTGGAGTGCTGTCTACAAAGTAAGGCCTGGGAGACTGTATTTTCCAGTCGGAACACAGCATCCGACGTGGAGTGGAAAATGCTGAAGCCGCAAGTAGCCTCCGCAGTCCAGAAAAAAAGGCTAATCTAACATTTACCAATTTCTCCATCAACTTGCACACGCAGGAAGTTAGAGAGATTGGGCGGAAACTGGCCGGGGTAGAGTGATCTCTCCCCGGTTTGCAAAAAGCAAGCACAGTAGCGATTCGCCAGGAGTCTGGGAAGATACCCTCTACCCAGATGCTGTTGAACAAATCTAACAATAAGGCCATGACTCGCTGATCCAGGTGTCGAAGAATGGCGTAGGGGTCATCGTCCGGACCCGGGGCGGTGTCAGCGCATGCAGAGAGAGCAGAACACCACTCACTCATTGTAAACCTGTCGTTGGAGGGTTCTCCGACGCGCATTGAATGCTGGCGGAGCAGCATCCCGGCTAGAGAATGCTGAGAAAGCGGTCGCGAAGGAGTCCGCCACGGACGAGGGGTCCGAGATTGCGGTCTCAATGTCCTGGAGAAGGCCACGTGTTCTAGGAATAGTAGTTAGGCTACGGCGATGAGGTTGATGGAAAAGTCAACGGCCTCATCCACCGACCTAAACTCTTCTACTGAGACATAAATCCGTCATTTCCTGAAATGCGGACCACCGCGCCCGCGCCAAGCACCACCGGCGGCGGCTCTCAGTCAGTAGCTGCACAGAAGAAAATGATATTTGAATGGGAAAGTGATCACTACCGTGGATATCATCGACTACCCACCACACAAAATCAGGCTGTGCATCCGGAAAGCACAGAGATAGATCAAGACAGGAAAATGAAGGTTCTCGGGAAGTGATGCGTAAACTCATCCACATTTAGGACGACTATCTCCAGCTCGTCAATGACCTGACCCCAGAGTGGGTGTCTTCCGTCCAAGTCCGCGAGGAAAGAAAGGGCCTCAGAAACCGTGCCACGGCGAGGTGTAAGTCCCCTGCGTCGAAGTCAGCTGACACTGGAATGTACGCAGAAATAGCAGTATATCCTATCTAGGTGCAACTGCACAGCTACTACCTGAAGGGAGGTGTCTAGAGCGAAGAGAAGAACGGAGATATCATGCCGGGTGCAAATCATGCATCCTCCTGCCCGAGCCCCCATTTCGTGAAGGGGTGGTCGCAAAACCCTTATACTCAGGGAGGGTCGGCAGGTGGCATGCGCCCACATTCGTCTTCTGCAAAAAGATATCTCACGGGGAACGCGAGACGGGCCTCGGCAGCTCCTCCCAGTTGGCCCGGAGTCCGCGGCAATTCCATTGAAGGAATATGCCCAAGACGCCTAGCTCAGAGGAGATGGGAGGGGGGGCTCTTAGAAGAGAAGACCCTCACGGGAATGGCCGTACGCTTCCCGGAGGCAGACTCGACCACTGTTGGCCAGATAATGCGCTGTCGCCTTCGAGGACTTATTGGGGAGGTTGGGCTCGACATGTGAGTCTTTTCGAGGATCCACCGTCCCGAGCCACTTAGCCCACCACTAGGCGTGGGCGAAGGAGCAGAAGCTCCTTTGTTGCTGTCCTCATTTCGGGGGGCAGCTTTGGGAACCCCGGAAATGGAATGGAGACCAACTTCAGGGGTCTGGCCTCCTGTGAATCTAACGACTCGGTGGAGGCGCGTGGTCATTTCGCCTTACGGGAAACGCTCACGCTGGGGGAAGCCCTGGATTTAGCCGGGGCTGGCTGTGAACCCTTTGTGCCGCCAGCTTTAACAGCGGAGCGCCCGGGTTGAGTAGAACCCGCAAAAGGGCTCCGAATGGGCGCGGAAACAACCGTGCTCGTTGGCCTGGATGGGCCAGGAGCAGAGGGTGTCTTTCTAAGCATTGAGGCGTAAGACGTCCCATGCAGAGCGGGGCGGGCCAGGAATAAGTCTTTAGCCTCGCGGAATGAGACGATCCTGGGCCTGAACGGCCAGGATTTCTTTCTCAGGGAGATATGCACCACATTGCATCGAAGAAACGGGGTGCGGCTCTCAGCAATTGACACACTTGGCCACACACGATTTAGACTTATCGTGTGCGGCCTTGGAGAAATTTACAGACTTCAGGTAACCCCGACTTTGCTCGTCTACATGAGCGATTCGTATGGCCGGAGCAGCGATAGTAATAGCACCTCCGCGATAGTGGCACGAATTCCTTCACGCGGTAGCGGTAACAACCGGCACGCACCGACTCAGGGAGCTTCTCACAGTCGAACGTGACGAACAGTGTAAGGGTGGGTCTCGAGGCCCCACCCTGTTTTATCATCACACGCTCGACCTTGACCGCCCCGTGATCGGCCAGCTCTAGAGTGCTATCTTCTATGGAGTATTCCACGAGTTCTCTCGCATAAACTACTCTTTTCACAAAGTTCATTGTAGAGTGCGGCGTTACACTCACCGGGGTGCCATCAAGTGTCTGAAGAGCACTTATCTTCGCCGCCTCGGAGGGATTCGACAGAAGGCTCCCGTCTGAGAAACGGGTCACCTTCAGCTCTCTACCAATCATACCAGCTAAAGCTTTCCTCTGATGGATCATGTTGCCCTTGACCAACATGCTGCCATCAGTGGAGCGAATAACTAAGAAGCGTTTGAAGCCAGCGGGCTCGAAAACGCCAGGTAATCTCTGAATGAGGGCCCCCGACGTAACCGAGGCTCCGCTCTGCACACTTGCACTTTTCGTCTTATTTTGGGATTCCCCACCCAGGCGAGCAGCGGGGTCGGACGTGCCGATCTTGGCTCGGTCGCGGTCAAGGATGGTAGAGGCCTCGTCCGCCTCCCACCCCCCGTCTTTTATTTTATTAGTCCTTTTCGTTTTAGGAGAGGAGGGCGGGGAATGGACCCACTTCTCCCCTCCCCCAGCAGTGGTGGGGGCACCGGCCGGAGGAGATCCCTCCCCTCCTTGTGCTGTTTTAACAGCCCGACCCTTCTGGCGAGGGCTCCGCACAGGAGCAGACTCGGTGTTTGATGCCGAGCCCAAATCTACCCCCATGGAAGGCCCCACCTTCTGAGGCTGGGCTGCGTCAGGGAGCATGCTATCGCAGGGGAGAGGGCCTCCATTTGGCCACCCCACCCCCCCATGATATTACAGGTCATGTCAGTCTCGTCCATGTTCTTTAGGGGGGCATAGGCCTTCACCCCCGCTAGATTCAATATTCGGGTGCGGGAAGCGGCCGATGGGTCCCTCCTTCTTCTCCCCCCTAAGGGGGTTTTCCCTACCGAGCCGCTTACGGGCTGCCTGCTGTCTTTCCTGGCAGTCCCCTGTGAAAGCAAAGGCGGGACTGCCAGATTTGAGCTAGCTGGAGTCAGATGGTGACTCCAAGGAAGGGGGTGAGGGGGAGCACCCTGCACCCGTAGGCATAGGAGAAGAGTAAGCCGCCCCTCCGGTTGAAGAGTTATGGAGGGTCCCCTGGGAAACCAGATGGGGGCGGGGAGGGACCTCCATTTTTTCCGTGGAGCTGCCTGAGGGCGGCTCCATCGTTCTTAAGGGGAAAATGGGGAGAGATTTTTTTTTTTTTTTAGTTATTACCATTGGGCATGGTGACCCTTATTTTTTTACGGGATGCAAACGCTAATCACCCCCAGCAGTGGCCCACTCTGCGAAGGGTGAGTACAGGCTTGGCAGAGCCAGGTGCCGCCATTTCGGACCACCCCTCTCGCCTGGTGGCCTGGCAGTCCCTCAGCATGGCGGCTCCACCTTGGACGCGGCGTAAAATGGATAGTGTTTGAAAATAGAAAGGAAGAGGTGGTGAGGAAGATGTGGGTTGGGATAAAGCAGGTTATTAAAAAACCCACCATCCCAAAATGGAGCTCAGGGGTGAGGGATCATTGTCCCCTCCCCCTCAGCCCCGATCCGGTATAGTTGGCTGAGAAGAAGGTCAGCATCTATCCTGTGAAAATAGAGGATTACCAGATAAAGTTGTGGGAGAGGTTGTATGAAAAGTGAAGAAACAGGGGGATGAAACACTAGTGTTCTGAAGGAAGGAGAAGAGGCTAAGCTGGGGGGATTCATGGGCTAGGCTAACCGAAAAGTCTAGGCACGATAGCACGTACATAAATATCGGCGCACCGTTTGCCACCTTGATTGCCATGCCTCACAAAGAGCTGACCTGATCCCAGCGTGCGCAGAAAGTTTGGCCTCATCAGCAGCGCGCTCGTCCCAACAATCCCTAACATGTTCAGGGATCTAGCAGAAGACATCACACCGAGAACCAGTGTCCATATCACAAATACTTACTACGAAAGAGGGTATGTAGAGATTTTCATGCTTTAAATGTCATTTTCTTAGTATTTTATTAATAAATAAACCTGCTCACGACTGGGCACTGTTGTCCTCGCCTTCCAAAAACAATTTTCTTTTCTTCTTTTTTTGAGAACTTGCCAGGGTAGCAACTAGCGAGGACACGTCTCCCCGCAGAAATAACCAACACCTAAGTTTTCAGCCTAATCATATAAAATAACATGCGTACAGACCTAATGAATATAAAAACGCACATCAACTAACCTTTAAGGGCGTTATGAATACGATGATCTTGCCAAGAGTCTTCCAGTAGGAGCATATGGAGCAGAAGATCGAAATATGGCCTTAATTCATATGTGTAAGCGTAAGCAATCTGCCACAGAAGCTCAGATAAAATTGTAGAGGAGAACATTGGATTTTCCCAACAACAAAACTTTAGAAGTTTCAATGTATCTTCGGATGTGTTTGAATCTTCGATAATTTTCTTAACATAACTGGTAGCAAAAGAAAAACAGAAATCGTAAGTTACATTATTCCAAACTTGAATAAACCTCTGTATCAGTTTTTCATCTTTAAATATGGTTAACAGAGACAATAACTTACGTGGGGCGACCATATAATATATCCGCTACCTTTTGCTGGATTGGCATCAACGGCTCCTGGATTGTGTTATCGCCATGAGGATTAGGTAACAGGGGTTTGTTCTGCACAATGGTGAAAAATACAAGCGTGAAGAGAACTGCAACATTCTTTTGATAAATCAGATCGGGACTTAAGATATACAAAATAAACACACTTACCGGTTGAGAGGACTGACATTTGTGAGAAACATCACAGCATCTGATTAATTGGGAAACTACCTGATACAATTTGCTCAGTTCAGGATACTGGTACTTTATAGCGGGGCCTGGTCCTTCATCCAAAGCAACTAGCATCAACGTCTCAACCACATTTAACTGAGAATTAAAAATCATTTAATGTTAACCTGATTAGGTCGATGGAGACGGATGGCATCAATCAAATGTTCCTCTATAGAAGACTGAATTCCAGAACATAAAACAAACCCTGTCAAAGATCTTTAGCAAACACAAAAGTTTATGGATCTGTTCATATCATTTATATAGCCTCACAATGGTGCAAAGTAGCAATAAGAATGTATCGCCACCGCCATTATCCCTCCAGATAAAGATGGGTCGGCCTGAATCAATGCTAAATCTGTATGCACTTTTTAAGTAGAAAGCTACCGTTCCTTTCTCTCATTGCACTTTCGTATCGAGGATGGTCAGGTGTAATCCTTGGGCACAAACCACTTGACCCACCCTATCCCTGGCATAATCACATTGTCCACATGCCAGTCATTTTTAGCAAATAATGCTCCACAATCCATTTTTTTACATTGTCTTTCCAATTCCTCGCACAAAATCACACACCAATTCTGTTCACTAGTCTATTCTCATTCCTCCCCCTTACATGACTGCCCCATCTCAGAAGATTGTCAACACTCATTCCGTCTTATCTTACCCTACTCACACCCAATATCCTTCTTTAACTATCTTCCAAAATCAAATTCTCCCTACTAGTCTCACGCATATAACGGTGAAATTAGTATAACCTTTTCTTTAACAAAACGCTTCCCATTCACTAACGTTCTGATCGCCCCTGAAACTCGGCTGCCATTCGAAACAATCTCTCATAGGTCACACTATTATACACCAGATACATATATAAATATTTAAAACGTCGCATTTGTTCAACGTGCACACCATTGACTTGAATATCACACCTCACCCCATCCCAACACATCATCCACTTCATATCTTCTTAGAAGCTGGCAGTATTTATCAACTCATCTCTCAATATATGAAGTTGATGCACATTAACGCCATTGCGCTCCCAGAAACCAAACTCTAGGGTGGGTGGCTTTCCAGGGCAGGTGCCCTCTATCAGGGTTTAGTTACCTTTTACCACAGGCACTAGAGGCCTAGGCGCATTGTTCCTGCCCTAGAATACAGACAAATAAACTAGTAGTTGTAAGATGCTCAATCAAGCAATATGATATTAGTTGTCCGTCGTATGAGGCTACTATTAGCTATGTGAAGCAGGCGGAGAGAGGGAGGGAGGTGGGACTGGTCTATCTTGTATTATGGGGCCATGGGTAAGAGATAAAACCCCCATATGACGCTGACGGACGCCAGCGGCAAACCCAGAACTTTTGTAGTAAGCTCGCTCTACTCTGCCCCTCAAGGGGAAGTCAGGTATGGAGTGGGCAACCTTTCCCTCCGACTTCCGACCTACATTTCGTCCTCCCGAACCAAGGCATGTAGGAAGATCTGAGGCTACACATCTTCCACACATTTCACTTTCTTTACACATCTCTCCTTACAAACTTTCCGCGGGAGCCTCCTCGGTGGCATCGAGCTTTAAATTCGCGGGCGGAAATTATCCTTCCGCTACGCAGGTCACCTAGAAATCAAAGACAGGCAACCAAGAGAACATAAACCCATCCAATACCTTTAAAAGCTGCAACTTCTCAGGAGCGCCGTAAGATGCATACAAGTGGAACAGGTGAAAATATTGAAGCAAATGTCTTCCATGCTCCGATACTTCTTTGTTCAATAACAGGAGGACAGCTATCAACAACTGGTCACTAAGACTACAGCTCGCCAAACCTTCCACTGCAAAGTTAAGTAGAGTGGTTACATTCGCATATGCACATATACAGAAAGGGATCTTCAGATTCAAGAGAGTGCAGCGAGCGGGTGAGGGGTGGGTGGGGCTTTCTCAAGTGGTACTTACATGCCAGGTGTTTCAACGGGGCCCAAGAAACGGGCTGCGGGCTGTCATTCTTGGAACAATGGGCAACAAGAACGATCAATTTGCTAAACACAAGTCGGACTTCGGGAGCCGAACACTCCAAGAGGTATTCCATAAACCTCTGAGGCTGAGCGAAGAGGACGTGTTGGGTAAACCATCCTCGTGTGGCTGCCGACGAGCGTAAGTGAACCTGCAGGAATCGAACATCGGAGACATTTTGACAAAGCTGCGATCTTATAAAACCCACCGTGGCCAACTTGAGAATTTTGTCAAATGAAACTACTCAGAACGAGGCGTTTTGAGTGCCTACGCTATTAAGCTATCGGCTGCATCAGGTATGGGCGACAGCATAACCGAATGAAAACCTTCGTCTTTGCGAAGTTAAACCATATCGGCTGTGGTTAGCAACGGATGGAGTCCCTAAATCAAGTCGACATTGTAGTGGCTGCCATACGCAGTAGACAACAGTGGTTTGAACCCCACGTTAAATTGGGTCTCCACCGAGATAGGCATTGAAAATATTAAGCCATTTAAAAATAGAGCCAAACACGGTTTACCCAATGGACGGGAATAGCCTCGAATATGACACCTGATCCTGGCTTTAGAATTCCCTATTTCTTCCATGACAAAGGGTTCCATAGCCTCTTATCCTTTTCATTCGCCTAGAAACCTGCAGAACACTCAAAAGCAGTGGTTCTTTACCTTTTTACTACCATACCCTCTCTAAAATTTTATCCTTCCCTCGACACCCAGCTGGCATCAAAATAACATTCAGAAACTTTTCAATATTAATCCATGCCCTCGTTAAGAGACTAACAAATACAATTAATACTTCAAAATGGCAGATGGGTAAATTAGTTGTTATTTCATCTTATGAAAAAGTGACTTCTCACAACACTGACCTGCAGTGCTTCATACCACTCCTGCGCCGGTCCTCTCAACGTCTTCTTCGTGTGCAGACCGACGGAAAACAAAAACTTGCTCGCCAATTTCGTGCTGATCATTGCAACTTCCTCGCTCTCATTAACCTGCAATTTTATAAGATTTTATTCACATAAAACAGCGACGAAA
This sequence comes from Ceratothoa steindachneri, assembly GCA_963969495.1. Taxonomy (NCBI): domain Eukaryota; kingdom Metazoa; phylum Arthropoda; class Malacostraca; order Isopoda; family Cymothoidae; genus Ceratothoa; species Ceratothoa steindachneri. Next base: position 75,654,359 of record OZ018319.1, read on the forward strand.
CCCAGATGAGCACCTTAATAAACACCCTACTCAATATCACTCACATTACTTCTCCACTGGGGTGAAGCAGTTTTCGACAGATGGTTTCACTGTACATCATTTGGCTACACCCAGAATAAGCTACTATTTTTCTTTAAAGACACGAAAGACCTATCAACTGTAACTTTGCCAAATTTAGTTGACTTACACCTGAAACTTTAGCCTTTATATTCAATCACTTTCACACAAATTGGGGTCAGTGCACATTATTCCACTAAACCTTACCATTCATTATGTCCAATTAAGCACAAAGCCAACTCTAAATTTTTTCAGGCCAATCAGACCTTCGTAGGGATGGTGCACACTGTGGGGCAGCACCTGTTCTAGTTAGAGTTCATCCCTAGGTAGCTAGAAGGCTCCAAGTACGCCCCCCTCATGAATTCTCCTCCATGTACCCCTAGCATAGAGAATATCATCCACTTGCCTCACAGTCAGATCTTTCTCTCTCAAACACTCATGGATATAACAAACCAAACTTTTGAACAGGTTTCGAACCCTTACACAACACACTTGTATATTTGGTTCCAAAGTCTATTTCCATCCATCTTTACATGTCATCCCACCACAGAACACTAGGTCTAACTCCCTCTCTTTGTGCACACTAAGCATCCCTAACAAGGTGTCTATTTGTACTGGTCTCAGCAGGGATCTTTCTTTCTTATTCCATACCATAGTCTCACTCTCATATACCAAAGCTGATACCAGCATACACCCATGCAGCTTCCTGGTACATTCGAAATACGATCTTTACCTAGTATTCACTAACACTCCAGAATTTACTCCATTCAATACTTTATTGGTTGCAATCTGCTTCATCTCTCATTACCATTCACAATACAGCCTAGATACGAGTACTGAAGACCTGTAATGTGTTCAGGTATCACCTGATTCTCATCACACGCAATTACTAAACACCAACTTACCCTTTTATCCATTGACTTCTAGCCCCCTTGCCATACATGTAAACACTTTACGAGCAACCTTTAAAAATTATCATCACACTTAGTCACCAACATAGAACACATACAACACCACTCATCATCCATCTCACAAACCATTTGTGCTTCTCTCAGTGCTCCATCTATAAACATATTCAACAGCCATGACGACATCACACAACCTTGCCTTACCCCCCCCCCCCTACCTTCTATGCAAACCACTCACTCTGGGCCACCTTTCAACCAAACAAATGCATTACTGCCAACAAAATACTTTTCAGTAAGGATGTACTGCCTAGTGATTTGGCTGGATATCTGGTTAAATCAAACGGATATTAGATATCCATTTGATTTTTAAGACTGGATCTGATTATCCAGGTGAGTGGATATTTCTATAATTATTCAATAATTGGATTTAATATATTATTCAGGGTTCCATTCATAATAGGAAATATTTCCACCTTTCCTAAATATAAGCCAATTTTGCGGTGAAGCTAAATATAGACGCTATCTAAAAAATCTAGTTACAGTATTGAAGAGAATATATTTAGTTATATTAAAAAAAAAAACTATTGTACACTGTACACTCCAGAAAAAACTAAGTGTATACCAGTGCAACATTCCACTCTGCATAGTGCGTTGCTTTCAGGTATACCACATTCCAGAAACTTTTTTAAAAAAAATATCCCCAGCAGCCTACTTTCAAGCTAAACTTGATAACCTTCTCCCTAATCACCCAAAACCACACCTAAATAAAATATATCCACATTCACATACTGCCACGCAAAACCACATCCTAAATGAGTAACGCCACAAATCCTCAGAAGAATCCAAGAAAAACACAGTACTCATATCCCAATTCCCAAATGGCCACTCACCCATACTACGACAATACAAACACAGAACAAAGCTCAGACGAATACCAGACACTACCTAGATTGCCCTAACCTCACACTATTACATTACTAAGGGACCAGTGGACCTGCCTGCCTCCCTCAAGAGGTAGGGAGGCAAATAAGTTTAATGGTAATCTTTGCTGTGAATCCGTTTTGGGAAATTTACCGTTTGAAAGGTGCGCCCTAAGTGTATTCTCACCCAGTCAAATGTGCTGGATCTTAGCAGTGAACTAATTCTCAAGAATTTTAAAATGCTTAAATTTCTTCATATTCAGACTCTAACAACAGTTTTATAAATTAATGTTTGCAAATACAGTTTGCACCCATACTCATTATTGCCACTTCTCGGGTTATGTAACTATTAAAACTGCTTTTTGAATTTTTCTTTGTGTGTGTGTGTGTGTATTCCAACTTAACGTTTCGTCCTTTCAGTTCACAGAGCAGACTTCATTCTTTGGTTATTCTCACCGCTTTCTGCACTCTGTGGAAGCACTTCATTCAGCAGAGGTCAGGTCTCTATCATCAATTCAACAAATATCACACACTTGATGGAACACCTATTGAACGACCTACGGTGCAGAATCGCTATTAAGTCACATGCCCAGTTTCATCCAGTAACACCTTTGCACATACTATCCTTATCAGTGTGCTGATGCTTAGTTGCTGATGGTATTTCCCAAGACCCCCCCCCCCACTGGTTGAAAATTTGACACCAGTATAATTATATATTTAGTAGAATTTGAGCAAACTCCGAAGAAATTGTTTTGGGCAGGATAACGTAGGTTAGTTTTTCAACAAGGGGAATTATTAATTATCTATTTAATTATTTATTCAAGGAATAAACTTTATAAAGGTTATGTACCATTCTTTCCCTCATCTCCTGGTTTGACTATTTTTGGGAGTGTAGAATTTCGTACGCAGAAAAGAAGACCAGCAATCGGATACCTACAGTGCTAGGATTACGCCTGCATATCTAATTCTATTCACATTTGCCTCATTTTCTATCCCCACATTATACAACTCAAAGTATTATCGCCATCCAGTTTTGACATTGCTCACATATCACCTCATCGTTATAAAGGAGGTAGGTAGATTTTTAGTGGCAATGATGTGTTCCAACCACAACTTATGAGAAAGTGGTGTTAGATGCAAGAACAAATCCAAATTCCATAAAAAGTTCCAAACTTCAAAGAACTTTCATCCCTCAATAAAATTGGCGAAAAATCAATTAAAACAATTAGGTGGAGGAAATGTGGATTAGAACTTTCTAACGGCCTAAAATGACCAGGTTTATGCATGCGTTACACAACAGGGAATGTGAAAAACAACAGGACTTCATATTCATCCCTCGAAACCTCCCTTACCACAGCAGGAATACTCACCCGATCCTGCGGGGGAGAACTGACAAAATTGTGGTTGGCCAGAATAAGATTCTTCAAGAACTGGAAGTATTCTGGGGAGAATTGGGAGCGCGAATGGAGAAAGCGAACGTTTTGGCGAACAACTGATCGCTCGATCGCGGTAGGCATTTTGATTAAACCAGGACGATCGGCTGTGGGTAAAAGAACAGGGGGCATCAAATGACAGACACACACACCAAAGCGAAACGTTTTAGAAGTCACCAATTATAGGACAGCTGATATTACCGAGGGTTAGGTCGCTCATCGAATTTACTAAGGTGTCATCAAGTCGGGTGTAGAAGAGGAGATAAGCGTTCCACCATCGTTTCTGGCGTCGGTAACTCACTCGTTTCATTATGTTATCAAACACTTGCTGCAAAGAAAGATGCTTTAGCATACAATCGAATAAGTTTCAACCAATAGAAAAATTTAATAATTGAACTAAAGTACCAAAATAATAGGGTAAAGAATGAAAATAAAGGAGAGACAAGAAGAGCAAGGAGGAAAATCAAACATTCCAAAATAGAGACCAAACAGGCATAGATAACCGTAAGAGTTTATTATTTTTTAAAAGAGCCCATCTGGCGACTGCCTACTAGCGCAAAAGTCGCCGTAATCACTCTAAAGCCTAGGCTGGATTAAAAAAAAAACAAAATAAAGATACGAAAAAAGAAAGTCAAATAAACAAAAGGGAAGCACGCTGCGGCGTCGGTGCGCCTCCCAAATGCGCCCTATAACAAGTCGTCGCAATAAGGTGCGAACGAACGCTCCATTAAATCGCGGTGCGTCCCGCGAGTGTGTCCAATTCGAAGAGAACAGAAAAGGACCTGAAGCTATCGCGGAATTATGGGGGAAGGGGGGGGGTAGGTAGGTATGTCCATGGAAACAGTGGCGGCGCAAAGGCCTGCAAATTTAAGTTGCACCTCGCTAGTCTCCCATCTTCTTCGCCAAGGAACCCGGAGGGCTGCCCCCCTGATTCTCGCCATGTATAAAGTGCGAGGAAGAGCGAAACGCTAGCCCGGTCGCCCAGTCCTCGCAGACTCTTTGGCGCCCTCATCGGCGCGCAAATTCCTACATGGCCGGGAACCCAGCACAAGATAATCTCGACATCCACCCGACTCGCTAAAACCGAGGCGTCACGGATATCGCGAACCAGAGGATGCAGAGATTCCAATGCCCCGAGAGAACTCAGGGCGCTTTGTGAGTCGCTATAAATCACAATCTGGCTTCCGAACCAGGCACGTCGCGTTATCTCCCGTACTTAACGGTGCATTGCAACCAACTCGGCCGTGAAGACAGACGCAGCGCCTGGAAGAGCCCCGCTGACTTCACACAGAGGGAATACGGCGTGGAAATCGACCCCCTCTTGGGACTTGGGGCCATCCGTATACACTGGCACAGTTCCAGCGTGACGACAAATACTCAAAGGTGGTACCCTGCAAGCTGGCGTTCTGAGCACAACCAGAGACGCCAGCAGCCCGAAAGCTATACGGAGCTCTCGAAGGAGTTTCCAAGTCCTAAACCCAAAGGGGCTTAAGGTATGACTGGAGTCTCTTTGGCCGCATAGGCACCGTCGACGGGCGAATAATGAACTGTGCATAGCGAGTGGCATCTCCCCTGCATCGACAAGTGGGCTCTCAATGGGGGACGTGCAGAAGGCACCGATCGCTAGGCGTAGGCCGGTGTGGTGGATCAATTCGACCTTCCGCAAAACACGCTCGGAAGGAAGAATGTCCATGGCTCGAGTACAATGGACCCTAAGGCTGCGATTATGAGCCTCCCAGGTAAGGCGTCGGTCAAATACAAGACAAAGGAAACGGTGCGAGTCCACCACTTACAGCGAACTACACTTAGAAAAGTCAGCGTCAATGTGGAGCCGTGGATGCCGGCAGAAGTGCACCACGTTACTCTTGGCCAAGGACAACTGAAACCTGTGCGCTTCTGCATAGCGAGACTCGGTTCAATGCCTGTTGGAGTCGACGCTCCAGAGTTGGCATTTGGGTCGCGCCAAAAGAGATCGAAAAGTCGTCCACGTAGAATATAACCGAGGTGATGCCTTTGATACTCATGGTAAGTATATTACTGAGGACGCTTCCCTGCGGGACACCCTGTTCCTGCTTCATTGCACCGGAGGGCACTCCCCCAACCCATACGCGGAATCGACGATCTCGCAAAATTTAGGATATAAAAGATTGGGAGGCGTCCCTTGGCCCCCATTGTGTGGAGTCTCCACGAAACCGTATCGCTATGCGGTATCATAGACGTTCTTCAATGTGGAGCCGTGGATGCCGGCAGAAGTGCACCACGTTACTCTTGGCCAAGGACAACTGAAACCTGTGCGCTTCTGCATAGCGAGACTCGGTTCAATGCCTGTTGGAGTCGACGCTCCAGAGTTGGCATTTGGGTCGCGCCAAAAGAGATCGAAAAGTCGTCCACGTAGAATATAACCGAGGTGATGCCTTTGATACTCATGGTAAGTATATTACTGAGGACGCTTCCCTGCGGGACACCCTGTTCCTGCTTCATTGCACCGGAGGGCACTCCCCCAACCCATACGCGGAATCGACGATCTCGCAAAATTTAGGATATAAAAGATTGGGAGGCGTCCCTTGGCCCCCATTGTGTGGAGTCTCCACGAAACCGTATCGCTATGCGGTATCATAGACGTTCTCCAGAACGAAAAACCCCGCGGCGTAGTGGTGGCTAGGAAGGAAGGCCTCGCATACGTCATTTTCTAGTCGGAGCAGAGCATCCGACGTGCAGTGGAACTTGCGCAAGCCGCACTGAGCATAAGACAGATGGCCTCCGCTGTTCAGTAAGAAGGCTAATATAACATTTACCAATTTATCCATCAATTTGCATACGCAGGAAGTTAATTGGGCGGAAAGCACTCGGGGTAGAGTGATCTCTCCCCGGTTTGCAAAAAGCGACCATAGTGGCGATTCGCCAGGAACGTGGGAGAATACCCTCTACCCAGATCCTGTTGAACAAATCTAACAGAAAGACGATTGCCTCGCTCACCCAGGTGTCGAAGCATGGCGTACGGAACATCGTCCGGACCAGGGGCAGTGTCTGCGCCCGAAGCGAGAGCGGAACGAAACTTACTCAAGAGTAAACATGTCGTTGAAGGGTTCTCCCCCTCTGGAGGTTAAAGTCCAGTCGGCGGCCTTGCGCGACATCACGACGCACATTTAGGCCAACGGTGATGAGGCTGCCGGAGAAGTCAATGGCCTCATCAACCGACCTAAACTACTCGACTGAAATATTTTTAGAGCCCATCTGGCAACTGCCCACTTGGGCATAAGCACCGGAAACACTACAGCCTAGAACTAGGCTACTGTAAAATAAAAATATGAAAATAATGATAAAAATGTGAAAAACTTAACAGTTAGGAAGCAATCTCCGGCAGCGGGGGGGAGGTCCCCCTCACCCCGGTGCAGGAGCGTGCAACCTACAAAGAAAAAAACAAAAAAAAAAATAGAACCTTCTTAAATAAAGGGGAGAAGCCCGGCCTCCCTCAAAAAGTCAACAAGTCCATAAGTCAATGTGCACGAACTCGTCCCGAGTAAAAGGGACAAGCTACCGGTAGCGACCCCGCAGATCCCGGTATCGTGCGCGAAGATCACCCAGACTGGGGACGACGCAATCGTCGCAATAGGGGGCTGACAAGCGCTCCATCAGAAGGCGATGCATCACACGAGTGTGCCCGATTCAGAGACGACAGAAAGCGACCTAAAGCCGTCACGGCATTGGGGGATAGGTCCATGGGAACAGTCACGGCGCAATGGCACGTAACTTTAAGCTCCCTTCGACCGTCTCCCATCTTCTTTGCCAAGCAGTCCGAAGAGCTGCCAATATTCCTGCCATGTAGTCGGTATGAGGAAGAGAGAAACGCTGGTCCGGTCGCCCAGTCCTAGCAGACTCTTTGGCGCCCTCATCAGCGCGAAAATTCCCCGCAATCCTACATGGCCAGGAACCCAGCACAAGATAATCTCGACATCTGCCCGGCTCGCCAAAACCGTGGCGTCACGGATATCGCGAACCAGGAGATGCGGAGATTCCAATGCCCCGAGAGCACTCAGGGCGCTTTGTGAGTCGCTATAGATCACAATCCGGTCTCCGAACCGGCACGTCGCGTAATCTCCCATACCGAGTGGTGTATTGCCACCAGCTCGGCCGTGAAAACAGACGCAACGCCTGGTAGAGACCCGCTGACTTCAAACAGAGGGGATACCGCGTGGAAGCCGACTCCTTCTTGGGACTTGGAGCCATCCATATACACTGGCACGGTTCCAGCGTGACACGAGGTGTGCTCCAAAAAGGTCGAACGCAATACTCCCAGCGCCGTACAAGCTTTGGGAGCAGAGGCGTGGCGACAAATAGCTAAATGTGGTACCCTCCAGGGTGGTGTCCTGGGCAGAACCAGGGGCGCCACCGGCCCGAGAGCTATATCTAGCTCTCGAAAGAATTTCCTGGCCCTAAACCCAAAGGGCTTAGGTTATGACTGGCGTCTAACGGCGGCATAGGCACCATCGAGATAAGCTGCGGATGCAGTGAGAGCTGTTGGCGACTGAGGGAGGTTCGGGGCTCGCGCGTACAGGCACTGCACGCAGCGCAGAGCGGGTGGCATCTCCCCAGCATCGACCAACAGGCTCCCAAAGGGAGAAGTGCGGAAGGCACCGGTCACAAGGCGAAGGCCGGTGTGGTGGATCGAATCCACCTTCCGCAATAAACAATCGGCTGCGGATGCATAAAACTCGCCTCCGAAGTCGAGCTTCGAACGAACAAAGGGTCTGGTTTGAGACGTGGATGGTGTTAGAAGTGCACCACCTGTCTTGGCCAGAGAAAACCAAAACCTGTGTGCTTCGGCATAGCGAGAGACGCGGTTCAATGCCTGTTGGAGTCGACGCTCCAGAGTTGGCATCTGGGCCGCGCCAAAAGAGATCGAAAGGTCGTCCACGTAGAGCGTAGCGAGAACATCTTCCGGCAGCAGCGTGGTGATGCCGTTGATGCTCAGGGCAAAGACTGTAACACTGAGGACACTTCCCTGCGGGACACCCTCTTCGTGCTCATTGGGCCGGAGAGGGCTCCCCCCCACCCGTACACGGAATCGACGATCTCGCAAAAATTCAGATATAAACATTGGGAGGCGTCCCCTCGCCCCCATCGTGTGGAGAGTCTCCATGATACCGTATCGCCATGCGGTATCATAGGCCTTCTCCAGATCGAAAAACACCGTGGCGTAGTGCTGTCTACGAAGGAAAGTCTCGCAGACCGCATTTTCGAGTCGGAGCAGAGCATCCGACGTGAAGTGGAACTTGCGGAAGCCGCACTGTGCAGAAGACAGATGGCCTCCGCTGTCCAGGAAATAGGCTAATCTAACATTTACCAATTTCTCCATCAACTTGCACACGCAAGAGCTAGAGAGATTGGGCGGAAACCGGTCGGAGTAGAGTGATCTCTCCCCGGCTTGCGAAAGGCGAGCACAGTAGCGATTCGCCAGTAGTCTGGGAGAAGACCTTCCACCCAGATCCTGTTGAACAAATCTAACAGAAAGTACATGCCTCGCTCACCCAGGTGTCGAAGCATGGCGTACGGGACGTCGTCCGGACCATGGGCGGTGTCCGCACACGAAGCATGAGCGGAGCGCAACTCACTCACAGTAAACTTGTCGTTGAAGGGTTCTCTGCCTCTGGAGGTAAAGTCCAGCCAGCGGCCTTCCGCGACATCACGACGTGCATTGAATGCTGGCGGAGCAGCATCCCGGCTAGAGAATGTGGAAAAAGCGGTCGCTAACGATTCTGCCACGGAGGACGGGGCCGAGAATGCGGTCCCATTCTCCGGGATAACGGGAGGGGGGTCCTGCGAGAACTTGCCCCGAATCCTTTTGAATCGCTTCCACACCTCTGCTAAAGGGGTCTTCACGTTAAGTGAAGACACGTATGCCCGCCAAGAAGAGCGGCGGGCGTGCTTCGAAATATACCGGAACCTAGCCCTAGCCCGACGAAATCCACCCACAGTGAAATCGTTCGGGCGGCGCTTATAGCGCATGTAGGCATAACGCTTTAGTTTGAGGGCCGTCTCACACTCGACCGACAACCAATGGGAGTGGTGGCGTGCAAAACAACCAGACGTCCTAGGAATACTAGTCAGGCCCACGGCGATGAGGTTGCCGGAGAAGAACTCAACGGCCTCATCTACCGACCTAAACTCCTCGACTGAGATAGAAAATTCAGTCATTTCCTGAAATGCAGGCCACCGCGCCCGCGCCAAGCACCACCAAGGTGGGCTCTCAGGCGGCAGTTGCCCTGAAAATGATATTTGAATGGGAAATGATCACTACCATGGAGGTCATCGACCACACCCAAATCAAAATCCAAAGAGCACAGAGATAGATCAAGGCAAGAAAATGAAGCGGTTCTCGGACAGTGATGCTCAAACTCATCCACGTTTAGGACACCTATCTCAAGCTCTTCGATCAGATCGGCAAGGACTTGTCCCCTGGGATTTATTGAGTAATCTCCCCAGGGGGGATGCCTGCCGTTCAGATCTCCAAGCAAGAGAAAGGGCCTCGGCAACCGTACCACGACGCGGCGGAAGTCCCCCGCGTCGAAGTCAGCTGACGGTGGAATGTACGCAGAAATCAGAGTATACGTCCTATCCAGGTGCAGCTGCACAGCCACTGCCTGAAAGGAGGTATCTAAAGAGAAAGGAAGAACGGAGACATCATGCCGGGTGTAAACCGCGCATCTCCCAGCCCGGCCATCCCGTGGTAGTGGGGTCGCAAGACCCTTATACCCCGGGAGGGAGGGCATGGGGCACGCGCCTAGAATGGTCTCCTGCAAAAAGATAGCTAAAGGGGAACGGGACGAGACGAGCCTCCACAGCTCCTCCCAGTTAGTCCGGAGTCCACGGCAATTCCATTGAAGGAATATGCCCTCCAGGCCTAGCTCGGAGGAGACGCGGGTACCCTCCTCGAACAGAAGACCCTCACGGGAATGGCGGTAAGCTTTCCGGAGGCAGATCCCCGGGCGCTGTTGGCCGGAGAAAGCGCTCAAGGCGCTGTCGCCTTCGAGGACTTATTGGGGAAGGTTGGGCTCACCATGAGAGTCTTTTCCTCCCTCCGCCTCGAAACCTTAGGCGGGCGTTGCGGCTTTGGAGGCGGGGGGCCCTCTTTTCTAGGAACTACCGTCTCCGAGCCACTCGCTCCACCTCTAGGCGTGGGCGAAGGAACCGAAGCTCCTTTGTTGCTGTCCTCCTTTCGGGGGACAGCTTTAGGAACCCCGGAAGATGGTCTGACGACCAACTTCAGGGGTGTTGCCATCTGTGAGTCTAACGACTCGGTGGAGGCGCGTGGTCATTTCGCCTTACGGGAAACGGTCACGCTGGGGGAAGAGGGGGGAGCCCTGGTTTTAGCCGGGGTTGGGTATGAACCCTTTTTGCCGCCAGCTTTACCAGGGGAGCGCCCGGGTTGAGTAGAGCCCGCAATAGGGCTACGAATAGGCCAGGAGCAGAGGGTGCCTTTCTAACTATTGAGGCATATGACGTCCCAGGCAGAGCCGGGCGCGCCAGGACCAAGTCCTTTGCCTCGCGGAATGAGAGTCGATCCTGGGCCTGAACGGCCAGGATATCTTTCTCGTGGAGATACGCACCACATTGCTTCAAAGAAGCTAGGCGCGGCTCTCCGCAATTGACACACATGGCCACACAAGATTTGGACTTATCGTGTGCGGCCTTGGAGCAGGTTACAAGAGATTTCGGGTAACCCCGACTTTGCACATCTAAACGAGCGATTAACATGGCCGAAGCGGTGACAGTAGTAGCACCTCCGCGGCAGTGGCACGAAAGGCTTCACGTGGTAGCGATACCAACCGGCACGCACCGACTCAGGGAGCTTATCACAGTCGAATGTGACAAAGAGTGTAGGGGTGGATCTCGAGGCCACTACCTGTTTTGTCATCACACGCTCGACCTTGACGGCCCCATGGTCGGCCAGCTCTTATGTGATGTCATCTATAGAGTAGTCCACGAGTTCCCTCGCATAAACAACTCCTTTCACGAAGTTCGTGGTAGAGTGCGGCGTCACTCACAGGCGTGCCATCAAGTGTCCGAAGGGTACTGATCATGGCAGCCTTAGAGGGTCACCTTCAGCTCACTACCAATCACACTAGCTAAAGCTTTCTTCTGATGGATCATGTTGCCCTTAGCCAACATGCTGCCATCAGTGGATCGAATAACAAGGAGGGGTTTGAAGCCAGCGGGCTCGAAAACGGCAGGAAGTCTGAATGAGGGTGCCCGACGTAATACAGGCTCCGCTCTGCACACTTGCACTTTTGGTCTTTGTCATGGACTCCCCATCCAGGAAGGCAACGGGGCCGGACGTGCTAATCTTGGCTTGGTCGCTTACCGAAGTGGCAGCATACCCATCCGTTCCCGCGGCCCCCATTGATGGAGAAGAGCCACGAGTATTTTTTATATTTAGGAAAGGAGTGCGGGGAATGAACCCGCTTCTACCTTGCACTGGCAGGAGCCCTCAGGCCAGATGGACCGGCCTCAGCAAGGTCCTTCTCAGAAATGGAGGTCTTGGCCACCACAAGAGCACCAGCCGGAGGAGATCCCTCCTCCCCTTGTAAAGCCTTTGAGACCCGATCAGTCTGAGGGGGACTTTGCAAAATGGCGGACTCGAGGGAAGGTGCTTGGTACCGAGCCCAGGTCCATCCCCATGGAAGGTCCTACCACCTGGGGCTGGGTTGCCTCAGGGACCATGTCCCCCCTCCCCCCCACGACACCACAGCTCCAATTAGTCAGAATGTCTTTGGTTGGGGAAGAGAGGGCGGCACGTACGGGCCCTGTCTTCCCTCCTCCAACTAAAGGGGTTGGCCCTATTGTACTGCTTTCACCAGGAGCGGTCAATTATGGCTCGACTGCCAATCTTGGCAGGCCCTTTAGAAAGTAAAAAGGGAGTCGCCCAAGGGAAGCTCCAGAGAAGGGAGTGAGGGGGAGTCCCCTACACTCGTAGGGAAAAGAGAAGAGTAAGCCTCCTCTCTGGTTGAAGAATTTTGGAGGGTCCCCTGCAAAAGCACAGGGTATCGGGGCTCCTTTTATTCAGTGGATTTTTTTATTTTTTTTAATTAAGGGGCTATCTGGCCACTGCTGACTTAGGCATAAGTCGCCGTAAGCAAACAGTCTAGTTCTAGGGTACTTTAAAAAATTGAACAGGAAACAACAATAAAAAGAAATAACAATAACAAAGCAATAACAAAAACAACAATTGAACCTGATTAAATGAAAGGGAGAAGGCCGATCTCCCCCAAAAAGTCAACAAGTCCACCAGTCAAAGTGCACGCACTCGTCCCGAGTACAAGGGACAGGCGGTAGCGACCCCACCCATCCCGGTACCGGGACAGGTGTCGTGCGCTAAGATCACCCAGACTGGGACATTCGACAAGAATGTGCCGAACAGTCTGGGGGACGACGCAGTCGTTGCAATAGGGCGCAGGCGAGCGCTCCATCAAATAGCGATGCGTCACACGAGTGTGCCCGATTCGGAGACGACAGAAAGCAACCTGAAGCCGCCGCGGGATTGGGGGATAGGTCCATGGGAACAGTCGCAGTGCAATGGTACGCAACTTTAGGTTCCCTTCGACCGTCTCCCATCTTCTTTGCCAAGCAGTCCGAAAAGCTGCTCGTATTCCTGCCATGTAGTCAGTGTGAGGAAAAGCGAAACATTGGTCCGGTCGCAGAGTCTTCGCGGACTCTTTAGCGCCCTCATCGCCGCGCTCATTCCCCGCAATTCCTACATGTCCAGGAACCCAGCAGAAGATAATCTCGACATCTGCCCGGCTCGCCAAAACCGTGGCGTCACGGACTTCGCGAACCAGGGGATGTGGAGATTCTAATGCCCCAAGAGCACTCAGGGAACTTTGTGAGTCACTATAGATCCCAATCCGGTCTCCGAACCGGGCACGTCGCGTAATCTCCCGTACCGAGTGGTGTATTGACATCAGCTCGGCCGGCCGTGAAGACAGACGCAGCGCCTGGTAGAGCCCCGCTAACTTCAAACAGAGGGGATACGGCGTGGAAGCCGACCCCCTCTTCGGTCTTGGAGCCATCCGTATACACTGGCACGGTACCAGCGTGACACGATGTGTGCTCCAAAAAGGTCAAACGCAATACTCCCGCCGCAGTACAAGCTTTGGGAGCAGAGGCATGGCGAAAAATAGCCAAATGTGGTACCCTCCAGGGTGGCGTCCTGGGCAGAACCAGGGGCGCCACCGGCCCGAGAGCTATATCTACCTCTCGAAGGAGTTTTCTGGCCCTAAACCCAAAGGGCGTAGGGTATGACTGGCGTCTCTCGGCGGCATAGGCACCATCGAGATCAGCAGCGGATGCAGTGAGAGCTGTTGGCGACTGAGGGAGGCGCCGGGCTCGCGCGTACAAGCGAGTGATACACTGCACGCGGCGCAGAGTGAATGGCATCTCCCCAGCATCGACCAACAGGCTCTCAATGGGGGAAGTGCGGAAGGCACCGGTCGCAAGGCGAAGGCCGGTGTGGTGGATTGAATCCACCTTCCGCAATAAACGGTCGGCTGCGGATGCATAAAACTCACATCCGTAGTCGAGCTTCGAGCGAACAAAGGATCGATAAAAAAGTAAGGCGGTAGCCCTATCAGCGCCCCAAGCGCTGAACGTCACGGAACGGAGAATATCCATGGCGCGGGTACAAGAGACCCTAAGGCTGCGATTATGAGCCTCCCAGGTGAGGCGTCGGTCGAATACAAGACCAAGGAAACGGTGCGACTCAACCACATCCAGGCGCACCCCATTAAGAAACAAATCTGGGTCGGGGTGAAGACGTGGATGACGGCAGAAGTGCACCACCTTAGTCTTGGCCAAAAAAAAACGAAACCTGTGCGCTTCGGCATAGCGAGAGACGCGGTTCAATGCCTGTTGGAGTTGACGCTCCAGAGTTGGCATCTGGGCCGCGCCAAAAGAGATCGAAAGGTCGTCCACGTAGAGCGTAGCGAGAACATCTTCCGGCAGCACCGAGGTGATGCCGTTGATGCTCAGGGCAAAGAGTGTGACACTAAGGACACTTCCCTGCGGGACACATTCTTCCTGCTCCTTTGGGCCGGAGAGGGCTCTCCCCACCCGTACGCGGAATCGAGGATCTCGCAAGAATTCAGATATAAACATTGGGAGGCGTCCCCTCGCCCCCATCGTGCGGAGAGTCTCCATGATACCGTATCGCCATGCGGTATCATAGGCCTTCTCCAGATCGAAAAACACCGTGGCGTAGTGCTGTCTAAGAAGGAAAGCCTCGCAGACGGCATTTTCAAGTGGGAGCAGAGCATCCGACGTGGAGTGGAACTTACGGAAGCCGCACTGTGCAGAAAACAGATCACCTCCGCTGTCCAGGAAATAGGCTAATCTAACATTTACCAATTTCTCCATCAACTTGCACACGCAAGAGCTAGAGAGATTGGGCGGAAACCGGTCGGAGTAGAGTGATCTCTCCCCGCGTTGCGAAAGGCAAGCACAGTAGCGATTCGCCAGGAGTCTGGGAGAAGATCTTCCACCCAGATCCTGTTGAACAAATCTAACAGAAAGGCCATGCCTCGCTCACCCAGGTGTCGAAGCATGGTGTACGGGACTTCGTCCGGACCATGGGCGGTGTCCGCGCACGAAGCGAGAGCGGAACGCAACTCACTCACAGTAAACTTGTCGTTGAAGGGTTCTCCGCCTCTGGAGGTAAAGTCCAGCCGGCGGCCTTCCGCGACATCACGGCGTGCATTGAATGCTGGCGGAGCAGCATCACGGCTAGAGAATGCGGAAAAAGCGGTGGCTAAGGATTCCGCCACGGACGCGGGTTCCGAGATTGCGGTCACATTCTCCTGGAGAACGGGAGGGGGGTCCTGCGAGAACTTGCCCGGAATCCTTTTGACTCGCTTCCACACCTCAGCTAAAGGGGTCTTCCCGTTAAGTGAAGACACGTATGCCCGCCAAGAAGAGCGGCGGGCGTGCTTCGAAATATACCGGAACCTAGCCCTAGCCCGACGAAATCCACCCACAGTGAAATCGTTCGGGCGGCGCTTATGGCGCATGTAGGCATAACGCTTCTGTTTCAGGGCCGTCTCACACTCGGCCGACCACCATGGGAGTGGTCGGCGTGCAAAACGGCCAGACGTCCTAGGAATAGTAGTCAGGCCCACGGCGATGAGGTTGCCGGAGAAGAACTCAACGGCCTCATCTACCGACCAAAACTCCTCGACTGAGATAGAGAATTCAGTCATTTCCTGAAATGCAGGCCACCGCGCCCGTGCCAAGCACCACCGAGGTGGTCTCTCAGGCGGCAGTTGCCCTGAAAATGATATTTGAATGGGAAAGTGATCACTACCATGGAGGTCATCGACCACCTCCCAATCAAAATCAGGCTGTGCATCCGAAGAGCACAAAGATAGGTCGAGGCAAGAAAATGAAGCGGTTCTCGGACAGTGATGCTCAAACTCATCCACGTTTAGTTCACCTATCTCAAGCTCTTCGATCAGATCGGCAAGGACTTGTCCCCTAGGATTTATGGAGTAATCTCCCCAGAGAGGATGCCTACCGTTCAGATCTCCAAGCAAGAGATAAGGCCTCGGCAACCGTGCCACTTCGCGGCGGAAGTCCCCCGCGTCGAAGTCAGCTGACGGTGGAATGTACGCAGAAATGAGAGTATACCTCCTATCCAGGTGCAGCTGCACAGCCACTGCCTGAAAGGAGTTATCTAAAGAGAAAGGAAGAACGGAGACATCATGCCGGGTGTAAACCGCGCATCTCCCAGCCCGGCCATCCCGCGGTGGTGGGGTCGCAAGACCCTTATACCCCGGGAGGGCGGGCATGGGGCACGCGCCTAGCATGGTCTCCTGCATAAAATAGCTAACGGGGAACGGGATGAGACGAGCCACCGCAGTTGGCCCGGAGTCCACGGCAATTCCATTGAAGGAATATGCCCTCGAGGCCTAGCTCGGAGGAGACGCGGGGGCCCTCCGTAAATTGAAGACCCTCACGGGAATGGCCGTACGCTTCCCAGGGGCAGAACCCCGGGCGCTGTTAGCCGGACAAAGCGCAAAGGCGCTGTCGCCTTCGATGACTTATTGGGGGAGGTTGGGCTCGACATGAGAGTCTTTTCCTCCCTTCGCATCGAAACCTTAGGCGGGCGTTGCGGCTTCGGAGGCGGGGGGCCCTCTTTTCGAGGAACCACCGTCTCCGAGCCACTCGCTCCACCTCGGGGCGTGGGCCAAGGGGCCGAAGCTCCTTTGTTGCTGTCTTCCTTTCGGGAAACAGCTTTAGGAACCCCGGAAGATGGCTTAGCGTCCATCTTCAGGGGTGTTGCCTCCTGTGAGTCTAACGACTCGGTGGAAGCGCGTGGCCGTTTCGCTTTACGGGAAACGGTTACGCTGGAGAAAGAGTAGGGAGCCCTGGTTTTAGCCGGGGCAGGGTATGAACCCTTTTTGCCGCCAGCTTTACCAGGGAAGCGCCCGGGTTGGGTAGAGCCCGCAGAAGGGCTCCGAATGGGCGCGGAAACAACCGTGCTCGTTGGCCTGGATGGGCCAGGAGTAGAGGGTGCTTTTCTAACTATTGAGGCATATGACGTCCCAGGCAGAGCCGGGCGCACCAGGACCAAGTCCTTTGCCTCGCGGAATGAGAGTCGATCCTGGGCCTGAACGGCCAAGATTTCTTTCTCAAGGAAATATGCACCACATTGCTTCGAAGAAGCAGGGTGCGGCTCTCCGCAATTGACACATTTGGCCACACACGATTTGGACTTATCGTGTGTGACCTTGGAGCAATTTACACAGACTTCGGGTGACCCCGACTTTGCACGTCTACATGAGCGATTCGTATGGCCGAAGGGTGACAGTAATAGCACCGCCGCGGCAGTGGCACGAATGCCTTCACGCGGTAACGGTACCAACCGGCACGCACCGACTCAGGGAGCTTGTCACAGTCGAACGTGACGAAGAGTGTCGGGGTGGGTCTCGAGGCCCCTCCCTGTTTTATCATCACACGTTCGACCTTGACCGCCCCATGGTCGGCCAGCTCTAGGGTGATGTCCTCAATGGAGTAGTCAACGAGTTCCCTCGCATAAACTACTCCTTTCACAAAGTTCATTGTAGAGTGCGGCGTCACACTCACCGGGGTGCCATGAAGTGTCCGAAGAGCACTTATCTTGGCCGCCTCGGCGGGATTCGCCGCATTCGCCAGAAGGCTCCCGTCCGAGAAACGGGTTACCTTCGGTTCTCTACCAATTACACTAGCTAATCCTCTCCTCTGATGGATCATGTTGCCCTTGGACAACATGCTGCCATCAGTGGAGCGAATAACGAGGAAGCGGTTGAAGCCAGCGGGCTCGAAAACGCCAGGTAACCTCTGAATCAGGGGCCCCGATGTCATCGAGGCTCCGCCCTGTGCACTTTTGGTCTTTGTCATCGTCAGGAGCTCCGTACCCGGGGGGGCAGAGGGGCCGGATGTGCCGATCTTGGCTTGGTCGCTTGCCAAAGTGGCAGCAGACCCATCCGTCCCCGTAGCCCCCGCGGATGGAGAGGAGCCCCGAGTCTTCTTCGTCTTTTTGGTCCCTTTCTTTTTTGGAGAGGAGGGCGGGGAATGAACCCGCTTCTCACCCCCGCCGGTAGAAGCCCCCAGGCCAGATGGACCGGCCTCAGCCAGGTCCTTCTCCGAAATGTAGAAGGTCCTGGTGGTCGCAGGGGCATCATCCGGAGGAGATCCCTCCCCTCCTTGTACTGCCTGAGAATCCCCGGCCGTTTGAGGAGGACCTTGCATCGGGGCGGATTCGTGTTCGGTGCTTGGCGCCGAGCCAGGATTCCCCCCCATGGAAGGCCCTACCGTCTGAGGCTGGGTTTCCTCAAGCGCTATGTCTATCTCAGGGGGAGCCTCCAGTTGGCCATCCCACCCCAAGACATCGCAGGTCCCGTTGGCAGTATCGTCACTAGTCTTCTTTGGGGAGGCATGGGCCTTGACCCCGGCAAGGTTCAGTATTCTTGCCAGCAGGTCTTTTGAGGGAAGAGACCGAAGGGGCCTGGCTTCCCTCTCCCCCCTAAGGGGGTTTGCCCTACCGAGCCGCTTCGATGTGGAGCGGCTGGCTAAGGGCTGGCTGCTGGCTTTCTTGGCAGTCCCCTTGGAAAGAACAGAGGGGACTGCCGCTGGTAAAAGGGAGGCGCCCGAAAGCACCTCCAGAGAAGGGGGTGAGGGGGAGTCCCCTACACCCGTAAGCGAAGGAGAGGAGTAAGCCTCCTCTCCGGTTAGAGATATATGGAGGGTCCCCTGAGCAAGCACAGGGGAGGGGAGCTCCATTTTTTTGCTGGAGCTGCCCAAGGGCGGCTCCGTCGATGTTATAGGGGAAGTTGGGGGCTGTTTTTTTTTTTAACTCATCATTGGGCATGGTGACCCTCTTTTTGACACAGGATGCATTTGCGCATCACCTCTCATAGTATCCTGCACTGCAAGAGGTGCTTACAAGCCTGGCAGAGCCAGGCGCCGCCATTTAAGACCACCCCTCCCGCCTGGTGGCCTGGCAGTCCATCGGCATGGCGGCTCCACCTTGAACACGGCGTAAAAAATATATAGATTGTGAAGAGGAGACGAATAGGGATGTGAGGAAGGTATGATAAAGCAGGTTGTTAAAAACCAACCACCCCAGACCGGAGCTCAGGGGTTAGGGAACATTGTCCCCTCCCCCCTCAGCCCCGATCCGGGACGGGTGACTTAAGAAGGTCAGCATCTACCCTGTGAAATTAGAGGCTGACCATTGAAAGTTGTGAGAGAGGTTGTATGAAAAGCGAGGAAACAAGTGTTTTGAAGGAAGGAGAAGAGGCTAAGCTGGGGTCGGACGGGGTGCTGAGTCCCATCAGCACGGCGGCCACGATGGCAAATCGCCGCGCCCCTTACGGGGTTTATTCAGTGGAGCTACCCGAAGGTGGCTCCGTCGATGGTGAAGGAGAAAGGGAGTGTTATATTTTGTAAATTCTCATCATTGACCGTGGGGACCCTATTAGTTATACAGGAAGCAAACGCTAATCACATCTCGCAGTATTCGCTCTGCGAGTGGTGAACATGGGACTGGCAGAACCAGCTGCCGCCATTTACGACACCTTTCCGCCCAGTGTTCAGGCAGCCCCACCTTGGGCTGGGTGTAAAATCGATAGATTGATAGTCGAGAGAATGGGGTATGCGAGGAAGGTGTGGATGGGGATGAAACAGGTTGTTAAAAGCCAACCAATCGAAACCGGAGCTTAGGGGTGAGGGGGCATTGTCCCTTCCTCCCCGATCCGGGATGGATGGGCGAGAGGAAGCTGTCGGCATCTACCCTGTGAAATTAGAGGCAGACCAGAGAAAATTGTGGGAGAGGATGTAGGGAGAGTAAGGAAGTAGGGTAAAAACGCAGGCTGTCGGAAAGAAGAGGCTAAGCTTGGGCCGGACGGGGCGGTGAGTCCCGTCAGCACTGCGCCCCTTACGGGGAATGCAGGGTAGCCACTTACAGAGGACTGTCAGGAGAACTGGTGCCGGACGAATGTGCTGCTGCTGCTCAAGGTACCAGGTGGGTCTATACACTGGGCAACACTTTCTGGTGTGTGAGGGGTTGGAGGCTAAAGGTAAATATTTTAAAACTGCATAAGCATGTTTAGCGAATGGATCAAGAATGGGTAGTAAATGGTGTGTATA
The DNA here is from genome assembly GCA_963969495.1 of Ceratothoa steindachneri. Classification (NCBI taxonomy): domain Eukaryota; kingdom Metazoa; phylum Arthropoda; class Malacostraca; order Isopoda; family Cymothoidae; genus Ceratothoa; species Ceratothoa steindachneri. The sequence goes on from OZ018319.1 coordinate 75,674,354, forward strand.
AGGGAGGGAATGAGTGGGGTGCTAAAAAATGGGACGACTGCACCAGAAAGAGATGCACAGCCTGAGCAAGCAGGTATGGTGGTGTAAGATAGCCCTGGTTGACTGTCAACCATCTACATTTTTTTCTTCCAACCGTTGGCAATATTTGCCAACACAGTTGTGTGTGATGAGGTAAAGGACACATTTTCCCTTAGAAATGATTGAAGAGACGGAGATAAAAGATTAAAGTATTATTAGCTTAAACCTTATTACAAGGTACAATATACAGTAAGAACTACGAAAGATTAGAAAATTGAGCACAGGAAAAACAAAGCACAATTAATGAGGGAAGAATCACCATGTTGTAGTGATTGACTGGGCATGGATTGCTGAATGTGTGGCAGGAAGGATGCAAGAAAAATCCATGACCAGCAGCATAGAACGCTGCAAAATTAAAATAAATGCAGCCGTTAGCTAAGATCACTCCTCTCTCTTTCCAATCGTGGATGTCGTCCCTTAGACCCGGGTAATGAAATTTCCATACCAGAATGACAATCGCTGGGGACAATTTTCGTTAAAGGAGGAGGAGCAGAAACAAAGATTGTATTGTCTTATGCTACCAAACCCCATTGTCAGGTTCAAGAACAAGGAATATTTTTACGTGCGAATAGAGTGAGGGGAAGACAGCGGTAGTGTGCATGGGCACAGGTGGGATGACGCGTGGGGATGGAGCCAACTGCGGTCGGTCACCCGTCAGCGCATTGCAACAGGAACAACGAACTCAGTCCGAACACGCCCGTTTTGTGTCTCCATCTCACCGGTGGGAGCCAGCGCCAAGGGGTCACGCACAAATATATGAGCAACATACCTCTCCCATATATTCTCCCCCGAAACATTGGTTCTTCATTTCCTCGTCATCGTCCATCTTGCATTCAGTCACATCTCCATCATCAAATTTGTACCATTTCTGCTCAGTGCCAACTCTGTCGAGCAAAATAGGGACTTAAGTTTTAATTAAGGGGTGGAAAAAAACAGTCATCAAGGGGCACAACCTATTTCACCCAACTCTACACAAGGGTAGCGAAAGGAACAGTCTCTTGCCTTCATTAGGCAAGGAACAAACAGGTGGGGATGAATAATTTGAGAAGTCCAAAGGGAACAATGAAAGCAACCATAACATACTTAGCATTTCAAGCTATACACAGGAAACTAATACAATAAGACGCAAGCTCTTCTATTGGTTACTTACTTGTGAAGAATGTACGAGTAATAATGTCCTCCACTCGCTTGACCACTGTGAACCACAATTCCAGTGAGTTTGTATTTGCTGCACGAGTGGTTCTTAAGGTCTTCCGGGTCATAGTCAATGAGCTCCCCATTCCGAGCCAGACCAGCCACTGAATGCAATATAACAAGATGAAAAAAAATGTTAGTCATAATCACTGAAGCAACTTTCAATTTTTTATTCCAACCACTCCTCTTTATAAAAATGCCCCACTCACTTATGGGTCAACAGGTGAAGGCAAGTGGCGACTGATAGAAGATAACAGGAATAATGGGATTGAATAAAACAGCAGAAAAATCAATGTTGACCGAAAACTTCATTGACCCGCATTGGAGTAGGGTTATTTTTGTTTATAGCGACCTGGGAGCATATGGCATCTGTGCTCCCTCTGGCCGCGTGGGAGATTAAGGGAGAAAGCCTCGATCCTGCAGCCTGCGGTGTAGGCTCCGCCAACGTCGTTACCACAATTAAGTGGGGCTGCGCTTTCTGTGAGGCTGTCCTGAGGGACTGGTTAAATTGAAGGGAGTCTGTTGCATGCTGTGGGAATTTTATAGCACCTCCTGAGCTAGTGGTCTATGTAACAGCTAGAGAGTGGAAGTTCTATTGCAAATTAACTTCATGTGGAATATAGTCAAGTGGCTTAGTCTTATTCTAGGACTGCAACCAGGTGGGGTGTTCGTATCATATCCAGAGCCAGGAGTCTCCCTACCACAGTGTGGGTTAGTGAAGGAGTAAAACTTACTAATACTAGGCAGAATAAAATAACATTACAAGGAGTTATTTTGATTTCTCACATGCAATCAAAGCATAAAGGAGAGAAAACTATGCCTACTTCATATTTACTACTATGGAATAGAATGACTCCCATAGAAACAGAAAAAAATATGAAGTTCACCAGAAATTATGATTTACTTAAAACTAAACTCGTAACACAATTCCTCCAGGTTTTGAAGAGCTGTTTTAAAGTGGCGAGTTTAGAAGAAAAAAGTGCAGCCACAATGAGTCATGTCACTTTAGATTAAATTTCATTCAATGACAATTTAATATATTATTTGAATAGAATGTTTGGGTATATTTAGTTAAATAAACTCGAGAGGACATTTACCAATGAAATAAACTTTTTTGTTATTGTAGTATTTCAAACACTACTGTCAAAACTTTTTAAGTTTATTTTCAAAAGAGGCACCAAGTTTTCCTTGATTATTCCTTTTTCCAACTTAACTTTATATATTTATTTAATTTCTACTCAGCAATATCACAAAAATATTTGCATTAACAATTTGTTATTCTTAAATCACTATAATTCATTTTCCAACCTAACAAATGTGTTATTAAAAATATTATTACTTGGCAACACAGCACAGCAAAGCCACGCGGAAGTCATCCAAAACTCCTGAGGATTTATAGAATAGAAATGATTGGATCAAATTTAACTTACTTTTGGAGAAACATTTGAAAAATGTGATAACTAATTTGGGCAATAGTACATAATGAGAGAGTACTTTGAGCAATCAACTCTCCCGAACCTACCATTCTCCACAGTAAAACTGATCTCTGCACTCAAGTATTTCTTATATTGGGCCGCTTAGGCTCAATCTATTTTGGCTAACTCAAAGGGCCGACAACACCTTTAGAGAAGAGCCTTGACCCACCAGTGTAAGGCTCCATATCGAGCTCGCGGGGGAACTCGAAGTAATCATTGAATTTGATTGAGCATTCCCGCTCCCAGTCGTAGTCAAAGCGCTTCAATTGGATGGCGAGGATTGGAGGAAGCTTCTTCAGGCAAATCCTTTTCACAGTGTCCACCTATAAGAAGGATAATCCACATTCACAATACACACAAGCCTCCTCATTCTTCTCAATAATGTTATATATATATATATATATATATATATATATATATATATATATATATATATATATATATATATATATAACATTATTGAGAATATATATATATATATATATATATATATATATATATATATATATATATATATATATATATATATATATATATATATAATATGATAAAAAAAGAAGAAACAATAAACCTGACCCTTCATATAAGGCCTAACCATTAGGCACTTTATGATGGGTCGGGACACGGTCATTTAACAAATTTATGGGATTATTTTATATGGGAGGGAGAGAGCGAGCGAGCAACTCCCCAACAAATGTTTCGCTTCTTTTAACCAGGGGATGAGGTTCCATTTAGTGCCATTCTACGATGCGCAGCTACTCATCTCAATCGTGGTAGAGATCGCCCAAATAGATAAAGAAATCCACAAAGATCAGAACAAAAATCGCTGGGTAGTCCGTGGGGAATAAGGGTTTTTTTTTTTTTAATTATGTCACCTGACTACTTACTTGGCATGAGCCGGCCTAATTCTTTCAAAGCCAACCGAATTTTTTTAATTCACCCCTCAGGCGACTGCCTGCAAGGGCATAAGTTACCATACTTAAAATTCTAGCCTAGTACTAGGCAATTATAAAATTCGAAAACCAAAACAAACAACAACCCTCCGCCACCAAAAAAAACAAAAAGGAACCACGTTCCTGGCGCAACAACATACGACTTACAACAAAGGTAGTGAAATAAAATGGAAGAAGCCAGCCTCCTTCAAAAAGTCATATATGTAGTCCATACGAACCCGTCCGGAGTACAAAGGACAAGGGGTAGCGACCCCGCTGTCCCCGGTTCCGGGAACATCACCCAGACTGGGACATTCAACAAGAACGTACCGAACAATCTGGAGGACTGCACCGTCGCCACAATAAGGCGCAGGCAAGCGCTCTATCAAAGGGCGGTGCGTCCTACGAGTGTTGAGCCCAATTCGAAGACGGCAGAAAGCGACCTGAAGCCATGGGGGCATTAGGGAGATAGGCACAGGGGAACAATTGCAGCACAATGGCACGTAACTTTAAGTTCCCATCAGCCGTCTTCCATCTTCTTTGCCAAGTAGCCTAGAGGGCATGTAGTCTTAAAATTTGTTTGACGGATATTTCTCTATCACACAGGCACACCAACCTCTTGAAAGGTAAAAAAGAAACTGACACAGAACTTTTGCAAAACCCAGTACCTCCTATCCAAGTTCAACTGCACTGCTATTGCCTGAAAAGGGTAAATCGCGCATCCTCCTACACAGCCCCCATCCCGTGGTAGTTGGGTCGTAAAACTCTTATATACCATGAGGGTGGGCAGTGGGGAGCACCGGCCCCGCATGGTTTCATGCAAAAAGATAGCTAACGGAAACCTGGAGGAGACGACCCTCCCGAGTCCCACTCAGTTGGCCCGGAATCCGAATTGCATTGAAAGAATATGCCCTTCAGGCCTAGCTCGGAAGATGCTGGGTCTCTCTAGTCTTCCCGGAGGCACAACTCCAGGCACAATGGGCAGAGAAGGCGCTGTCGGTTTCGAGGACTTAGCGGGAAAGTTGGGCTCGCTAAGCGAAGCTTTTCCTCCGTACGCCTCTAAAGCTTCTACACCCCACCCAGTGGGTGGGGTGTAGAAGCCTAAGCTTAGTAGAGTGACTCTCCCTCCCCAGTTTGCGAAAAGCGACCACAGTAGCAATTCGCCAGGAATCTGGGAGGGCACCCTCTACCCAGATCCTGTTAAACAAATCTAAGAGAAAGGCCATGCCTCGCTCACCCAGGTCTCGAAGTATGGCGTACGGGACATCGTTCGGACCAGGGGCGGTAACTGCGCACGAAGTGAGAGCGTAACACATCGCACTCAGAGTAAAACTGTCGTTGAAGGATTCTCCGCCACTCGAGGTAAAGTTCAGTTGGTGGCCTTCCGCGACATCTGTACGCGCATTGAATGCTGGCGGAGCAGCATCGCGACTAAAGCATGCGGAGAAAGAGGTTGCGAAGGATTCCGCCACGGATGCAGAGTTCGTTCGAGATTGCGGTCCCATTCTCCTGGAGAACGGGAGGGGGGGTCCTGCGAGAACATGCCCCGAATCATTTTGATTCGCTTCCACGACTCTGCCAGAGGAGTCTTCCCATTAAGTGAAGACACGTATGCCTACCAAAAAGAGATGCGGGCGTGCTTCGAAATATACAGGAATCTAGCCCTATCTCGACGAAATTCAGCGACAATGAAATCGTTCGGGCGGCGTTATAGCGCATGTAGGCATAACGGTTCTGTTTGAGGGCCATCTCACACTCCGCTGACCACCACGGGAGGGGTCGGCGTGCAAAACGGCCAGACGTTCTAGGAATAGTAGTTAGGTCCACGGCGATGAGGTTACCTCATCAACCGACCTAAATTCCTCGACTGAAATGCGGAACACAGAGCCGGCGGCAGCGGCCCAGATGGAGGTTATTGACCACCCCCCAGCCAAAGTCAGGCTGTGCATCTGGAGAGCACAAAGATAAATCGAGGCAGGAAAATGAAGAGATTCTTGGGCAATGATGCGTAAACTCAGCTACATTTAGGACACCTATTTCCAGCTCGTTGATGAGGTCGGCAAGGACTTGACCCAGGAAATTAATCAAGTAGTCTCCCCAGAGGGGGTATCTACCGTTCAGATCTCCGAGCAAGAGAAAGGGCTTCGGTAACCGTGCCACGACGCAGTCGAAGTCATCCGCGTCGAAATCGGCTGACGGTGAAATGTACGCGGAAATAACAGTATACCTCTTATCCAGATGCAGCTGCACAGCTACTGGCCGAAAGGAAGGTATCTAAAACAAAGAGAAGAATGGAGACATCATGACGGGTGCAAATCGCAAATCCTCCAGCCCGCCCCCATCCTGTGGTGATGGGGTCGCAAAATCTTTATACCCCAGGAGGATTGGCAGGGAACATGCGCCCAGCATGGTCTCTTGAAAAAAGATAGATAACGGGAAACGGAACGATGAGCCTCCGCAACTTCTCCCAGTTGGTCCGCAGTCCACGGCAATTCCATTGAAGGAATATGCCTTCCAGGCCGAGCTCGTAGGAGATGCGGAGGCCTCTTCGAAGATTAAAAACTCACGGGAATGGCCGTACGCTTACCGGAGGCAGAACTCCGGGCGTTGTTGGCCGGAGAAAGCGCCTTCGACTTATTGGGGAAGGTTGGGCTCGCCATGAGGTTCTTTTCCTCCCTCCAACTCGAAACCTTATGTGAGCAGGGCGGCTTCGGAGGTGAGGGTCCCTCTTTTAGCGGACCAACCGTCTCCGAGCCACCCAGCACACAACTGGGTGTGGGCGAAGGAGCCAAAGCTCCTATAGTGTTGTCCTCCGTTCGGGGGGCAGCTTTAGGAAACCCGGAAGATGGCCTCACGACTATCTTCAAGGGTGTTGTTGCCTCCTGTGAGTCTAGCGACTCGGTGGAGGCGCGCGGCCGTTTCGCCTTAAGGAAAACGGTCACGCTGGGGAAAGATAGGGGAGTCCTGGTTTATGCCCAGGCTGGGTGTGAAGTGCGGAGTCAAACTCACAGGCGTGCTATCAAGTGTCCGAAGAGCACTAATCATATGGCCGCCTCGGAGGGATTCGATGCATTCACCAAAAGCCTCCCGTCCGCGAAACGGGTCACCTTCGGCTTTCTACCAATCACACTAGCTAGATCTCTCCTTTGATGGATCATGTTGCCCTTAGCCAACATGCTGCCATCAGTGGAGCAAATAACAAGGAAGCGTTTTAAGCCAGGGGGGTCGAAAACGCCAAGTAGCCTCTGAATGAGGGGCCCCGACGTAATCGAGGCTCCGCTGGGCGCAGTTCTGGGGTTCGGCTTAGACTCCCCACTCTGGGGAGCAACGAGGCCGGACGTGCCGATCTTGGCTTGGTCACTTGCCAAAACGGCTCCCGCTGAGGGAGAGGAGCCGCGAGTCTCTGTCCTTTTCTTGTTCCCTTTCTTTTTACGAGGAAAGGGCGGGAAATGAACCCGATTCTCCCCTCCGCCGACAGGAGCCCCCAAGCTAGATCCTTCTGCGAGATGGAGAAGGTCTTGGCTGTCACATAGGCTATCCTTGTAGACCTTTGGATACCCGAGCCGTCTGAGGAGAACCTTGCACAGGGGTGGACTCGGGTTCGGTGCTTGGCAACGAGCACAGGTGCGTCCCCATGGAAGGTCATATCGTCTGGGGCTGGGTTGCCTCAGGGACCATATCTATCTCAGGAGGGGGGGGGGGAGCTCCATGTGGGCATAGGGGGCAGGTACCCTGACCCCTGTAAACTTGTCATGCATGCATTTTATTTTAAAATTTTTGGAGCCCATCTGGCTGCTGCCTACTTGGGCATTAGTCGTTGAACATAACACAGCCTACTAAGAGGCTATAGTAAAAAACAAATAACAATATCTAATTAACAAATAAGGATAAAAAGGACAGGTAAAAAAAAAACTACAACAATGCGGAGGAACATGCGACCCACAACAAAGTCAGATCAAGTGGAGGAAGTCATTCTCCTACAAAGTGTAATATAGTCCGCAAGTCGGTGTGCACGAACCCATCCCGAGTACACGGGACAAGCGGTAGCGACCCCACTCGTCCCGGTACGGGGAAAGGTAAAGTGCATTTTTTTTTTTAAGGGGCTATCTGGCGAGAGGTAACGTGCAGGAAGATCACCCAGACTGGGATATTCAACAAGAATGTGCCGAACAGTCTGGGGGACAATGCGTGTTATCTGCTATGTAATCGGTGTGAGGAAGAGCGAAACGCTGGTCTGGTCGCCCAGTCCTCGCGGACTCTTTGGCGCCCACATTCCCACATGACCAAGAACCCAGCAGAAGATAATCTCAACATTCACCCGGTTCGCCACGGATATCGTGAAGCAAGAAATGTGGAGATTCCAATGTCATGAGAGCACTCAGGGCACACTGTTGCCCCCCCCCCCCACCTGCCATCAAAGAAGGGCCTCTCCAACTTACCTTCTTGTCGCATTTTTCACAGAGGTAAGCGTTATCACCCTCTAGCAAGTCTCCTTTCACATACTGTTCTAAGGAGTCGTAGAGATTACTGTAATTTCTAATATCGATGCTAATAACTGTAAAGGCTTCTTCCCTCGAGTACCTGTAGAGGGGTAAAAAAAATAAAAAAAATAAGGTAGCATTGTGTTCCTAATTAATTCAACCGGTACCTGGAGGAGCGACACACCATCACGGGAGTCTCAAACTAGAGTGAGGTTACCTGGGCTTTAATCCTTCTAGACATTTTTATTTTACCCCTTTGTCTTTTTTCACCCCCCTCTTCTCACCTATTTACTTCCCCAGCGGATAATTCCATAGGCTAGTAGCCGACCAGCTTTCACCAATTTATTCCTGCATTTTCCGCTCCACTTTCTCCTACTTTATTTTCCTTTTACTCACCTACAGAGAGGAACCATGGCCAACCTTGCTGCGGCTGGTATATGGAGCATTGTGCCCCCTCCCTCCCAGCCTCAATGCCTGCAGAAGGAGTTGGGGAGCTATATATCTTCCAGACAAGTTCCCTTTGTCGAGCTTCCGCTTTTCTTTACCGGTCTCTCTTTACAAACTTTCGGCATGATACTAAGTCCCGGTTGTTTTGTTTTAGTTTCTTTCACCGTCGATTGACTCATATGTGTCCGACTCAACGAGGCTCTTCACTATCATGGGGTAGGTAAGGAAAGGGTAAGTGGGGGCGAGAGAGGGGAAGGAGAATGAATGTGCGATTATACTACGGGGGGAGAAAGTCAAGTGGCCGAGAGGAAGAAGGGATTATTAAGGGAGAACGAGGGACGGTCATCCAGGCTTAAATCCGTTTCTGAATTAGTATAGGAAGAGAGAAAAGGAAAGAAGCGGCGACGAGGGATGGAGTACATGGGTCAGCCCAGCCAACAAGGATAAGGAAGACGCTGAGTACGGTACGGGAGGTGGTACAATTGGGAGATCGCGGGGCACAAGGCCTCGAAAGTTAGATTGGTGTAACCTAGTCGGAAGTGAGACATCACCACATCTTTATGGCGGGAGCGGTGGAAGGATGAAGCCCAGTAAACGAAGTGGGGGTTTAATGAGATGAGGTTTGCGAGGCGGTGAGCCATTAAGGACTTCGTTCGCATGTGGAAGGAGAACAGTAAATGGAAGGGTAACTGAGTCGGAGGCAGACCGAGCACCTTAGTCAACTGATTCATTGCCAGGCACCCAGCAGGAGACCAATCTCCACTCGTCGATCCTGTCGGCAAGGATCTGACTCGTGCGAATGATCATGTAGTTCTCCAAAGAGGGGTTGCCTACCGTTCAAATCGCCAGGACCTCCTCAAAGAGATACACGCCACATTGCTTCGAGAAGCAGGGTGCGGCTCTCCGCAATTGATACACTTAGCCATACACGATAGGGACTTATAGTGTACGGCATTGGAGCAACTTACATAGACTTCAGTTAAACCCAACTTTGTATCTCTACATGAGCGATTCAATTGGCCAAACCGGTGCCAGTAGTACTGCCTCCGCGGCAGTGGCGGGAATGTTCGACGCGGTACCAATACCAACCGACTCGGGGGGCCTCTCACGATCTAACGTGACGCAGTGGAGTGTTTCGAGGAAGAGCACCAACACCTTGCCCTAGCCCCATCAGAGTTCAATTAATCCAGTGATGAGGCTTCCCTAATTTGCACTCGGTTCGGGAGAGAACGGCTCCTCCCGATACTAAATGCAGGTAGACAAAAGGCTGAGGGAATAGGCGTAGAGTAAAAAAAAAAAAGTAGCGCTGAGAGGGAACTCGGAGGAAGCAGGTCAACATATTAGCCAACACCCCTCAGAATTTAATTCAACACGATGACAGGGCTTCCTAAATCTGCACTCAGGCATGGAGGACATGCTGCTCTTCCAGGTACCAAGTATAACAAGCTATACACATCAAACCTGTCTATTGAGGTGTTAATGCATGAAATATGCGCATATGCTTTGAAGCTAAGGAGGCTGATGAATATCATGAAGAGAGCAATTAATGGGGCAGAGGGAAATCGAGACTGTATTCGAGAATAAACGGTGGATGCTAAGAGGGCATGCATTTGTTTCAGTCTAGTAAATGGGGTTTGGGAGAGTGGCAGTGGTGAGTCGGGGCTGGGAAAGAGGAGGATATGGAGATTGGGCAGTGAGGAGAAATTGAGGGAGAACTAGGGGTGGGGGACATTGGGTAGGGGATAGTGACTAACTAGTCCATATTCATTGGCAGGTCACTTGACGATTTTATAAGACCAAGCTTACCGGTGAGGGCAGGTTTTGCATATCTTTTGGTCAGAGAAGAATCCGCCTAAAATCTTATTCAAAATTTGATTTTCACCCAGTGCTTTGAGAGCCTCGTTGATGCTTTCCACGAGGATGTTGTAAAATTCACAAGCATCATGTTGCTCTCTCAGATTTACAGGTTCTCCTTGCAACCTGAAACAAAGAATACAATATCGCTTTGAAAAGAAACTCATCAATTCATACACACTTTAAATGAGTTATCCCAATATTTTTATTCAATATGCAGAGGTAAATAAAGCCAAGAAATTGAGTGAAACATTCAAGAAACTTCTAGATCTATTAAAAGGAAATTAAAAAAGTAGAAAAATATACAAGGGGACAGGAAACAAGAAACTGCCCTACTTATTATATCAGGGCTTGACCATTGGCATGTATATCTCCATATGTGGGTACAATATATGTATGCATCTTAGTATATAAATACAACAAACATATACATGGACGAACACGAGTAAACATTTATAGCGTTGATGCAAAAATCACCCAAATGGTTCACTGCAATATGGGTATATGTACAGCACCCAAATGGTTCCCTGCAGCATGGTTATATGTACAGCATGTATTATACAAAACTATGAACCAGGATGTAATTTACACTAGGTGTCCCAAAACTGCAAGAAGTTATAAGTTTTGAATAAAGATGACCTGGCCCTCATTTTATAGCTGCCTAAAAGAAGATATTTAGTGTGATGTGTTCGTGTTGAAATATATTGAATTGGATGCATTGTATCCTCTAGTTGATTTTTAGGAGGATATCCTTGGTTTGTCTTGAGTCTCTCCAGTGAACCAGCTTTACTAGTCCAGGGTATTTTGCAAACTCAAGATCAGGGATGGGTAATAATTTTAAGCAGGGGGCCACATTTAAGCTTATGTGAAGCTTATGTAAAGCTTCGCAGGCCCCATTGAAGCTTATGTAAAGCCTTGCGGGCCCCATTGAAGCTTATGTAAAGATTTGCATGCCCCATTGAAGCTTATGTAAAGCCTTTGAGGCCCCATTGAAGCTTATGTAAAGCCCTTCAAGCCCAATTGAAACTTATGTAAAGCTTTGGAGGCCCCATTGAAGCTTATGTAAAGCTTTACAGGCCCCACTTAAACAGGTAGAGGCAAATTTCAAATACATCTAAGTTAATTGCAATTACCTTTGTACATTTTGTTGCATAGTTTTGCCACCCATTTTAAACTGTTTCCAGACTTATATCAGAGTGGGGACCTACAGCTTAACATAGAAGCCCAACCATGATTTACAATTCTACATCATGTGATCATTACCCAGGGCTCAGCTGTCTCCCATTCAAGTGCCAACCACCGTCAAAGAAGTTCAACTTCCGCAAATGAAAGAGAGCGTGTAGATAAGGGTAATGAGACTAAGTATAGATAAAGTATCGTATTTTTTAAAGAATAACATTTTATCTACGAATGAAATATAGTTGAAAATGACTAATTAAAGAATTTGCACTTTCATAATAGATAATGAGATGAGATTCTAGCAAAATGTTTGATAATTAATTTTCAATATTTTGTTGAATTCTGAAACAAAATGGGAGCCACAGTTTACCCACTGCTGTTCTAAATGAATCAAAATCACTATCACCAAGCCAAGCCCATTGGCAGGTCAAATCATGTGATGAATAGAATAAACACCACATCCCATTGGCAGGTCAAATCATGTGATGAATAGAATAAACACCACATCCCATTGGCAGGTCAAATCATGTGATGAATAGAATAAACACCACATCCCATTGGCAGGTCAAATCATGTGATGAACAGAATAAACACATCCCATCCCATTGGCAGGTCAAATCATGTGATGAATAGAATAAACACCACATCCCATTGGCAGGTCAAATCATGTGATGAATAAGATAAACACCACATCCCATTGGCAGGTCAAATCATGTGATGAATAGAATAAACACCACATCCCATTGGCAGGTCAAATCATGTGATGAATAAGATAAACACCACATCTCAGTCCTGATATTTATCTACTCGCTTTCATTGATCATGGCAACGAGGACCTGGACATCTGAGGACTTCTAGAGCAGTGGTTTTCAACCTTTTTATGATAGTGGCACCCTAAATGCTATCTAGAAGCAGCTGTGGCACAAATATCAAATCATTTATGTCTAAATGCTTAATTATGTGAAAAGTACTTCAAAATTAACCACGATTAACATTTAATTTAATTGAAAATAAATAAATCTTACTTTTAAAAGTTTAATGGTATATTTGAGCTTGATGAGTATCACCTAATTCTTTAATACTGGGATGTGTATAGTTGACAAGGCAACTCATTTCTTCATTCACTGTCTGCCATTTTTCTGTTTTCGTTGTTTTTATGTTACAAAATGCAGAGAAGCTAGTTTTAAAATACTTTCAAGTGTTGGTGTATTTTGTTTAGAAATGTTTGAAACATTTTTTGGGGGCAATTTAGGCATTTTAAAAATGATTTCTTGGTCGTTCCGTGCTCTAGACCTTGTCCAAGGGTACCTCTCTACTTGCTAAGGCAAGGCTTTCCAATGGTCATTCTCTCACAATCCATTGCAGAGGAACTCGATAGCAAGCCAAAGGTTCCCTTTCTCCGAGTTACATTGCGCCTCAAAACACGGCATCTTTTTAACTCGAAACGAAAAAACACAGAAGTAAATAGGTCCAGCTAATTACTGAAACACGGTCTTTTTAACTGAAAACGAAAAGAACGCACGAAGTAAATAGGCCCAGTTAATTACTGAAACACGGCGTCTTTTTAACTGAAAACGAAAAAAATAGGCCAAGTTAATTACTGAAATAACTTTAATTGTTAACTTAATGAATGAAATGCCTTTTGAACAATGAAAATGCATTATTGATACTTTGTGGACTTCCATTTAGTGGCTTTTAGAGCTGCAACTCTCCTAAGCGTATGTGATATTTCCAACCATGTTTGGCGTGTATGAATCGGCAATTATAACAATGGCCCTGTTATTTTTTACTTTATCAGCAAACCCTTGTTTAGTATTACCACACATGTTGTATCGGGTTCATGTTAGGGGACTGACTTGGCCAAGGAAGTCATTTGATGCAGTTTTCTTCCTCCCCTTCTTTTCTTTTTTTTTCAGTATGGCACGGAGTAGAAATGTATTTTTATGATATATTGCCAACCCACACCACCAATTCTGATTTACCATCATGCCAAATTGCTCCCCACATCATAACAGAAAAGCTACTGTTTCACTTTCGGTTGTAACCTGCGTCACAAGTAAAAACATGCAAAAAAAACAAATAAAGATAAAACCCCAACAAAGGTTAAGAAAGAAGCAAAAAACAAAAAAGCAACAGGAAGGAAGTGCGTTCCGGCATCGGGAGTAGGCCCGCTTCCTCCCGGCGCAGGAACATGCGGCCTACAACAAAGAGAGTCAAATAAATTGGGAGGCAAGCCTCCTCCAAAAAGTCATATAGCCCGCAAGTCTGTGTACACGAACCTGTCCCGAGTACAAGGAACAAGCGGCAGCGACCCCGCTAGTCCCGGTACCGGGAGGAGGTAACGTGCGCGAAGATCAACGAGACTGGGGGATTCAACAAGAAAGTGCCGAACAGCAGGAAATCTTTCAGAAGGCCCAGGGCGAAGGTCTTGATTCCTGTTTGTATTTTCTTTCCTTGGAACTTTACTTTCTAAGAATGTAGTCATAATAGCAAAAAAATCGTAAAAAACCCCCCATATCATAAACTGTGTATGTTTATTTCTTATAGGTCTCTGTACACTATTTAAAAAGTCCATAAAGTGGAGAAGTTAGGGGAGGTGAAAATGAGAAGGTAGATAAGGTTGTGACTAGGAACCAAATGGGCACCAAAGTTGCTTAGAAAAATAGTATCGGGTCAGCTCAAAAGTAATGTGACTTTTTAAAATTATACTTTTCAGATTTGTGCCACTTTGTCTAAACATGGAGTGTTCACGATTGTGCAACACTGCTTTGGCGATGTGCAAGGTCAGCATTAATTACTCCTTGAGTAAACTAATGCAAGTATGGAGGTTACCGAAAAGCACATACGACACTATGCTTTACGAGCTCTAAAAGGGGAACGCAGTGTTGTTGTAAATGAGCTTGAACTACCTACTCTTACTTTATCCCCCCCGCCCCCTACCCGTTCTCTTTAGTCAAACAAGGAAGCGATCAGGGATGACGCCATCGTATGTTCTCCAAGAGATGTTATAATGATTCGAAGATGGGTGAGGGAGGCGCAGGATTGCAAGAGATGGGCATGTTTTGAGGTTGCAGCGGAGTCTTGATCGCCGCTGGCGGGACAGAGAAAATCTGGCTCCTGATTGGTTAGTGTGAGGAGGGGCAGTTTGTAGTAGGGTGTTGAGTTTGGATATGACCTCCGAGGTAATTTTTTTTGGTGTTGGGGGGGTTATGGTTGAGGGACAGTTTGCCCCTTGAGCAAGATGTGTGGGTTGTATCTTGACTGGTGAATGTCATGGGTAAAAAGAATGGTTTTCAGTATTTTAAGTGAGCGACTGAGAGTAGTTGCTTGATGGTGGTGGTGCCTTTTGTTCAGTCGGGCTGTGAAGTTAGCCAGACGGGATGGTGGGTGTTAAAATCGCAACTTAAGGTCGAGGTTGGAGAACTGAGAGTGGCGATAGGTTGGACGCTGGGCAGAGTTAGGAGGGTGGAATGCAGATGTTGAAGATGCTATTATGTGGTTTTGTTTGATTTTAATGGCTAGTGATGGTGTGTGTCTGGAAGCGTTGGAGAATGAGATGTACTAAGGTCGTCAGTAAACTATGCTGTCCTAGTGAGGTGTTGTGGAAGAGTCGGGGTGAAATTGGGGTTTCAAGATTATGTTATATGTTTGGCATCATTTCTAATTCTTTCAGCTTGTTTTGGTTTCCATTGGATGTGAAGAGGAGGATGTTGAGTGAGTAGGTGAGGTTCAGGGTATGGTTTGGAAGGTGTGTAGGTAGTTGTGCATGGGTAGCAGGTCCACTGGTGTGAGTAGTTGGTTAGGGAATGTAAGTGGGTGCAACGGAGATTGCACCATTTGTTGCAGACGACGAAAACTTGTGAGCAGTTGATGGATGGATTGCAAGACTTCCTTGGTGCTCACTGCTGTGATCGCGCCGTAATAACTTTGTGAACCGTTTGAACTGTCAGTCACAGGTGGGAATGTGTCGGTATGGGGGGGAAGGTGGGATTCTGTTCTTGGTCTCTTGCTAAGGCGAGGAGATGCTGTGTAGTCGCCAGATGGGTAGGATATCTGGGCCAAGAGCCTGATTCTGCATTCTTTTCAAGAAATAGAGGGATCTTTTTTTTTTTACTTTTCCTAGCAATGGGAGTGGGATCGCAGTCATTCCTATTCTTCTGTGAAGCCCTTGTCGTTGTTCAGGGTTCCACAAAAGTTTCGAGGCCACCTTAGTTTGAGACTTCCCTCGTTATGGGCAACTGTCGAAAATTTGACAGTGGATCTCAATTCATTATGATCTACCGTCCATAGGCATTTGTGAGAAAAATTGGCACAGTGCATAACTTCGACAATCAGATTCGTCAGATTCGTCAACGCTGCCATTGATTTTCAATCTCGACAAGTTCAGTCCCCATTTTTGAATGTGGGAACGTTGCCAGTGATAAAACATAGAGTGTTTAATGAACAATGTTAAGCGACAAAGGCAGGGGATTCCACCAGGGTAACCAGAAAGATCTAAATATACCCCAATAATGCTTTGTTGGGAAGTGAAGGGTGAAAATCATTCCACTGAATCAAACAATCACAACTCTGGTGTATGTAAACAACTCAACCGAATAGAACGGAAAGAGCCACCCATCACTCTATACAAATAATGAATCCGCATCACATGCATGGCATTTGACCAAGGCCAAATATCACTCCAACAAACTACAAGCCACAAACAAAAATCAGACGATGTACACGCTGCAGTCCCCTCACATCTACATGCTGCACGCCCAGCAGGAAAGATATATTTTTTTTACTCTCCCCCCCCCCCTCTGGAGGGCAAAAGAAAAAGTGTGGTAGAACGGTCAGTTATTCCCCCCACCTGGATGCAATCCTCGAGTGGGACGTCCCGGCGAAGTTAAATTAAAATAGAACTTCCACTTCCTAGCTGTTGCATGGACCGCTAACACGGGAAAGAGAGACTATAAAATTACCACAGAATGCAACAGCCTCTCTCCACTGTAACCTGGTTTCCTCAGTCTAGCCTCACAGAAAGCACAGCTCCCACTTAATTGTGGTAACGTTGGCGGGTGTCTACAGCACAGACTCAAGGACCAAAGGCTTTCTCCGGTAATCTCACAAGCGGTTGGAGGGATCAGGGGTGTCATCGGCTCCTGAGTAGCTCAAACATAACACTCCCCAATCAAAATACACCTAGGGCATGATTGCAACCAAACACTTCAGCAGAGAATTGACCTATCCCTACCACCACCACCATCCCCAAGAAAATAAAAAAGCCTGAGTTCTACAATAACCATCAACACATCCCCACTACCCTCATCCGACGATACTTGAACACACTACCACAAAACACTATCTTAAATGAGCCCCTCCCTTAATCAACCAATCCTTTCTCAACTCAGGTTAGGCCATTCCACTATACTACAACCACATAATCAACCTTGCCCTGACACCAACACGCACCAGATGCAGCCAAAGTCAAGACAGCACCTACTTAGAGAGTCCGCCAAACCTCGCACTACAATATCTACTCTTGGGGACCTGTGGTGGCATCCCTAGAGCCTTCCACCTCAGAGGGGCCGACAAGTAACTAACTCGACTGAATATATGAGAGTTGTTGCTAGCCGAGTGGATACGGCGTTGGTGTCCTAACGTCGGGGTACCGGGTTCGATCCCGCCATTAGCGGACACAAACGTCAGCGCACGGAGAGATCTGGCTAACAATTGGTGGACGCGCTGTGTTCACCCCTGTATTCGGGTGGGTGCGATAGGGTATGTAGGGATGGTTGTGATGGTGGATCATAAGAGTAAATTTGCGTAAGCTGCGCCTCCTGTGACCTATAAATCATCATTGAATGTTGCTCATGTGCTGTGTAAGCCTGTGCCAATGTTGTGACAATGGACCGGAGTTTGTGAGACGTGCTTTTGACGAGATGTTGAGTGAATGGGGGATAGATCATGTGCGAACGACGCCGTATATGCCAAGTGCGAATGGTTTAGCTGACAGAACGATAAGAACTTTGAGTGAGATGTTGCGAAGATGGGAAAGAATGGGATGAATGTTTGGGAAGAGTGCTTTGGGCGTATAACATGACAGTGCATAAGGCGATTGGAATGTCAGCGTGTAAGTATTTGTTGAACTTTGAAAGAATGATTAGGCCACGTATGGGATCGTGAGTTGTGGAGAAAAGGGAATGAAAGGTTTGAGTTTTTCTGTTGGTGATAGAGTACTAAAGGAGATTGAGACAAAAGGTAGACTGAATGTGGATAAGTTGAAAGAGAAGTTTGAAGGTCCGTTTGTAGCAAGAAAGGTTTGGTCAAATGGGGTAAGTTATGTGATAGTTCGTGAAAGCGAGGATGGAAGTTTGCGAAAGTGGCGTGAACCTCCTGAATATTTGGTGCAACATCCGGTGAATGAATATCTGTCTGAAAGAATGGAAGAATGAAATGGTGGATGATATAGCTAGTGCTTTAGAGGGGAAGCAGTTAGTGTTAGTTGAACATGGAAGGGGGAAGCGTAAGAGATTTTTTATTTTTTTTTAAGAGCTCATCTGGCGACTGCCTACTTGGGCATTAGTCGCCGTATTAGAACTGGCCTAGTTCTAGGCTACTTTAAAAAAAAATTAGAGAAAAAAACAACACCCCCAAAAGGGGGAAAGGTCCCCCCGGCGCAGGAGCGTGCGACCAAAGAGAAAAAAACACAAAAAAAACCTTACTTAAATAATAAGGAGAAGGCCGGCCTCCCCCAAGAAGTCAACAAGTCCACAAGTCAATGTGCACGAATCTGTCCCGAGTACAAGGGACAGGCGGTAGCAACCCCACCCATCCCGGTACCGGGACAGGTGTCGTGCGCGAAGATCACCCAGACTGGGACATTCGACAAGAATGTGCCGAACAGTCTGGGGGACGACGCAGTCGTTGCAATAGGGCGCAGGCGAGCGCTCCATCAAATAGCGATGCGTCACACGAGTGTGCCCGATTCGGAGACGACAGAAAGCAACCTGAAGCAACCGCGGCATTGGGGGATAGGTTCATGGGAACAGTCACGGCGCAATGGCACGCAACTTTAAGTTCCCTTCGACCGTCTCCCATCTTCTTTGCCAAGACGTCCGAAGAGCTGCCCGTATTCCTGCCATGTAGTCGGTGTGAGTAAGAGCGAAACGCTGGTCCGGTCGCAGAGTCCTCGCGGACTCTTTGGCGCCCTCATTCCCCGCAATTCCTACATGTCCAGGAACCCAGCAGAAGATAATCTCGACATCTACCCGGCTCGCCAAAACCGTGGCGTCACGGATATCGCGAACCAGGGGATGCGGAGATTCCAATGCCCCGAGAGAACTCAGGGCGCTTTGTGAGTCGCTATAGATCACAATCCGGTCTCCGAACCGGGCACGTCGCGTAATCTCCCGTACCGAGTGGTGTATTGCCACCAGCTCGGCCGTGAAGACAGACGCAGCGCCTGGTAGGGCCCCGCTGACTTCAAACAGAGGGGATATGGCGTGGAAGCCGACCCCCTCTTGGGACTTGGAGCCATCCGTATACACTGGCACGGTTCCAGCGTGACACGAAGTGTGCTCCAAAAAGGTCGAACGCAATACTCCCGGCGCAATACAAGCTTTGGGAGCAGAGGCGTGGCGACAAATGGCCAAATGTGGTACCCTCCAGGGTGGCGTCCCGGGCAGAACCAGGGGCAATACCGGCCCGAGAGCTATATCTACCTCTCGAAGGAGTTTCCTGGCCCTAAACCCAAAGGGCTTAGGGTATGACTGGCGTCTCTCGGCGGCATAGGCACCATCGAGATCAGCTGCGGATGCAGTGAGAGCTGTTGTCGACTGAGGGAGGCGCCGGACTCGCGCGTACAGGCGAGTGAGGCACTGCACGCGGCGCAGAGCGAGTGGCATCTCCTCAGCATCGACCAACAGGTTCTTAATGGGGGAAGTGCGGAAGGCACCGGTCGCAAGGCAAGGCAAGGTGGATCGAATCCACCTTCCGCAATAAACGCTCGGCTGCGGACGCATAAAACTCGCATCCGTAGTCGAGCTTCGAACGAACAAAGGATCGATAAAAAAGTAGGGAGGTAGCCCTATCAGCACCCCAAGCGCTGAACGTCACGGAACGGAGAATGTCCATGGCACGGGTAAAAGAGACCCTAAGGCTGCGAATATGAGCCTCCCAGGTGAGGCGTCGGTCGAATACAAGACCAAGGAAACGGTGCGACTCAACCACATCCAGACGCACCCCATTAAGAAACAAATCTGGGTCGGGGTGAAGCCGTGGATGGCGGCAGAAGTGCACCACCTTAGTCTTGGCCAAAGAAAACCGAAACCTGTGCGCTTCGGCATAGCGAGAGACGCGGTTCAATGCCTGTTGGAGTCGACGCTCCAGAGTTGGCATCTGGGCCGCGCCAAAAGAGATCGAAAGGTCGTCCACGTAGAGCGTAGCGAGAACATCTTCCGGCAGCACCGAGGTGATGCCGTTGATGCTCAGGGCAAAGAGTGTGACACTGAGGACACTTCCCTGCGGGATACCCTCTTCCTGCTCCTTTGGGCCGGAGAGGGCTCCCCCCACCCGTACGCGGAATCGACGATCTCGCAAAAATTCAGATATAAACATTGGGAGGCGTCCCCTCGACCCCATCGTGTGGAGAGTCTCCATGATACCGTATCGCCATGCGGTGTCATAGGCCTTCTCCAGATCAAAAAACACCGTGGCGTAGTGCTGTCTACGAAGGAAAGCCTCGCAGACGGTATTTTCCAGTCGGAGCAGAGCATCCGGCGTGGAGTGGAACTTGCGGAAGACAGATGGCCTCCGCTGTCCAGGAAATAAGCTAATCTAACATTTACCAATTTCTCCATCAACTTACACACGCAAGAGGTTAGAGAGATTGGGCGGAAACCGGTCGGAGTAGAGTGATCTCTCCCCGGTTTGCGAAAGGCAAGCACAGTAGCGATTCCTGAGGAGTCTGGGATAAGACCTTCCACCCAGATCCTGTTGAACAGATCTAACAGAAAGGCCATGCCATCGTCCGGACAATGGGCGGTGTCCGCGCACGAAGCGAGAGCGGAACGCAACTCACTCACAGTAAACCTGTCGTTGAAGGGTTCTCCGCCTCTGGAGGTAAAGTCCGGCCGGTGGCCTTCCGCGACATCACGACGTGCATTGAATGCTGGCGGAGCAGCATCACGGCTAGAGAATGCGGAAAAAGCGGTCGCTAAGATTTCGCCACGGACGCGGGGTCCGAGATTGCGGTCTCATTCTCCTGGAGAACTTGCCCCGAATCCTTTTGAGTAGCTTCCACACCTCTGCTAAAGGGGTCTTCCCGTTAAGTGAAGACACGTATGCCCGCCAAGAAGAGCGGCGGGCGTGCTTCGAAATATACCGGAACCTAGCCCTAGCCCGACGAAATCCACCCACAGTGAAATCGTTCGGGCGGCGCTTATAGCGCATGTATGCATAACGCTTCTGTTTGAGGGCCGTCTCACACTCGGCCGACCACCATGGGAGTGGTCGGCGTGCAAAACGGCCAGACGTCCTAGGAATAGTATTCAGGCCCACGGCGATGAGGTTGCCGGAGAAGAACTCAACGGCCTCATCTACCGACCTAAACTCCTCGACTGAGATAGAGAATTCAGTCATTTCCTGAAATGCAGGCCACCGCACCCGCACCAAGCACCACCGAGGTGGTCTCTCAGGCGGCAGTTGCCCTGAAAATGATATTTGAATGGGAAAGTGATCACTACCATGGAGGTCATCCACCACCCCCCAATCAAAATCAGGCTGTGCATCCCAAGAGCACAAAGATAGGTCAAGGCAAGAAAATGAAGCGGTTCTCAGACAGTGATGCGTAAACTCATCCACGTTTAGGACACCCGAAGAAGCGTAAGAGAAAACGGTTGAGAAACGATGAGTGGATGGAACAGTTCGGTGAGAGAGTTTTCTGGATTTATGCAAGATCGAGATGGAGTATATAATAGAACGTATAGTATTTGTAAGTTTCCTTTGAATGAGTGAGTCTATGCTAGAGAGTATAAATGGGATAAGTGTGCAATTGGAGCAAGAGTCAATAAATGCTATGAAAGAATGGGAAGGTTAGATGGATGAAGTATAGAGGTTAGTTGAGCATTTTAGTGAGATTGGTCAGGGAATGTCATGTGTGTGGATGAAGTACATAGAGAAAGGGCCATGGACAGACATGATGGAGACATTGCAACAGACGATACAGTTGATGGACCTGTGACTAGGAGAGAGAGTGAAATAGTATGACTGGGTGATGCCGAAAGCATTGTTAACGAATGAAATGTGTCTATGAAGATAGGAATTGAGACATAGTGAGGTGAGGCGAATATAGCTGGGAGGGATGTAGTAGTTAGGTTGTTCGCCTCCCCTCCCCTATGTCTAATCCATTTTTTTATTTTTCAGAATGTGATACAACTTACTTGAAATGTTTCCAAAGGCCCCGAGGAACATAGTATTGGAGTTTGGAACAAGCGAGATGGGCAAATATAGCTTGAACTTGTTTTAAAATGCCTACATGATATTCCTTGCGGCTTTCCTCGCTTGAGCTATTGACCCCGTCATCGTCAGAGACTTCTAGGTTGTTCTGGATGAAATGAATGGATTAGGTTCATGCAAAGGCAGGGTCTACTGGCAGTGAGTCATTGGAGTAATACTGAAGAAAGGCGAGGTCGAAGAGAAAGGCTAAAATAGGAAAAGCCTCACAACATCAAAGAGCCCTTGCAATTTAAATAGCACTTGACAAGAATCTAAATCAAACCATAACAAATGGACCATTTTCACCCATGAAAAGTTGCTGTTCGGGAGAGAGTCAATGAGTAGAGAATTCAACATTAGGGCATCACAACTACGCAGACCTCTTCTCCCAACGCAATACAGGCGCGAGTCCATGAGTTCCCACCTCTCTACATTGGTCTTATTTCTTCCCATCTACTCTTATGCGAAAGCTGTACATGAAAAAATGATTCACGCATTCTCTAAATGGCTAACCTCATGCTCAGGCCTTTCTTCGCCACTGAAATCTTCGTCTGGGTCGGTCGCGGCTCCCTCTACACTTAACACACCTTCTCTGGAAGAGAGAGAGAGAGAGAGAGCCCATTACATTCTTGTTTTTCACCTGCACATACACGAAGGGCGGGATTTCTGGTACATACCCGTGCGGTCGGCGGAGTTCGTCAAGACTGGCGGCCTAAGGGAATAACACAGTTACATTACTAAAATCAAGAACGTACATACAAATCAAGCAACAAGGAAGTATATGCAATCAATTGGTTTCTCGTTGCAAAGCAACCTCTAAACATATAGTAGCAGGAAGAGGTGCTATCATCCACAACCCTTTCAAGCTATTACAAACAGTGTTAAAATCAAAACTTCTTGCCATCTTGTGCAAGGATGCGATACCCTATCTAATTTAGGACTAGTTTATCGTCCTTTATTTATTTGATTCGGGAATTTGTGAATAATTCGCATGAATTAGCTTGCCAACAATTACTGGGAGAAAGATGTTTTTGTTTAAATTTAGGGCACCTATCTGTGACTGCTTGCAAGGGTAGAGTGGCCATCAACTCCTTTTTAGCTTAGAAATACGTTGATATTCATAAAAAAAACGCTCAGGCGTTGGTAATAGGCCAGTCCCCTGGTAGGTAAAGCTCACAAGAACTAGGACATTCAACAAGAATGTGCCAAACAGTCCATGGGACAACGTAGTCGTTGCAGTAAGGTGAAGGGAAGCGCTTCATCAAACGGCGGTGCGTCCCTAGTGTGCTCAATTCGAAGACGACAGAAAGCGACATGAAGCTGTCGCGGCATTGGGGGGGAGTCGGGGTAGGTCCAAGGGAACAGTCGCGGCGTAATGGCACGCAACTTTAACTTGTCCTCGGCCATCTCCCATCTTCTTTGCCAGACTGCCCTGATTCCTGCCAGGTAATAGTGTGAGGAAGAGCCAAACACTGGTGTGGTCGACCAGTCTTCGCGGACTATTGGGTGCCCTCATCGGCGCGTTCATTCCTTGCAATTCAATGTCCAAGAACCCAGCAGAAGATAATCTCGATATCCACCCGCTCGCGGCAACCGTGGCGTTACAGATACTGCAAACCAGAGTGTGTGGAGCTTCCAATGCCCCGAGAGCACTATGTACACTTTGTAAGTCACTAAAGATCACAATCCTCTCTAGGAACCGGAGAAGGTAGGCTGCGTAAGTCCAAGTGGGCAAGCTCGCAGCAATTTTCAGAAAGAGAGGATTCATTAAAATTTCAAATGTTCTTTAAAAGATATATAAAAAAGGAAAAATCATAAGACACGATACGTTTATCTGGTTCTAAAAATGATAAAACATTAAATTTCCTTTAAGAGATTTGTCTCTGATAAAAATTTAAACACTCAGTTTATGTTAGAGGTGCACTCATGTTTGGAAAGGATGCTCCTCAGAAACTGATAAGGACACATCCCTAGGCAAATAAAAGGAAAAATCATTTGCCTAGAGTATGGAAACGTAGGCATTCAGCAAATAGGTGGAGTACAGACATTGGTACTCCACAGTGAGTGCACATTGGAGGCTGCTGAAGGCCTTCCATCAGACGACAATGCCCAATTCTCAGACGGCATAGAATAACATCCTGTGTACGGGTCGTAGTAATGCGTAGAGAGGGGTGGACTGACTGTTTGATGGCATGCAGTTTAGTTGGGAGTTCATCCCAAACTGATTACCTCTATCAGACATAAAAGTTATGAAGATAGATAAGGGTATTAGATCTGTTCTCGTTGGAAACCCGTAGACTGCGTGGTCAGCTCATTGAAGTTTTCAAAATACTTCGAGGGTTCGACAATGTTGACTACAGGAATATTTTCAGCCTTAATGAGGGCAGAACAAGAAATCACGGCTTCAAACTTGAGCTGAAGAGTTACAACCGCGATCTGTGTGGGAAATTTATCACGTACAGTATCTGCGGTAGCTGGAACGCACATCTGATGGAGGTTGTCAACAGCAATTCTGTTGACCAGTTCAAGACAAGACTAGACAGTCTTGAAAAGTGGCCGTTTAGGGAGGACGCAAGGCAAATGAGCGGGGTTATGCCCGCTCGACAGCTAGTCCAAAGGTACCCTCATTGAATGAACCGTAAGAGTCTTCTAAGGATACTATTTTCCTTGTTACTCCTTGTTACTCTGCCACTGGCCGACCACGTGCTCACGGAGGTATGGCACGGCATCACGGAGAGGAAGAGGAGCAGGGGTGGAGGTTCCTAGAGATGCAGCTGCCTTGGCAACAGCATCTGCTCTTTCATTTCCTTTTATACCTATGTGGCTAGGTACCCAACATAATAAAACTTCGTGGGACGAGGATAAATAAAAAAAACACTGTTGGAGCTTTGAAACCAGCGAGTGATCTGGAAATAAAAAAGACTAAGCCTCCAAAGAGCTGAGGAAATCAGAGAATATTGTACAAAATCCCGGTGATGAAGAAGCGCTGGTATTCAGTGCAGCCAGTAGCGCGACAAGCTCAGCCGTGAAGATAGAGGATGTATTGGGCAGGAACACAGACACATGACGGGAGGGGAAGATAGCAGAAGCTCCTACCCCATCAGAGGATTGAGATCCACAAAGTGTGTTCATAAAAGAGGCCCCGTAGAACCGAAGGGAAGAACTTGGTCTTCGGTTCGCCTGCCAGCACCTTGCAAACCCTCACGGGTGGCAATAGCCATGGGGGTACTTTAGGGATCTGATATGGAATAACTGATAATTCCCTCAGTTGACCTGTATCTCCAGTCATACGCAGGGCAAAGGGGCGAGTCAGTGAAGGAAACCTGTCATATGAGACCACCGAGTGAATATTATAGGTGCACTCATATACAGGTGAGTGGGGGAGCTGTTGCAGCCTGAAAAGGTACTGCAGGTTAAAATTAAGGCGGTGAAAGGATAGTGGAAGGACCCCACTCGCTGCATGTACTCTATACTGGGGAGCACTTGAATGCTCCCAAAGCTAGACGGACTCCCTGGTTCCTAATAGAATTGAGCTTATCTAGGTTTGAAGATGAGGCTGAAGAGTACATCTGTGACCCATAATCCAGCTTAGACTGGATCAAGGTTGTATAAAAAAGCCACAGGGTACGGCGATCACTTCCCCACGAAACGTGATAGAAGTTTTAAGATATCCATTCTCTTCAAGCAAGATTTTTTCAAGCCAGTTATACGGGGGACCCAGGGGAGCTTTGAGTCAAAGATAACGCAAAGAAATTTACAATGAGGCTCAAATGAGATGGGAAAGCCATACAAAGATAAGGTGGGCTGTTCCAAGTCAACTTGCCTGAAATTGTAGAAATGAACTGCCTTTGTTTTTGAAAGTGACAGTCAGGGGGCTTTTTGCAGCGGCATTCTTGGCAATGATGTTAATGGCCAGTTGCAGGAAGATCAGTAATAATGCTGTTGATAGCCACCGAGAAGCAGGTGTGGCTCAAAACGGTTCCCCGTGGGACGCCCTCTATCTGATCAACAGGCTCCGATATGACATTTCCTACCATAACACGGAACGTGCGTCCAGCAAGAAATTGCTGTATGAACCTAGCAAGATGGCCTTTGATACCAAAGTCATATAGTTGCTTCAGGATACCATACCTACAGGTGGTATCATATGCTTTTTCTATATCAAAAAAGAACGCAATGGAGTGTTGTCTCTTTGAGAAAGCTTGTCGAATGCAATCCTCTATCCTGACCAGCAGGTCTGTGGTGCATTTTTTCTTTTAAAAACCCAACTGTGATGGAGAAATAAGGTTGTGTTTCTCCAGAAGCCATACCAACCTGGCATTCACCAAGAGCAATTGGGCGATAGTGGTCAGAAGTGTCCCTTCCTTTTCTGGTTTACGAACACGTACCCCTGGGGAAGTGGAGTCATGTTACTGTAGCTGCCCCAAGACTAGGCGCTTTACACCGCCCTCAGGGTAGCCCTCCCCCACGCTACAGCTGTCGTTTTAAAAACAGTGCAACAGCATGAATGGAAGTTTGACGACGGCTAGGCTAAGACCCAGGCTGTGAACCGCTATCAGCCCCAGAACAAGTGCGGCCTTCAAGGCGATACCTCCGGTGAACATGATCGGCAACCCGTACAGCGGTACTCAACACACGGGTGTGAGGATCCTTAGTCTGACTCCTCCACAGTAGCCTGTTCAGCAAGGCACGACCCTTGAAGACAGACTGATGGATAATAATGTCCATCACAGTCTTCACTGACATAGCTCACTGTGTCATTGAAGTACGGTGGCCCCTCCACCACGACACGGTGATCCTCAGGGGCAAACAGAGGAGATAAGGCGTGGAAACCGACCCCTCCTGGGACTTGGAGCATATCCGTATACACAGGCGTGACATGAAGTGTGCTCCTAAAAGGCTGAACGCAATAATCCCGACGCTGTATAAAATTTGGGAGCAGAGGTGTGGCGACAAATAGTCAAAGGTGGTACCCTCCGGGTGGCGTCCAGCTCCAGAGTTGACATCTAGCCGCACCAAAAGAGAGCGAAGGGTCGTCCGCGTTGAGTGTGGCGAGAACATCTTCCAGTAGCATTAAGTGATACCGTTGATTCTCAGTTCAGTGACACTGAGGACACTTTCCTGCACAACCTCTTCCTGCTCCATTGGGCAGGGAGAGGGCTCCTCCCAACCGTACGCGCTATCTACGATTTCGCAAAAATTCTATAGGAAAATTGGGACGAATCCCCTCGCCCCCATCTTGTGGAGGCTCTCGATGATGCGGTATTATGGGCCTTTTTCAGATCGAAAAATACTGCGAAGTATTGCTGTCAACGAATGAAGGCCTCGCTGATAGCATTTTTCAGCCGGAGCAGAGCATATCTCCTAAATATGCACTGTCCGCTGTCCGGGAAAAAGGCTAATATAACATTTACCAGCTTCTCCATCAAATTACACACGAGTCTAATGACTCGGTCGAGGCGCGCAGAAGTTTCGCCCTTTATTGCCACCAGCTCTACCAGAGGAGCGCTCCCGTCGTAGAAACGGTTCACCCTCGCGAATCTTATCTGATGGATCATGTTGGACAACTTGCTGCCATCAGTGGAGCGAATAACTAGAAAGCGTTTGAATCCAGCGGGCTCAAAAACGCCAGATAGTCTGGCAATGAGGGGCCTCGACGTAATCGAAGCTCCACTCAACGCACTTTTGTACTCATAAGTTACTTACTGTCTAGCCGAGTGGAAACACGGCTTCCGATTACAGTTAAGTTAAGCCAAAACGGGTGTGCTTAGTCATGGGATGGAGTCCCGTTTTGGGTGCCCTCCATGGCGGCTACCATACACTGTAGAGAACCTTAGATGGGAAGAAACATTACAATCTAGGTTCAGACCGAACAATACAAATTCTGGGTAAACCATCTACCATTTTTTTTTTATATATATATTCCCTTCACGTCTAATCTATTGAAATACACTGGCCGTCCTCCACTTTTGCTGATCCACAGAGCTTTTGATCAAGTGACAAATTTTGTAGGGCAAATAAAAAGGAGATGTACTAGAAAATAGCTTGTATCCTTGGTACTCAACCACACATTTTCACTCAGTTCTATACACTAAGTGTGTGGAGGGATGCGAATACTAAAGTTTGCAGAGTGAAAATGCAGATTACACCCATGTGGACCTTCAGTTAGCCCCTATAACCAAGGCCCGATTCTAGCGCATATAGTAATAAACTAGGCTTTTCTTACCTCACTGGCTTAATCATGTACAGTTGCTGCAAGACTGAATTCATGTAACAAGTGGCCCCAGCATTCTTGAGTCCTACAAAACCCTTAAGAGGCCTAGGGCCGACAGGGGGTAGGTACTCCCATTCTCCTAAACTTTCTTCACCATCTGAAAACAAGTTATTTCATTAAAAAAAAACCACTTTGATCATCAATACTCGTGTAAACAATCATTTACAGACATATATAAAAAGGCTCAAAATGAAAAGGTGATAGAAAGAGCAGCGAAAGCGAAATCAGCCATAATGAAGCCAGCTTGATGACTTCCATTCCAAGCCTTCAATGGTCATCATTCCCTCTTATCTTTCATTTATCTGGCAACCACACTCAACAGACTTAGATCAGCCCCATCCTTATCTACATTAATCTTTCTCGCCTTTCCCTTATACAGAGATAATGGCAGCATTTTTTTTACTCAACCACTTCCAGTTTCAAAGGCTTTACAGCACAACCCCGAGACTCATTCAGTTACACAAACGGCTGGAGGGGAGTGAGCGCCAAGTTCCAGGGCTCTCGAAGTTATGCCATCGGTCCCTCGCAACGCGGACAAGGATCACCTATTCCCAGCAAAAGGGTGAGGATGTAGAGAGTCATACATGGTACTTGGAGGAGCAAAAAACAGTGCTGGCCCCAGTTCCTTTACCAATCTCAAACTAGATTGAGACAGGCAAGATTTGATTCTTTCTAGACCTTTCCATGTAGAGCCTAGCTCCTTTTCACCAATGACTTTACAAGCTTCTTTTCACTTATTTTATTGACCGGCAGAATATGTCATAGGCTAGTCGCTGAGCAGCTTTCATCCAGTATTTCGTCCTGGGGGCTGGGTCACCCCGCCCTTGTGGCACCAGTTGGGGAAATGTTTTTTAATATGCTTGGTCTGCATTCTTTCCATCCTATTCACTTTATATTGTTCCCCATCTATTTCCCTTATCTATCCACTTATGCAGGAATGTCAGGCCACATCTAAAGGAATGTACCTTCCTGGCCCCAACACTCGCAATTTGACATCCCTAACCTTACTGTCTGAAGGAGGATCTGGGACAATATAACTTTCACACATTTTTCCTTTCTCCATCGTCACAGATCACTCCTTTACAAACTTCTGTAAGATTCATCCTTGTTAGTATTTAGCTTTAGATTCACAGACCTTCCCTCTTCCTTTGTACACTGCAAATCACTGTTCCGCCCTGGAAAATGCTGGATTTTCCGTTGGCACACCAGTGGCGAAAGCTGGGAGGGAGCGAAGGCGAAAAACACCAACAACTTTCCCATGCCAATCTGGCGACATCCTTCAAGGAGATAAGTCGATGTAATTTAAAATTTCAACCTAGTGCTAGATTACTTTAAAATGACCAAAACCCAATGAAAAGAACCCACCCACAAAGAAAAGGTCAGATAGTCCACAAATCAACCCGAATACAAGGGACAAACTGTAGCGACCCCGATCATCTCGGTAGCGGGAGAGGTAACATGAAGATCACAGAGTGGAGAAATTCAACAAGAAAGTGCCGAACAGTCCGGGGGACAAAGCAGTCGTGGCAATAAAGTGCAGGCGAGCGCTACATCAAATGAGTGTACTCAATTGGAAGATGACAGAAACTGACCTGAGGCTGTCGCAGCATTGAGGAAGGGGGGGGGGGCGCTATGGCAAGCAACTTGAAATTCCCCTCGGCTACTTCCGATCTTCTTTGCCAAGCAGCCCAGAGGGTTTTCCTGATTGATTCCTGCCATATATTCGGTGTAAAAAAGAGCCAAAAACTGGTCTGTTCGTTTAGTTCTGGCACCCTTATTCCCCGCAATTCTCACTTGTCCAGGAACCCAGCAGAAGAAATCTCGATATCCACCCGGGTCGGGGTAACCGTGCGGAACTGAATATCGAAAAACAGGAGTGTGGAAATCCCAATGTCACGAAAGCACCAAGGGCTTTGTGACTTGTTATATAATGTAATCCGGTCTAGGAACAGGGCACGACGCATTATCCCCCGTACAGAGAGGTGTATTGCAACCAGCTCGGCCGGGAAGACAGACGCAGCACGGAGTTTAAACAGAGGGGATACGGCGTGGAAACCGACCTCCTCCTGGGACTTGGAGCCATTCGTATACACTGGCACAGATCCAGTGTGCTCCAAAAAGTACAAACGCAATACTCTCGGCGATGTAAAGGCTTTGAGAGCACAGGCGTGGCGACAAGTAGTGAAAAGGGGGTACCCAGCAAGGCATCCTGGGCAGAACCAGAGGAGCAACCGGTCGGAGCTAAACCGAGCTCTCGATAGTTTTCTAGACCTAAACCAAAAGGGCTTAGGGTATGACTGGCGTCTCTTGGCGGCATAAGAACCGTCGAGATCGGCTCTAGATGCAGTAAGAAGTAAGATCCGCAGAACAAGTAATATCTCTCTAGCATCAACAAGTAGGCTCTCAATATGTGGACGTGCGGAAGGCACTGGTTGCTATGCGGAGACCGTGTGGTGGATCAAATCCATCTTTCGAAATGCACGCTCGGCTGCGAATGCATACATCTTGCATTCGTAGTCAAGCTTCGAGCGAACAAAGAATTCTTAGAAAAGCAAAGCAGTACTCCTATCAGCACTCCAGCTGCTGAACATCCTAGCGAGTCGACGCTCGAGTTGGAATCCGAGCTGCATCAAAAGAGATCGGATGGTCGTCCACGTAGAGCGTGGCGATAACATCTTACGGCAGCAGCGAGGTTAGCATATAACATGGAGTTGAACTTGCGGAAGACGGCTGGCCTCCGCTGTCCAGGGTTGGCAAAAGAGAGAACAGTAGCCAATTGCCAAAAATCAGGGAGGATACGCTTTGTCCAGATCCTGTTGAACAAATTCAACAGAAAAGCCATGCCTAGCTTACCTAGCATGGCATGCGGGACATCGTTGGGACCAGGGGTGGTGTCCGCGCACGAAACGACAGAACACAGCTCACCTGTCATTGATGGGGCGGGTTCGCCTGTGGAGGTAAAGTCCAGCCGGCGGCCTTCAGCAATATCACAACGTGTATTGAATGCTGGCGGAGCAGAATCTCGGAAGGGATGCAGTCGTGAAGGACTGCTACGGACGGAGGGGCCGAGATTGTGGTTCTATTCTCCAAGAGAAGGGGAGTGGGACCTAGGAGAACTTGCCTGGAATCGTTTTGACTCGCTTCCACACCTCTGCTAGAGGGGTCTTCCCTTTCAGTAAATACACATATGGCCACCAAGAAGAGCGGCGGGAGAGCTTTCAAACATAGCAGAACCTATCCCTAGCTCGATGAAAGTCGCCCAGTAAAATCGTTCGGGCAGCGATTATAGCGCATGTAGACATAACGCTTGTTTGAGGGCGGTTCTACACTCTGTCTACAACCACGGAAGCAGTCGGCGTGCCAAATGGCGAGACGTTCTATGAATAGTAGTTAGGCCTACGGCGATAAGGTTACCGGAGAAATCAACTGACCTAAGCCCCTCGACCTGGACAGTGAAACCATTCCTGAAATGTGGACCACGATGCCCGCGCCAAGCACCACCGGGGCATCTCAGTCGGGATCAGTCCAGAAAGTGATCATTACCATCAAGGTCATCGACTTGCTCCCACCCAAAATCAGGCTGTGCATCCGGAGAGCACCAGAAGAGATCAAGACAGGAAACTGAAGTGATTTTGGGGCAGTGATGCCTAAACTCATCCACATTGGGGACACATATCACTACCATTGGGTCAGTTAGGACTTGACCCCTGGAATTGATCGAGTAGTCTACCCAGAGGGGAGGTATACCAAAGGAGCATAGGGTCATACGCACTCACCCAACAACCCTGCTTTCCCTTGTCCCCCTAAGGGGGTTCGCCCTATCGAATCGCTCCCACTGAGAGCCGTCGATTTAGGGTCGCCTGCCTGCACTCTTGGCAGTCCCCTCTGATAGAAAGATGGGAGGGGGGGGGGGGACTGCCATTGGTCGAAGATGGAGGCGTCCATTGGCGACTCCTCAGAAGGGGTGTGGAGGCAAATCCCGCATTTGTAGACCTATAAGAGGAATGTCTCCCCTCTGGGTGAAGAGGTTTGGAGGGCACCCTGAGAACGCACAGGGAAAAGGGATGGCTCCTTTTCAGAGGTGCTGCTGCCCAAGAGCCTTTCCACAGATGGTAAAGTGGGTAGCTCCTTTGCCGCATGCCAATGCTGAGAGTGGAGCCTCTCCACCGGTTGAAGGGGTGTCTTGTGTTACCTCGTTCACCTCCAAAATCTAGGGAGAATGAGGCAGCGCTTGGAGGTGGATCCCCATACTCATTCCCACTATTGCCCTGTATTTTACCCATAGTCTAGAGAAACGGAAAAAGAACACGTGGGAAGTAGATACCATGACCCGCACAACTTGACAGGTTAAGAGAAAAGCCTCCATACGATCAGAACATTCCAGAATCTGCTCATTTACACAAACTTGGTTCAAGTGTCGAGCGTTGATGGGCTTTGCCAACCTGGCCTGTATTTCACTCGAAATTGTCCTATAGATTTAACCATAAAGGATGATCCCGGCGTAGCCACCTTATATGGGTACTGAAGAAAGGTGAGCAGAGTCGACGCCCTAACACATCCCGTAACTCATACTTGCCCTAGCCAGCAGTCTTTCAGCTCTCGCAGCAGGTAGGAACTAAACGCTATACACTGCCACTCGACTAAGCCTCATAAGAGGACAAAGTTGTGTGTGGCAACCAGGACCTCTGTGGATAAAAGAGCAGGTTTTGAAGCGTGTAGGGAATAAAGATAAGTAGAGATAAGGGGGTCCGGAAAAGAGTAGGGTGGATGATCACCTATTATTATCATACCCTGGTGCTTAGTCTTACCAAACTCTGACCAAGTGGGAACAGTTCTCCTGGTACAGAGTTGGGGTAGAAAATGTTGAGAGGATAGCTGAAATAATAATTTTAATACATAAATGATGATAAATACTAACAAATAACCAATAAATAATACAGTGGTACCTTGATTTACGAGTGAACCAACTTACGAGTTTTACGAGATACGAGCTGTTGCTAGGCTGATTCACGCAGCATCGTTCGGGCGGTTACCTTGCCGTGCAGGCAGCTCTGTCGTATCACTGTTGCTTTTTCCATCGTGTTTTGTGTAGTTATTTCGTTGTAGTGTACAGTATTAACCATGGGTTCTAAGAAAGTGAGTGTCAAGGCCAGGGGTGAGAAGAAGAAAAGGATTAGGTCTTTGGAATTAAAGCACAAAATCATCGAAAAACATAAGCGAGGTGTGCGTGTTGTCGACTTGGCGAGGCAATACGAGCGTAGTACATCTACAATAAGTACGAAGGGATTAAGATCATTTCAAGACTCAGGACCTCTGTCCATGAAGAGACGGAGAGGTTGCTGTTGGTGTGGTTGACGGAGAAGCAGCTCGCAGGAGATACCGTGACTGAGAGCATCATCTGTGAGAAGGCACGAGCCATTTACGGGCTTGAAAATGACTCTTAATTAATATAGATAAAGTGTGGAGCAAGTAAGTTAAATTTAGCGAGTGTAGCAAATAAGTTGAGCAATAGAACACGAAACGAGACCCCCCCCCCCCTCAACCTCCTCCGCCACTTTCTTTAACCGCTGTCTGATTTGCAAGGTAAAGTACGCTTAATAAAACCAGATTATTTACTTACATTCTCTTTTATTATGCATTATTTATTTATAAAGTACATTTTTCTTATTTAAAAACTTGTACTAAAAAAAATTGGTGTTTTTTGGGGGGAGGGAGGGGAACTGATTAATGGCCTTTCCATTAATTTCAAAGAGGAAGAGAAACTGCTTGGATATCTGAGTAAATTAAGTTATGAGCTCGGTCACAGAATGAAATAAACTCGCAAGTCAAGGTATCACTAGGGTAATAAATAATAAGAATGATAATAATAATGCTAATACTACTAATAAAAAGGTAAATTAGTGCTGAGAGGGTAAAGCGCACCAACAACTTTCCCAACTCCCAAGTGTTCAAATCACCCAGTAACGGGGCATCCCTAATTTGCACACGGGCCGGGAGGATGTGCAACAACTCCACATACCAAGAGTACCAGGTTTCGCAGGGTGCCACCCTGGGGGATACAGCACAATCACGTGGACAGATAGACCAATAATCATACCTCTTAACAGCTTTTACACATCAAACATGCGTTAGCACAATTTTTCACCAAAAATAGATC
Source organism: Ceratothoa steindachneri (assembly GCA_963969495.1). Lineage (NCBI taxonomy): Eukaryota > Metazoa > Arthropoda > Malacostraca > Isopoda > Cymothoidae > Ceratothoa > Ceratothoa steindachneri. The sequence goes on from OZ018319.1 coordinate 75,708,901, forward strand.
AATCACCCTATTCTTTGCCTAACACTTATGCACTTCTTTATGCTGAAAGGGTTTGCTCCACGTTTGCCTCGGAACAGAAACCTGGCAGACTATTCTCTCTCTCTCTCTTTCCTACCTACATGAGTTATTGCACCTGATTGTACTCCATTTAAGTCATCTCACCCAAACGCTTCAATCATCATTCATGTTCGTCCTGCATAAAGCAATCAATTGCAATCTTCCGCAACAATGCACCCTCTCATTTTACACTGTGACGCATATTATTCTGATTAATCCGCGATAATAGACATCTTTTAAAAAGACTTCTGAAAGAATGCAAATCTATTACCTTCGACCAAGTGCCACACAGTAGGGTTGGTACACATCAATACCTCTACAAAGACTAGAAAGGGTCTGTAATAGCCTCCAAGACCAACCATTCATTCCTTTGCTCACTGTTACCCACTTTTGACCACCACAAACCAAACATCGAAACACCCCTAATTTGTCCAGTCTTTTGGCAGTGGCAACCTCCCCCCCCAAAAAAACCCCCCCCAATCAATGGAGAAAGTATCAGGCCATTTTAAGACAGACCAGGATGGAGAGTCCCACGGACCGATGTAAAGTCAAAACGTATTCGTGGGATTAATTTACGAAAGGACAAAACTGCTGGGTGGTTTTGTGTTTGATATGGAAGGTAGTTGTAGTGGGGTTGGTATACACCGACCTCACTGTGGTAAAGTGGTAGAAGTTGGTGGATTTATATGGGTCCCAAACTCAGCCGTTCCATGCACGGTGCACTCGCATTGATCAGACTCACAAACAAACACCATGGCAGTAATGCCCTTTAGTCTCGCACAGCAGGAGCATCATTTTGTTCCGAAGCTGAAAATGAAAGGGGGTAGGGGGGGATGCAGCAAAAAGGGCAACGAAGATGGATTGGGAATGCATTTATTGCTGGACAGCCGATCCGCTGTCGATGCTCTAGAGCATTTTAACATCGTAAAAAGTAGGCATGATAGAGAGAAAACTAAATAGGATTAAAGCACGCCTACATACCTGAGTAAAACATATTAGTTAACATATTTGCTAAGGAGTTGAGGTTGTGGACACAGCCCGTACATAAAGTGACTAGGAGGTCATATGCAGCTATCACAGTAGATTGGGAAGAGCACACTGGTATTGCCTGCAAAACAACTTTATTAATTATTTCAAGAACATTTTTCCTCAACTCTCAATTTTTACGAAATAGCTAAAGGCAAGGAGCATTCGTTCTTTCCTCCAGAAACCTACTGCCGAACAAGGTGGTTGAGTGCAACAAACCCTATGATCAACCCATAGTGATGATGGAGGTCAAAATAGAACATGTGGGAGAGGTGTGTGATAGCAAATGCTAAGGGGGGATGGGGGGAGGCGAGTGACGTGAAAGCTAACTCCCATTCAGCTTGTCATTAATAGGAGCTCTGAGAACACGAAGTACGTCTCAAGCTATTACGAAACCCCCCAATATTTATGGAACTTCCCCCACTTTACAAGAGAGAGCAACAAAGAAGTCAGCAGAGGACTCTTCCTTGAGAAAAATAAAAAGCGCTCAAGATTCCTTGGAGATTGTTCTTGCTAGTGTGCCTAGATCAGGGATGGGCAATAATTTTAAGCAACAAGCCACAATAAAGCTCAATTGCAATTACCTTTAGGCATTTGTTTATAGTTGATATAGATAAACATTAATAACTAAGGGTAATTTTGGGGGGGCATAGTTTTGCCACCCCTTTTAAACTTTCCAGACTTGTATTAGAGGGGTGGCCTACAGATTAACGTGGAATCCGAACCCAAATTTACAATTATACATGTGAATGTGATAATTACCCAAAGTCCATGCATCTCCCATCCAAGTACTAATCACAGTCAAAGTAGCTTAACTTCTGTGAACGAAAGTGTGTGTTTGTGTGTGTAGGTAGATAAGGGCAATGAGTAAGTATTTATAAAGCATCATAATTTTTTAAGAACATTTTATCTACAAATGAAATATAGTTGAAAATGACATATTTCAGAATTTAGTGCTTAAATAAAAATATAAAGAGCCGAAATGTTGGTAGAATGCTTAATAATTTATTTGAAATATTTTGTTGAATTCTGAAATGAAACGTGGGTCACATAAAAAGAATTTGCGGGCTGCATTTTTCCTACCTCTGGCTTAGATACATCCTAGCTTACGTCAAGCACACAACTTTGAGGTGTGGGAACTTACAACCGCCCCCCCACCCCAATCCCACTATCTTCAAAGGAGATTCTCATACTCTTTTAATAGCAAACTCACCTGCTCAGCAGGAATAATACTAGAATGCTCTAACTGAAGGTACACTTTGGAAAAAGGGAAGATGAAGTCTTCGATTAATTCCTGCAAATAAATAGAAAATAACGTTAATAGAATAAAATCAGTGGATTAATGAGCAAGAGATTTTAAAACATCCTTCATCATGACTGATAAACAAGTCATGTATTGGCATGCATCGAAGCCATAAGATGAGAAATAAAATGAGCTAAAAATGCCATTTATTGTCCAATTTTTAGAGGCACCAAGCAAACGACTCTAACGAAGACAATTGGAACGTTTTCTCCATTTTCAAAATTCCTAAGCTTGTATTGGGACGAAATTAAACCAGTGTCAGTGAGGGATGGATAGGTTGACGTTGGTCGCACGCTAAAATGATGATCAGTAGTTGTTTTATAAATTATATACAAAAATGACTTATAAAGGTTATTATGTTAACGATGTTTATGAAATAAATGGTACGGTGGTTATGTAAAGTCTAAGTGATGATTATGTGGGGTTTAAAAATAAGACAAGACGAAAGATTATCTTGTAAGTTATAATTTGAAGATTAGTGCTGCTTCTCTTCGAGGAATTTGTCAGTCCGGTGAGAATGTTTTCTTACTAGAATGCTGACCGGAGGGTAGGCAGGCTCCCACCTGTCGAAAACTATGTAAGTAAATTACCGAAGGTGGGACACTGCGAGGGTGTGTGACTGTCAGCGGGACCAGAAAGTCCTGGCAGTATAAGGGAAGGAGGAGGAGGGGGGGCGTACATTACAAACCTATGTGTCAGGCTGGTATGGGGAAGATAAGGCGCATCTTATTCGAGACTCGCCCATCTGGCTGATAAGTTTTGCCGGAGGACTGCCATAATGGCATTTTTGCAGTCTCCATACAGGATAGGTTGGTTGGGTGGTCTTAGGAACTGCGGGGCGGCCGCCGCCGTGCCTGCTTTTCATTTACATGTAATCGAACGTGTGCAGGAAACCAACAAATTGTCAGAAGATGGTGAAACTTTTTTCCCCCTTCTGCCTCGTATGCCCATCTTGCTGTGTGCCTAGGGCCAAGCCCTATGCCGTAAAGATGTTTGCAGTTTGGTGCGTTTCCATGTGGATATATTGGTCAGAAATCGTAAAAAAAGAAAGAAGCCAGTTCCATCTTCCGACTTCGATCGGCCTGTATAGATTTCCACACCTTGGTTTTTCAGTGTGTTCTCGGAATGTGATCATGCGTTCTTTGGCGAGCATTGTTGTTCAATAGCTGAATAGTGCTCCCCCAGAAGGGATTTTTTTTCCCAAGGGGCTATCTGGCGACTGCCCACTTGGGCATAAGTCGCCGCAAACAAACAGCCCAGTTCTAGGCTACTTTGAAATAAATTTTTTAACAGAAACAACAATAAAAAGGGGATCAAAATCAGGGAGCAAGCTCCGGCGTCGGGGGGAGGTCCCCCTCCCCCGGAGCAGGAGCCTGCGTCCCCAGAAAGGAGTCTCGGAATATGCTACTCTGTGGATGGAGTTCAGAGTGACATCGGACCCAAAATAACGGAGGAACGACTGGTTCGCAATAAAAATGTGGTCGAGTTAGTCGTCCTGATACGAATGGCCATAGCAGTACCCTCTTGGGTTGGGTTTGAACTCTCTAAGGGAGAATCTCCTCCAGTCGAAGTAGAATTTCTTGGGAAAATTGTCCAAATCGAATGTAACGTACGTAGTACGTGTTTGTTGGTATTCTGGCACCATTTATCATTCGATGTATCCTTTGGATGGGCGTGACGGAGAATTTATCAAGTTCCTCTGTCAATTCTTGGTCCGTGTATTGGGCGAAGTCTGGTTCGATTACAACTTCCTTCTTTTTGGTGAATGAAGGGTGTGGGGATATTGTAACCTTCTTATTTGCCAACTTTGTCATTTTTAAGTTTTTCTGCCTGGCTTTTGGTCTTTGTTTCTACCAGAATGCTGGTATCTTGCGGTGGTGATAGTAGTGTGAATTTACTAGGTTTATTCGAGGGTTTGTTGCATTATCAAGGTAGAATCTTCTGTATGACCCATTAATAGTGCCTTGGTAGAACCTCTTCGGAAGGAAGTTGTGAGAGGGTTTTCGTGGAGCATTGGCTAGTCTGTTTTAGTCTTTTGCTTGGTAGGGAAATTTTGGTAGTAGATTTCCAAGAAGTTTCTACTACCTTGTCATTTGGAGTTTATCTATTTTCATCATTTACGGTTCTCTTCGTTAGCAAACTAGGCACGACGGAGGGAGGGGGATACGCTGCTTTTATGTTTACTTGTGGTATTTATTGGGGGGTTTAAAAAATAGCGAAGATTTGTTATGGCAAAGAGAGCTAACATACCATGGACGTTCAGTTTAGCTGGTGTTCATCGGCGAAAGAAGCAGAAAGCGAGAAAGGCACCAAGATACTTATTTCCAATAATTAGTCTGGTTGCGTTTGTGGAGACAACGGGCCGGTTCTAAGCAATCGCCGGGTCCGAACCCAGAAGGAACAGCTCTATCCAGTCAAACCAAAAGCTTAGGGAAAGAGGAAGAGGTGGTAAAGAAAGGCAGAAAGTAGATGTTAGCGGAAGGAGGAGAGGTTACCCGAGGCCGGGAGGGACGCTGAGTCCAGTCCCACGGCCGCCAAGAAAACGCATCGCTGTGCACCTTACGAGTGAGTTGCATGTCATAGCAAACGAAGTGTTCCCTATTTTTTGCGCATCCCAGCACTGATGCAAGGAATGCAAGTTTTGTGACATGACACTTCTCGTCACCCTACTGCTAATAGGCAATAAGTGCGGTCATCCACGCTTATTGTGGAAGATACAAACTCACCCTAAGTAAATTAACATTTTGGTTCTCGCCACCAAGTTCCCACTTCTTCTCAGGTGACAAGAAGGCAGCTAGTTCTCGGGTGACGCAGAGGTGGCCCTCAAGAAGCACCTCATCAACAGGTGAGGCATCCGCGGTGCCTCGAGGTGCTTTCAGCACCTTTTGACGGACTCCCTTCAGCCAGTCGAGTTCAGCAGACAAGAGGCGCTCTACGCCAGGCAGACAAACCTTAGAGACGCATGCCCAGGAGAGTAGGCCACACAACAACTACCGGGAGAAACAGTCAACGGTCATATAGTAGTCATAAACAGCAGAAGTGCCACTTCTGGAGTCGTCAACGAGAAGGAACCCTGTTCAAAGATGTGCACTTTGAAATAAACTTCACACAGCATTTTCCCACAAAGTTTCGACCAACATGTGCTTCAACTATAACCAAATATTCCAGACAAATGTTCAAATTTTTAATACGAGTATTGAGAGCGCCTAATAAGGCTGGTGCATTGGTGCATCCCACTCAGTGATACGGATTAGTATAGGAAATAAAAAGGGGGGGGGGATTCGTTAGATGGGTGAAATGGTGGGTAAGGGGGGGGGGGAGGTCTTACTAGCAACAACAGAAAATGTCTTACTTGAAAGTATTCCTTAGAGTAAACCTTTTGATGTCCGTTCAAAACATTGAAGAGCATCACGATGAACACAACGAGTGTGTGGGCGGAAGGAGCGCATTTGGTGGCTATCAACAACATTTGCTCCACTGCCGCCAACCGGACTACTCGCTCCCTGGCATATACCACAAGACTGAGCACCAGTTTATGGAACTGCGACTCTTTGGAGAGAGCTTCCAGCGCCGGAGGATACAGAGCCAAGACAACAGACAGCGTCTCCAGACCTTCGCTGCAGACTGTAAAAGATAGATAGCCCTTTCAATTTTTTTTACCACGAGCCTACGATTCTTCAAGAAGGAAAGCTTGGGTTCGACTGATAAACTTGGCAGAATCATCTCTTTCATGAGAAAGGACAGTACTTTTACGGAGAAAATGATTAGAACATTAGGAAATATACAAGCAGATAAATATATAGAAACATGTCTTCTGAGGTAACAGAAAAGGCTGCATGTGAGCATCGCGGATGCAAAACTACACAATTAAGCTTGGGAAAGACAGCATCGCATTTTAAAAAGGGGCCAATGCGGCGAGTGTCACCAAGGGCATAAGTCGGCGTAATTAAAATCAGTCTATTACTAGGAATACAAAGAAGTAGGAGGAGGAAGCACACTCCAGCGTCTAATCATGGGACAAATACCATCGTCAAATAAAATGGAGGAAGCCAGAAAACAAATAGTCCACAAGTTAGTGTGCAAGAACCTGTCCAGAGTACAAGAGACAAGCGGTAGCTTCCCCGCTCGAACAGGGGCAGGTAACGTGAATGAATATCACCCAGAAAGACATTCAACAAGAATGTATCGAACAGTCCGGGAGACAACGTAGTTATCGCACTAAGGTGCAAAGGGGCGCTCCATCGAATGGTGGTGCGTCCCTCGAGTGTGCCCAATAGAAAGAGGACAGAAAGCAACCTGAAGCCGACGAGGAATTGGGGTTTACGTTCAGGTAAATAGTCAGAGCGCGTTGGGACGGAAATTTAGGTTACGCTCGGCCGCCTTGCATCTTTGTAAGGCAGCGCGGGGGGGTTGCTCTGATTCGAACATGTAGTCAGTGTGAGGAAAAGCGAAACGCTGGTCTGGTCGCCTAGTCCTCGAGGACTCGTTGGGACCCTCATTCCCCGATATTCCCACATGTCCAAGAACCTAACAGAAGATAATCTCGACATCCGCCCGGTTCGCGACAACCGTGGCGTCACGGATATCGCGGACCAGAGGATGCAGATATTACAATGCCATGAGTCGCTATAAATCACAATCCCGTCTCCCAACTGGATACGTCGCGTTATCTCCCGTACCGAGCGGTGTATTGCAACTAGGTCGACCGTCAAGACATTCAGGGCCTGGCAGAGCCCCGCTGACTACAAAGAGATGGATACGGCGTAGAAACTGACCCCCTCGAATCCCTTTGACTCGTTTCCACACCTCTGCAAGAAAGGTCTTCTCGTTAAGTGAAAACACGTATGCCAGCAAGGAAGATCGGCGTCGTGCTTCGAAACATACAGGAAATCTAGCCTCAGCTTGACGAAATTCACCGACAGTGAAATCGTTCGGGCGACGATTATAACGAACGTAGGCATAATGATTCTGTTTGAGGGCCGCATCAAACTAGTCTGAACACCACGGAAGCGGTCGGCGTGCAAACCGACAGACGTTCTAGGAATAGTAGTTAGGCCCACGGCGATAAGGTTGCCGGAGTAGAACTCCTCAACTGGGACAGAGAGATCACTCATTTCCTGAAATACGGACCACCACGCCCGCGCCAAGCACCACCAAGAGTATCTCATAGGCGGCAGCAATCAAGAAAATGATATATGAATTGGAAAGTGATCATCACCATGGAGCTCCTCGACCACCTCCCACTTCAAAATAGTCTGTGCATTCGAGAGCATAGGGATAGATCAAGACGGGAAAATGAAGCGGTTCTCGGGCAATGCTGCGGAAACTCATCAACATTTAGGACACCCATCTCCAGTTCATCGATCAGGTCGCCAACGGCCTGACCCTTGAGATTGATTGAAGTCTCACCTGAGGGGGTGTATGCCATTCAAATCTCCGAGCAGTAATTTTTTTTTATTGTGGTAGCCCATCTGGCGACTGCCTACTTGGGCATAAGTCGCCGAACACAACACAGACTACTACTAGGCTATAGTAAAAAAAAAAATAATGTAAATAAATAACAAAGATGAGAAAGGAAATATGCTAAAAAAATAACGAGAAAAAGCAAAAAAGCAAGGAAGCGTGCTTCGGCATCGGGGGCAGGCCCACCTACCCCAGCCGCAGGAACATGCGACCCACAAAAAAGGAGGAATAAAGTGGAGGAGGCCAGCCTCGTCCAAAAAGTCGGTGTACAGCACGAACCGTGCCGAGCACAAGGGAGCCAGGGGTAGAAAAGGCCTTGGCAACTGTGCCACGATGTGGCGGAAGTCGCCACGTCAAAGTTGGCTGACGGTGGAATATAGGAGAAATAACAGCATACAGAGTATCGCAAAAGTCATGTTACACTCGTTACACTTTAACTCGCCATGCAAATCTTTTCCTACCTCCGCCTCGCAACCTTAGGCAGGCGGGGTCCCTCTTTTTGAGGATCCAGTCTCCGACCCACCCCAGCCTACCACTGGGTGTGGGCGTACGAGCCGAAGCTCCTTTAGTGCTGTCCTCCTTTCGAGGGATGGGGGGGGAGATTTAGGAAGTCCGGAAGATGGCCTTACGACCAACTTCAGGGATGTTGCCTCCTATGAGTCGAACAACTCGGTGGAGGCGAGCTGCCGTTTCGCCTTACGGAAGCCGTCACGCTGCGGGTAAAGAGGAAGGGGGGCTGGGTGTGAACACTTTGTGCGGCCAATTTTACCAGGAAAGCGCCCGGGGTGGGTAGAACCGGCAGAAGGGTTCTGAATGGGCGCAGAAACGACGGTGCTCGTAGGAGTGGAATGGCCAGGAGGCATAGGACGTTACAGGCAACGCCGGGACCACGTCCTTAGCCTCGCAAAATGAGAGACGATCCTGGGCCTCAACGGCCAGGATATCATTCTCAAGGAGATACACACCACATTGCTTAGAAGAAGCGGGGTGCGGCTCTCCGCAATTAACACACTTGGCCACACACGGTTTGCACTCATCGTGTGCGGCCTTCGAGTAACTTACACAAACTTCGGGTAACCCCGACTTTGCACGTCTACATGAGTGATTCGTATGAACGAAGCAGTGGCACGAATGCCTTCACGCGGTAGTAAAACGAACACGCACGCACCCACTCAGGGAGCTTGTCACAGTCGAACGTGACGAACAGTGTAGGGGTGGGTCTAGAGGCCCCTCCCCCGTTTTCTCATCACACATTCGAACTTGACCACCCCATGGTTGGCCAGCTCTAAGGTGATGTCCTCTATGGAGTAGTCCAAGAGTTCCCTCGCATAAACTACTCCTTTCACGAAGTTCATGGTGGAGTGCGGTGTCACACTCACAGGCGTGCCATCAAGTGTCCAAAGGGCACTAATAATGACCGCCTCAGAGGAATTCGACGCATTCGCCAGAAGGCTCAAGTCCGAGAAACGGGTCACCTTCGGCTCTCTACTAATCACACTAGCTAAAGCTCTCCTCTCTGATGGATCATGTTGCCCTTAGCCAACATGCTGCCATCAATAGCGAAAATAAAGAAGAGTTTGAAGCCAGTAGGCTCGAAAACGCCAGGTAGCCTCTGAATGAGAGGCCTTGACGTAATCGAGGCTCTGCTCTGCGCATTTTTAGTATTGGTCAGGGAATCACTGCCCGGGAAAGCAACGGGGCCGGGCATGCCAATCTTAGCTTGGTCGCTTGCCGAAATGGCAGCGGATTCGTCAGTCCCCGTGGCTCCCGCGGAGGGAAAGGAGCCATTAGTTTTGTTCCTCTGTCTTTTCTTTTTAGGAGAGATGGGCGGGGAGTGAACCCGCTTCTCTGCCCTGCGGGCAGTAGCCCCCCCCCCCTTTTTTTTTTTTATTAGAGCTCATCTGGCGACTGCCTACATGGGCATTAGTCGCCGTATTAAAACGCCTAGTTCTAGGCTACTCTAAAATAAAATTAAACGAAGGAAAAAAAACACCCTAAATGGGGGAAAGGAAAAAAACAAAAACAAATGCAAAAACAAAACAAAACAAAAAAACAAACCCTGCTTAAATAATAGGGAGAAGGCCGGCTTCCCCCCAAAAGTCAATAAGTCCACCAGTCGATGTGCACGCACTCATCCCGAGTACAAGGGACAGGCGGTAGCGACCCCGCCCAGCCCGGTACCGGGACAGGTGTCGTGCGCGAAGATCACCCAGACTGGGACATTCGACAAGAATGTGCCGAATTCAGTCATTTCCTGAAATGCAGGCCACCGCGCCAAACACCACCGAGGTGGTCTCTCAGGCGGCAGTTGCCCTGAAAATGATATTTGAATGGGAAAGTGATCACTACCATGGAGGTCATCCACCACCCCCCCAATCAAAATCAGGCTGTGAATCCCAAGAGCACAAAGATAGGTCAAGGCAAGAAAATGAAGCGGCTCTCGGACAGTGATGCGTAAACTCATCCACGTTTAGGACACCCATCTCAAGCTCTTCGATCAGATCGGCAAGGACTTGTCCCCTGGGATTTATGGAGTAATCTCCCCAGAGAGGATGCCTGCCGTTCAGATCTCCAAGCAAGAGATAGGGCCTCGGCAACCGTGCCACGACGCGGCGGAAGTCCCCCACGTCGAAGTCAGCTGACGGTGGAATGTACGCAGAAATGATAGTATACCTCCTATCCAGGTGCAGCTGCACAGCCACTGCCTGAAAGGAGGTATCTAAAGAGAAAGGAAGAACGGAGACATCATGCCGGGTGTAAACCGCGCATCCCCCAGCCCGGGCCATCTCGCGGGGGTGGGGTCGCAAGATCCTTATACCCCGGGAGGGCAGGCAGGAGGCACGCGCCTAGCATGGTCGCCAGCAAAAAAATAGCTAACGGGGAACGGGACGAGACGAGCCTGCGCAGCTCGTCCCAGTTGGCCCGGAGTCCACGGCAATTGCATTGAAGGAATATGCCCTCCAGGCCTAGCTCGGAGAAGACGCGGGGGCCCCCCTCGAATTGAAGACCCTCACGGGAATATCCGTACGCTTCCCGGGGGCAGAACCCCGGGCGCTGTTGGCCGGACAAAGCGCTGGAGGCGCTGTCGCCTTCAAGGACTTATTGGGGGAGGTTGGGCTCGCCATGCGAGTCTTTTTCTCCCTCCGCCTCGAAACCTTAGGCGGGCGTTGCGGCTTCGGAGGCGGGGGGCCCTCTTTTCGAGGAACCACCGTCTCCGAGCCACTCGCTCCACCTCGGGGCGTGGGCGAAGGAGCCGAAGCTCCTTTGTTGCTGTCCTCCTTTCGGGGAACAGCTTTAGGAACCCCCGAAGATAGCCTAGCGACCATCTGTGAGTCTAACGACTCGGTGGAGGCGCGTGGCCGTTTCGCCTTGCGGGAAACGGTCACACTGGTGGAAGAGGGGGGAGCCCTGGTTTTAGCCGGGGCTGGGTATGAACCCTTTTTGCCGCCAGCTTTACCAGGAAAGCGCCCGGGTCGGGTAGAGCCCGCAGAAGGGCTCCGAATGGGCGCGGAAACAACCGTGCTCGTTGGCCTGGATGGGCCAGGAGCAGAGGGTGCCTTTCTAACTACTCAGGCATATGACGTCCCAGGCAGAGCCGGGCGCGCCAGGACCAAGTCCTTAGCCTCGCGGAATGAGAGTCTATCCTGGGCTTGAACGGCCAGGATTTCTTTCTCAAGGAGATATGCACCACATTGCTTCGAAGAAGAAGGGTGCGGCTCTCCGCAATTCACACACTTGGCCACACACGATTTGGACTTATCGTGTGCAACCTTGGAGCAATTTACACAGACTTCGGGTGACACCGACTTTGCACGTCTACATGAGCGATTCGTATGGCCGAAGCGGTGACAGTAATAGCACCGCCGCGGCAGTGGCACGAATGCCTTCACGCGGTAGCGGTACCAACCGGCACGCACCGACTCAGGGAGCTTGTCACAGTCGAACGTGAGGAAGAGTGTAGGGGTGGGTCTCGAGGCGCATCCCTGTTTTCTCATCACACGTTCGACCTTGACCGCCCCATGGTCGGCCAGCTCTAGGGTGATGTCCTCAATGGAGTAGTCAACGAGTTCCCTCGCATAAACTACTCCTTTCACAAAGTTCATGGTAGAGTGCGGCGTCACACTCACCGGGGTGCCATGAAGTGTCCGAAGAGCACTTATCTTGGCCGCCTCGGCGGGATTCGCCGCATCCGCCAGAAGGCTCCCGTCCGAGAAACGGGTCACCTTCGGCTCTCTATCAATTGCACTAGCTAATCCTCTCCTCTGATGGATCATGTTGCCCTTGGACAACATGGTGCCATCAGTGGAGCGAATAACGAGGAAGCGTTTGAAGCCAGCGGGCTCGAAAACGCCAGGTAACCTCTGAATGAGGGGCCCCGATGTCATCGAGGCTCCGCCCTGTGCACTCTTGGAATTAGTCTTAGTCAGGGGCTCCGCAACCGATGGGGGGGCAGAGGGGGCGGATGTGCCGATCTTGGCTTGGTCGCTTGCCAAAGTGGCAGCAGACCCATCCGTCCCCACGGCCTCCGCGGATGGAGAGGAGCCCCGAGTCTTCTTAGTCTTTCTTGTCTTTTTCTTCTTTTTAGGAGAGGAGGGCGGGGAATGAACCCGCTTCTCTCCTCCGCTGACAGAAGCCCCTAGGCCAGATGGACCGGCCTCAGCCAGGTCCTTCTCTGAAATGGAAAAGGTCCTGGTGGTCGCAGGGGCACCGGTCAGAGGAGATCCCTCCCATCCTTGTGCTGCCTCGGAGGCCCCAGCCGTTTGAGGAGGACCTTGCATAGGGGGGGGATTCAGGTTCGGTGCTTGGCGCCGAGCCAGGATTCTCCCCCATGGAAGGCCCTACCGTCTGAGGCTGGGTCTCCTCAAGGACCATGTCTATCACAGGAGGGGCCTCCAGTTGGCCATCCCCTCCCAAGACATCGCAGGTCCCGTTGGCAGCGTCAAGAGTCATTTGTGGGGAGGCACAAGCCTTAACCCCGGCAAGGTTTAATATCCTTGCCAGCAGGTCTTTTGAGGGAAGCGACCGAAGGGGCCTGGCTTCCCTCTCCCCCCTAAGGGGGTTTGCCCTACCGAGCCGCTTCGATGTGGAGCGGCTGGCTAAGGGCTGCCTGCTGGCTTTGGTGGCAGTCCCCTTGGAAAGAAAAGACGCGACTGCCGCTGGAAAAGGGAGGTGCCCGAAAGCACCTCGAAAGAAGGGGGTGAGGGGGAGTCCCCTGCACCCGTAGGCGAAGGAGAGGAGTAAGCCTGCTCTCCGGTTAGAGAAATATGGAGGGTCCCCTGTGCAAGCACAGTTTTTTTGCTGGAGCTGCCCGAGGGCGGCTCGATCGATGTTTCAGGGGAAGTTGGGGGTTGAAGAGTTTTTTTTTATCTTCATCATTGGGCATGGTGACCGTCTTTTTTACACGGGATGCAATCGCGCACACCTCTCGCAGTAGCCCGCACTGCGAGAGGTGCTTACAAGCCCGGCAGAGCCAGGCGCCGCCATTTGGGACCACCCCTCCCGCCTGGTGGCCTGGCAGTCCATCGGCATGGCGGCTCCACCTTAGACACGGCGTAAAATATATAGATTGTGAAGAGGAGAGGAAAAGGGATGTGAGGAAGGTATGGGTGGGGATGAAGCAGGTTGTTAAAAACCAGCCACCCCAGACCGGAGCTCAGGGGTTAGGGAACATTGTCCCCCACCCCCTCAGCCCCGATGCGGGACGGTTGGCTGAAAGGAAGGTCAGCATCTACCCTGTGAAATTAGAGGCTGACCAGAGAAAGTTGTGGGAGAGGTTGTGTGAAAAGAGAGGAAACAAGTGTTTTGAAGGAAGGAAGAGAGGCTAAGCTGGGGCCGGACGGGGTGCTGAGTCCCGTCAGCACGGCGGCCAGGATGGCAAATCGCCGCGCCCCTTACGGGGCGGCAGGAGCCCCCAGGCCAGATCCTTCTCTGAAATGGAGAAGCTCTTGGCTGTCATAGAGGAACCAGCCAGGGGAGGAGATCCCACCTCTCTCTGTAAAGCCTCAGGGTCCCGAGCCGTCTGAGGACCTTAAAGGAGCGGACTTGAGTTCAGTGCTTGGCACCGAGCCCATGTTCGACCTCAGGAACCAAGTCCGTTTCAGGGGGTCCTCCATGTGGCCATCCCCTTCCAAGACATCACATCCGAGGTTCTTTTTTTTTATCTTCTAATGCCGGTCAGGTACACTGACCCCCTGCAAACTAATCGCGCATACCTGTAGGACATTAAGGGGTTACGAGTCCTGCCGTCCTTTGCACCACAAAAGGGGTTGGCCATATCGATCCGAACCAACCGGGAGCGCTCAATAATGTGACGCCTGCCTGCTTTCTTGGCAGTCCCCTTTGAAAGTAAAGGGGGGGACTGCCGCTGGAAAAAGTGACCGAAAAGGGGGTGAGGGGGAATCCCCTGCCCCCGCATGCAAAGGAGCGGAGTAAGCCTATTTTCCGGTTGAAGAAATTTGGAGGGTCCCCTGAGAGAGCACAGTGTGGGGTCGGGGGACCTCCATTTTTTCAGTGGAGTTGCGGGAAGGAGGCTCCGGTTATGGTAGAGGGGAAGGTAAAGGAAGAGAAGACTTTTTTTTTAAAGACTCATCATTTGGCATGGTAACCCTATGTAATTCACGGGATGCACACGCTCATCACCCCACGCAGTAACCAGCGCTGCAGCCCATCAGCATGGCGGCTCCACCTTGGGCACGGCATAAAACTGATAAGACAGGGAAAGTAGCAAGAAAGGGTATTTGATGAAGGTGTGGGTGGGGATGAAGCAGGTTGTTAAAAACCCACCACTCCTGGCCGGAGCTCAAGGGTGAGCAAACGTTGTCCCCTCCCCCCTAAGTCCCGCTCCGGGATAGTTGGGCGAGGAAGCTGGTCGGCGTCTACCCTGTGCAATTAGAGGCCGACTAGAGGAAGTTGTGGGACAGGTTGTAGGGAGAGTGCGGAAGTAGGGTAAAAACGCAGGCTGTCAGAAAAAAAGAAGAGGCTAAGCTGGGGCCGGACGGGGCGCCGAGTCCCGTCAGCACGACGGGGAGGAAGGCAAATCGCCGCGCCCCTTACGGGCGGCTGACGACCAGGATTTCCTTCTCGAGGAGATACGTTCCACATTGCTTCGAACCAGCGGGGTGCGGCTCTCCGCATTGCACTCTTGGCCACACAAAGAGACTTATCGTATATGGCCTTGAAGCAACATACACAGACTTATGGGAAACATGGCTTTGCGCGTCTATAGGAGCGATTTGTATGTCTGAAGCGGTGGCAGTAGTAGCACCACCACGGTAGTAGCACGAATGCCTTCACGCGGTAGGGATACCAACCTGTAGGCACCGACGCAGCGAGCCTGGCACGCTCGAAAGTGACGAAGAGTGTAAGGGTGGGTCTCGAAGCCCATACTGTGTTGTCACACGCTCGACCTTGACCACCCCATGGTCGGCCAGCTCTAAGTTAATGTGTACTAATGAATAGTCCAAGTGTTACCTCGCTGAAACCACTCCTTTCCACGAAGTTCATGGTAGATTGCGGCCTTCACACTCATCGGGAAGCCATTGAGTGTCCGACGGGCCCTAATTATGGCCTCGGAAGGGTTTGACGCATTTGCAGAATGGCTCCGATCCGAGAAACGGGTCACCTTCGACTCTCTTATCAATCAAGATAGCTAATGCTCTCCTCTGATGGGTCATGTTGCCTTTGGCCAACATGCAGCCATCAGTGGAGCGAATAACCAGAAAGCGATTGAAGACAGCGTGCTCAAAAACTCCAGGTAGTCTCTCAATGAGCCCCCCCCCCCCCGAGGTAATCGAGTCTCCGTTCGGCGCACTTGACTCTTTGGTCTTTGTCTGGGCCCTCCTTCCCGAGGGCGCCCTCGAGCGGGACGTGCCAACCTTGGCCTGGTTGGTCACTTGCCGAAATGGCAGCTGACCCATCCATCGCCGGAGTTGGGAATGAACCCGCTTCTGCCCACCGCTGGAAGAAGCCCATAGATCCCTCTTGTAAGAGTCCTCGGGGGCCCCGAGCCACGAGAAGAGAAGCTTGCACAAGAGGGATCTAGGTTCGGTACCAAGTGGAACAGGCTACCCAGGGTACCTCCTTGCAGGGAGAGATGCTGACATCAGGAGCGAATAACTAAGCAGCATTTGAAGCCAGAAGCTCAAAAACGCAAGGTACTTTGTCAATGAGGGCCCGAACCACTCTACCACTGTTACTCTTGGCCTTATTCTGGGTTTCTCCGAAGGATGGCAACCCGGGGCAGGACCTGTAGGTCACGCACCGAAACCGCAGCAGACAGGTCCACCCCGGAAGCCCCCAGGGAAGGAGAGGAACCCCTAGTCGTCTGATTCCTTTCCATTTTTTTTTCTTTTTACGAGATGATGGGGGGAGGAGGGGGACGGGAGTGAACATGCGTCGCTCAACCGCCGGAAGGTGCTTAAATTCTAGACGATACATCATCAGCCAGAGCTTTCTCCGAGATTGAAAAGTTTCAGGACGGTAAAGCCTAAAACTCCATTGAGTCATCTAGGGCCCGCGCTGTCTCAGTAAGATCTTGAAGAGGGGTAGAGTGTGGTCCAGTGTTATCTTAGATCGAACCCAGATTGGCCTACAGTCATCGTCAGATGCCACTGGAGCTGGCATGCCGACCTCCAGTGGAAAAAAGGGGGGAGAAGGCATGCCGGCTCCTAAAGTGACGAACCTCGGGCCTAAGAGGTGTCTGGACAGGGGCACAGGGGGACAATGCTGGCTCTTACTTTTCTAAAGGGGTTGGGTGTTAAACATGCCCTCAAAAGGGGGAGCAGGAAAAGAGGCGGCACACCGTCTGTCTTGCTGTGTTCTTCTTGGAACCAAGAAAGCAAAGGAGGAATCGGGCGGACAGAATTTTACTAAAGGGGGTACAGGGGAAACCGCCAGAGTAGCCATAGAGGGGGAAAACACTCTTTCCGCTGACTTTCTGACTGGCTCGTGAGACCCCTACACAAGGGAAGTAAGTGGAGGAAACTCCTAACACATACTAATTTGAGATGGGTAAGAAACTTGGATGGACCCCTGAGACAGCTCAGGAGGAGGTGGGGGGGCAACCTTTCATAAAAGGTGGAGCTCCATTTTTTAATTCACTGTCCTTGCCCGCAGCGGTCCTACCTAGACCGGAACAAGGGATCAGCCATGTAGGGCCACTTGTTCGTCCCGGCCAATACGGCTGGGACGGGCAGTATACGCCATCGCCGCTACTCCTTGGCGGATCCAGCTTGATGACGGGCCTCGGAAAGGTCGGGGTCACTACGCCAGACCTCCAGTCGAAGAGGTCAACGACGAAGTCCAGTAGAAGATGGGACAAATGAAAGGACCGCAGAAAAGCACCAACTTCCCCCTCTCTTGGACCCAGTGAAGGTTCCTTCTGTGATCGGGTCTATCCCCGCTGGCGCTGAGGCAAGGAGAATGTGTTCTTCCTCAAGATACAAAGTATCTCCTCGTGAGCGGGAGATAGTGTTTCTTCTTCAGGCTTTAGTTGCAGCAGGGAGTTTCGCCCCCGAGGTACGCCATCCACCTTCTTGCAGGTAGAGAAAAGGTTGAGGGAAGAGTTGTAGACAAAAGGATGGCGAGAGGGAGGGAGGGAGGGAGGGAGGGGGAAGGGCACCGACGACTTACCCAGGCCTCGTCAGTGTTCAATTTAACCCAAGGATGATGGGGGCTTCTTTAATTTGCACTCAGGCCGGGAAGAAGCTACACAGAGTAACTCCCCCCCCCCCACACTCACCAATGAGGGGTGCATTACATACAACCACAAACACCAACAACCCAATATGCGGCCGCTAAGGGTATGTAGGAAAAAAGGTTGCCCAGCCAGAATGCCTGAGGAAGTACACTAACAAACTAATCGTCTCACTCACCTTGTAAGTCTTCAGCGTCTGGGGTTTTAGAGGAAAACCTCTCTGCAGCACTTTCAATCTCCTCGAGGGGCGAGGTCATCAGATGCAGGTGACCGGAGGCTGATGCCCAAATCGCTTTCAGAATGGCTCTCACAACGCTTTTGTCCGGGAACATCCCTCCCATCTGCAGGAAGGAGCTATTGTCAGTCTCACGGTCAAGATAGAGAAAGGAACGAATAGGATCCCCGATAAGGACTGCTGGAGAGGAAAAAAAATTTAAATGTCTCCACACCAAGTGCACCAATTATGAAAATTTTTCACCCTACCATCTTGGAGGTTTGCTAACATTTTCAACACCAGTACTGCTTTATACAAATAATTGGAAATTTTAAATTTAAATTCATGTGTTAGGTAGAGGCAAAAAGGATGTAACCAAAAAAATGGCCCCTTTGAGGAGCACTGACTAAGTCATTTATATGATTGAAGTGGTAGACATTCCACACTGGAAGGTCCGACTATAAAATTTGGTTTGGGCAATAATTTTTATATAAAACAACTGGTTGCCAGTAGTTATAAACAAACCAGCACACAAACTGGTTAGTATGAATTCTGGGTCAACCAGTAAGATAACCGTTACAATATTTTTTAGCATCAAACAAGATGAGGGAAGAAATCCAAGATGAATGAGCAAAAGAGCCGTTTTGCACCATCTTTCATCAGGGTCTTCCCACTGTCAGTTGACTTTGACTGCCTCCACCCATCCTATCTACAATCCTTCTTATGCAGAGCACTACACCATCTCAGCGTGCAATGTAGTCGTCATTGAATCCCTCTTGCAACTTTAGCCCCATACCAGGAAGTTTGGAAAACACTTAAAAAAAACTCACAAAATGTGACCACAAGCATGTGGTGGTGGTGACTTGATCATGCAGCGACTGAGCGAGTCGTGAAGCGACGTTTCGAACCATATAATCCGATGCAGGGTTGGGTATATGCTGCAGAGCTTGCTGAAGAACTTGAATGATGGCCAATGAAGGCCCACCGCTGCCAGTGGACTCCCCTTTGCTCTCTCCTTCCACGCCATTGCTGTAAGTGAGTGATGTACCGGCGGTCGCAGCGGGGCTGCTGTGAGAGCTATTGGCGCCAGAATTCAGGGAACCGGCCATGAGTGCGACAATGGCGTATCCCACGGTCACGAACACCAATTTGGCAATCTTCAACACGACCAAGAGCGCGGACCTGCGAGCGAGCCAGGAGATGAAATGTAATAGTTTATTCAATACATTAACTACGAAGTCAAATGGGCAATCCGCGGATCATGGTTCAAATGCAAATGTCTTTCTTTATCCCCCGCGAATCCTGTGAGATTTCCCGCCCCCAGAAGAGAGGCGGCAAACGGCGCAACTGACATTCATTTTTGAATTGTTCTTGACCGCCCAATACCAGGAAATCCACACACTTGCATAGCAAATTTGAGATGGCAAGAAGGATGAGGAAGAAGGTATCAGACGTAAACCGGAAACCCCCCGAAAAAAATATGAAGCGAGATGAGCTGCAGCATCTCTCGGGTGTAGAGCAAACAAAAGCAGAGGGTTCCATGGGGCGCTAAGTTCTAAGTTAATCAGGCCCAATGAATCTATGCTAAATTAAGTTTTTCTCTGATTTAAAATGAAACACCAACGAGTGCGTATCCCGTAAAAGAATTGTAGGATGAATCTGTAAAGAAAGTGAAAATGTGTTGAAGATATATAGCTGCAGAACCTCCTGAAAGCGTTGTGTCAAGGAAGGCAGACAATCCTCAATATGTCAACCACAGTATGGTTGTTCATGCATGTAAATAAAAGAAAGCGAAAAGGGCGAGCAGTGCTGGAATATTACCCCCCCCCCACCGCAATGGGAGCAACTCAATACAGCGCTCCTGCCCCATCTAATGGGTCCTCGTTAAGCTACTCGAAATAGTCCCTCACCAAGGTCCCAAGTAGCTTAACTCACCTTTTGGTGGCCATGTCGGCATTGGAAAGGAAATTATTTTTCGTCAGCATATTGATCACCAACTTGACTCCTCCACCTCTCATGAAGTTATACTGAAATTCCAATGCCTTGTCTGTGGTGGGATTCAATGCTGGCATCAACAGAGAGTACAAAACCTATAAGGAAAACATGACAAATGGAAGTTTTAAAAGGGTAAAATTGCAAATACTTTTCCTAAGGTAGCCCAATTGTATGTACCCATTAGAGTCGGAATGGCAACAAGAATTAACTCATTACATCCGCAAAAGCCGTGAGAAAGACAATTTACCTGTAGATTATACAAAACCGTCGACGGTGACACACTGAACATGGTGCTTTCAAGCATCGGTGAAACGCTTTCATCTCCACTTTTCGAGTGTTCCAAACACAAGGCTTCAATTTGAGCCACTGAAAGCATGACAAGTAGAATATGAATTCATTAAACAGTGCGATTCAAATCTCTACGCTCAACATTAATAAATTACAAATTCTTCAATCAGAAAGCGAAACATAGAAAGAGATCAAAATGTCTAAAAATTAGCAATAGAGTTGTGGGTCAAGGTATTTATTTCCATCATTTTCCCAATTTTAATATTATTATTTCATCCTATTGCCACCAAAGTGTACTTTTTGCCAGTGTGGCAAGATAAAGAATTGGAACCACTATTTTTCATCCTTTTCTCCAAATTTATAGTCAATCACCTGTGATTTCATCCAACACAGCTCTATGATAAAGAATTATTTCATCCCAACTTTATTGGGACTCCATCCGGCGACTAACTATAGCCCATTGTGGCTTAACGTCATTAAAATCTGAGTGTGTTTCCACTTGGCGAGGCGTTGACTAGGAACGAAAGTGAAGAGATTGTATTTGAGGTTGCATAAGAACGCAGGAAAAGTGAATGGATGAAAATAGAAATGTGAAGAGAATATATACGAGTGCCTGCCCTGGCGGGCCAGGGGATAGACAACTGCTAAAGATGGATCCTAGGTAGCTGATGGCAGATAAACAAAATGGACGTGTAAGAGGTGGGAAACACTAATGGCAAAAAGACAAGCCAAGCATTGAATATGGTACAAAGCGCACCATCAACAAAGACTAAACTTGACTAACCTCAATAAAAGGCTCACCAACTTCCTCACAGAGCGACAAGCGCAAGTATATGTTGCGCCATCCGTCACAAACACACTGGAGCAACGCAAGGCACTGTCCTCTCCCTAACCCTTTCCTCCATGCCAGCATCACAGGAACCCCAACAGTACAGCTCTAGGATGATACAATTCTCGACAGCACTCCAGAATTGTACGCTTCAAATCCACACCATAAGACTCAAACGCGGGCTACACCGCGCCTGACACAAACCCGACTGAGGCCAAACCTGCAGATACAGGCCGCGCTTGATATATGGGAGAACTCCGTCCGGTCAACGGAGTTGGTGCAGGGAGATGGATCTTATCCAGGGTTTCAAAACTTCAACATCGACCAGTTCCCACACAAAGTGAAGTTGCACACGTCAACGGCGCTAAAACCAACGCACCTCTCACTTTAAGCACAAGAACGCTCATCATTTTGTCCGCACCAAAGTGGCTATTCATAGCAATGGGATGATGTGTATTATCGTATCTCGTCGAGTCAGGGTTCGTCCCTGGGTAAAGGCCCCTCGCACACAAATCATACACAACATCCACTTCCTCCTTTTCTCTCTTAAACACATTCAGTTAATAATCAAACGACCTCTGACGAAGTTGCACACTGACACTCTCTCGAACATTCTCTTCACAAGTTTATTCCCATCAATTCTTTTTAAATGTTCATAGCACTTCAGAAAACACCAGAACCTAATTCACACCCTTCACTATAAACATTTCTTACTCAATCATTCCTCACTTAATTCATCTTTTGCACACAAAGCATCATTGTCAATCTTTCGTTCTTCCATACACCAATGTCAGAAGCAGCATTCTCTCATGCAGCTTCCTGGCACATTTCACACTCAAGACTACCTATTTACTAATGCTCTAATGGCCGCAGACTTTCCTAACATTAAAAACCTTGTGGTCGCTTTCTGCTTCATCTGTAAGAGTATCACTTACAATGATCCGAGATACTTAAAACCACCTTTCCAAAGATCACATACAGACTTAGGTATCCCCCCAACCCCCATTAGCTTTATCTTTTCTGCATTCCCTTTTAGACTCTTCCTCACACCCTGTCAAAAATACAATCAACATTTTCAAATCCTTCTCACTCTCAGGCACCAACATATACCAACATGGAAAGAACCAATCTCCTCATTCTCATGCATACTTATCTCAGTACTCCATTCATTTAGCTATTAAACAGCCATGACTACTACAGTCCGGATCTCTCTCACCATTTCAATCCATACACAATCACAAGTTTTATCCAGATCCCTGACACAACAAACTATAAATCATTTGTTTTTTCAGCTAGCTGTCTCAATGCAAATACTTGATCCACACACCACTCACTCTTGTCTTACAGCACAGCTACCAGACCTTTTCCATAGCACAATCACCAACCTTTTGCACCTTAACTAGTTTATCTACTCCAGCTGCATTCCCATTTTTTTAGACCTCTAACAGCACTAACAACCTTTTTTATTCTTATCTTTTCCATCCCCTGATTTACACCCAAGAAATCAATCATATTTGCATCATCTTCCATACACACAGTACACTACTCAAAGTATTCTCGCATTTAATTATGACTACATTGCTCACAAGTACCATCCTATTCTTCTCCTCAATGTCAACACAACTATTCTTCTCTTGGTTCCTCACCCTTCTCACCTCCTTCCAGAATAGCTTCCTGTTCCCATCGCGATCTTCATTCACATTCTGTCCAAACCTTTCATCGGCAGCTTTCCTACTCTCTCTAAACAAGTCTTCCTTTTCCCATCCTAGTATGCATTCAACGGCATAACCCTGGAATTCTCATTTGTATGCCTTCTTTATACTTTGCACAACACGCTACACATTTTACTTACTTTCCAGTTGTGGCACGCACACAGACAGGAACAGACCTATACCACTTCCTTAAATTTGCTCTATTTCCTCTCTTCTACTTAAGCATTCTCACATACTCTTCTCTTTCTCTCTGATTCAATAACAACTTCTGATACTCCCTTCCTTTCAACCTTCCTCACATTTTCTCATCTATGCACCAAGCAATTTAACCTTACACAGTGCAATCATGGTGACCAGATTTTCAGCAAAGAACCCACCACCCTCTTTTTCATTATCTCCCCTATTCATTCTTTCCTATCTCATACAACCATCCACCACTCATCCCAAGTCATTCCAAGAGCTCTCTTTCTTAGTTTCACTTCTTCAATTACAAGATTCATACACAGCAACCACGCACAGTATCCTCCTTAAAATTCTGAACTTGAGCCATATAATTCTCGGAACTATCACATTCATACCAGACCAATGCATCATGCCGCTCCTCACTCAAAAGCCCTACCATAACTTTACTACTACACCTACATGTAATCTTCATTCCCTTTTCACATTTGTATCACAGAGAACTTCAGTAAAAAAGGGCGGATTAACCCCACTCATCATCACAAAGTGACCAAAAAGATTACCATGACATCTAAATCAGATATAGTACTTCTCTTGTTTGTGTCCATATTCAAAACCTGGTCACTGAAAATGTTATCATTAACACTACCACTGCATTCAATGGTCAATGACTGTTAATACGGACAAAAAATTGAGGGAACAATTGAGAAACCATCCATAACACATACACTGTACACACCTGCCATAGGTAAAAGCAGGAGATAGGATGGTAAAGGTCACTCAATTGCCTTCAACCAACCTTTTCAAAAGATTGTTGCAATACAATCTTGTACTCTCAATATTCTACCAAGCTCATTTTCCATTAATTGTTCATTTTGCTGGTTACACACAACCCACACATTCCTTAAGCCAGGTCGACGCTAGTTTGCCTGACAAAATGAAGCGAGCAACATATGGTTAATAGAGACAAGACTGGGTGTTTTCAGCTAGGCATCTCTACATGGATTTTTTTTTTAAGCGCCCATCTGGCGATGCCTACATGGACGTAAGTTGTTTTCCATATGGAGAAAAATGAGAAACAAAGAGGGCAAAGTCATACCCGTGTGTTGGTCTGCTGGGATTAGATTGAGTAACGTCCTGGCGCCGTCTCTCAAAGGTGACAGGTTTAATGAAGAACCTAAATCAGCCAGTTGCAACAGAAACTGACAATATTTGGTTTGATTGGCCATAATCTGCAAAACACAGGGGGCACATCACACAACTTTCCAAGGGACACTTTTTTGCTATGCAATCACAGTATAAAGAAAACTTTTTATGTATGAATGTATTTTGAAAAGAAATCTCCCAGTTCATAGCCATACAATTTAACAGAACTATACATCTTGTACCATCATTGTTAGGGGAGGAGGGGGAGGGGTCTTTTCTTGGTAAAAAAAATCATAGTCGTTAATTAAACCCTACTCCCACAACTGTGGTCAGCAAGTATCAACATCACAGAACTTTGCATTGGCACATTTGGTGGGGAGTGGCTTCCTAGTAAAGTGCTACCCCTCCACAACTAGTCAGCTTTTACAATGCGCACATGCAGATTGGTTGGGTATTTTCTAACTACAGATACAGGCAAAAAAATATGAATGTTTCTTTGCCTTTTTTATTTTGGATTGGTATCAATTGAGAGCTGTGAAGGGCAATTGGGGGATGGGGGGCAGAGGTGGAAAATGGGAAAGAGGCGAAAGCCAGCGCCAGGGTCCTTTGGCTAACTTTGAATCTCTCATACAACAGGGGAATACACCCCTCCCTCCAAAAGCAACATTATTACCAAAACATCTCTAGCAACAACGAGCAGCAAGTCATCGTGAGCAATGTAAGCATTAGAAAGGGGGTGACACTCACTACACCAGGGAGGCAGTTTTCAGCATCCACATTCGAGCCTTCGTATGGGTGTTGGGGCGATCCGGTAGAAGAGTCTGACGACGAATCGGGCGAAGACGCCATATTACCCCCCACTTGCGCCAACTTCGCAATCAGCACCTGTGGAGAAAACATGTAATCAGCACTCTCATCAGTTTTCTATTTCCACCAATGCACACCCATGAACTGCAGTCTCAAGGGAGAACGGATCACCACCCAATACATCTGACAAGGGGTAACAATTAAAATTACATTGATGAAACCATTAAAACTTGGAAAGGGGGAGGGGGAAATCACTCACCACCTTATCCCGCAGTGGCATCAGAGTTATGATTTTCTTGTCATCGAGTGGTTCAATGGAATCTGTGTTCTGATAAAGCTCAACTTTCATGTTTGCCGCAGATGACTTCAACCGGTGCATCACCTACAACAAGAAGTCAATCAATGCTTATCTCTACATGCGCTTTACTTAAAAAAAAAAAGAGAAACAACCAAAGTGACAATTTCATCTAGTGGAAAATAATGATTTTTTGGGGGGGGTTTTTGGCAGCACCCATCTGAAGACTGCATACCAGGATGATTGATGTGAAATTGTGTTGGTACCAGTATTGGTGAATCGATATACTAGAAGCTCGCTCAATTTTATAAAAGACTGACTAACTATATAAGTATCTATAATTTCAAGGGTCCAACTATGCTATGCTACAACTTATTTTTGGATATTAAAAAAAGAAAAAAGTTTGCTTATTTCAGTCATCCTATCGAGCTATGTTGCTTATCAGGCAGACGTCAGACAGGGCAAGCCCCAACTCCCTACAGTGGTGCCCAGTCACGGCGGTAACCTCCCTTAGTAAATAGTGTCAGCTTAAAAGGAATCCGGACGGAGATTCGAAGAACTGCCGACCCAGCGAGTGCCGACAAGCGCGCTAACCACTATGCTAGCCAATATTAAATAAATTTCAAAGAAGTAAAAGGCTTCCTTGATTGGAAGTTTGACCAACCGGTTACCCATCATTTGAAGCTTGGAATCTGTAAATAAAAACATGCAAGAAATTTTTGAAAATTTCTAGCTAATCCACAAGTCTGAAGGAAATTTTGTACTATTTTGTATTAATACCTGAATAGATGCTCTTTATTTTCAAAACTCTTGACCATTATTAATGCCTATTTTAAATTTAAGTAATTAAAATTTTAACATATATACATTCAAATTCCATTCGAAAAAAATACAATTAGATTTTTTTCCGTCTTTTTCCCCAGCACTAATCTGTGACTGCTTCCAAATCATCCAAATCCTAATGCTAGGCTAGATTTAAAAAAAAAAAAGAAGTGAAAATACACAAAAAAAAAGCAAGAAGCACGTTTTAGCATTAAGGGAAGGGGGGGCATGAACCTGTGACAAACACCAAAGAGAAATAAAATAGAGGAGGCAAGCCATCACAAAAGAGTCTGATAGTTCACAGGTCAGTGTGTAACGACCCCTTTCGTACCAGTACCCTCAAAGGTAATGTATGGGAAGATCACCTAGACTGTGACATTCAAAGAGAATGAATAGTCCAGGGGACAACACACGGGTGCAGGGAAGCGCTAATCAAATAGCGGTGCATCTCCTCGGCTATGACAAGCAGCACAGAGAGCTACCGTGATTCCTGCCAGTAGTAGGTGCGAGGAAGAGCGAAACGCTGGTCTGGTTGTCCAGTCCTCGCCGATTCTTTGGCGCCCCCATTCCCCGCATGTCCAGGAACCTAGATAAGTTCAACATCCACGTGGATCGGCACAACCGTGGCGTCACAGATACCACGAAGAGGAGGGTGTGGAGATTCCAATGTCACAAGAGGAGTCAGGATGCTTTCTGAGTCGCCAAAGATCACAATCCAGTCTCAGAACCGGGCACGACCCGTTATTTCCCGTACCAAGCGGTGTATTGCAACCAGCTCAGCCATGAAGACAGATGCAGGGCCTGGTCTCTAGAGCCCCGCTGATTTCAAACAGAGGGGACACAGCATGGAAGCGGGCCCCCTTTTGGGACTTGGAACCCTCCATATACACTGGCACAGATCCAGCCTGGGACAAAGTATGCTCCAAAAAGGCAGAGCGCAATTTTCCCGGCCCTGTGATACACTCCAAGCCTGGTCAGAACCAGATGGGTCTCTGGCGCCCCTGGTTCTACCCAGGATGCCTGACGAGGTCATATATCGTTAATTAGCCTATTATAGTGTTTTGTACCATTATTGAGATCTATAAGAACCGTAAAACTTGTATATAACAGTTGAATTATGCCAATAAAACAAAATATGCACATTTATAGTGTTTTATTTGTTAAAAAATTATGTCAG
Source organism: Ceratothoa steindachneri (assembly GCA_963969495.1). Taxonomy (NCBI): domain Eukaryota; kingdom Metazoa; phylum Arthropoda; class Malacostraca; order Isopoda; family Cymothoidae; genus Ceratothoa; species Ceratothoa steindachneri. Next base: position 75,735,909 of record OZ018319.1, read on the forward strand.
AATAATGAATGTGATTTTCGGAATCATTGGGAGAAACTGACCTAATAATAAAGATATCCTTGGCATTAAATCATTCAGAACAGTGTTATTATTAAAAAAAATTTGAGTTTTTTTCCTCAATACAGGGTGTCTCAAAAGTCACTATTATAAGAAATAATTGGAATTATGAAAAATACAATGATACACAAACACTTGTGTATCACAGTTACATTACATGTATATAAAAAGTCAGGAATATTGTTGTCGACACAGTGGTATTTCTCGCTTGGCACTGCCTCTAGCACTCTGATTTACACCACTGTTGATTTTTTATTTTTCAGACACCTTTAATGAAAATGAACAGAGAAGAACGAGTGTTTGTAGTAACATTGAAAATAAAAGGAGTGGCATGCGAACAAATTTGATGTTGCTGCACTTAAAAATCTCATTGATGCAGTTCAAAACAAAACACCACAAATGCTGGAAAGTGTCTTTCAGGAAGCATCCTATCGCTTTGAGCTATGTAAAGACATTGATGGTCGCCATGTGGAGCACTAATTATTTGTAGCATATTAGGTGTTTTACCACCGTAGTTGTAGCATATACTTTGAATTACACTTTTTCTAAAATTAAACCGTTTTTCATAATTCCAATAATTTCTTGTAATAGATAGTGACTTTTGCGACACCCTTTATATTAGATTGGGTTTCTAAGTGTTGTTTCCTCAAAATTCCTGTCCCTGAAAAGGTAGTAGTCTCCAGCAAAAAAGGGGGAGGGGGGGCCTGCATTGGGACGGAATCTAGCCCCGCCTCGTAGTTTTCTGGCCATGATGAGGAAGGAATTATGAAGAGGTCCGTGAAGATGTAGTGTGTATTGTTTGGCTAACTATTTGTTCGTGTGTGGGAAGTGTTGTTATTTATAGCTCCCCCGGAGCAGAAGACACATGGTCTCTCCCACCGCTTGTGAGATTAAGGGAGGAACTTTGACCCTACAACCCGTGCTGAAGGACCCCTCAACGTCAGCCCAGCTTTCGGTGGAGATGTCTTGAGGGACATCCCCCTATGCTAGCAGTCCATGCAACAGATAGCAAGTGGAAGTTCAATTGCAACCTAACTTCATGTGAAATACCTCCAAGGAGGGTGGTCCCACTACAAGATGGCATCCAGGTTGGGTGGTCTTGTCATCTCTCTCCACTTGGAAATGACTGACCACTCTTGCCCTAAAGGGTGGCTCGAGTTTAAAAAACACAGCCTCGCCTGTCGGGTATTATAGTGGTATCCATCCCCCTTCCCATCATAGACAAGATTCCAGACCGGAGAATGAAATGCACATAAAGTATGACTTGCCTGCAATCCCGATGGTACCAGGGGGTGGTTTTCTTCGATGCGAGCGATTCGAGATGAAGAGTACTAGTGTGTTTTGACATCAAACAGCAATGAGATAACCCTTTGTGGCTCCACTTTAGAAATGTGGATACGAGTACTCCCATAGGAGCCGATATTACTCCAAATCGGGGTATGAGAATATGAGTGCTACCATAGGGGTCACATACAAGACTCTATCGCCAGGGTTCTTCAATAGAGTAGTAGTAGTGTGTGTGTGTGTGTGTGTGTGTGTGTGTGTGTGTGTGTGTGTGTGTGTGTGTGTGTGTGTTGTACCGCGAAGACGTGAGGAATGATGGCGATTGTTTGATTGGCTGTGTATGTGATGATCTGTTTAAGATCTTCCTACCATGTCAGAGGTTACCACAGTGCGTCCACCAATCGGTGACCAAACCTCTACTTATAGTGACGGTGTCCCCACTCGCTTGGGATTGAACCCGGCACTTTGATGTTAGAAATCCAACACTGTATCAACTAGGCGGGCGAGGGGTCCAAAGGATGTCATCTCTGATCGGTATGTGATCAGGTCTCCGACCCCGTCGTTCTTGCTCAATGGGATGAGAGTGTGGTCTGAATTTTGTCCCTTGGACTGGGGTCATGCGAGTCAGAAGATGAGGCCTAGTCCAGGATAAACCTTAAACCACTTCCTTTCTTTTCATAAAATTAATTAACTTTCATGGCCCATTTCTAGTTCTCGCCCAGAAGTAGACAGACAGCCCCCGTACCTGTCTCTTGATGGACCCCATAGTGTCGTTAGTGTGCGTCCAAACTTCAAGTTCGTCCGGTTGTCGGCCTTGCACGGGAAACCTCACGATCAACGAAATCTGCTTGCCTCTGGATGCTCTGCAAAAGCGAACATGCCGTTAAAAAACTCACCACTGGTTTGCAAGGCCGGTCAACCATCAATTTACAAAGTTCCCCCTCCCTCCATATTCTCTATTGCTAACTTTTTGCTATACTTTCATCATAACATGAAGCAAATAGGGGGAAGAAAGGGAAATGGCTTACACTATTTTTTACACGATATTTAAAACGAAAACGCGAACATCGCGTGAGTGTGTTAAGTTTGTGAATGAGAGATCTATAAAGAAACTGGTGAGAGGGGAAGTGAAAATATGTGGGAAGATACATAGCCGCAGATCCACCTACAAACATTGGGATCGGGAGGGAAGGCATCTGTGGGCAATGAGGCCGGGATGGGATGCAATCCTCAAATGTCAGCTGTAGCATGATTTTCATTGGACTACACGTGACCACCCCCTTGCAGGGTAGTAATAGAAATGACAGATGGGGTAGAAGGGGCAAAAAGGGTAGGAAGAGAGCAGGCTTATTTATTAAATACCCCCCCCCCTACCCTTTTGCAGACTTTCTAAAAAATAAATTAGGGTCCCATCTGGGGCACAAGTGGTGAAAATAAATTCTTAGCCAAACAAAAACAAAGACAATAATAGGACTCCGACAAGCAGACCAACAATGTAAACAAAAATTGCATGGAGGCGGGTGGCAGGCCCCCTCCAAAAACAACACCAAAGAACCAGTGAGAATCTACCACATTTATGGTGAATCCCCATTGAGAACAAGTCCGGGTTAGGGGGAAGCAGTGGAGGGCAGCACTAGTGCACCATCTTAATCTTGGCCGAAGGACCGCATAGTGTGGAGGGTCTCTATGATACAGCATCGCCATGCGGTATCATAGGCCTTTTCCAGATAAAAAAAACTCGCTAAAGCAAGTGCTTTCCACTAAAGAACGACGATTCAAGTGCTCTCCACTAAAGAACAGATGGCCTTTAACAGCCGAAGAAGGGCATTAGACATTGGATGGAACTTAAGAAAGCCACACTTGGTAGGAGAAAGGTGGCCTCTGCTGTCCAAGATGCGCGATAACTTAAACAATTTCATCAACTTTCATATGCAGGAAGTTAGAGAAATTGGGCGGAAAACAGCTGAGGTAGAATGATCTTTCTTGGACTTGTGAAAAGCGAGCGTGGTAGCCATTCGGCAGGAATCTGGGAGGATAACGTATGTCCAAATCCTGTTGAACAAGGCTAACAAACGACTTGTTTCGTTCACGCGGGAGTAGAAGCATGGTGTATGGGATATCGTTCGGACCTTGGGCAGTAACGGGGCACGAAGTGAGAGCGGAGCGGAACTAATAGCGTAAGCAGGTCAATAAAGGGTTCTCCGCCTCTGGAAGGAAAAGTCCTGAGGACAACCTTCAGCAAGCCCACGATGTGCTTCCAATGCTGATGGAGCAGCATCCCGGCTAGACACCGCAGACAAAGCAATCGCCTAGGATTTCATCACGGACGAAGGTTCTGAAATTGAGGCTCTGTCGTCATGCAGAATGGGAGAGAGGTGCTGTTAGAACTTGCCTCGAAACATTTTAACGCGATTTCACACCTCTGCAAGAGGGGTCTTCCTGTTAGGTGAAAACATGTATGCCCGCCAAGAAAGAACGGCAAGTGTGCTTCGAAAAATACCATAACTAGACTGACGAAATTGACCCACGGTGAGATCATTGGGGGGAGGGGGGGGGGGGGCGCTTGTAGTGCATATAGGCGTATCGATCCTCTCTGAGGGCAGTCTCTCAGTCGGACGACCAAAAACCGAAACCGAGGGTGTGCAAAATGGTCAGATGTTGGAGGAATGGTAGTCAAACCGATGCGATGAGGTCGCTGGAGAACTCGAAGACCTCATAAACCGTTCTAAACTCCTCTGAGATGAATTAGTCAGTCATTTTTAGTGGAAAGCGGGGTCACCGCGCCCCTTCCAAGCACCGACGATGGTTTCTCTGGCGACAAGAGGCCAGAAAAAGATATTTGATGGGAAAAATGGTCACTACCATGAAGGTTATCGACCACCCACATCAAATCAGGCTGTGCGTTCAGAAAGCACAGGGAAATATATCGAGGCGAGAAAATGAAGGGGTTCGCAGACAATAAGTGAATTCATCCACATCTAAGACATCTATTTCTATTTCTTCAATCATGTCCCTAAGGATCTTTGGCTGCTAGGATTGATTGTTTAGTCCTCCAAGAGGGCCACGACGCGGAAGAAATCTAGGCCAGGAGAGGGTGTGATACAGGGCATCCGGGCTAAATTTGAAATGTTGAATAAAAGACCCCCCCCCCTGCAATATCTCGGCCAAAAATGAAAAGAATGTAATTACAAAATAAAAAAATATCCACTAAATTATGACGGAGATAATAGCTTACACAAAATAGCTGCCTTCAAGACGGCTCCAGAACCTGGCGCATACAGTGCTCAATATGTCCCTGGGTAGATCTTCAGACACCACCTTGATCTTGGCCACCAGCTCGGCCTTGGGGTTGAGGGCAGAGCAGTTGTCTTCTTAACAGCACCAGAAAGTGGGGCTGGTGAAGTCAGAAATTCTCCAACAACCACTTCTGACTCTCTCCAGAGGTATGGCCTTCCAACAGCAACCCTCTCTAGCCAGGGTGTGACCACAATTTCCAGCAGTTCCACAGCCTCTGATTTGAGCCCCAAGACCCTGCTCAAACATGTGGGGCGGCATGACATCACCCTCACTGGAGACACAAAAAGGCCATCACAGTTTGGAGTACCTTGGTCTTCATGAAACATCGCAAGGAATGTAGGCAAGCAACCTGCTGTTCTGGGTGTTGGGCAACTGGTCCTGGCAGAATTTATTTTCATCTGAGAAGAACCAGATCATCCCCGGTTAACAGGATGCTCTAGCTTGTTCAGGAGCTTTTTTTGCCTTCTTCAAGCAGTTTTCCTTGACCATGGGTGTGAGAATTTGTCAGTGTCCTTGTGGTAGCAAAAGTCTTCATTCTTCAGGGCCAATTTTATGGTGGCAACTCTGAAACCCCTCTCTCTTGCCAAAACCCAGATGCCCTTGCTCAGGTCTTTCTTTCATCACCTTGTCCTGCAGGTATTGGATAAATTCAAGCATGAGGACGCTGTCAGAAGGCTTGCAGTGTTCCTTTCTGCAGGTATTGGATGAATTCCAGCATGAGGACGCTGTCAGAAGGCTTGCAGTGTTCCTTTCTGCAGGTATTGGATGAATTCCAGCATGAGGACGCTGTCAGAAGGCCTGCAGTGTTCCTTTCTGCAGGTATTGGATGAATTCCAGCATGAGGACGCTGTCAGAAGGCTTGCAGTGTTCCTTTCTGCAGGTATTGGATGAATTCCAGCATGAGGACGCTGTCAGAAGGCTTGCAGTGTTCCTTTCTGCAGGTATTGGATGAATTCCAGCATGAGGACGCTGTCAGAAGGCCTGCAGTGTTCCTTTCTGCAGGTCACGGCTTCCTAGTCTTCGTTACAGGCTGCCCATGTCGCATCTTATAACCTTTACTGTGTAACAAACCAATGTACACCATTTATGAGTTCAGTATTTTGATACCTGGCGCGAATCATAACGTTTCCAAGAGACGTTCGTCATCTTCATTTCTTCAAAATACACTCAGCTTCGAGGAGGGAGCTGTGTAGAGTGCCAAGAAGAGCAAGCAAGCAGTTTAAAAGCTTTCCTTGAATGAGTTTTTTAAAATTTAGAATGACACAGTGGATTCGCCGCTCACTAACAGTAGTCCGGCGAAGCAGGCAGCGGTTCGCAAAACCTCTTCCTATCCGAGTATCTCTCGCTAGCCTAGTGGATACAATGCTTGTCTTGTGAAGGCGATGTAACGGCTGCAATCACGGCAAGAGCGGACACAAATGAATGTCAGCACAAGTAGAGAGGCCACAGAACTTAGGCTTGGGGGGATATTTCGCAATGGGCCACTGTCCTCTGGGGTGTGGGCACCTTGGGGTCTGCCTTCAATTGCTCACCCTACTGGCATGGCGATGGGACCTGATGGTCTGCAAGTATGGGGACCGGCACATCGATCTCTAACGGAGTCTCAGGCACCTGCATGCCAACGTCTCGAAAAGTCATTAACCGAGTGTCTAAAGTAGTCCACCGCTCATAGTACTTCAGTGGATCTAGAGGCCCCGAGCTTCTTTGTTGTCATCGTGGGCTCCCGAAATCCAAGAATGAAGTGACTGAGGAAAGGGATAAGAGAAAGTTCCCTTACCCGGAGACATGAGAGGGAAAAAAACACAGACTCCATTAGAAGTTTGTAGAGGCCCTTGAGAATGGCTCAATATTTGAGGGTGCTGAGATGGGAGCTCATTCACCAGGCAAATGGGTAGGTGAGATGGGAGCTCATTCATCAGGAAAAGGAGTAGGTGAGAAGGGAGCTCATTCACCAGGCAAAGGGGTAGGTGAGAAGGGAGCCGATCCACCAGGCTGAGGCGCTGTGAGGGATGGGGGAGGGGGCATCCTCAACATCAAAGTGGGGTGAGGTTTCGCTTTCTGTTTTGCTATATTCTTTTTAATTGGAAAGACAGGAAAGAACGGAAAGCGTGACTATGAAAATAACAAAAATGAGTATTCAGCCCTGTCTCGTGTCCAACCATATCCGCCTCGGATTTTGGGACCTTTCAGGGGCTCAACTTATGGGTCGTGCCTGTGCGAAAGAGTGGAACCCTTTACTAAGTTGTTGACAAGATGGCCACGATATGAAGATGCCATGCGAGAGAGACAGCCAACAAGGCAGTTTATCCCTATGTACCCGATTAGGGCCGCAGGAGCCTCCCCACGACCCTCTCTCGCCAACTCCATCAGACCAGTCTGGAGTGAAGAAGCTTGATCCAAGAGGAACAGGCAAGAGTTAACAACGAATGCGCGCGAAGCTCCTCAGACTGGGGCCATGAACCAAAATGTGGCATACGGTCTGAAGTACCAGTGTCTTCTCAGAAAGATTCGGTGGATCGCTCAATCAGATGACACTTTGTCCCACAATGTATCCGATTGATACCATAGTAAATGAGTTCATACCGTCTAGGCATTGGGGAGAGGTCGCAGGAGCTTTTAGCGACATGCAGCTGACACTATATGGGTACCAAATGTTCTTCTTTTACTCCATTTATATAAATTGTTAAGAGTAAACCTCATACGGGGGTGGGTATTTACTGCATGCCATATGCAGGAGAAAAGGGGGATTAAGGATTCTCATGCCAAATAACTGTAGCAGGTAAAGAAGTTTTAAACCTTAAAGAATTATATATAGAGCTCCCCTGAGCCCTGGGAGACTATCCCCATAGGTTGCAAGGGTGCTTTCCTTACTCCACCTCCCATGAAGCTAGCAAAGACTCCTCATCGCCCCCCAATATTCAATGAGACTCCCTTTTATTGAAGAGAAACAAACTCTGAGTGCCCTACGGATGATCCTGGCAGGACCACACATCAACCAGAGCAGCCTCCGTTGATAGCAAATACTTCAGAACCTTCTATCACTCATCATTCAATCAATAACTCGCTCCATCTATACCCTAAAGATGTTTGGTTGAATGAGCGAACCGACCTGGCTAATGGCAAGATGGTCCGGTCATCACCGAAGTCGCCGTCACATTCGGACACGTACTCGTGGAGCACCTTGAGGACGCGGCACATCCGCGTCGTCTCCTGACGCACTTTATTCGTCGAATCTTTGTCGCGATTCAAGATGGAGACTGTGTCGTACATCGTCTGCGGAAAGTGGATCAAGAAGTCAGAGGTGGGAGCTGCGTTTCGCCCTTTAATGCGACTATACTCAGCGGATTTCATTGACCGAGATGAGACGCAGCGAGCCTACCCTCAGTCTAGTCAAGCAATTCATGATGAAGTCCTCGTGGATGAGGACTTGATTAGCTTGCAGCCGGGGCCCCAGATTAGTGAACGTTTCCTTCAAAAGCTCGATCCCCTTCTGGGCGATGTCCTCGGAGCTGCACAACACGACCCGCCAAATGTAATCGATGCCGATAAGGTCGACGTCGTCCATGAGGTAATTCCTTCTCTTAAGTAGCAGCTTGCCTTCTTTCGAGTTGACCGCCTTAAAGAAGCGGTCGAAGCACCTGTGGGGGGTCTGATCTCTTAATCGGATACTACAGAGAACTCACTCCACACCACACTTTAACATATACCAATTTCCCCTTAAAATAAGGTAGGCGCACATCAACCCTACTAAAACTGCTGGCCTCTCCAACCCTCTTTTTGCCCAATAAATTCAAGACCCCACATCAATTGTCCATGCCAAAGGCCCTTCATAGGGATGGGGTAGAGAATACCCTAAGGACACACTCTCACAAACCACCTTTCATGCACACCTATTATAAACAATATCATCTCATAACACTTTATCACAATGTAATTCATGCAATAAACATCTCTTCCCTTGTCGCTTCTCTCTATCTATCATTCGCACACCTATCTATTATCCCTCTCAAACTCAAGATTTTACTTTTTCCTTCATTTCTATAATTTCACTCCCGTACACCAACATAGGAACTAGGATACTATCATACAGCTTCCTGGCACACTCCAAATTCAAGCCCTTATCTTTCACTAACACACTAATTCATCGCTTCAGGGCCGTGCCTACCATTTAAAACCATGGGGTTGCAATCTGCTTCATCTGTACCACTAGACCTTACAATACATCCTAGATCCTTAAAACTTCACATTGTTCAAGGGTGAGACCACATACTCGGCTATCACACTACTCCACTATCACTTTTATTCCCCTCTTATCACAAACCCTGTCAAAAGCTTCGATGAACATCACCAGGTCATGAGAATATACCAACACAGAACCCATCCATACTTCTCTCAGTACTCCATCCATGGCGACCATCACACCTTGGCCTAACCCCACCCCACCCCCGCTCCCAGTCTATGTCAAACAACGACCTCTATGTAACTTTCACCCTAACAGCACTTTCGAAACAAATACTCTTCATACTATCCAATAGTTTACCGCCACATTGCTGCTTCTCTATCTACACAATTTCAAGGTTTCTCCATTAAACTTTTCATATCTTATTCCTCGTTTCTCCCCCCCCCCCTTTCTCTCAATGATATACTTAATCTAAACAGCCCTAACCATTCTAACCTCCCCCCCCCTTGTTCATTCTTACACACCCAACAGAATTTTCACATACACTTTACCTACATCACTCAACAGACTTAACTCCCTGCAGTTCTTTGATTCCCCTTTCTCCCCTCGTACAATGGCTCTATTACTGCATTCCAAATCCATTGGCACTCGTCTCCTTTCAAATTCCTTACAACACAGCCCCTAGACCCAGTTCATAACACAAGCATTTTTTACCATCTCAGTGAGTGACTATATCATCTACTTAGGCTGATTTCCCATACACACACAAACCAAGATCTGCTTGACAATCGCTGTTGAGCAGGAGGGTACCAGGGGCTGGTCCTCATTTGGGAGGAGGGGAGTGTGAGAGTGTGTGTGTGTGTGTGTGTGTGTGTGTATGTGTGTGTGCCGCGCGTGCGTGCGCTTTAGACATCAATTGGGGATCAAGTTAAGTGGATACAACCGCATAATTCCTTGAAACAGACAAGTGTGTTGTGGTGTAAAAACTGGAGAGGAAAGATAGAGGTGTTGTGATTGGCTGGGTTTGCCTGATCTACCTATTTGTCGAGGGGCTAAGCACAGCGCCTGCACCAATCGGTGGCGTTTGTGTCCGCTCACAATGGGATTGAACCCGCTATGGTACCCTGATGAGACAAGACCAACGCCGTATCCAGCAGGACATCGATAGAGTACTGTCATTCTTATCCTTCGCATTCATGCACCAATTCTTCTCCCGCGTCCTCACCTTTCTCAATTTCTTACACAATATCTTCCTATTACCATCGGGTTCCTCATTCATTTTTAAAACCAAATGCTCCATTTGTCTCTTACTCTGTTCAGTCGTTTGTTTCACTTTGCTTGTATGCATTCAACTGCATCTTCATAAACATCATCCACACTATTAGGCACTTGCTAGTGTGCCTTCTTTTTACTTTCCACTACACACTTCACATCATTCTACAATCCAGTTCTGGCATACAACACACCCCTTCCACTATTTGCTCCATCTCCATGCTCACTCTTATTTCCTATCTTCTATTCACAAGGACTCACTCCTTTCTGTCTGAATCAAACGCCTTTCACTTCTGATTCTCGCCTCTTCTCAACCTTCCTCACATCGCCTCATCCAGGTAGCCTCCTGCATATAAGTATCTCTTACATCGAATGGTACACGGCATATGCTTCCTTACTCACTGGGTGTACCAAAAGCTTCAGTTATCTCCCTCATGTCACCTATTCATCTCTCTTATAACCATCAACCGATACCCAATCCCACCTCCATCTACCACCCTCGTTCTAAGTCATTCCAAAAGTTCTCTTTCTCATCTTTAGTTATATTATTAGAAGATCCATACACCACAAAAACACAGTTTCACCCACATAATCTCGAGCTCACACATTCATACCCAACCAGTGCATCATACCTCTCCTCTTTACTCCTAGCACCCTGATCACACACCATCCCACACAAATTTCACTTTCTTTCAGATTCGTCCATTACAGACTTCGCGTGTCGAACTCGTACGATAATGCTTTTTTTTTGGGGGGGGGGGGATTCCTATACCAATGGTCCCCTATCTTGGCTAAGTCGCCTTCTACAAGACTCCCACAGAAGATGGTATGGGTAATCTTCCTACCCATATACAGGCAACTTCACCAGACACACCCTTGAAATAAAGAAGAGCAACATGGCAGTTGCCATAAGATAGAGGGATAATCTAAATAGAGCAAAATAGGAGGTAAAGAAACAATTATTATGAGCGAGTATCACAAAACACTGCGGGCTGTCTAACCCTAGTGTTGGAGTACTCCCAAATGACCTTCTATTCAGTAGACATGAGGAAGGGAAGGCTTCCCCGATCATCTACTTGACTATGGATGCGACTATTCCGGCCATATTCAAACACCTAGGAAGAAGCGCAAAACTCACCGCATTCCATGTTCCGTCAAATAGGAAGGGTCAAGGAGCAGAATGTTCTTCTCAAAAAATTCCTTATTGATTTCCGGGTCCAAATCCGGGTCTTCTCCCATAAGTTTAGAGAACCACTTGAAACAAGATTCTCTGTCCACCGTGAACACAGCATTCTCTGCAAGACAATTCCAGATTTGCTTCGCCTGGGGAGCACACAACCACAACTGGCCATCTTTGAGCAAAAAACGAAGGAAGTTGAGTCTCTCCTGAACCTGGGCGATGTGATTGTAGCGGCCATCAGGCAAAATATGAGCAGCCACAATATCTGGCTTCTCTTTGGACATTAAGCTAATGTTCTTCATGTAGGTGGTCAAGTTGTCTGCAACCAGAACCACCAAGGAATGCTGGTTCTGCAGCTTAGAAATTACGTCATGGCGGAAGTTGACGTGAGGGGCAGGCCGTTGGTGTTGTGACATCGCTGAAGGAGCTTCACTGTATGAGCAGCAAATTTCACGGATTTGCTTCAAGGCAGGAAGAACCCATTTATCGTGCTTCAACTCATCTACACACCGATCTAGCCAATGGTTCTTCTGAGAATCGCGATCCTGTTAAGTCAATTATATTGTTAGTGTTGAACTTTAGTCTTCTACTTTGCCTACTCCTCAATAATGCTATTCTTTTTTATTTCACCCATTTTGCGGCCTATTTCTCTCTTCTGGGGGCAGAACACCGCTTTCAACGCATTTGAAGCAAGGATGAGAAACTCCAGTCCCATTTCCTTTCATGCCATCAATCAGCTCAAGATAAATCAAAGCCTCCTTCCCTGAATTACTCTATTCCAGAGAAATGCCTACTACTGACTATAAACCAACCATGACTCCCTTGAGAAAAACAAATGACTCCACAATGGACATAATTCTATGAGAAAAGGGACTTATCCTAGAGAGAGACTAGCGAATATCCTCCAAAGTATAGGGAAGGATTTTTCCAGAATTCCCACACTCTAGGTAGAAATGACAATCACAAAAGGCGACAGTGTGAATGCATCAATGCATGGAAAGGGGTGAATATGCTTGGCTGTGGAATCCAATGGCCCAGAGACATCATTATGAGGTTCATTCTATTGCTTAATCTTTTATCTAATTCTACACACCCTACTGTTTTTGTAATTTGATTAGGATTAATAAATGCTTCAACCTCCCACTTTCCCACTAAGCAGGGTCGGCATCAATACCACTAAAACAACCCACCCTCTCCCATATTTAACCAGACATTTCCTTCACCTGAGAACAAGAGTAATCTAAAATCTTGATGTGGGCACTTAAAGCTTGATCCATAATTTCTGTAGGAACATCATCGGAGTGGGCAAGGGACCAAAGAAGACTAAGGACCTAGAAGAGAAAGAAGTGTTTCGACATCCTTAAATTTATTTGCCAAATCAACATGGCTTAAAAGTAATTTAGGGGGAGTTTAATCAACATTAAAAAATATATAAAAACCTAAATTTCCTTATTCCACACTATGCACAGAGTTTAAAATGGTTATTTTAAATTAGACATGAAACAAAATCCTTCGCATACCCCTCCCCCACCAATTTAGTGCACTTATTATGGCTAAGATACAAACTGTGCTATATGGTATCATGGTTAAATATGCATTGATTTTTTTTTTTTTAGATTATTTAGGTGATTTAAAAGTAAAGTTGCTCTTAATTAGAGAGGTTGTGTTGCAGTGTCAGATCCTATTCGGACTTGTTGATTTTTATGCACATTGCCTGCCATATTTTTCACTGGAGAAAGTCAAAGCCTCAAACTACCCGTGATAACATTGTAAGAGTAATTGAATGTCACCAAATAGGTCTAAAAACTGGTTTAAACCGGCGTTCTGTATAGCGTCTGGTTGCTAAGTACAAGGTATCAGGCAGCAGGGAGGTACCAGCGCACTTTCATGGGGAAGGAGCTCATCCCATAGTCCTTCCCCGAACCCTTGGCAGTATCAAGAGGCAAGGGGTAGCAAATCCTGCCTTAACAGCAAGGCAGATAAAGGAAAATAATCCTCTGCTTCTCAATAAGTTCCTTTGCATAAACCACTCCTTTCATGAAGTTCATGGTAGTGTGGCGTGACACTGACTGGCGTGCCATCAGTGTCTGAAGGCACTAATCACGACTGCCTCGGAGGCATTTGATGCATTTGCCAGAAGGCTCCAGTCCGAGAAATAGGTCACCTTCGGCTCTCTACCGATCAGGCTAGCTAGTGCTCTCCTCTTATGGATCATGTTGCCCTTGGCCAACATACTGTCATCAGTGGAGCGAAGAGCCAGAAAGCGTTTGAAGCCGGCAGGCTCGAAAATGCCAGGTAGTGCCTGAACGAGGGGCCCTGACGTATTCAAGGCTCCACTCTTCGCACTTGCAATTTTGGTCTTGCTCTGGAACTCCGCGCCCGGGGGACACCGGGCCGGACCTGCCGATCTTGCCTTGGTTACTTACCGAAACGGCAGCGGACCCGTCCGTCCCTGTGGCTCCCGCGGAGGGATACAAGCCATGGGTCTTTTTCATCTTCCTGTTGCTTTTGTTTTTAGGAGAGGAGAGTGGGGAATGAACCCAATTCTTTCCCCTGTCAGAAGGAGCCCCTAGACCAGATGGACTGGCCTCAGCTAAATCCTTCCCTGAAATGGTAAAGGTTTTGGTTGTCACAGGGGCACCAGCCAGGAGAGGAGATCCCTCCTCTCCTTGTGAGGCCTTGAGGACCCGAGCCGTCTGAGGAAAAGCTTGCACAGGAGGACGACTTGAGTTTTGTGCTTGGCATAGAGCCCGGGTTCGACGTCGTGGAAAATCCACCATCTGGGGCTGGGTCAACTCAGAGACCATGTCCATCTCAAGTAGAGCCTCCAAGTGGCCATTCCCGCTCAAGACATCACAGATCCCATTAGAGGTATCTTCTTTATCGTCTGATGCCGGTGAACCGGCACCGATCGGGCAAGCAGGTACAATGACCGCCTGTAAACTGGTCAAAAAAGCAAACAGGACATTAGGGGGCACGGGCCCAGTTATCCCTTGCTCTCCTAAGGGGGTTGACCCCATCGAGCCCAGTCAATTATGGGTAGCCTGCCTCCTCTCTTGGCAGTCCCCTGTGAAAGCAAAGGAGGAGGGACTGCCCCCAATAGAAGAGATGGAGTCACCCAGAGGTGCTTCCATAGAATTGGGTGGGTGGGGAAGTCCCCTGCACCTGTAAGTCTGGGAAAAGACTAAGCTCCTCTCCGGTAAAAGAAGTTTGGAGGGGCCCCCGAGAATGAACAGGGAGGGAGGGGACTCGTTTTCTGATGTGGAGCTGCACGAAGGCGGCTCCGACGATATTACAGGGGAAGTAGATGGGGCATGGGGTGACCCTGTTAAATTCTCGGAACACAAACGCTAATCATCCCACACATTAGCCTGCTCTGCGAGGGGTGAGTACGGGGCTAACTTCCGCCATTTGAGGCCAGTCCTCCCCGGTCCATAGGTAAGGCGGCTCCACCTTTGGGCTGGCCGTAAAATTGATAGTCTGCGGAAATAAAGAACGGGGATGCAAGGATGATGAGGGTGGGGGTGAGGCAGGTTGTTAAAAACCCACCACCCTAAACCGAAGTTCAGGGGTGAGGAGGCGTTTTCGCCTCCCCCTCAGCCCCGATCCGGTATGGTTAGGTGAGAGGAAACTGGTCAGTGAAATTTGAGGCTGACCAGAGAAAGTTGAGGCAGAGGTTGTAGGAAAAGTGAGGAAGTCGGGTATCAAAAAGAAGGAGAAGGAGCTAAGCTGGGGCCGGATGGGGCACTGAGTCCTCAGCACAATGGCCAGGAAAGCAAATCGCCGTGCCTCTCACGGGGGTGATAACTAATGAGAGAGATTCTATAGAGCAAAAGACATTTTTACTATTATTATTATTTCAAACAACACAGATTAGTCAGCTTGACTAGACTGTGCCCATGACAAGCTGCACATTCCTACTTTGCTCATCCCAACAACAATTTTATTAACAATGGTGACATGGTAAAGAAGGCTTATCAGAGAGCAGCAGGCCATTCAGAGCATTTAAGCAAGAACTATGAATCCTGATATGAGAATTATATAAATATGATTGATTGGAATAATAATTACATTTCCCCCAATATAAATATGATTGATTGGAATAATAATTACATTTCCCCCAATTCTGAGAATTATATAAATATGATTGATTGGAATAATAATTACATTTCCCCCAATTCTGTGGAATTTAACAAATGACTAAGTTAAATCTAAACCACTGCAAATTATTCAAGGCCAAAGCATAGAACATCAAAAATTTATAGTGACAAACTTCAGAAGTCAGTTATGAAAATATACAAATTTAGGGTAAATATAACTAAACCAAAAGAAAAAAGGTTTTTAATTAGCAAAGTCAGGGTATTTTATAATAAAAGGAGGAGGAAAGTGTGCCAAGCATTAAAATTTTGAATAAGGCAATTTTTTTTGCCGGAGACGTGCTCTTTAACACTAACAATTCCTGAAACAAGCAGAAGCTCAATAAAAGTGTGACATTTGCTTACCTTATGTGCCATTACTCCATCCTTATCGTCCTCAGCCAGTCTCCTGATCAACTCCAACAGCTTTTCCCTTTGTTTTTTACTCGCCTGACTCCAGCTCGTCTGCGGACCAAACAAAGTCGAATCGATGTCACAATCAGGTTGAGAGTGTGATTAGGAACTAGACAAAAAAGAAACCTATTGTGTGATCAGAAAGTGGGATAATCGGTAATGACCACCTCAAAGGCTAATACAATCATTTGTGGCATCACTGCAATAACTAATGATGGATTATATAGACCAAGAGACTTTTTCACCATTATTATTATTTCAAACCTTAACATGAATTAGCCAGCTTGACTAGAGTCGGTCCACGACAACCCCTCTCATTCAATAATGGTGCATATTTTGTTCTTTGGGTAACACCTTCAGGAGTGCAGATACCCAGATCTTAGTCGATAGTTAGAAAATGATTCCAGTAATAAATCTCCACCCTTCCAAGTGGTCCAAGTCAGACCCTTGGATCAAATGGACACCTAACAAACAGTCATCGGACCCATTTTCAGTCCACTTGACAGTGAGCTGACCCCTTGGTGAGCCGATGCTGAGGCCACACTCAAAACTGGTTAGAGGGGTTGTAAGACTGGGAGATGGTGAAACAGATGCAAGTCCATAACAAGCCAGAGGGCAGAGCACTCACTTGTCTTTCGCTGTTTATTGCTCGCAGGTGGGAGCAAACCCAAGACTTGTGTAGCAGTTGGTCTCCTCACCTGAAAACATCTGAACAGATGGTCAAGTTGTTCGGGGGAAAAATCCCAAGCCAGTTTGGCGAGAAGATCGTGGACATTTTTGACAATGGCCTCGTGTTTGCCATGTTGGGCAGCCCAGATGTCATCCAAGTCATCTAAGGTCAGTGCCTGCAATTTTTCAAATGAACCTCTCATTATCCAGATAAACTGAGGAAAGAACCAATGTGTAAAGGGCGAGAGAGAGAGAGTGAATTCACATTTTTCTTCAAACATTAAATATTTATTATGGTGAAAATGATATATTTTCCCTCTGAGGTGTGAAATCAAGAATGGCACCACTATGCTGTGTTGGATGTGCATCATAAATGGCTAATGAATGCAACTAAACACAGCTGTGAAATGGCAAAAACAATCACTCTTATAATAATCCCATTAAATGACCCTAACTCGGTAGAGGAATCCACTCAACCAACCTGAAAAATAGAGTATCCAATAAATATGAAATCCAAAAAGAAAATTCAATAATTTGGAGAGTGAGTTTGTACTAACTCCACCTTATGGAAAAGCGGTTGATAATGATTATGGTTTATTATGCATGAGGAAAGGGTGTCAAGGATGCTGTTTAATGTCTTTATGGAAAATGAAAATGGGGCAAAGGGTTACGAGGAGTGGGTTAAATCCTTGTTGGTATACATTGATGATTTAGTCTGTGTTGGTGGCTAAGAGAGAGAGAGAGAGAGAGCGCGATTTGGAAATGATGCTCAAAACCGTTGCTATAAGGGGCGCATGTTTTAAAAAAAATTAGGGCACTAAATAACTCTTCCCTCTTATTCTAATGACGGTGTGCATTGCAATAAAAACACTTTAGCCTTTTAATCATTGGACAAAGGACTCTTCTGCTGAATAACTTTAAACAGTCTGTTGCATACTGATAAAGTCTGTCTCGATGAAATCAACAAAAACTATTTGCAGAATCTTGGATGGGTCCCCAAAGGTTATTTTTATTATTTTATTTTTATTATTTTTATTATCTCCCACCTGGTAATCTTTTCTCTTCAGGGTACCTCACAAGTTTTTACTTGGATTTAGTTTGCAAATGTTGAGAGGTGGTCTCGTACAAATCCTTTCTCTGCAGGAACTCTCAGTATCCCTATGAAACCATTTTAATACCATCATCCATTTTGAAGGGTTCTATTAGCTTGTCTCTAACAATTGCAGCTCAAATCATCAATCCTGCTCCTCTTCTTTGTTGTCGCTTGGTGAACGCTTCACCAGACAACCCAGCACCCTTTTACCCAACCATCGGGCTCATCCAGAATGCCTATGTTGTCGCTTGGTGAATGCTTCACCAGATAACCCAGCAACCTCTTACCCAACCATCCGGCCCATCCATAATGCCTATTTGTCTGTGAAGATCACTTTGCTATAGAGTCAGGTATGTCTCGGCCCACAACATTCTTTGAGCCTTTTGGTTAGGATCAACTTTTTCACCTTTTCCTAACGAGATCCTGGAAAGAGCATAAGCAGCATGAAAAATAAATGGCTTTGCTGCTAGTATGAGGGTTTTTACCCGATATTTTCATTTGAGAATGATCTATAAATTCTGGTTGAACTTATTCCTTTCTTGGCTGAATGCCATTCTCTACAATGTTCTTCACAGTGCCATGATCAAGCTTCAAATCTTTTGAAGTTTGAAGAGAAAACTCCTTTGCCTATTTCTTTAATGATATACTTATTCTCTTCTTGGCAAAGTGCCTTTTTCCCTGGTCATTTCCTCCAAAAATTCTTCGTACAAAAAGAGATGTCTGGGTGGTTGTTGTAATCAAATTTCAGAAAATCATGTATAAACTATGATACTTGAGATAAAAGTATCGAAGCAACTAAGTTGTGCTTATGGCAATCATCAACATTGTTGAACAAAAAATTCAGGAGATGGCCAGAGATTATTACATAAAATCTCAAGACAATATATTTAAAGCAGGTCAGTGGTAGTAACCCCACGAACTCAGCAGAGGGTTATTCTAAGCATTGATAGAATTATTATTTAGATGCAATTTCTCAAACAATTTCACTGGCTGAAACTAGTACCTGTATTCTCATTCCCACAGCAAAAAGAATTTTATTTATTTACAAAATTGAAAAAAAGAGGGCATATGAGCCAGAATCACACCAGATCATACTCACGCAATATAACGAATAAATGAGGATTCAGGGAAACCTGCACACTCACCTTTTCCTTAATAATAAATCGAATAATTTTTTCTAATTTCTCCACATATTGAGGTTGATGCAGAGAGTCCCGCAACACAATTTGGAGCACCCTGTTATCCTTTATCCATTCCTGAAAGAAAAGTATCATAACCATAAAGCCTTCCACATTGCCCTAAATTATAATAGCTGATGGTGTAGGTGAAGGATGAAACGTTTCTAGAAATGCCGAGCAACTAAAAAGCATAATATTTTGGCCCATCAGAAATGTGGCAAATTGCATGGGAATGGTAAGGTGGGTTGGTTGAGAAGATGATGGATTGACTGTGCCGTATAATGCGCAAGGGAGAGGCATCTCACCTTAGGAGCCATAGGTAGATGCATTATCTGGGCTTTGTTGCAACATGCACAAGATGCAACCAAAGCCCAGAGAACATAAAACACCTCATAAACTGCCCAAACCTCACATAACACCATATCTCCTCTCTTAAGGCTCTGTGGACCCACCCAGGCAGCGGCTACATTGTAAGGGAATCATGAGGGATGATAGTTTGGGCTGCCTTGACCAAGGAAGCCTTCGGGTGAAAAACGTCAAAGGTTGATATTCCCACTTTCCATTATGGTCTACACAAGTTTTAAATGTGACTTCTAAAAGAAATTAGAAAATAAATTAATTCTAGGCAGAATTTGGTTCAGAACTTTTCAGCCTTTTGTTTACTTGTGACCTCCCAAAAAACAGGAAAAACTCACTTCCCTAAAATATTCAACTTAAGTATTGAAATATCCCAGCATTTTTATGCCCTACCACCCATGATTTTCTCCTTAAAACCATAAGGGCCCATAATAGTGATGATGGGCTGCCATGTGCTATAGCATATGCTCCAGGTACAGTGCCTCCCTCTGCAGAAACCCACAAATGCACACATCACAATACAAATCCATGCACATCATACACACTATTATCGATTTGTTCTTGGGTCTGTCATCTCTTTCAAATACTCATTTATAAACCACTAACCCACCTTTTATAGACTTTTCCAACCGTCCACAAATCCTGACACACTGATTTTTTTTTAGTATATATTTTAAGAAATCTTTTCTTATTTTCAAAGGTTGTGGACATTTTTCCATTCTTTTGGACCCCTAAAAGCTGAAAATGACAATGACTTTGAGCTATAAAATGGGAAGCATTGTGGCATGGAGCTTGAAATTTACTGCTTTGAAATAGGCCAAAAACACCGTGGGACCCTTGAATCATGTTTTGCTCTACAAGTCTTGATCTAAACAAGAACAACAAATTAGGTATAAAATGAAAGAGCAAAAAATTAAAAATAATGATCTATCATTTCAAGGTGGCAGTGACAGTTTAAGGGGAGTAAGAAAAGACTAGCATCTGCAAACCATGCCAGTTAGCCCAGTCTACTACAATTCAAGTGAAGGAAAATGACCTTCACTTTGCAAAGCAGCCCGGAGAGCTGGCATTATTCCTGCCACATAATGGGTGTGAGGAAGAGCGAAACGGTGGTCTGGTCACGCGGTCTCTTTGGCGCCCTCATTCCCCACAATTACTACATGTCCAGTAACACAGCAGAAGATGATCTCGACATCCGCCCGGCTCGCCAAAACCGTGGCATCACGGATATCACGAACGAGAGGATGCGGAGATTCCAATGACCAGAGGGCACTCAGGGCACTTTGTGAGTCTCTATAAATCACAATCCGGTCTCCGAATCAGGCACATCGCGTTATATCCCGTACCGAGCGGTGTATTGCAACCAGCTTGGGGATGACGACAGACACAGCGCCTGGCAGAGCCCCGTTGACTTCAAACAGAGGGGATACAGCGTGGAAACCGACGCCCTCTTCGGACTTGGAGCCATCCGTATACACTGGCACGGTTCCAGCATGACACGAAGTGAGCTCCAAAAAGGCAGAACGCAATACTCCCAGCTCTATATAAGCTTTGGGAGCAGATGCGTGGCGACAAATAGTCTAAGGTGGTACCATCCAGGGTGGAGTCCTGGGCAGAAACAGGGGCGCAACAGGCTCGAGAGCTATACCTAGCTCTCGAAGGAGTTTCCTAATGCTAAACCATGGCATAGAATATGACAAGCGTCTATCAGCGGTATAGGCACCGTTGAGATCAGTTGCGGATGCAGTGAGAGCTATTGGCGACTGAGGGAGGCGCCGGGCTCGCGCGTACGGGCGAATGATTCACTCTGAACGGCGCAGAGCGAGTAGCATTTCCCCCAGCATCGACAAGTAGACTCTCAATGGGGGAAGTGCGGAAGGCCGGTGTGGTGGATCGAGTCCACCTTCCGATATACCCGCTCGTCTGAGGATATATAAGACACGCATCCGTAGTCAAGCATCGGAGGAACAAAGGATCAATAAAAAGTGCTGAACATCACAGAATAAAGAATATCTATGGCGCAGGTACAAGAGACCCTAAGGCTGTGAATATGAGACTCAGAGCCGAGGCGTCGGAAAAATACAAGACCAAGGAAACGGTGACAGTCCAGCACTTACAGGCGCACCCCATTTAAAAACAAGTCTGGGTCAGGGTGGAAGCGTGGATGGCGGCAAAAAGTGCAGCACCTTAGTCTTGGCCAAGGAAACCCGAAACCTGTGCGCTTCGGCATAGCGAGAGACGCGGTTCAATGTCTGTTGGAGTCGACGCTCCAGAGTTGGCATCCGGATCGCGCCAAGAGAGAAAGGTCGTCCACGTAGAGCGTAGCGAGAACATCTTCCGGCAGCACCCAGGTGATGCAGGTGATGTTCAGGACAGAGTGTGACAGAGGACACTTTCCTGCAGGATACCCTCTTTCTGGTGTATTGGGCCGGAGAGATATTCCCCCACTCGTACGTGGAATCGACGATCTCACAAAAATTCAGATATAAACATTGGGAGGCGTCCCCTCGCCCCCATCGTGTGGAGAGTCTCTATGATACCGTATCGCCATGCGGTATCATAGGCCTTCTCCAGATCGAAAAAACACCGTGGCGTAATGCTATCTACGAAGGAAGGCCTCGCAGATGGCATTTTTCAGTCGGAGCAGAGCATCCAACATGGAGTGGAACTTGCGGATGCCGCATTATGCAAAAGACAGATGTGCTTCTGCTGTCCAGAAAAAGGCTAATCTAACATTTACCAATTTCTCCATCAACTTGCACACGCGGGAGGCTAGAGAGATTGGGTGGAAACCGGCCGGAGTAGTGATCTCTCCCCGGTTTGCGAAAAGCGAGCACAGTAGCGATTCGCCAGGAATCTGAGGCTAACCTCTACCCAGATCCTGTTGAACAAATCTAACAGTAAGGCCATGCGCACCGGATATCGTCTGGAACAGGAGCGGTGTCCGCATCCGAAACAAGAGCGGAACGCAACTCACTTAAAGTAAACCTGTCATTGGAGGGTCCTCCGCCTCTGGAGGTAAAGTCCAGTCGACGGCCTTCCGCAACATCATGACGCGCATTAAATGCTGGCGGAAGGCGTCCTGCGAGAACATGTGGAGGCGCAGGGCGTTTCACCTTACGGGAAATGGTCACACTAGGAAAAGGATGGAAGCCATAGTTTTAGCCAGGGTTGGGTGTGAACCCTTTGTGCCGCCAGCTTTACAAGGAGAGTGCCCGGGGTGGGTAGAACCCGCAGAAGGGTTCCGAATCGGCACGGGAACGACCGTGCTCGTAGGCCCCGTGGCTCCCGCGGAGGGAGAGGAACCCAACTCTTCTTGGTCCTTTCTTTTTACGAGGAGGCCGGGTAATGAACCCTCTTCTCTCCTCCGCCGGTAGGAGCCCCTAGGCCAGTTAAGATCCTTCTCAGAAATGGAGAAGGTTTTGCCTGTCACAGGAGCATGCACAGGGCGGACACGGGTTCTGTGCTTGGCATCGAGCCCGAGTTCGACCCCATGGAAGATCCTACTATCTGGGGCTGGGTCACCTCAGGGACCAGGTGCATCTGCCTGCTTTATTGGCAGTCCCATTGGAAAACACACCCGTATGCATAGGAGGAATAAACCTCTTCTCCATTCGGAGAGGTTCGGAGGGTCCCCTGTGAAAGCAGCATGTTTTGGGGGACTTCCATTTTTTTCAGTTGAGCTAACTGAGGGCGGTTCCGACGCTGATAAAGGGAAAGGGGAGTTTTTTGGGGGGGGTATTTTCATCATCGGGTATGGTAACCTTATAATTATCACGGGACGCAAACGCTAATCACCCTATGCAGTAGCCCGCTCTGCAAGGGGTTAACATGGGGCTGGCAAAACCAGTTGCCGCCATTTGAGGCTGCTACTCCTCCTGCGTAGTGGCCTTGCAGAGCATCAGCATGGCACGGCGTAAAGATCGATAGAGATTGAAAGGAGAAAAGGAGGGGATGTGAGGAAGGTGGGGGTGGGGGTGGGGGTGGGGATGAAGCAAGTCGTTAAAAACCCATCACCACAAACCAGAGCTCAGGGGTGAGGGAACGTTGTCCTCTTCCCGCTCAGCCATGATCTGCGCTGTTTGGGCAAAAGAAAACTGGTCGGCATCTACCCTGTGAAATTAGAGGCACACCAGAAAAAGTTGTGGGAGAAGTTGTATGGAAAGTGAGGAAGCAGGGTAAGAAGACAGGGTGTCAGAAAGAAGAGGCTAAGCTGAAGTCCGGACGGGGCGCTGAGTCCCGTCAGCGCGGCGGCCATGAAGGCAAGTCGCAGCACCCCTTACGGAGAACTTTCCAAGAGACAGAGCTCCAGGGGTTGTTGCTCGAAGCTTTCTTGGAGATATAGGTCTGGGGACTTGTTCCCCTTAGCTTTCTGGAGACATAGCTCAGGGAGGAGGGGGGCTGTTGGCGGTAGAAAGCTCTGCTTTCTTTGAGGGCTTACTAAAGAAGGTTTGTCTTGGCATATGAGCCTGTCTCTTTTCCGTCCTCAAAACTTTTGGTTGCTTGGCAGGGCAACTTTGGGAGTCCTTCATCCTTTGGATGAGCTCCAACTTTGCAAATGGCCCTGTCCAGGAGTGAGGGAACCTAAACTACCTTGTTGCAATGGAGAAGACGTTTTAATGACACATACTGGAAAAATAGAACTTTAAGTTTGTTTGTAAGTTTTTCTATCAAACAGGTAGACCTCTTGAAAGATAAAAAAAAAACCCTGTGTAATAGAACTTTTGACAAGGTGTGATCAGGGTTCATAGTTCTTGCCGAAATGCTGTGAATGTCTGTAAGTTGTATAAGTATGGTGGAAGCGGTGGCAATGGTAGCACCTCAGCAGCAATGGCACAAATGCATTAACACCATAGTGATAGCAACCAGCTCACACCAACTCAAGAGAGCATGTTTCGATCAAATGTGTCGAAGTGTAGGGGCGTCTTATGGCACCTCCCTGTATACTCACAACACATTCGACCATGACAGCTTCCTGGTCAGCCAATTGTTCTGTGGTAACAGGTTTTGCAAAAGTTCTGTTAGTCATTTTTTTTTGTATCTTTTGAGAAGTTTAGGTGTGGTAGAAAAAGTTCCATCTAACAAACTTAAAGTTCTACTTTTCCAGCATGTCATTAAAACGTCTTCTCCATTGTGTGCAGGTGTGCCAAGATGGAAGTGAAAAGAATTGACATCTCTGCTCTCCAACATGCAAGGAACAACATGTTCGACATCGCCAAGAAGTTCAACCTCAGCTGGATGACCTTCCACAGAGTCACGGAGAGGCTCAAGAACTGGAAAGACCTAAAGTTTTCAAAAGTTTGGTTGTGAGAAAGGCCTTTGAAAGTGCACCGATGTTAAAAATACCTCACTCGCGAAAAACATCTTGGTGGCCACAGTGTCCAGGGACGTCAAGAGGGGGGGGGGGGGGGCAGTAAGAACTTGAGGTGGGTGGAAAAGCCTCAGCTCACTGATCATATGCAAGAACATTGGGAGCACTGTCGTCACCTTCTCAATGAGCAAGATTCATGGCAATCAAATCCACACTTTTTCTGATGAAAAATCCTTCACAGTAGAAGATCCGATCATCAACAACTAGAACGTCCAAGTGGTAACTTTCAACCACGACATGCCCGAGGTCCGCTACGGGTCCAAGATCAAGCACCCGGCCTCCGTGATGATGCTAGGGATCATGGCTTCAAATGTCGAGAAGATGCCGCCAGTGTGGTTTGTAGCCAGTTATAGGGACATCATGGCCACGAAAGCCCTACCCTGAGCGAGAAAGATCAGGAAGGTGGACAAAGTGTTTCAGTAGGACGTTACCACAGAGCCCACACGGCCAAGACCATGAAAGAGTGCTTGGGATCAAACAAACTTATGGTCGCCGCAGTCGTCTGACCTCAATCCCATTGACTAAAACGTATGGGAACATGTTGCAATGTCCGCCACAGCAACATCAATGAGCTGAAGTCCTCTGTCAATTGCATGTGGGACAACATGAGGAAGGACTTCGTCCTCAACGTGTGCGTCACAACATGAGGAAGGACTTCGTCCTCAACGTGTGCGTCGCCTTCAGGTCTCGCCTGGAGCATGTGCTTGCCACCCTTCAGCCACATTGATTAATATTACAATTTAAACAAATGTTTATCTGTTAAAACAATAAAACTTGTCTATCTGCATCAAAACTAACAGTGTCCTTTGTTGAGAGCGTCATAATGAGTACAACAGGACTTTTGAAATATCGGTATATTTGAATTAGTAGTCAACTAGTTCCCTCGCATGGACTGCTCTTTTTATTAATTTCATGCAAAAGTGGGGTGTCACCTGCACAAGTGAACCATCGAGTGTCCGAATATCACTCAGAATAGACACCTGGATGGGATCAGCCACATTAACTAGAAACGGCCCACCTTGATGCCTGTCGCGGATGGAACACGTGCCCTTTGTCAACATACTCCCATCAATATATGAGATAATAAGAAAGCAGTTGAGGCAGGCAGTCTCAAAAACGCAACCTCTTAGTGAGGGGCCCCGACATCGCGGAGACTCCACTCAGCCTGACATTCTTGCGGGGTTTGTCCCTTCCGGCCGAGAGCGGCCTGGTGGTGGATGAGCCATCCTTGGCCTGGTCACCTGCCAAATAATAAGGGCCCAATTCTGCTGAAATTGCAAAGGATACTGCCATCTGAGGAGCTCCACTGGAGGGAGGGATGGAGTGTCCTTTGCTCCCTTCAAATCAAAGGGAGGACAATGCTTCTGGGTGGACTCGGGGCTGGTTCCCATCTGGGGCAAGGGGCGTCTGCAATCGTCATGCCATTCTGAGTTATCACAAGAGGTAGGGTGCGACCATCGCGAATGCCTGTCCAGAATGCAACATCGCTTACCACGCAACCAAACACATTAAGGAAGAGCGCACCCAACACAACCACACAAGACAACAACAATATACGCTCCTTCAGAAGGGGGAAAACATGGTACAGGCCATAACCTTCCTAAAGGTTGCTTGAGGTACAGGAACAACATTCAAGCACTGATCGGACATGAACATAAACGACGCTTGCAAGCCTTCCGGGATATAAACAACGACAACACAGCCAGCGCAACATTCTCAAAAATAATAAGGAGACTTGCAGCAACAGACAGAGAGTAACAAGGCATGCAGAAGCCATCAATTGGAAAACTGGACTTCTCGACCAAGCAGAAGAACACCACCTCATAAACACAAAAAACACTACTCAGTTGAAATAGAGGAAGACAAACAATTCATTAAAATACTGTTATCCTAGGTTATATGGTAGGCAAAATTTGACCCCACCTTAGTCCCCCACATCAAATATACATCCAAACCACATTAATCCAACGGGGATTAACACAATCAGAAACCTACCTCGTTAAGTTTGCCCGGACTAAGGTCCCCATCCCATAGGCTGTCATACATGACAAACACGGCAGAACAGATGGACTTCTATTAGGTGTATTTGTGTGTCCTACATGTTGTGATGTGTTAAACTGTGGCTGGTTCTTGGTGGAATGGGGAGTAGACTATCAGACAAGCAGGTGCAGTATTTATATTTTATATCCTAAATATCTCTTAATTCTGCCTACATCATATGCATTCACAAGGCCAATAAACCACCCACTGGCCCTGTATCACAATGGAATATTCCTCTACTCTGCGCCCCCTCCCCCCAAATCATGGAGCATTTGGTAGAACAAAATCAACCCACATATCACAATACATGGCTCCTAACAGTTTGTGACTTAACTACTCAATACAGTACTCATTAACCAAGTTGATACATAGCTGCTTCAACCAAATCACAGCAGACAGTACTGACAACCACAACATAGCAGCGCCTTCGACACTACCTAGACCGTCCAACAAAATACTACACACAAAAAAGGCTTGCCAACTTACAGGCAGATAAGTACTAAATAATATACCTGGCCAAGTAGACAAGAACTTCAGTACTCACCCCCACACATTATTCAACCTCTTCTCTCCTCCAGATCTTAAGTTCATGCTCTGCTGCTAAGTAGATGGCACCTAAATTCACCCCCAAATACTCAAAACCCCTCAATATCTACAACTACATCACAAGAATCGAAAGCTGGATGACATAGAACCTAATGACCATCTCACTTTCAAAACCTTCAGTTATTCTCTTTCCATCATCCAAACAGAAGTGCAACAAGCCCCCCCCCCCCACCTTATCTCATTATCAATTACTCAGAGGAAAAACTTTCCAACAAAGACACTCCAACCACTCATGCAAAGTACATTCAGGTAATCCAATAACCACACTCACTCGGGCTGTATATATGCATATGTGCGACATGGGTGTCCAATTTTGCTCTCACTCACATCAAAGCACTAGAAAAAAAAACAAGAAACCAAAAATGAAGCATAAGCAGCAGCAGACTAGTTAACAGCCACCACCACTCAGAAACAAAAGTCGCAGCCATAAAAAGTCTAATCTTCAGCATAATGCAACTGCATAGTAAACAAAAACCGAGCTCCCCCACATACATGATCCATGACATCGTCCACAGAATATGAGCACACTAAAAAAAGCACAACACAACTACACCAGCTGAGACAAAACCTGCAGATACAAGGAGTGCGGGTTGGCTGAGTTCGTCGAGACTGCCACCCTAAGGGTGGGAGAAGCTTACAATAATTTCAAATCTTGGGTTGGCACTATCCAGTGACCTGCCAACCAAATCTATGTTGACCCCACTTGGAACAAGTCAAATTAAGTGAAATGACACTACGGACAAAGTACATGCCCTGGGCAGACAAGGGGTGAGTAAACCAACAGACACAAAAGGGAAAAACTCAGACAAATGAGGAAGAGGGAAATGACCACACAAGTGCCTTGGACACCCATCAGGGACACGTGAGGATCTTCAAACCCATTCTTCAACCAAGATTCGCAAGTGATACTAACTGCCATTCGTTCTGCTGTGAGCCACTCCTCCTCTTCAGACTGACTATGTCGATGGGGATGGTAGGAGACATTTGCTATCACTTTGTTTATTTCATTTAAGGCGTTCATCTTCCCATTGAAAGACGAAATTTGAAGTAACCTGTAAAATAAAATGGAATAAATCAACACTATCAGAATCCATTAGAGAAACTAACAAAAATAGAAATCTCCAGTGGAAATACCAATATGAAACGGTGGATGCAGAGCCACATGTGTGGATGCACAGCCACTCCCAAAATAAGGACCACAACACTTCCATCTGAACCCTACAAAAAATGGATGGGTAGTACTAGTGCCCTGACGCACACTACTTGGTGATCATACCCAAAATAATACCCCACAAAGGCGACTGAAGCTGGGCCTAGAGTGAAGACATTAGGGTGACACGATTGGGGGTATGACCTAGCTTGTGTCAATAAACAAATACTTGAGACATCAACACCTGTTTCTCACAAAGTGGGGTTGGAGAGCTTCAACGCCAGTAAGAACCGACCTCCACACGATGCCCATTTAAACACAAAACAACCCTTTTTTCCACACAAAATTGGGGACTTGCTGTAGCATCTTGTCATGTCCGAGTTCATCCTTGAATGACTACCATACACAATTCCATCCACTTCCTTCTTTTCAAAGCCTTCACCTCATATATTCTCTTTGAAAGTCATTTCCAGCCATTCTATTTACATGTCCACACCGCGGAGCAGAGGTCCTCTGATCCTGGGAAGCAATTAACAACAACCACAACCACTCAACAGATTGACCATAAACATCTCTTAGCCAGTCATTTCTCGATAACTCTCGCATACCAACCAACCTCTCAAGTTATCCATTTGCACTGCTCTCACTCGACATCTTTCTTTCCTCTTCTTGACTATAATCTCACTCCCATACACCAATGTCAGAACAAGCATACTCTAATGCAGATCCATGGCACATTCCAAACTCAAACCTATACCATTCACTAATGCTCTGGTTGTCTCAAGAGGTTTTTCACCCATTTAAAAACTTGTGGTTACAATCTGCTTCATCTGTACCACTATGTTACAACCATACCACCACTTCTCCAGGTGTTCCAAAAGCTCCATTCAGTCCCTCTCTCATTGTCACTTATTCGTTGATTTATATCTCATACAACCATCAACCGATATGCATTCCCACCTCCATCTACCACATGACCAAAGTCATTCCAGAACCTCTTTTTCTCAGTTTCCCTTGTATCATTACAGGGTTCATACACTACAAATGCACAGTTTCACCCTTGCAAATCTCAACTTCAGCCACATAATTCTTGAGCTCACACATTCCTATCACTCCTCACTCAAAGGCGCTGCCACACCCTTTTGACCACTACCAACTTACTCTATGCCTGATCGCACTCCATTCTAGACAAACTCTTCATTCCCTTTCATGCTTGTCTCACATTAACACAAATCTACAATCTCGGGTTTAAAGACTGGCTACCACTACGTTCATTTCCCCATGATGTACCCCTCACATTGTATACACCCACTCAATTCAAAGTGAGGCAGATTAAGCAGTCTGAGAGGACAGGGTTCACGACAGCCCCACCCATTACCCTCACTGTGCCACACTTTTAAGATAAAGCCTTAGCGGCACAGTTTCCCAGGCCAGTGGCCCCCTATCCAGGTTTAGTTGCCTTTTACATCAAGCAGTGTAGGACTATGTGTATTCTTCCCACCTGGATTTAGTCTACCAAAAATGTAATCCACCTATTCCAACAAAGGCAAAAACTAGTGTGTCCAAGGTAAATGGGAAAAGGTCTGCCATCTCTACAAAAATCTTGAAAGAGAAAACTAAACTCTATTCCAGAACACAAGACCCTGAAAGCGTGCGTGTGTGGGAGGTGGGGGGGAGGCAGGAATCCTATCCCAGCAACAAAGAGAAACTGTAGCAACCACCACCGCTGCAGAGGAGAGTGTGATACTGTGGCTGAAGGACCGCACGAGGTAGTTTACAATGAGGGACAAACCAGTCCTTGCACAACAGGTCTGGGAGATGCACTGCCCGAGAGCGATGTCTTGACAGGTTTGTCCGATCAAGTAACTAAAAATTCATGGTCATATTCCATAGGGCAGTTTCTGACCTCCTCTGCCGACCGAAACTATACTCGATCCAGTGGCTCATGTTGTACAGACAACCTGCACACATCATCCAGTACAGCCCTAACATGCCATGGGACAAACTCATACGGCAACCAAGAATGAGAGGGTGCAGAGATACTAACATGTGGAGGCTGGCCACAGGAATTAGTGAAAATATCTTCAGCTCAGGAAAGATGTGCATGAAGGGGGGTTTGGAGGTGCAGACTGCATCACCAATAATGAGTGGTGGATAACAATCAACTCACCTGTAGAAACAAATGCAACATCTGTAAGGATGCCGAAAAATTCAAACAGGATGGATAGGGTACAAGAACCACCAACTCACCCTTCTGACTTGGGGGCATCCACGTTCATCAATGTGGTTTCTGAAAGAAATTATGCTTCAAGAAAATTGAAGTTAGTATTTCCAGTGTCCTGAAGGCAGAAGTGTGGCGACAAACAGCCAGTTGTGGTATTGGTAACACTTGCCAAAGTTACAGTGTTTTTTTTAATAAGTTCCTTGAGCTAAGGCACAGTTAGAATACAATGGAAGCCTCTTGATGGCATAGACACTGTCAAAATTTATCGTGAGTGAATTAGCGATTGAGGACATGGAGAAATGCAGAGCGAGAATGGTACAGTGCACAGTCAAGAGCCAAAGGGGTCAACCAACAGACTGTCGGTTGGGGAAGTGTGTTTGTTAATTGGAGCTTGACTGACATGTTGATTAAAGTACACATTCTGCAATAGAAGTTCAGCTAGGACAAGACTTGATCTTACAGATACTTATTTAAAGTAAACAGAAGGTAAAAGAGAAGTGTAGCCCTATAAACACCAGATGTGCTGCACGCTACAAAGTAGAGACTCTTCATGATGCAAATACAAAAAATCCTATGGCTATAGATATAAATGAGCACTGGTAAAAAAGATGAAAGTGATACAATTTCACCCCTTTGAGGCACTGTCCAACCAGGTTGAGAAGTGTCGTGCAAAAAAAACTGGCAAAAAAACATGTGCATGGTCTAAGATGAAGAGCAAAACTCATGCACCTTGGCAGAGACTAGGTTAAAAGCACGCTGAGTCGGACTTCTGGGCCTCCCACTCTCCCAGTTGTTGGGGCTGGCAGCAAAGTGAAGGAGAGTTGGATGAGAGTCATTGTCCTCACTAAGTTTATCATTCAGCAGTCAGTCTGCGTGTAGGTGAGAACACACAGGAACATGTCCGAGCTAGAGTAAAGCAGATGTTCGCATGTAGACGCTAGTGAAATCATTCGCATTGAAGATACCCAGCCTAACCTGTTGATCAGAGAAGCTATGAATTAGCTTCTAGTGCAATGTCCCCCACAAAGGATGACAATCATTCAGATTGCTGATGAGATGGGGGCTCGGCAGCTTACCAAAGAGGCAACAAGAATCACCCGAGTTAGTCAGTTGATGGTGGAACATTGACTATTTGTGGGGCATGAAGAAGAGCCACACCACACTCTGGCACATGTTAACAAGGGACTAAGATCGGATAAGGACCCCCTGGTCTTGAAAGCCATGTGCATCAGAGATTTTGGTTCCTGCATGTACCATTTGATGTCTGTCAGGAGTTATATTTAAAATATATTAGTCTCAAGGGTGAGCAAAATGCTTCATCCGAATCAACTCTGGAACACCGAATGCAACAGTTCCTTAAGGATAAGGCTTCATGGGATAAATGCTTACCCCTACGAGTATCTGCTTTCTTTGTGCTGAGCGACAACACTGCTTCTGAGTACAGCCATATTGAGTGTAGCATGTTGCCAAATGGAGTCCCAATCGTGGTCGACTAAATGGCTGAGCTGCCATCCGCTGTAGCTAGCTGTGGTTCAGATCCCACATTAAAATGTAGGCCCACATTGAGAAATAATAGGCATGTTAAATGGGTGCAGATGGGTGGTAAAGGCCCCACCTTTGGTGACAAGGAAGCAAAGGGGATGCTAATCAGCAAATTAAACCTGTAACACATCTCCCCTACCCGAATACTTCGCTTTTAATATTGATGAGAAATAAAATGAACCTCAGTGGCGGGGAGAGGATCAGTGAGGAAAGGATCAAGAAAGTCGACAGGAGGGAATTGTACAGAGTGTATTGTACATGACAATCTAAGAGACAGAAGAATGGGGGCAAAAAAACCCAGACTAATTAAATGTGGCCCCAATCAAGGTCTAGATGTGGTGCAAAGCTTCACGCCTGATGTGTGCTCAGCTGAATTCTTTCAAGTCAATAAAACGCTCATAAAAATGGGTAAAACATTTGACTACTTCAGACTTATGAGACATTTAGTGTGGTTTCAAAGGACAGGGGAAAATGCTTAAAGCAAATGGTAATTAAATAGAACTAATAACACTTCATCCCAGCTGACATCTCCCAGACATAAAATGGACCACAAACAGTTTTCAGACTTCCCAACATACACTAATCATAATTAGGTGGGATGGGAGAGTTAGGGGATTTGGAAATGCATGTGAAATATAGTTATTCATATATTGCTCACCTAAGTATCATTTTTAACCCAAATATTTCTAAGCTCTTGGCAGTCTCGTGCTGGCTAGGAATGCGATACACCAGACCTTTGATTGCCTTGATTATTGTGGATAATGCATCGTTTTTTGCCTCATTTTTAGCTTCCTTCTTCAACTCATCATCAGTTAGGTTTTCAAGAAAAGAAGGTACAATTTCCTGCACAAAAAGAAATACAATTAACTTATGCTTACAAGGTTGAACTGAAATTTCCTAATGCTATAGATGCTTGGTTTGATGATAATGATGCTCATGTTAGTCATGACTTAGAATCCTACAGCCACAATGAAATCCACCTAATGGAATAGATTTCCAGAGATCAACCACCCTGTTTATCTTGTTTTGTCTAAAATGTGCGAGAGTTGCAGATGTTCCAAGTACGTGCTGAACTCTGTTAAGTTCTCAGGACAGTGGGTGCAGATGTCAGTGTTGTTCAAATCAATGCAGTGTTTGTATGTGTTTAGTTTTAGATGGTAACTACATGGAGGACTTGCAAAAGGGGCAACACATGTGTAACAGAGGGTGGGGTGGGGTTATGGGTCAATATTTAATGAATTTTGGTGGCCCCAAATCAGGTAGCTTACTGTGTTATCTGCAAGACATCCATCATTGTTGGTTTTCTGTTTAAGAGTGTGGAGAGTGATAACATGATATGGGGTGCCTATTGTACTCCCCTTTGTGAGTTGTTAAGAGTTTAACAACGATTAGGAGGGGGGGGGGGGGGGCAGTCCCTTAGTTCCGTTGTGTCCAGTGTAATATGATCGGTGGGAGAAGCATCAACACAACAGACTGATCAGCTTTGGTTTTGTGACCATCAAATTATAAGAGTCAATTCTCTGCAATCACAAGTGCTTTCAAGATGAGCGCTCCAATTAATGCCTTCCCTTACTGTTCTTTATGGAATACAGAGACAAGTCTCTTCAAAACAGTAAATAGAGATTGGCAGCGAGGACATTAAACCAAATAAAATGGGGAAAACCAACGAGCACATTTCTACCATAAGATTCTGAAGAGGTTTGAAAAGAGTGGTGAATAATAAAGGTACTCGAGCGGATTAGTTTGGGCACTTACAACCGGGAGGAGAGACAATTATCCTGAGCTTTCTCATCAGCCTCTGCAGGGTCCCTCGAGTGTGGTTTGGCATTGGGAAGAGAAGTATGAGGGAGGAAGAATACAAATAAAAATGGCATTCAGCATACAGATAGCGTTGTACTCACAATAATGGGCATAAAATATTTCTCGATAGTTTGAATGGAGAGCATCTCAAAGCACAACCCAAAGGGACGCAGCAGAGCGCAAATCACAGGCACCGTCAGACTCTTGTCTCCTTGAAACCTCTGAAGCAGAAGTTGGAACCCTCCAAGCTTGCCAAAGAGATTTATAAGATCGACCAACCATCCTCTTGGGTTCCGAGGATCGGGAGGCCGTGCGTATATTTCATTTTCTGATAACTGATTGCCTTGCCCCACTGTTTCTGAAGGGCGGGCACTATTAAATGTATGGAATCTGAAATGGAGGTACAGATTTCTCATTCAAGATTCAAAATAATGGCAAAAGAAAATAACTAACAAAGGCATAGTTACTTAGATCAGAATCTTAACATTTTTTTTTTAAAGGCAATATCCATTGAGGGCATAGAAAATGTAAATTAGAAGTTAGTTTTTTTATTTAATAGTTTTTATGCAGAGTCCTTATTTAGGCTCCGTGTGCTGAAAGAAAGAAGAGGCCAAGCTGGGGCTGGATGGGTTGCTGAGTCCTGTCAGCATGGCAGCCAGGAGAGCAAATCACCATGCCCCCTTACGGGAAGAAGTTAAAAG
The DNA here is from genome assembly GCA_963969495.1 of Ceratothoa steindachneri. Taxonomy (NCBI): domain Eukaryota; kingdom Metazoa; phylum Arthropoda; class Malacostraca; order Isopoda; family Cymothoidae; genus Ceratothoa; species Ceratothoa steindachneri. The sequence goes on from OZ018319.1 coordinate 75,770,460, forward strand.
GTAGGTAGGGTAGATAGTCCAGGTAGTCAAGGAGACTACTTGGGTAAACTAGCAGCAGCAGAATGTACGACTTTGAATGCACCCTCATTCTACAAAAAAAGCAGGTCCTTTCCACAAAGATCTTTCAACAACAGTTAAGCAGATGGCATTTCATACTTATTTGAAACCTCTTAATACCAAGTGATTCAAAAATAATTGGGTAACAAGGAGCAAACCACTAAAAAAAATATCAGCTTGGATTGTTGTTTTTCTCAATTTTTCCCTTCATTTTTGTTCATCAATTATGCAAACTGATAGGAAGGAAGTGAGTAGAGAGATTTTGAAGTGATAAGTTTCATGTTTTTTTTTTTATAATCAAAATATTTGTATAAATTCCATGTCCTAAATAATGAAATTACTTTTAATATAGCATTGTAGTGTTTACGTTGCTATATGATTTAGGGTCTGTTGTGCTGTTATCAAAATGTCACCAAGATAGGTGTTTGTTTGAATTGGGAATTGTGGTTGCAGAATGTTCTGAGTGAATAAGTTGAAAAGTATGGGTGAGAGTATGGTTCCCTGGCTACACTAGTGCAGAGAGGTAGTATGTATGATTTCTGTGAGTGGAGGTATATAACTTGTAATGTTTGTTGAAGATGAGGTTTTATGGGCAAGGATATGTTTGGTTGTTGTTGAAGGCTTTCTTCATGTCAATTGTTTGCAAAGATTGTACATAAGGGGGTTGTTGGGAGCTTTCTAGGATGTGTTGCATGAGATTGGTTACAAGAGTTGTGATAAGGCAGTGGCATCAATTGGGTGTGGCAACCGCCATAACCTAGGTCCCGGGGGAAAATGTAAAATGTATCTTTATAAAATAAATGTATGAAATTTATCTGTCCATCTAAAATGTGACTTGGGCACTAATGATGTTCTGAACATCATTAGTGCCCATGTCACATTTTCATTTTCCCTTAGCTCACCACTTTCTCTACTGCCTTTTATAATCTGTCAGAAGCCAGAAGCCAAGTGTTCAAAGTGGCCTGATGGGGAGTGAGACTCCATTTGAAAAAGCTCAAGGTGTCTTAAACACTTCAAAACAAAATGTGCTATTTATGCACAGGCAGAGATATTAAATGAAGGCAGTTCAAGGCATTTAAATAATTACAAATAATTAGGGGGGGGGCTGGGCTGATGACATTGCCACATCCTAGCTTCAGTGATCTTTTCTGAAACTGTATTGGAATTGTAAGGTATGTCTGGACTTTCTGTTCAATATTAATTTCAGCATATCCATTAATGGGTGGCCAGTTTGTGATGCTGCTGAAAGTTGCGTCTCCAAGCTTGTCACAGTGATTGAACCCAGGCCAAAATGGTAGAAATTCAATGCAGTATCCATTAGCTGAGTGATAGCTTCATATTGTATAAAACAAACATTAGCCTACTAAACTGAGCAGCACATCACTGGCAACATAACTCATTTTTAAATGATAAAGTCAACTTTGTGCATAAATGAAGACAATGTGGGATGACGATGCAGTCAAACCAGATTCCATTGATGAAAAAAATTCCAATCTAACTCAACACTTTCCTGGCAGGACTAATAAAGTCTCATTCCACTGGCATTTGATAGTCCAACTCACAAACCAAGAAAAGCCCCATTCTAATTCAGTGGTGGTAAAAGAGTGAAGACTACAGAGGGAAGGCAAGGCCAGGAACCAATTTCCAAAAGAAATTATCAACTTAATGTAGAAGATAGAGAGAAGGGGAAACAGAGAAAAGAAAAAAAAATCAAGGGGCTAGGGGGGTCACATTTATTCTGTGGGAATAAATCAGGGGTATAGAGAGAAAAAAAAGAGGCAGGGTAAAAGCAAAATGTGGACTATAATCCAAGGCTAGGATTGGATTCTGTTCTAATTAAATGAGGGTATTTCCAGGAGAATTTTTTTTAGTTGAAATTATGCTCTGGCAATAAATAGCCAGCAAGGGGATAGCCAGAAAGGAGATGGCCACCAAAATAAAAAAAATATTCAAGTTAATTTATTTAGCTTATTGGTTACTTTTTTGTCCACTGGGCTGGTATCAAGGCTAACACAAGTCCTTAAAGAGAGCCATCACTGCAGTGGGTCAGACCCAGAGATCTCAAACTAATGAAACATTTGTTTATCAGAGGGTTGCCAAGTTTGGACAGTGTTACGGTAGGTGCATGGGTAGCATCAGTGTGGTGGTTGCAACTAGGGCAGGTTGTGTTGTTGACTTGGTTTCTTACGTGATTATAATATTGTAGGGATGGGAAGGTGCTCTTCCTCTTTGGCAATTTCAGGCAGGCATGTCTGAAGTGCTGCGTTGTGTATGTGTTCATGTTCCCTCTAATGTGGCAGGCATGGAGATGGGAGGAGAGAATGAGTGAATGATGTGAGGAGGGTTTGGACTTCTTGTTCCTGGGTGGTTGTGGTTTAGTTATGAGACTGTGGAATGGGTGAATTTTTTTTTTTCTGTGTAGAACTGGGCACCAAGCATGTTTAGGCCTGTCATTAGGGACTATTTTTGTTTCTGTATGCAAGAGACTCATTTAGGTTGAGTAGGTACATGCAGTGATGATGAGGAGTGGTTTGTTTTGCATGAGTTGGAATGTGTCAGCGATGGAGTGAGCTAGTGTTGGATGGCAGACTGGGGTTGTAGTAAAGTGATGAATGGATGCCATCTTGCTGTGGCAAGGTTGCATGTGGTCAAAAGTGAGGCCAGAGTATTGTAGGGGGGGTTTGTTGATTGGATTTATTTTCTTTATAGTGCCAATGTAGCAAAAACCACCAGAGGCATAAGTCTGTGTAATTACTTTTTAGGCAAATACCAGGCTACATTAAAAAAATCATTAAAAAGAAAATAAAGCAAGAAGTAGGCATGCTTCAGATGGAGGCAGACCACATAGCAGCACCAGAGAGCAGGCGACTAAGATGGAAAAGTCAAATAAAATAGAGAAAGTCAGCCTCTTCTAAGGAGTCAATGAATGCACCAGTCTGTGTACAAGAACTGAACACAGAGTACAAGGGACAAGCAGTGGCAACCGAGCTTGTCCCAGTAGTGGGGCAATTAACATGAGGCAAGATCACTTAACAACCAAAATGGGTCAAACAGTCTGTCAGACAATGCAGGCATTGCAGTAAGATGCATCTTTTAAAAAATTTAGGAGCCCATCTGGCAACTGTTTACTTGGGCATAAGTCGCCGTACTCAACACGGCTTACTACTAGGTTATACTAAAAAACAAATAATAGAACAATGTAAATATCAAATAACAATGATAAAAAAGGATAAAGGCTAAAAAATAAAAAAAAAGATCAAAAGGCAAGAAGGAAGCATGCTCCGGTGTAGGGGATAGACCTGACTCACCCAGGGCATGAACATATGACCTAAAACAGTTAAATAAATTGGAGGAGGCCAGCCTCCTCCAAAAGGTTGTATAGTCCACAAGTCTGTGCACAAACACTTCCTGAATACAAGGGACAAGGGGTAGAGACCCCACTTATCTTGGTACCAGGACAAGTAACCCAGCCTGGGATATTTAATACTTGGCTGATCACCACAGGAGCGGCCAGCATGCAAAAGGGCTTGATGATCTAGGAATAGTAGTTATGCCCACGGTGATGAGGTTGCCCGAGAACTCAACGGCCTCATCTACCAACCTAAACAGTCATTTCTTGAAATGTGAAACACTGCACCCGCACCAAGCACCACCAGGGCAGGCTCTCAGTTGACAGTAGCCCTGAAAATGATTACTACCATCGTCATCGACTACCCCCTACCAAAAATCAGGTTGTGCATCCAGAGAACACAAAGATAGATCGAGACAGGAAAATTAAGTTATTCTCGGGCAGTGAACACCTATCTCCAGCTCAAGAACCTGACCCTAGGGATGGATAAAGTAGTCTCCCCTTCAGGTCTCCGAGCAAGAGAAAGGGCTACGGCAACCCTAGAACGATGCGGCGTAATTTCCCAGCATCAAAGTGAGATGACGATGGAATGCAAGCAGAAAAAACAGTATAGCTCCCAGTGCGGTGCAGCTGCACAGCTACTGCCTGACAGGGTGTCTAAAGCGAAGAGAACAGAGACATACCGGGTGTAAATCGACACATTCTCCTGCCAAGCCCCAATCCTGTGATGGTGGGGTCACAAAACCCTTATACCCTAGGAGAGTGGGCAGGGGACACATGCCCAGCATGGTCTCTTGCAAAACAGTATAAGACAAGCCTCCGCAGGTCCACCCAGTTGCTCCGGAGTCTGCGATAAAACAATTGAAGGAATATACCCTCCAGGCCTAGCTCAGAAGAGATGCAGGGGCTCTACGAAGAGAAGACCCTCACGGGAATAGCTGTACGCTTCCCAGAGGTAGAAGTCCAGGCGCTGGTCGCCGGACAATGCGCTGTCGCCTTTGAGTCACCCTGCCTACCACTTAGTATGGGTGTAGGAGCCAAAAGTTGATTAGTGCTGTCCTTATGAGAGGCAGCTTTAGAAACCCCAGAAGATGGCCTAATGACCAACTTCAGGGGTGTTACCTCCTGTGAGTCTAAAGACTTGGGGGAGGCACGCAGCCATTTTGCCTTACAGGAAATGGTCTCGCTGGGGGAAGGAGGGGGAGACGTTTTAGCCAGGGCTGGGTGTGAACCCTTTATGCCATCACCTCTACCAGGGAAGAGCCCAGGGTGGGTAGAACACGCAGAAGGGTTTGGAATGGGCGTGGAGAGGACTGTGCTCATAGGCCTGGAGGCGTCTTTCTTAACATTGAGGCATAAGATGTCCCAGGCAGTGCTGGGTGTGCCAGGACAAAGTCATTAGCCTCGAAAATGAGAGATGATCCTGGGCCTGAATGGCCAGGATTTCCTTCTTGAGGAGATACGCACCACATTTTTTCCAAGAAGCAGGGTGCGGCTCTCATCAATTGGAGCAACTAACGCAGACTTCAGATAACCTTGACTTTGCATATCTACAGGAGCACTTAGTATGGCCAAAGCAGTGGCAGTAGTAGCACTTTGACCGCCCCCCGATCAGCCAGCTCTAAGGTGATGTCTTCTATGGAATAGTCCACAGGTTCCCTCACATAAATCACTCCTTTCACAAAGTTCATGGTAGAGAGCGGCGTCACACTCACTGGTGTGCTATCAAATGTCTGAAGGGCACTAATTATGGTTGCCACTGAGGTATTCAACACATTTGCCAGAAGACTCCCATCGGAGAAACTGGTCACCTTCAGCTCTCCTCTGATAGATCATGTTGCCCTTAGCCAACATGCTTCCCTCTGTGGAGCGAATAACGAGGAAGCGTTTGAAGCCAGCGGGCTACAAAATGCCAGGTAACCTCTAAATGAGGGGGCCCGATGTAGACTCTGCTCTGCGCACTTTTGGTCTTAGTCTGGAACTCCCCACCCGGGGGAGCAATGGGGCCGGACATGCTGATCTTGGCTTGGTTGCTTACCGAAACAGCAGAAGACCCATCCGTCCCCAAGGAAGGAGAGGAGCCCTCGAGTCTTCTTTGTGTTTTTCATCTTCTTGTTCCTTTTCTTTTTAGAAAAGTGAGGAATGAACCCGCTTCTCTCCTCCGCGGGCAGTTGCCCCTAGGACAGATCCTTGTCTGAAATGGAGGTCTTGGCTGTCACAGGGGCACCAGCCAGGGAAGATCCCTCCTCTCCCTGTGGATCCTCAGAGATCTGAGCAATCTAAGGAGAAGCATGCACAGGGGCCAACTCGGCTTCGATACCATGGAAGATTCTACCATCTGGGGCTGGGTCACCTCAGGGACCATGTCCATCTTTTAGGGTCCTCCCTGTGGCCATCCCCCCAAATATATTATGGATCCCTTTCAAGGAACCTTTTTTTCTTGTCTTATGCCAGCGAACCACCACCACTTACTCCTTTAAGGTCGCCTGCCTGCCTGCTTTCTTGGCAGTCCACTTGGAAAATAATGGTGGGACTGCCACTGGAGAGAGGGAGTCGCAAGAGGGCGACTCCAGAGAAGGGGGAGTCCCCTGCACCCGAAGGTATATGAGAGGAGTAAGACTCCTCTCCGGTCAGAGAGTTTTGGAGCGCCCCCTGTGAAAGTATAGGGGGGGGGACCTCCTTTTCTATTTTGGAGCTACCCAAGGGCGGCTCCGACGCTGTGAAGGGGAAAGGAAAGGCGGGTTTTTTTTTTTTATTTACATTGGGCATTGTGATTGATGACCCTATTAGTGATACGGGAAGCAAATGCTAATCACCTCATGCAGTAGCCGGCTCTGTGAGGGGTGAAAATGGGGCCGGCAAAACCAGCTGCCGCCATTTGAGACCACTCCTCCCACCTAGTGACCTGGCAGCCCATTGACATAGCGGCTCCGCCTTAGGCATGGGCAGGGATAAAACAGGTTATTAAAAACCCACCATAGCAGACCAGAGTCCTCTCCCCCCTCGGTCCTTATCCAGGATTTTGGGGTGAGAGGAGGCTGGTCAGTCTACCCTGTGAAATTAGAGGCCAACCAGAGAAAATTGTGGGAGAGGTTGTAAGGAAAGTGAGGAAGTAGGGTAAAAACACATGCTGTCAGAAAGAAGAGGCTAAGCTGGGACCAGACAGGGAGTGGAGTCCTGTCAGCCCCTTGCTGAGCCCCTGCAAGAAGGCAAATCACCGCACCCCTTATACGGTCCCCTCCCCATGCCTGGAACAAAAGCAGAAGTATACACAGAGCCCCAGACCTTCGTTTCAGGCAAGGAAGACATGCCGACTCATCCAAGAGCAATGCCTAAGTGAACTACACAGGGTAATCTCCTGCAGTGAAAGAGATGATGAGAGTTGGTAGATAAAAGATGTTCTTGGAATAAAACAGTGCTTTGGTTCAGGGAAGGATTAATGGATTATGTTATTTTTAGCTCTCCAACAGCAGATGACATCTCTGCTCCTTCTGACAACTTGGGAGAGTAAGGGAGAAAGCTTTGATCCAACAGCCTAAAGGGTGTTATGGGAGGATTAGAAAGAAAAACAGAGAAACAGTAGGGAAAAAGGAGAAAATTAAAATAGAGTGGATGGGGAGAGAAGGGTATGCCAATGATTGTCATACTGATTTCTTATATATTTTATTATCTAGTTGTAGGATCTCATCCAGGATGCGAGGGATGGATGGGAAAACTTACCAAAACCTCATTCACGATTAAAGGAATGAATGCCGCAATTAACTAACACAGTCATCCTGAATTTGAGAAATGGAACCAATCTCCTGATGAGGTATAAAAGTAGCTACCGAACATCAAAACAAGTCATGAGCACACTCACTTTGAGCTTGGATTGAGAACCATGGCAAGAAGATCTAAGAGAGGAAACCAATCCTGAGGCATTTTAACGACAACTAATTCGAGTAATTTTTCACAATTTTTTAATATACATTTCTGAAAAGATACCAAATTTAATGTTAGTAAAGGAAGGAATGATAAAACAAAGAAAATATCAATAAATGATTTTGATTTATAACAAAAAATCAGTTTGTTCCTGATCATTTTTTTTTTACCCCCAATGAGAAATTTCTCTCTATGAATGTCTGCTATTCCAGTCTGCAAAAGTGGCAATGGAAACTAATTCCTACTCAAAATGAGCCACAAAGCCGCAGATGAATGAGTAACCAATTGATTCATCTTATCCTGAGTCTCTAGTGTGAGAATGGATGGACAAATCCATTTTCACATTTCATACCTTTAGAGAAGCTCATATACTTTCCACAGTTACTTATTTTCTGGAACTTTGGTAAAAATTATTCTATCACACTGTCACCTTATTCATGTCAAGTGGTGGAAATAAATGATGGGCTTAGGCACAACTTAATGCAGACTTTTCTTTATTACCAGATTGACAATCTAGTTCTTACTGTAAGCTCACTCCTCAAGGACTATGACCTAGCTGAGTAGAAACACCGCTTCCAACTACAGCCAAGTTAAGCTACAATGGGTGTGGTTAGCCACCAGATGGAGTCAATTCGAGTCAACCTCACAGCGGCTGCCATACACTGTAAAAATCCATGGTTCCGATCTCACATTAACCAACTCCACTAAGATATCCAAGACAAATGAGTGATACAATACCTACCACACTATTTTTCTCTGGATGCACATTCCTATCCAAAAATGACTGGACTCAAGTGTGTCCTCAGGCTGACCAGCAGCCTGCAAGGAAGTGCAACTTTATGTGCCCCAACTTGAGTAGGCACACATTTCCAATAGTGCTTGCAATGCCTTCCCAGCACTGATGCCCAGAAGGATCTGGGTCTATATTATCTTCCATACATTTTCATGTTTCAACACTTTCTTTCCAGATCTCTATAAGCTGAATGGAAGATGTCCTCAATGATTTTCACTTTAAATTTTGGAACAAAATCTGGCTTGTCAACAATATTCAATCTGATTTTTATGCTAGTTTCCTCCAGTCAGAGGACCTCATCCATGATGGGTGGTGGGTGTAATTAACCATCTTAAATAACTAGGGACACAACTGAACACTAATCTCAATTCAAAGGAAAACTTACATGAATTTCAAACTTCCAGCTATTAACTGCTTCATCTGTTAATATTTTAGTAAAAGATATGGTAAGGCCTTCTCTGAAAAATCGCTGACAAGCTTCACTTCTAGTGTCTAGACCTGTAAGAAAGTATTAAGGGTTACACATATGTAGTTTGCAGGGACCATTTCAACTGAAATCAACCTCGGATGTGGATCTTTCTTACGCATACTTTCCCCATCATCATAATTTCCCTGCACTTCCAAAGGGAGGCCTTTACAAAAGCATAAGTCTCACTTGGGTGTACTGTCGTGAGTGAAAGTAAACATATGGATGCATATGAGAATACATTTTGAGGTGGAGTAAGAATGGATGGCAAAAGTAATAAAATAGGATGGCTGATGGGATTCAAATAATAATGAATCTAAATATTGGGAGGGAAGAGCTTATATGGGGAGTGAAAATTTTTAGGAGAAAAAAATCAAGACAAGTGGGTGTGGAAGGAGGAGTACCAGTAACAAGCACAAGTGCGTCAGTGACAAGTGAATATGACCACACATATACAAGAAATGGATGGAGACAGGCCTTGGAACCTAATTACATGCATAATGCCCCCAATGACTTTGCATCAAATTGAAGGACTCACCACTCTAGCAATGATGTGCATCAATGACAGATCGATGGAGTATTAGGGACAGGGAGAGCTTTACTCTCCTAAGCTAGACTTTATTGAAAAATAAAAGTCAATATTGGTGTCAAGGTCTAAGGTATACAAGTAGTTTACACCAGCATGGTAACAACTGACATAGGTTTTCAACAAATTACCTGTACACACACGTGTACAAAATACTCAAAACCACTTCAGACATCAACTACAAAAAGTTGCTTGTTAACCTCCTCAGATACACATATAATATATCACCCTTCCAGGCTCCAACATCAGTCTACCTCTAAGCAGAAGAGATCACCATACTAAACTTATACCTAATACCAGAGTGTTGAGTAATAATAAGCCTTTAGAATTAATAAATTGCTCTATTATGGATATTCAGAGATTTATCAATAATAAAATGAATAAATTTTAATTGCCTGGTCCCAATAGGATCAACCAGACTCTTAAAACTAACTAAATAGTCAAACAACTACCAAAAACCTTTCATTCCTGTCTTGAAACTGGAATTGTCTCTTAAAGATTGGAAACTAGTTAATGTAAATTAATATTAAAAGTATGTGAAGAGTTAGCCAAAAATTAGTGGTCCATATTCTTAACATCAGTTTGGGGGAAAATGCCTGAAAAACTCAATGCAGAGAAAATAATTTAACAGAATTAGATCAAATGGATTATTGTGACTTACAACATGGTTTCAGGAAACATAAATCATGTCTACCTAATCTTCTAGGACTTTGACATTATATAAATTCAATTTTGGATTTCAAGTTTCACATATCATTCAATGAGGTGCCACACAGGAAGTCTAAAATTTGAGCATGAATAATTTTGGGGGAAAAGTAGCATATTGAATTGAAAAATGGCCTGCTGATTGCAGAGGGAGTAGTAGTAATCAATGGCAAGCATTTGGTGGGACATCTCTTACTAGCAAAATTTCTAAGCTGTTCATTCTTGGGAGTTTGTTTTTTTGTTTTTAATTTGCCCATCTGGCAACTGCCTTCAAGGGCATTAGTCACAGAAATTAAAATTCTAACCTAGTCCAAGGCTATTCTAAAATTCACACACACAAGAAAAACAAGAAGGAAGCACATTCCAGTATCAGGGGGAGGCCCACCTCCCCCCTGGCGCAACAAAATACAACCGACAAAAATGAGTCAAATAAAGTGGAAGAGTCCAGCCTTCCCCCCAAAAGTGAGATAGTACACACATCTGTATAAACAAATCATCCCAAGTACAAAGGGCAAGCAGTAGCAACCTCACATCTGAATATAGGGAGAGGTAAAATGCACGAAGATCACCCAGACTGAGTGAGACATTCAACGAGAATATGCCAAACAGCCTGGGAGACAATTCAGATGTCGCAATAAGGTGCAAGTGAGCCCTCCATCAAATGACAGTGCCCCCTGTGAGTGTGGCCATTTTGAAGAAAACAATAAATGACCTGAAGCCATTGCGGCATTGAGGGTTAAGTCCATGGGAAGTCATGGCACAATGGGATGCAGCCATCTCCCATCTTCTTTGCCAAGGAGCCCGGAGGATTGCCCTGATTCATGCCATGTAGTCGAGGTGAGGAAGATCTGGTCACCCAGTCAATAATCTCGCAAAAAAAGATCGAGAGGCATCCAATCGCTCTGAGTGTGTGGAGAGTCTCACTGATATCGTATCGCTGTGCAGTATAATAGACCTTTTCCAGAAAAAAAAGCACTGTGGCATTGCACAGGCTAACCTAACTTAACCAGGAAAAAGGCTAGTATAAAATTTACCAATTTCTCCCCAACAACTTGAAACATAGAAGAAGTTAGAGAGATGGGGCAGAATAATCTCCCTGATTTAAGAAAAGTAAGCACCCTAGCCAGGAAGGATACGGTCTGTCAAGATCCTGTTGAACAAATCTAATAGAAAGGCCATTCCTCGCTTGCCTCAGTTTGAAGCATGGCATAGGGGATAGTGTCCAGACCATGGAGATAAAATCTAGTTAGCGGCCTTCAGCGATATCACGACAGACATTGAATGCTAGCAGAGCAGCATCCCAGCTAGCGAATGCAGTTGCAAACATTTTTTTTTTAAATTTAAAGAGCTCATCTGGCGACTGCCGACTTGGGCATTAGTAGTCGTATTAAAAACTGCCTAGAAGTAGGTGGTTAAAAACCACCATCCCGAACCGGAGCTGAGGGTTTAGGGGACATTGTCCCCTCCCCTCTCAGCCCCGATCTGGGACGGTTGGCTGAGAAGGTCAGCATCTACCTTGTGAAATTAGAGGCTGACCAGAGGAAGTTGTGGGAGAGGTTGTATGAAAAGCGACGAAGTAGAGAAGAAATACAGGCTATCTGAGGGAAGGAAGAGAGGCTAAGCTGGGGCCGGATGGAGCGCTGGATCCAGTCAGCACAGCCTCCAGGATGGCAAGTCACCGCGCCCCTTACGGGGTTTTGACATGGCAGATCAATTACTGGAGCCATATGATCCAAGCCACAAAAGTCATGAATGGTTCAAAAAGTTAGGCCTACACCTTGTGATGCGAATGCTTCTCAACAGTTTTCTAGTGTATAGAAATAAGGTGAATAAAACTATGAAAATTTGAGCTACATTGAGTAGCTAGTTGAAAAACTTTTAGTTTCTCATAATGAAAATGGGAAAAAAATTCTGGATAAGTTTATTGAAAGCAACCCTCGGGCAGGTAGGAAAGAAGTTGTCCATGGACTGATCATCATTCCTCAAACTGAAGGCAGTTCTGTGAAGCAGCCAACAAAACATTGTTATGTTTGTTACCAAACACAAAAACAAACTAGAATGCACTGCATTGGCTGTCCAGATAAACCTGGACTTTGTTCACTAGAAAATTTCAATGATGAAGCTAATTAACGGTAAGTTTAAATATGTAACTATGGTGCTATTCATTTTAAGTTAAATATATATTATTAACAATAATACATTGTAATTTGCTAACTTTTCTATTTTAAAATGTATATTTAAATGATGCACAAAAAAATGTATTACACGACTGCCAGTGTGACACAACACTGTGCACAAGGGATTAAGTAGAGCAGGTCAGCAATGTTGTTACAGTAAACCAGTAAAAGGCTTTGTCAAACATGAAAAATTTCCTAAATTCCTTCTCGTGGTCCATCTTGATCAGATACATTGGAAAGGTTCAGGTCTCATGTCAGGTTATTAATTTTGGCTTGCGTAAATGGCATCAGTTGGTCACCCTCTTCTGGCTTGTATGCATCAAACTCAGCTGTATTGGTAGCGACACTAGCCCCGGAATCAGAGCTAGAACCCATGGGAAAATCAGGTGCAGGAAGAGGAAGATTGGGGCCATGTGGGACTGGTTTTATAGGAGAAGGAACATTGGGTTATTTTACATGGTGCTTGTTCTTGCGATTGATGCCTTCCAAATTTGTCATGTAAAAGTAGCAGCCGGTGACGTAATCTTGGCCTTCCCTCCACACCATTGGGACACTAAATGGCATCTTCTTCCTTTTCTTATTACTCAAATCCTGTAAAATTTCCACACATGTTTTACAGCAAATATGGAGACCAAATGACTTATCCTGGTCTCCTAGTTTCACCCCAAAGTCAGCATGGTATGCCTTTTTCACAAAATCTGTAATTTTTGCTTGATGGTCTGGAAGAGTGACATGTCGGCAGATGTAAAAAAACAAACAAACCCCTATTCAGATGAACTTAATAGGTTGTGTATGGTTACTCATCACTAACTATAACAAAACAGAAGTAATAAATGATTGGATGAGCGCTATTTTGGAATATACGTTCTAATATAAATCGAGCATCTCTTAGAAATCAAACTGACCAAAGAAAACTAATTATAATCTTAAATTCAGGAGCAAAAATGATTCTCAATGAGTTGGAAAACCAATGACCTTTGAAAAAAAGTTTTAAAATGGAGACCAGTGTTGTTATCATATCCTAGTGCTAGGTGATTCCAAGATGGCATGCAGTCCACCATGGGTTGGACTCCTCCTGGTGGAAAGTGTGGGGAGGAAATATTGAGTGGAGAGCAGTAATGATAATAATAAATTATACTAATAATAATTAATACATAATAGTAATAATAATAGTATATCATAATGAATACTAATACTAATATAAAAATCATACAAAATAATAAGATTAATAGTACTAAATAATAAATGATGATAATATACTAATAATAAATGATAATAATATACTACTAATAATAATAATTATAATACAGATCAATACTATTAACAAATAAAATAAAAATCATACTAAACCATAATAAGAATGATAATAATAATGGTAATAGTAATACTAATAAAAAGGTAAAGTAGTGCTGAGTGTGGGAGTGGAGAAAGTGTACCAACAACTTCCACAGGCCCCATGTGTTCGGGGCTTCCTTAATTTGCACTCAGGCCGCAATGAAGTGCAGTCCCTCTAGGTACAAAGTGTCACAGGCTTCACAGGGTACCCAGCTGCAGGCGTTGTTCAACAATGACCCGCACCACTACTCCCCATACATGTGGTCGCCCAGCTTCCCTGACTGCAACCCCCTAGATTATTTTGTGTGGGACAGTGTTGAGAAGGCTGCTCACTACACTTTAGGATCTCTGAGGGCCCCCATTGTGGAGGTAATGTCATCCATTGACAGACTCCCTGACCGGGGCATGCAACCAGTTCAGGTCTCACCTGGAGAAGGTTGTGAAGGCAGATGGTGGTCATTTCTATTTAGGAGTAGTAAATTCTGATGAGAATCTATTGCCTTATTTGGTACCCTTGTTTTCTTTTCCTGTTTACAATTTGTATCGCTTTACCCTAAAGCCCCTCTAAGTACTAGAGTACAAATTCTAACCTCCTCTACATACTAGAGTACAAATTCTAACCCCTTCTACATACTAGAGTACAAATTCTAACGCTTGTGGGGAGAGAGGCCGATTGAGGCAGCAAGCAATGAATGGGCATTATTTGAGTATACCTTTTGAGCAAAGTTGTATTGATGCATCAAGAAGTATTTCCAATTCACACTTGGGGAGAACAGGAACAACCCATCTCTGGCGGTGGATCATCTCATCTAGTCTTGCAAGTGCAGCATGGGGGAAATCAGGCTCTCCCATCTCCTCCCCAACATGAGTCTCATCATTCTCCCCTGCCATCTGAAAATACGCCCATCAGTAAAACATTTATAGAAATAATAGGGCACATCATTTTAAAAAATTTAATTATTTCACAAAGTCAAATTACTTTGGGGCTAGTTTCTATGAGTTTCTAATTGAAATCACTAGTTTCAATTAACTTTTAAACACCAGGTTGGCAAGATTTTAAAAAATGATCAGGCTGTTTAGGCTTATGTAGCCGACATGTTGAGTGCTGGGCAGTTTATATATAAAAAAAATTATATACTACCATAGGAATCTACCATGAAGAGACTAGTTTCAGCCCAAACATTGGTTTTCTATCATTTTCTCTAACTAGTTTCAACTAATTTTCAAATACAAGGTTGGCAAGAATTGATAAGCCTAAACAAATGTTTACTTGGGAATGAGTTATTTGAAGCTTGGCTATTTCTTAAACAGTTCCTATCAGATTAATCTTGCCTATTTTTAGACATTTTCAAATACAGAAAAGATTGTTGTGACAAGTCAAGAAGATTAATATATCGGGAAAAGGAATTATGCGGATGATTGTCCCCAACACAAGAAAATATGGAATATGTGGAAGATGATTCAATACACAGAAAGGGTTGGGTGGGGATGAATGCAAGGCCAGAAAGGAATGGAAGTGGCTAGTGAAAAACAGCAACTCTGCATTAACACAAAAAAAGCTGTTGAAGAACTTGAAGTATGGAGCCCCCTGACCATTACAATGGGGCAATGAGTCTAACATATGTACACAGGCAGTTCCATCCTCATATATAGAGCTGAAAGATGAGGAGAGAAGACTTAAAACTAATTATGCATTCAAAAAATAAATCTTCTGCTTGCCCATTGCTTTTTATAGTCATTTGATCAGTGCATACACTATGTTTCTACAAGCCCCAAACGACAATGCACCTTTTACAAACCACTAGACAAATCCCATCATCCACAATCCCAACAACTCAGCTGCCTGTGGTCTATACAACAGCAGTAAGACACCTTGATCACATGGAATACAAGGACTCACCAACTGAAAACTACAGCTACTCACACAACACAATATCCAACATCTGGAAGAATAGTACAATCATCATAAACCCTAAACCCAATAAAGACCTATACACTGTCCAATCACTTTCCTCTGTATCCCCCCCCCCCAGTCATAACAACATAATTTCAGACCAAAACACTCAAAAACCACTGCTTATAGACTTACCAAAGAATGTCTGAGGGCATTGCTAAAGCACAACCACACTCCTTGTAACACTAGACAAGGCTTTTGATGCCTTCTCTTACCACAACCTAACAAAATATACAACATGCAAAATAACACACACAAACAAAGACAGTTATTCATCTCCTTTAACCCTACCTCAATGAATAGACTAAAAATAGGCCAAACCAAGTTCACCACTACCCACTTTGCCAGCAATACAAGAGAATACAATACACATCTCAGCTAACAATATAGAACACAGCCACACCACACCCAGAATAGATAGCATGATATACAATACATCAATGATATTCAAATAGCATATCACAAAAAATAAATGTACACCTAGACTTAACACCTTCAAATCACTCACACACACAACATTCAGACAAAACAAATACACCAGTGACAGTCTATAACTCAGTAATGGACTATGAGAGCTCTACCTAGATCACTAACCTCTCTCAAAGATCCCCCAATACTCGTAAAACCATTAAAAACAATCACAAGCTGCAAAGCTGCTGCTACTCCTACAGACCACCTACACTCAAACCCAAATCCCCAAGGTCAAATATCACCTAAATGTGAGAGGTAGAAATATTAGCTACAACCTTCATAAAACTGGAACACCCATTCTACTACATGCGGAACTGTTAACTTTCCCACCTCAATCTAGCTTCCAAAAAGATATCCACTTCACCACTATCCATAATTTTCACACAATGCCCTGCTGCATGCTCAACCTCCAGAAATCCACCCCCTTGTGTAACAACAGAGTCCACTTGGACAAGCTGCAGTATGATCATCACCTAGACTCTCAAGCTACCATAAAAGTCTGGAAGGGACAATAACAGATGCCTAGCCAGATTGCAACACTGCAGCCCACACAATAGAATGGAAAACTGTACTGAATACAATCACACCAACAATGCTATACACTCTTTGAAGGCTCTGTGGGAAAACCTAGTACAGGCCACAATTTTCTTCAGGGACTCTGGGGTGGTTGGCAAGTTTTTTTTTGAAAAGAGTATATAATACCAGTACCGTATAGCTAGGCCTATATAATAATAAAATATAATAATATACCAGTATAAAAAAAGATAAAATAATATACGACTCTAAAAATAAATAGAATAATATATGTAAAAATTATACATAAAATATAAACTAAAATGTCATTGGTATGTATTATTCCGCTGGTAGTCAAAGGGTTAAGAAT
Source organism: Ceratothoa steindachneri (assembly GCA_963969495.1). Taxonomy (NCBI): domain Eukaryota; kingdom Metazoa; phylum Arthropoda; class Malacostraca; order Isopoda; family Cymothoidae; genus Ceratothoa; species Ceratothoa steindachneri. The sequence continues at coordinate 75,787,157 of OZ018319.1, forward strand.
CAGCAAAAACAAAAACACATTTTCTTGACTTAGAAGATTATGGAAATGTGCAAAATATATACATATTGTCATGTTGATACACTTCAAGAGAAATGGTTATTCCAGAAGTACACATTCAAATCCCATGTGAGGCTACCACATGAATTGTAACATACCTGGTTTGGAGGATTAGGGGGATCCTCATGAGGGTCTTGTGAGGTTATCATAGCAATGGTCATGGTAGTAGGAGATTATATCTTCCTCCTTACCCAAAATCAGAGCCACTACTCGCAGTACTCACCAACATCCACAATAACTATGCTGGAGAGGAAAAAGAAATTAGTACCAGAAGTGTGATTAATATAACACAGCATAAATATGGCTACCTCCATCTTTTTTAGTACTTATGACTAAGATATCAGAACTTTTAGAACTCGCGAATACATTTACACAGTGGGAGAATAGCAAGAATATCTTCTAGCAGCACAGAAGTGATAGCATTGATGCTCAGGGCAAGGACTGTGACACCGACGACACTTCCCTGTGAGACACGCTGTTCCTGCTCCATTGGGCCAGAGAGTGCTCCCCTCCACCCATACACGGAATAGACAATATCGCAAGAATTCAGATATAAAGATTGGGAGGCAACCCCTCTCCCCCATCGTATGGAGCATCCATGCAATATTATAGGCCTTCTCCAGATCCAAAAACACCATGGCAGTCTATGAAGGAAGGCCTCGCAGATGGCATTTTCCATTCGGAGGAGAGCATCCAATGTGGAGTGGAACTTTCAAAAGCTGCAGTGTGCGGAAGACAGGTGGCCTCCACTGTCCAGTAAAAAAGCTAATCTAACATTTACCAATTTGCACAGGCAGGAGGTTATAGAGATTGGGTGTGATGAGTAAACTCATCCACATTTAGGACTCCTATCTCAGGTTCATCAATCAGGTAGGCAAGGACCTGCCCTCTGGGTTTTATCAAGTATTGTCCTCAGAGGGGGTGTCTACTATTCAAATCCTTTCCTTAAGCAAGAGAAAGGGCCTCGGCAAACATGCCACGACCAGGTGGAAGTCACCTGCATCAAAGTCAGCTGACAGTGAAATGTATGCAGAAATACCAGTATACCTCTTATCCAGGTGCAACTGCACAGCTATTGTCTAAAAGGAGGCCCACTGGGCAGGGGGCACATACCCAGCATGGTCACCTGCAAAAAAGGAAAACAGGAGTAAACAAACCTCTGCAGCAACTGCCAGTTGACTGGAATCCGCATCAATTCCATTGAAGAAATATGCCCTCCAAGTCTAGATCAGAAGAGACTCGGGGAGGGCCCTTTTCAAAGAGAAGACCCTCACAGGAATAGCCAAATGCTTCCCAGAGGCAGAACTCTGGGTGCTGTTGGCCAAACAATGCACCGTCGATTTTAAGGACTTATCAGGAAAGGTTGAGGCTATACATGGGTCTTTTCCTCCCTCATCCTCAAAACCTTAAATGGGTGAGTCCCTCCTTTGGTGGATCTACCATCTTTGAGTCACCTAGTCTAGCAGTGGGTGTGGGTGTAAGAGCTGAAGTTCCTTTGGTGCTGTCCTCCTTTCAGGGAGCAGCTTTAGGAACTGTGGAAGAGGGCCTCACGAACAACTTCAGGGGTGATGCCTCCTGTGAGTCTAACTACTCGGTGGAGACACACAGCCATTACACCTTAGGCAAAACAATGATGCTGGTGGGAGGAACCGGAACTGGGTGTGAACCCTTTGCGGCACCAGCTGTTCCAGGGGAACACCTAGGGTAGGTAAATGCACCGAAAGGTTCCAAATGGGCATGGAAATGACTGTGCTAGTAGTCCTTGAGGCACCAGGAGTAAAGGGTGTCTTTTTTAACAATGAGGCATAAGATGACCCTGGCAGAATTGTGCACACCAGGATAAAGTCTTTCGCCTTGCATTTTTTTTTTTAAGGGGCTATCTGGCGACTGCCGACTTAGGCATAAGTTGCCGTAAACAAACAGCCTAGTTCTAGGCTACTTTAAAAAATTGAACAGGAAACAATAAAAAGAAATAAAAATAACAATAACAAAGCAATAACAAAAACAACAACAATTAAACCGGGTTAAATGAAAGGGAGAAGGCCGGCCTCCCCCAAAAAGTCAATAAGTCCACCAGTCAAAGTACACGCACTCGTCCCGAGTACAAGGGACAGGCGGTAGCGACCCCGCCCATCCCGGTACCGGGACAGGTGTCGTGCGCGAAGATCACCCAGACTGGGACATTCGATAAGAATGTGCCGAACAGTGTGGGGGACGACGCAGTCGTTGCAATAGGGCGCAGGCGAGCGCTCCATCAAATAGCGATGCGTCACACGAGTGTGCCCGATTCGGAGACGACAGAAAGCAACCTGAAGCCGCCGCGGCATTGGGGGATAGGTCCATGGGAACAGTCGCGGCGCAATGGCACGCAACTTTAAGTTCGCTTCGACCGTCTCCCATCTTCTTTGCCAAGCAGTCCGAAGAGCTGCCCGTATTCCTGCCATGTAGTCAGTGTGAGGAAGAGCGAAACGCTGGTCCGGTCGCAGAGTCCTCGCGGAATCTTTGGCGCCCTCATCGTCGCGCTCATTCCCCGCAATTCCTGCATGTCCAGGAACCCAGCAGAAGATAATCTCGAAATCTGCCCGGCTCGCCAAAACCGTGGCGTCACGGATATCGCGAACCAGGGGATGCGGACATTCCAATGCCCCGAGAGCACTCAGGGCGGTTTGTCAGTCGCTATAAATCACAATCAGGTCGCCGAACAGGGCGCATCGCGTTTATCTCCCGTACCGAGTGGTGTATTGCCACCAGCTCGGCCATGAAGACAGACGCAGCAGCGCCTGTCAGAGCCCCGCTGACTTCAAAGAGGAAACACGGCGTGGAACCCGACCCCATCTTGGGACTTGGAGCCATCGGTATACACTGGCACGGTTCCAGCGCGACACGAGGTGTGCTCCAAAAAGGTCGAACGCAATACTCCCGGCGCTGTACAAGCTTTGGGAGCAGAGGCGTGGCAACAAATAGCCAAATGTGGTACCCTCCAGGGTGGCGTCCTGGGCAGAACCAGATGCGCCACCGGCCCGAGAGCTATACTTAGCTCTCTAAGAAGTTTCCTGGCCCTAAACCCAAAGGGGTTAGGGTATGACTGGCGTCTCTCGGCGGCATAGTCACCGTCGAGATCAGCTGCGGATGCAGTGAGAGCTGTTGGCAACTGAGGAAGGCGCCGGGCTCGCGCGTACAGGCGAGTGATGCCCTGCACGCGGCGCAGAGCGAGTGGCATCTCCCCAGCATCGACCAACAGGCTCTCAATGCGGGAAGTGCGGAATGCACTGGTCACAAGGCAAAGGCCGGTGTGGTGGATCGAGTTCACCTTCCGCAATAAACGCTCGGTTGCATAAGAATAAAACTCACATCTGTAGTCGAGCTTCAAACGAACAAAAGATCGATAAAAAAGTAGGGCAGTAGCCCTATCAGCGTCCCAAGCGCTGAACGTCACTGAACGGAGAATATCCATGGCGCGGGTACAAGAGATCCTAAGGCTGCAAATATGAGCCTCCCAGGTCAGGCATCGGTCGAATACAAGACCAAGGAAACCATGCGATTCAACCACTTCCAGGCGCACCCCATTAAGAAACATTTTTTTTATTATTAAAGAGCTCATCTGGCGACTGCCTACTTGGGCATTAGTCGCCGTATTAAAAACTGGCCTATAACTAGGCTACTTTTAAGATAAAATTGGGATAACCCCTCCCACCCAAAAAAAAGGGAAAGGGAAGTGAGCAGTAAGCAAGCTCCTGCGTCGGGGGGAGGTCCCCCTATCGCAGGAACGTGTGACCTATAAGAGGAAAGGAAAAAAAAAAACCCTGCTTAAATAATAGGAAGAAGGCCGGCCTCCCCCCAAAAGTCAACAAGTCCACCAGTCAATGTGCACGCACTCGTCCCGAGTACAAAGGACAAGCGGTAGCGACCCCGCCCATCCCGGGAACGGGACAGGTAACGTAGGCGAAGATCACCCAGACTGGGACATTCGACAAGAATGTGCCAAACACTCTGGGGGACGAGGCAGTCGTCGCAATAGGGCACAGGCGAGCGCTCCATCACATAGCGATGCGTCACACGAATGTGTCCGATTCGGAGACGACAGAAAGCGACCTGAATCCGTCGCGGCCTTGGGGGATAGGTCCATGGGAACAGTCGCGGCGCAATGACACGCAACTTTAAGTTCTCTACGACCGTCTCCAATCTTCTTTGCCAAGCAGTACGAAGAGCTGCCCGTATTCCTGTCATGTAGTCGATGTGAGGAAGAGCGAAACGCTGAACCGGCGCAGAGTCCTCGCGGACTCTTTGGCGCGTCATTCCCCGCAATTCCTACATGTCCAGGAACCCAGCAGAAGATAATCTCGAAATCCGCCGGCTCGCCATAACCATGGCGTCACGGATATCGCGAACCAGGGGATGCGGAGATTCCAATGCCCCAAGAGCACTCAGGGCGCTTTGTGAGTCGCTATAGATCACAATCCGGTCTCCGAACCGGGCACGTCGCGTAATCTCCCGTACCGAGTGGTGTATTGCCACAAGCTAGGCCATGAAGACAGATGCAGCGCCTGGCAGAGCCCCGCTGACTTCAAACAGAGGGGATACGGAAAGGAAGTCAACCCCCTCTTGGGACTTGGAGCCATCGGTATACACTGGCACGGTTCCAGCGCGACACGAGGTGTGCTCCAAAAAGGTCGAACGCAATACTCCCGGCGCTGTACAAGCTTTGGGAGCAGAGGCGTGGCAACAAATAGCCAAATGTGGTACCCTCCAGGGTGGCGTCCTGGGCAGAACCAGATGCGCCACCGGCCCGAGAGCTATACTTAGCGCTCTAAGAAGTTTCCTGGCCCTAAACCCAAAGGGCTTAGGGTATGACTGGCGTCTCTCGGCGGCATAGGCACCATCGAGATAAGCTGCGGATGAAGTGAGAGCTTTTGGCGACTGAGGGAGGCGCCGGGCTCGCGCGTACAGGCGAGTGATGCACTGTACGCGGCGCAGAGCGAGTGGCATCTCCCCAGCATCGACCAACAGGCTCTCAATGGGAGAAGTGCGGAAGGCACCGGACGCAAGGAGAAGGCCGGTGTGGTGGATCGAATCCACCTTCCGCAATAAACGCTCGGCTGCAGATGCATAAAACTCGCATCCGTAGTCGAGCTTCGAATGAACAAAGGATCGATAAAAAAGTAGGGCAGTAGCCCCCTGCGCTGAACTTTACGGAACAGAGAATGTCCATGGCGCGGGTACAAGAGACCATAAGGTTGCGAATATGAGCCTCCCAGGTGAGGCGTCGGTCGAATACAAGACCAAGGAAACGGTGCGACTCCACCACATCAAGAAACAAATCTGGGTCGGGGTGAAGCCGTGGATGGCGGCAGAAGTGCACCACCTTAGTGTTGGCCAAAGAAAACCGAAACCTGTGCGCTTCGGCATAGCGAGAGACGCGGTTCAATACCTGTTGGAGTCGACGCTCCAGAGTTGGCATCTGGGCCGCGCCAAAAGAGATCGAAAGGTCGTTCACGTAGTGCGTAGCGAGAACATCTTCCGGCAGCACCGAGGTGATGCCGTTGATGCTCAGATCAAAGAGTGTACCACTGAGGACACTTCCCTGCGAGAGCGGAGCGCAACTCACTCACAGTAAACTTGTCGTTGAAGGGTTCTCCACCTCGGGAGGTAAAGTCCAGCCGGCGGGCATCCGCGACATCACGACGTGCATTGAATGCTGGCAAAGCAGCATCCCGGCTAGAGAATGCGGAAAAAGCGGTCGCTAAGGATTCCGCCACGGACGCGGGGTCCGAGATTGCGGTCCTATTCTCCTGGAGAACGGGAAGGGGGTCCTGCGAGAACTTGCCCCGAATCCTTTTGACTCGCTTCCACACCTCAGCTAAAGGAGTCTTCCAGGTAAGTGAGCGGCGGGCGTGCTTCCTAATATACCGGAACCTAGCCCTAGCCCGACGAAATTCAGCCAGAGTGAAATCGTTCAGGCGGCGCTTATAGCGCATGTAGGCATAACGCTTCTGTTTGAGGGCCGTCTCACACTCGGCCGACCACCATGGGAGTGGTGGGCGTGCAAAACGGCCAGACGTCCTAGGAATAGTAGTCAGGCCCACGGCGATGAGGTTGCCGGAGAAGAACTCAACGGCCTCATCTACCGACCTAAACTCCTCGACTGAGATAGAGAATTCAGTCATTTCCTGAAATGCAGGCCACCGCACCCGCGCCAAGCACCACCGAGGTGGTCTCTCAGGCGGCAGTTGCCCTGAAAATGATATTTGAATGGGAAAGTGATCACTAGCATTGAGGTCATCGACCACCCCCCAATCAAAATCAGGCTGTGCATCCGAAGAGCACAAAGATAGGTCAAGGCAAGAAAATGAAGCGGTTCTCGGACAGTGATGCGTAAACTCATCCACGTTTAGGACACCCATCTCAAGCTCTTCGATCAGATAGGCAAGGACTTGTCCCCTGGGATTTATGGAGTAATCTCCTCAGAGAGGATGCCTGCCTATCAGATCTCCAAGCAAGAGATAGGGCCTCTGCAACCGTGCCACGACGCAGCGGAAGTCCCCCGCGTCGAAGTCAGCTGACAGGGGAATGTACGCAGAAATGATAGTATACCTCCTATCCAGGTGCAGTTGCACAGCCACTGCCTGAAAGGAGGTATCTAAAGATCAAGGAAGAACAGAGACATCATGCCAGGTGTAAACCGCGCAACTCCCAGCCCAGCCATTCCACGGTGGTGGGGTCGCAAGACCCTAGCATGGTCTCCTGTAGAAAAGTAGCTAACGGGACGAAACGAGTCTCCGCAGTTCCTCCCAGTTGGCCCGGAGTCCACAGCAATTCCATTGACGGAATATGCCCTCCAGGCCAAGCTCGGAGCAGACGCGGGGTCCTCCTCGAACAGAAGACCCTCACGGAAATGGCCGTACGCCACCCGGCGGCAGAACCCCAAGCGCTGTTGGCCTGAAAAAGCGCTGTCGCCTTTGAGGACTTATTTTGGTAGGTTGGGCTCGCCATGCGAGTCTTTTTCTCCCTCCGCCTCGAACCCTTAGACAGGCGTTGCGGCTTCGGAGGCGGGGGGGCCCTCTTTTCAAGGAACCACCGTCTTCAAGCCACTCGCTCCACCTCTAGGCGTGGGTGAAGGAGCCCAAGCTCCTTTGTTGCTGTCCTCCTTTCGGTGGACAGCTTTAGGAACCCCGGAAGATGGCTTAGTGACCAACTTCAGGGGTGTTGCCTCCTGTGAGTCTAACGACTCGGTGGAGGCGCGTGGCCATTTCGCCTTATGGGAAACGGTCACGCTGGCGGAAGAGTGGGGAGCCCTGGTTTTAGCCGGGGCTGGCTATGAACCCTTTTTGCCACCAGCTTTACCAGGGGAGCGCCCGGGTTGAGAAGAGCCCACAGAAGGGCTCCGAATGGGCATGGAAACAACCGTGCTTGTTGGCCTGGATGGGCCAGGAGCAGAGGGTGCCTTTCTAACTATTGAGGCATATGACATGCAAGGCAGAGCCGGGCGCGCCAGCACCAAGTCCTTAGCCTCACATAATGAGAGTCGATCCTGGGCCTGAACAGCCAGGATTTCTTTGTCAAGGAGATAAGCACCACATTGCTTCGAAGAAGCGGGGTGCGGCTCTCGGCAATTGACACACTTGGCCACACATGATTTACACTTATCGTGTGCGGCCTTGGAGCAATTTACACAGACTTTGAGTGACCACGACTTTGCATGTCTACAAGAACAATTTGTATGGCCGAGGCGGTGACAGTAATAGCACCACAGCGGCAGTGGGAGTGGCACGAATACCTTCACGCGGTAGCGGTACCAACCGGCACGCACTGACGCACGGAGCTTGTCACAGTCGAATGTGACGAAGAGTGTAGGGGTGGGTCTCGAGGCCCCTCCCTGTTTTCTCATCCCACGTTCGACCTTGACCGCCCCATGGTCGGCCAGCTCTAGGGTGATGTCCTCTGGAGTAGTCAACAAGTTTCCTAGCATAAACTACTACTTTCACAAAGTTCATGGTAGAGTGCGGCGTCACACTCACCGGGGTGCCATGAAGTGTCCGAAGAACACTTATCTCTGACGCCTCAGCGGGATTCGCCACATTCGCCAGAAGGCTCCCATCCGAGAAATGGGTCACCTTTGGCTCTCTACCAATTGCACTAGCTAATGCTCTCCTCTGATGGATCATGTTGCCGTTAGCCAACATGCTGCCATCAGTGGAGTGAATAACGAGGAAGCGTTTGAAGCCAGCAGGCTTGAAAACACCAGGTAACCTCTGAATTAGGGGCCCCGATGTTATCAAGGCTCTGCCTTGTGGACTCTTGTTCTTTGTAACAGTTACGGGCTCCGCACACGGGCAGGTAGAGGGGCCGGATGTGCCCATCTTGGCTTGGTCACTTGACAAAGTGGCAGCAGACCCATCAATCCCCGCGGATGGAGAGGAGCCCCGAGTCTTCTTACTCTTTTTTTCATTTTCTTTTTTGGAGAGGAGGGCGGGGAATGAACCCGCTTCTCACCTCCGCAGGTAGGAGCCCCTAGGCCAGATGGATCGGCCTCAGCTAGGTTTTTCTCTGAAGTGGAGAAGGTCCTGGTGGTTGCATGGGCACCAGTTCGAGATCACTCCCCTCCTTGTACTGTCTTGGAGACCCCAGCCGTTTGAGGAGGACCTTGCATAGGGGCATATTCGGGTTCAGGCCTTCCCCCCATGGAAGGCCCTACCGTCTGAGGCTGGGTTTCCTGAAGGACAATGTCTATCTCAGGAGGGGGCTTCAGTTGGCCATCCCCTCCCAGGAAATGGCAGGTTCCGTTCGCAGTGTCACCAGTCATGTGTGGAGAGGCACAAGCCTTGACCCCGGCAAGGTTCAATATTCTTGCCAGCAGGTCTTTTGAGGGAAGCGACCAAAGGGGCCTATCTTCCCTCTCCCCCCTAAGGGGGTTTGATCTACCGAGCCGCTTACACGAGGGGCAGTCGGCAATGGGCTGTCTGCTGGCTTTCTTGGCAGTCCCCTTAGGAAGAAAAGGAGGGACTGCCGCTGGAAATAGGGAGGTACCCGAAAGCACCTCCAGAAGGGGGTGAGGGGGAGTCCCCTTCACCCGTAGGCGTAGGAGAGGAGTAAGCCTCCTCTCCGGTTAAAGAAATATGGAGGGTCCCCTGTGCAAGCACAGGGAGGGGGGGATCTCCATTTTTTCAGTGGAGCTGCCCGAGGGCGGCTCCGTCGGTGTACAAGGGGGAATGGGGAGAGATTGGGGGGGGGGGTATTTGCATCCATGGGCATGGCGACCCTCTTTTTTTTATATGGGACGCAATAGCTCACCACCTCTCGCAGTTGCCCGCACTGCAAGAGGTGCTTACAGGCCTGGCAGAGCGTAAAACTGAGTGTGAAGAAGAAAGGAAAAAGGATGTGAGGAAGGTATGGGTGGGGATTAAGCAGGTTGATAAAAAAAAAACATCCCGAACCGGAGCTCAGGGGTTAGGGAACGTTGTCCCCTCCCCCCTCAGCCCCAATCCAGGACAGTTGGCTGAGAAGAAGGTCAGTATATACCCTGTGAAATTAGAGGCTGACCAGAGAAAATTGTGGGAGAGGTTGTATGAAAAGTGAGGAAACAAGTGTTTTGAAGGAAGGAGAAGAGGCTAAGCTGGGGTCGGATGGGGCGCTGAGTCCCGTCAGCATGGCTAATCGCTGGGGGTGCAGGACATTAGGGGGCATGGACTGATGGACCCTGCTATCCCTTGCCCCCCCCCCCCTAAGAGGTTTGGAGGCTTGGCCCAATGGATTTCCCTGTGAAAGTAAAGGATAGACTGTCGCTGCAAACTAGATGGAGTTGCGTAAGGGCACCTTCAGAGAATAGGGTGAGGGGGCGGGGGTCCACCACACCTATATGCCTAGGAGCAGAGTTAGCAAAGAATAAAAAAAACTCCAGCCCCCACCCCTAAACTGGGATAAAAAAACATGAGGGGGGGTCAAGAAATGAACGCTGCTTATTCATTTATTCAAAATGCATATTTATGTTATAATTTCAAAAAATATGTAGCAAATTAAGGTTATTTCTCTGATACTGACTCATAATTCATCTCTCCTTCTACAGGTTATAGCTATCATAGGTACCCACAATTCTCGATCAGTGATCTGTTCCTACTATAATATAAATATTAAACTAATATTATAAAAACAGAGCTGGCTATTCTTTTTGTATGTATGTTATTCTACTGCTTGTAACGTTTGTTTTTAGAAAAAAACTGATATTTTAAAAAACCTAGAATAAAACTTGGGGGATTTTTTGTGGGGGGTGGGGCAACTGTGGCTAGGAGAGGAGCATGCCTCCTCTCTGGTAGAAGAGGTTTGGTCCGAAAAGAAAAGTCCAGTGGGGAAACAAGGGTCAGGGTCTATTTTCTTTTTTTATTGATTTGCTTGGGGACCCTATTATTATCACGGGATGCAAAAAGCTAATCAGCCAGCACAGTAGCCCACTCTGCGAGGGTTGAATACGAGGCTGGCAAAGCTGGTTGCCACCATTAGAGGCCACTCCCGCACAGTGCCAGGCAGCCCCATCAGCTCCACCTTAGGCTGGGTATAAAAAAAATATCAGTTAAAAGACAGGGTATGCGAGGAAAGTGAGGATGGGGATGAGACAGGTTAACCCCTCCCCCTAACCAGAACTCAGGAGGAGGGGTGTTTCCCCTCCCAGCACCAATCCAGGATGGCTGGAGGTGGGTGGGATAACCAAAGAAAGTTATGGGAGAGGTTGTAGCAGGAAGCAGGGTAAGAATACAGGGTATCATAAAGAAGAGGCTAAGCTGTGGCCTGTCAGCAAGGCAGCCAGGAACACAAATAGCCATGCCCCTTATGGGGTAGGCCAGGTGGGTGCACTGACACTCCAGGTACTGTGTGTGACAGGCTATTCCCCTCCATGCAGGATATATTTTGGAAAGGCCCCTGGGGCATTCCATGACAAACAAACAAAATTTTTGACATTTTGAAGCTTCAAGTCTTGGATTTTGCTGTAACTTGGCTATCTAAGAGTGTTTATTATGCCGATTTCAATGGTGCAACTCTTATTCCTCTACGCTCAACAGTTCTTGAGATACAGATGTACCCATTTCTGGAGAGGACTGTGAGGTCCCACACTTTGGAGGGCTATATCTCAGAACCTTTAAGGTAAATCCCACAATATTATATATTGTTGAAACCAGCTTGAAAAGCTCTTTCAAATGCCGTAAAGTACGAAACTTTTGAACATACTAAGAAAAAAAGTTATTCAAAAAAGTATTTTTCAGCAGCCAGTACAATTAATTTTTCCCCCAAAATTCTCATTTTTAATTTTAAACATATATGTGCAAATTCTTTAAATAAAATCAATGGGCACTCAATGTGAACATTTTCAAAAATGACTAAGAACCACTAAAAAAAGATATTCAAAAAAATATATAAGACAAAAGTTTGAAAGATATTAGAAAAATTCCAAGTGCTTTATTAAAAGGAATAAAGGAAAATGGTAGAAATTTAAAAGAAGAAACCCTCCTGTGCACTAGATGCCAAAAAATTATTGCAACTGATCCTCTAAAAATATTGGAAGATCAAGAAACTTTGCCCAGAAGTGAGACCAACTCTTCTTCGAATACACCATTGGAACAGAGTATTTGTGATGTAGAAAAAGTAGATGAATCCTTTGAAGATTGCAGCCCTGTGAAGGCTGAAAGTTTAGCAAGTGCTCTTAAGAATTTAAATGTTACTCCTTTGAAAAAATGTAAGTACCTACCTATGATGTATAATAAATGTGTTCTTGTATATGTAGGTAAATACATCATGCTTAGTTTGTAATATAGGTACTTATCTATATTCCAACATATTACCTAGTTTATATTTACTGATCATTAATGCTTAATGAAAATAAAAATGTACATCTTCACAATTTTCTAGTTTTTTTTTTTTTATAGGTAGGTAGCTAACTAAAATAAAGTTTCATTTTTAACATTTTTTTTTAAAACTGGATCGGCATTTCAGAGGAAAGCAGAGAAAACTTTTGAAAAGTCCACAAGATCTCTGAAAAGGAAATTAGAGGATTCATATGAAGTTTCTCTACCAGGCCAAAAAAAAATGATAAACTGATATTGAAATGAAAAAGTAAGTGCAACCTATACATAAATACTTTTAAAACTTGTACTTAATATTTTTAAACGGTTTATTCTCCTTATGATAAAATATTTTTTTCAAATGTTGTAAGTATAGGCACTACTTAATAAAAGCTAAAAATTATTTTTCAGATTACAAGACAAATTACTACCATAAATCATCCATGAATTTCATTCATTTAACATTATCTCCATTCACTATAAAAAAAAAACTGCAAGGTTTTTGTCCTATCTCAGTAATTAGTCAAAAAAAAAGTAACAAGGAGTAACAAGGAAAGGAAGTACCCTAAGAGACCTTACGGTCTCCCAGAAGAACTTCCAAAAGTATCTAAGAGTAGGGTAGTGAGTGAACTCTGCTACTAAATAATATGTAAGAAGTTTTTATGAATCTGAAGATGTTAGTAGGTTATGTCCAGGTAAAGCAGACTACTTAAGCGTTAAAATTTAGCGCTTAATACTCCTAAATCTAAAAGAAGCTTTTGAACTTTTTAAAACTTCTTGTTCTGAAGATCATAAAATTGGATTTTCTACCTTTGCAAGTATTTGGCCTCAATATTGTGTATTGGCTGGAGCATCAGGAACTCATTCAGTATACATTTGTACATACCATCAGAATTCTAAGCTACAAATTTCAGCTTTAGGTTCCAAATATGTAAATTATAAACTGCTTATGGAGAAAGCTGTTTGCAGTGTCAAAAATAGAGAATGCATGATGCAGCTTTGCAATCAATGTCCCAAAGAGGAAAGAGTTAAAAGTTTTCTTCCAAGTTTCAATGAAATTGAATCTCTTAACTTACAAATAATGAATCTTTTGGTCAATACACAAATTCCTTGCGCGACAAAATTATAAAACTCACTCGCTATCATTATGTGGCAAAATCCCAGTGATTACTTCAAAGAATTGAAACATAATCTCAAGAATGATGAGGTAGTCATTCTTGGAGATTTTTCTGAGAATTATAGTTTCATTGTACAAGATGAAGATGAGGCCCAGAGCTTTCATTGGGAGAATTCCCAAGCCACCGTGTATCCATTTGTAATGTATTTAAAAAAAAAATGGTGTATCTATTTGTAATGTATTTAAAAAAAAATGATCAATTATGCCATATAAGTTTTTGTTTTTTGTCCCCTGTACTAAAACATAATACTGTTATGGTATACAGTTTTTTGGAAGAAACTTATACCTGAAATTAAAAATTATGCTCAAATTTAAATAAAATATACCATTTTACAGATGGATGTGTGGGCAGTACAAAAACAAATTAAATTTTATGAATATAACCTACCATTTTGAAGATTTGGGAGTAATATGTGAGTGGCATTTCCAAATATAATCCTCCTGTGATGATATTGGAGCAATTTTCAAGAGATGTGTGTGTAAAGCTAGTTTACAAAGAACCTTTTGTAATCAAATTTTAAATACTGAAGATATGTTTAAGTTTTGTGGAGAAAACTTAGGTAAAAGCATAAACTTTTTTTTATATAGATCACAATGAAGTTGAAATAAAAGAATTTTTTAAAAGACAGATTTACAAAGGTGAGTACACTAGCAGGTACACAAAAGTTTCACCGATTTGTACCATTAGAAATTGGAAAATTAATGGATTATGAAAGATCATTTGATGAGATTAGATTTGAAAAAATTTAAATAACCAAATAATTGAAAACATTAAAAACATAGCTCCACAAATTCTATGCCTTCATAATGATATTAAGTGGGTTGGGATAGTCATGGTTTGTTCACTATTATTTACTAAAAGAAAAGTAATTTACTTAGAATGGCTTTTAATTAAAAATAATATTTAACTTTATTATTTAATAAATTTAGTAGTTAGGTACCTACCTACCAGTTACATTATTTATAATTAAGTAGGTGTTTACAATTAAGATATGAAAATTTTGAAATTTACTCATTTACATATTACATATACTAAAATACTATATATATGCTAAAATAAAATTATAAATATTATGAGTGAAGTAGATACTTATTTCTACCTTAAAATGCAGATTTACAAAATTTATACTAAAAATAAAAAAAACTTTTTTTTTTCAGTGATTTTTGAAAATATTCACATAGAGTGCACATTGATTTTATTTAAAGAATTTGTTTAAAATTAAAAATGAGAAAAAAAAAATTTAAATTCATTGTACTGAAGGGGTGGGGGCTGCTGAAAAATACTTTTGAATAATTTTATGTAGTATTGTTCAAAAGATTAGTACGAGGGGCGGTCAATAAGTTTTGCAATTTGGATACAAGGAAACGAGATATGAGGAAAAGTGTTTTATTATTTTTCAATATAACTACCCTCGACTTCAATGCACTTGCGCCACTTGTCCCTGAGGCTTCGAATTCCCGACAACCAGAAATCTCCCGACTGCTGTTCAATCCATTCCTGGACGGCGAGCTGGACATCTTCATCGTCCCCAAACCGGCGTGCGTCCACCCAGTGCAGCCTTGAGCTGGTGGAATATAAAGTAGTCGCTAGGGGCCAGATCTGGACTGTAGGGGGCATGGTTGAGCTCCTCGAATCCGCACTTGCGCAGGGCACCTTGTGCAACTCTGGCCTTGTGGACTTTGACAACGTTGAAGTCGATCATGGGGCGTGAGGTTTCTAGGGACCCAACTGGGTGGATGATGTTCATAACACTTCCATGTGATATTCCAAGTTCTCGCTCGATTTCTTCGACCTACACCCGCCGATTTTCGAGAATCATCCTCTCCACACGGGCCACATTGTCCTCATTGGTCACATCTGATGGGCATCCTGGACAGGGGTCAGCTTCAAGGGACTCACAACCATGGTGGAACTCCCTATTCCAGTGAGCAATGGTTGCATAGGAAGGGACGGTGTCGGTGTACACTGAAACCATGCGTTCATGGATCTCCTTTGCATTCTTGCCTTCCTTGGGTCAAAAATTATATCACTGTGCGGTGCTCAACCTTCTCCATTGTTGGAAAAATTTGTGACTGATGATCTGCGATCAGCTACTGCTTCTTAAATAGACGAGGCAGGAGCGTGCGGCTACAGGTCCTGACTTGTCATAACTTGTCCTAACACCCACACAAACAGCCATCCCCCTTCCTCTGTTTTGCCCTACCGATTCGCAAAACTTATTGACCACCCCTCGTACTTTACAGCATTTGAAAGAGCTTTTCAAGCTGATATATAATATTATGGGGTTTACCTTGAAAGTTTCTGAGATATAGCCCTCCAAAGTGTGAGACCCCACAGCCCTGTCCAGAAATTAACACACCTATATCTTGAGAACCGTTGAACGTAGAGAAATAAGAGTTGCACCATTGGAATCAGCATCAAAAACTCTGTTAGATAACAAAATTTGCACAAAATCTCAGACATGATGGTTCTGACCACTGATTGATCTAACATGGAATGCACCCCCTGGGAAAGAATAGGAGGTGCACCTTCACTTGAGATGGAGCTGCCCTATAATGGCTTTGAAGATAAGAAAAGAGAACCCCCTTTGCCAGTTATAAATGGGGGATGGGGGGAGAGGAGCTCCTCTGGAAGTTGAAGGGGTGCAAGTTACCTTGTCTTATCTAGCACCTAGAGGGGAGGGGGGGGGCAAGGAGACGCTTGGAGCCAGATCTCCCTAGGTTTCTGAGTGCAGAAGTTTCCTATACTTGTGGCCATAGATTTGAAAGTGAAAATAAAAATATGGAAAAAATATACCATGACTTCCCAATCCCTTGGGAGGAATAAGGAAAAATCCCCATAGGATCAGAAACATCCAAGAATGTAATCCTTTACAGACACTACAACTTTTTCCTTGCCACTTAAAGCAATTAGGGATGGGTGTAGCATAGCTACCTCATACTCATATCTACAGTGGAAGCAGGGAACAAAGCCACAACCCAGCATACTATGCACCTAGTACCTCCCACAGCCATTGGGCTTTTGGCCTTCACAGCAGTTAAAAGACCACATGGTGTAGTGTACCATTTGGCCAGGTTCTGGTAAGAAGCCAAAAGGAAACCAAGCAACCAGAAGCTCTCTGGAAGTATGAGGAAAAGTTATGAATTGTTATGTAATAAAGAAGGATAGGTGAGTCCACAAAGGAGTAAGGTAGGTGACCACCTATTACTAACCCTGCTAGTGGGAATGGGAGGATGTGCCTGTCCTCCAGGCTTGTTAGACCTGAATACACCATCTCTCTCCCCCCTTGCATGCCTGAAGTTGGTAAGGAGAAATCTGATAAGTAGTGAATGTAAGAAAGATAAAAAATAGTGGAAGATATAAAGCTGCAGGGATGGTGCACAAATGAAAGGATATCTCGCTTCCAGTTACCAGGTGTAGCAGTCGAAACCAAGTAACACTTCTTTTTCATTTTTAATGTAAGATCATGCTGGCATCATTTTATCTAAATATACCGAAGGTATTTATGCCCACCATATACTAAAAAAAGGAAAAAAGAAACAAACCCAAAAAGAACAAATTCAAAGAATAAATCACACTGAGACAAAGTTAACTAAAGGAACCAAGTAAAAGAACTGGCTTTAATCTGTCTCGGAGGATTATATTAAGTAATATAATTATAGCCCATATTTACCTTTAAAAAAATAGTCAGATCCTGATGTAGCTCATTAGTTTACCTTAACTTAATACAAAAAGTACTGGATGTTAATTTAACTTCTTAATATCTTATAGCTGAAAATCAAAAGAGATATCCTTAATAGGAAGGTATCAGCTCCATCTGGTGAGAATATTGCCAATGAATTAGTATGTTCACCCTTTTCATCCTAACTGCTTTACCACAAAGTAGGTTCTGAGTACTTTGATAGCAATAAACAAACCTACCCCATTTCTGCCCCATGAGTCAACTCACCATTTTCTCCATACCCAAAACCTTTTATAGTGAGGTGGGGGGAAGGGGGTATCTGCTGCTTCTTAATGCAGCTTAACTCTGCTCATTGAAAGAAATCCAAAATTATTGCTTTAGAAAGTAGTTTTGATTGATACCTGGTAGAATGACTTTTCTTCAAGTAACAATAGCAACCATAAAAAGAGCATTGTACTAAAACCCAGTACTGTGTCATGGTGTAATTAATGCATTATTATATGAAGTATATAATTGATAAAATAAAACGGATTTTGTCTTCTTATCACTTAATATGGGTGGACTTGCCTAAATAAAAAACATATAAATGACAATATCTAGATAATAGTAGAGTAGGAATAAACTGAAAATATATAGACCAAACAAAACAAAGCACAAAAGACAATCATAGGCTGCATAGCTACTACATACAAGAGACCACCTGGACTGAAACCAGAGTCCTCAAGGTTAAGGATCAAGTTGATAGGCATACAAATACTAGGAGCAGCCTCAAACCCATATCATCCACTGCACTGAATGGCAGAACATCCACTCCTACAAAGAAACATCAAAAGATACCTAATTTATACTACATCAGAAATAAAATATCAATACTCAAAACTACACACCCTAAACCAGTTTCCAGAAATATATCTCCTCCAATCCATCCAGGCACTTTCACACAGCACATATGTGCAGCTTCCTACAGTATGAGGACAGAGTACAGTTGGCCAGACTGCAGCGTGGGTTTTGATTTTTTTAATTTTAGGAGTGCATCTGGTAACTGCCTACTTAAGCATAAGTCACTATACTAGGCTATATTAAAAAGAAAATAACAGAAAACAAATAACTATGTAAATAACAAATGATAAAAAAGGACAGAGGCTAATTTTTTTTTAAACAAAGTAAAAAGACAAGGAAGGGGGCTCCAGCATTGGGGGCAGGCCTGCCTCCCGGGCGCAGGAACAAGTAACCTAAAAAAAGTCAGATAAAGTGGAGGACCTGCCTCCTCCAAAAAGTTGTATAGTCCACAAAGCCATCCCGAGTACAAGGGACAAGCGGTAGCGACCCTGCACATCCTGGTACAGGGACAGGTAATATGCACAAGATCACCCAGACTGGGATATTCAACAAGAATGTGCTCAACAGTCTGGGGGACAATGCAGTCATCTCAATAAGGCGCATGTGAGTGCTCCATCAAGTGGCGGTGCATCCCACTAGTATGTCCAATTTAGAAACACAAGAAAGAAACCTGAAGCTGTTACAGCTTTGGGGGAGGGTGGGGGGGTAGGTGCATGGAAACAGTTGTGGTGTAATGGCACATAATTTTAAGTTCCCCTCGACTATCTCCCATCTTCTTTGCCAAGCGATCCAGAGGGCAGCCCATATTCCTGCCATGTAATCAGTGTGAGGAAGAGTGAAATGCTGGTCTGGTAGCCCAGTCCTTGCAGATTCTTTCATGCCTTGATCGGTGTGCTCATTCCCCCACAATTCCTACATATCTAGGAATCCAGCAGAAGATAATCTCGACATCCGTCGAGCTCACCAAAACCATGGCATCACGGATATCGCGAAACAGGAGACACGGAGCTTCCAATGCCTCGAAAGTACTCAGGGTGCTTTGTAAGTCACTATAAATCACAATCCGGTCTCCAAACTGGGCTTATTGTGTTATCTCCCATACGAAACGATGTATTGCAACAAGCTGGGTCTACAGTATGGGGAGTCTGTAGTGAAGGAACAGAATGAAGAAAGCCCATGGTTCGGGTACAAGAGACCCAAAGGCTGCAAATATGGACCTCTCAAACAAGACAAGTAAAAAACAAGATCAAAGAAACAGTGCGAGTCCACCACTTTAGGGGCAAACACTGTTTATTAACAAGTTCAGGTTAGGTTAAAGCCATGGGTGGTGATAGAAGTACACCTTCTAGTCTTGGACAAGGAAAACAAACCTTTGTGCTTGGGCATAGCGAGAGATGCAGTTCAATGCTTGTTGGAGTAGACACAAGAGATGGTATCTGGACTGCACCAAAAGATTACCAATTGTAAACCATTGTGATTTTTTTTTTTTTAAGGGGCTATCTGGCGACTGCCGACTTAGGCATAAGTCGCCGTAAACAAAAAACAGCCTAGTTCTAGGCTACTTTAAAAAATTTGAACAGGAAACAACAATAACAAAACAATAACAAAAACAACAATTAAACCTGGTTAAATGAAAGGGAGAAGGCCGGCCTCCCCCAAAAAGTCAACAAGTCCACCAGTCATGATGCACGCACTGGTCCCGAGTACAAGGGACAGGCGGTAGCGACCCCGCCCATCCCGGTACCGGGACAAGTATCGTGCGCGAAGATCACCCAAAATGGGAAATTCAACAAGAATGTGCCGAACAGTCTGGGGGACGACGCAGTCGTTGAAATAGGGCGCAGGCGAGCGCTCCATCAAATAGCGATGCGTCACACGTGTGTCCGATTCGGACATTGGGGGATAGGTCCATTGCGGCGCAATGGCACGCAACTTTAAGTTCCCTTCGACCGTCTCCAATCTTCTTTGCCAAGCAGTCCGAAGGGCTGCCCGTATTCCTGCCATGTAGTCGGTGTGAGGAAGAGCGAAACGCTGGTCCGGTAGCAGAGTCCTCGCGGACTCTTTGGCGCCCTCATCGGCGCGATCATTCCCCGCAATTCCTACATGTCCAGGAACCCAGCAGAAGATAATCTCGACATCTGCCCGGCTGGCCAAAACCATGGCGTCATGGATATCGCGAACCAGGGGGTGCGGAGATTCCAATGCCCAGAGAGCACTCAGGGCGCTTTGTGAGTCACTATAGATCACAATCCGGTCTCCGAACCAGGCACGTCGCGTAATCTCCCGTACCGAGTCATGTATTGCCACCAGCTCGGTCGTGAAGACAGACGCAGCGCCTGGTAGAGCCCCGCCGACTTCAAACACAGGGGATACGGCGTGGAACTCGACCCCATATTGGGACTTGGAGCCATCCGTATACACTGGCACGGTTCCAGCGTGACACGATGTGTGATCCAAAAAGGTCGAACGCAATACTCCCGGCGCAGTACAAGCTTTGGGAGCAGAGGCGTGGCGACAAATAGCCAAATGTGGTACCCTCAAGGGTGGCGTCCTGGGCAGAACCAGGGGCACCACCGGCCCGAGAGCTATATCTACCTCTCGAAGGAGTTTCCTGGCCCTAAACCCAAATGGCTTAGGGTATGACTGGCGTCTCTCGGCGGCATAGGCACCATCGAGATCAGCTGCGGATGCAGTGAGAGCTGTTGGCGACTGAGGGAGGCGCCGGGCTCGCGCGAACAGGCGAGTGATGCACTGCACGTGGCGCAGAGCGAGTGGCATCTCCCCAGCAGGCTCTCAATGGGGGAAGTGCGGAAGGGACCGGTCGCAAGGCGAAGGCCGGTGTGTTGGATCGAATCCACATTCCGCAATAAACGCTCGGCTGCGGATGCATAAAACTGGCATCCGTAGTTGAGCTTCGAACGAACAAAGGATCGATAAAAAAGTAGGGCAGTAGCCCTATCAGCGCCCCAAGCGCTGAACGTCACGGAACGGAGAATGTCCATGGCGCGGGTACAAGAGACCCTAAGGCTGCGAATATGAGCCTCCTATGTGAGGCGTCGGTCGAATACAAGACCAAGGAAACGGTGCGACTCAACCACAACCAGGCGCACCCCATTAAGAAAAAATCTGGGTCGGGGTGAAGCCGTGGATGGCGGCAGAAGTGCACCACCTTAGTCTTGGCCAAAGAAAACCGAAACCTGTGCGCTTCGGCACAGCGAGAGACGCGGTTCAATGCCTGTTGGAGTCGACGCTCCAGAGTTGGCATCTGGGCCACGCCAAAAGAGATCGAAAGGTCGTCCACGTAGAGCGTAGCTAGAACATCTTCCGGCAGCACCCAGTTGATGCCGTTGATGCTCAGGGCAAGGAGTGTGACACTAAGGACACTTCCCTGCTCTTTTGGGCCGGAGAGAGCTCCCCCCACCCGTACGCGGAATCGACGATCTCGCAAAAATTCAGATATAAACATTGGAAGCGTCCCCTTGCCCCCATCGTGTGGAGAGTCTCCATGATACCGTATCGCCATGCGGTATCATAGGCCTTCTCCAGATCGAAAAAGACTGTGGCGTGGTGTTGTCTACGAAGGAAAGCCTCGCAGACGGCATTTTCCAGTCGGAGCAGAGCATCCGACGTGGAGTTGAACTTGCGGAAGCCGCACTGTGCACAAGACAGATGGCCTCCGCTGTCCAGGAAAAAGGCTAATCTAATATTTACCAATTTCTCCATCAACTTGCACACGCAAGAGGTTAGAGAGATTGGGCGGAAACTGGTCGGAGTAGAGTGATCTCTTCCCGGTTTTCGAAAGGCAAGCACAGTAGCGATTCGCCAGGAGTCTGGGAGAAGACCTTCCACCCAGATCCTGTAAAACAAATCTAACAGAAAGGCCATGCCTCGCTCACCTAGGTGTCGAAGCATGGCGTACGGGACTTCGTCCGGACCATGGGCGGTGTCCGCGCACGAAGCGAGGGCGGAACACAACTCACTCACAGTAAACTTGTCGTTGAAGGGTTCTCCGTCTCTAGAGGTAAAGTGCAGCCGGCGGCCTTCGGCGACATCACGACGTGCATTGAATGCTGGCGGAGCAGCATCACGGCTAGAAAATGCGGTCGCGAAGGATTCCGCCACGGACGCGGGGTCCGAGATTGCGGTCCCATTCTCCTGGAGAACAGGCGGGGGGGGTCCTGCGAGAACTTGCCCCGAATCCTTTTGACTCGCTTCCACACCTCAGCTAAAGGGGTCTTCCCGTTAAGTGAAGACACGTATGCCCACCAGGAAGAGCGGCGGGCGTGCTTCGAAATATACCGGAACCTAGCCCTAGCCCGACAAAATTCAGCGACAGTGAAATCGTTCAGGCGGCGCTTATAGCGCATGTAGGCATAACGCTTCTGTTTGAGGGCCGTCTCACACTCGGCCGACCACCATGGGAGTGTTCGGCGTGCAAAACGGCCAGACGGCCTAGGAATAGTAGTCAGGCCCACGGCGATGAGGTTGCCGGAGAAGAACTCAACGGCCTCATCTACCGACCTAAACTCCTCGACTGAGATAGAGAATTCAGTCATTTCCTGAAATGAAGGCCACCGCCGATGTGGTATCTCAGGCGGCAGTTGCCCTGAAAATGATATTTGAATGGGAAAGTGATCACTACCATGGAGGTCATCGACCACCCCCCAATCAAAATCAGGCTGTGCATCCGAAGAGCACAGAGATAGGTCAAGGCAAGAAAATGAAGCAGTTCTCGGACAGTGATGAGTAAACTCATCCACGTTTAGGACACCCATCTCAAGCTCTTCGATCAGATCGGCAAGGACTTGTCCCATGGGATTTATGGAGTAATCTCCCCAGAGAGGATGCCTGCCGTTCAGATCTCCAAGCAAGAGATAGGGCCTCGGCAACCGTGCCACGACGCAACGGAAGTCCCTCGCGTCGAAGTCAGCTGACGGTGGAATGTACGCAGAAATGATAGTATACCTCCTATCCAGGTGCAGCTGCACAGCCACTGCCTGAAAGGAGGTATCTAAAGAGAAAGGAAGAACGGAGACATCATGCCGGGTGTAAACCGCGCATCCCCCAGCCCGCCATCCCGCGGTGGTGGAGTCGCAAGACCCTTATACCCTGGTAGGGCAGGCAGGGGGCACGCGCCTAGCATGGTCTCCTGCAAAAAGATAGCTAACGGGGAACGGGACGAGACGAGCCTCCACAGCTCCTCCCAGTTGGCCCGGAGTCCACGGCAATTCCATTGAAGGAATATGCCCTCCAGGCCTAGCTCGGAGGAGACGCAGCGGCCCTCCTCGAACTGAAGACCCTCACGGGAATGGCCGTACGCTTCCCGGGGGCAGTACCCCGGGCGCTGTTGGCCGGACAAAGCACTGAAGGCGCTGTCGCCTTCGAGGACTTATTGGGGGAGGTTGGGCGCGCCATGCGAGTCTATTCCTCCCTCCACCTCGAAACCTTAGGCGGGCGTTACGGCTTCGGAGGCGGGGGGGGGGCCCTCTTTTCGAGGAACCACCGTCTCCGAGCCACTCGCTCCACCTCGGGGCTTGGGCGAAGGAGCCGAAGCTCCTTTGTTGCTGTCCTCCTTTCGGGGGATAGCTTTAGGAACCCCGGAAGATGGCCTAGCGACCATCTTCAGGGGTGTTGCCTCCTGTGAGTCTAACGACTCGGAGGCGCGTGGCCGTTTAACCTTACGGGAAACGGTCACGTTGGGGGAAGAGGGGGGTACCCCTGGTTTTAGCCGGGGCTGGGTATGAGCCCTTTTTGCCGCCAGCTTTACCAGGGGAGCGCCCGGGTTGGGTAGAGCCTGCAGAAGGGCTCCGAATGGGTGCGGAAACAACCATGCTCATTGGCCTGGATGGGCCAGGAGTAGAGGGTGCTTTTCTAACTATTGAGGCATATGACGTCCCAGGCAGAACCGGGCGTGAAAGGACCCAGTCCTTAGCCTCACAGAATGTGAGCCGATGCTGGGCCTGAACAGCCAGGATTTCCTTCTCAAGGAGATATGCACCACATTGCTTCGAAGAAGCGGGGTGCGGCTCTCTGCAATTGACACACTTGGCCACACATGATTTAGACTTATTGTGTGCGGCCTTGGAGCAATTTACACAGACTTCGGGTGACCCCGAATTTGCACATCTACAAGAACAATTCGTATGGCCGAAGCGGTGACAGTAATAGCACCGCCGCGGCAGTGGCACGAATGCCTTCACGTGGTAGCGGTACCAACCGGCACGCACCGACTCAGGGAGCTTGTCACAGTCGAACGTGATGAAGAGTGTAGGGGTGGGTCTCGAGGCCCCTCCCTGTTTTCTTATCACACGTTCGACCTTGACCACCCAATGGTTGGCTAGCTCTAAGGTTATGTCCTCTATGGAGTAATCAACGAGTTCCCTCGCATAAACTACTCCTTTCACAAAGTTCATGGTAGAGTGCGGCGTCACACTCACCGGGGTGCCATGAAGCGTCCAAAGAGCACTTATCTTGTCCGCCTCGGCGGGATTCACCGCATTCGCCAGAAAGCTCCCGTCCGAGAAACGGGTCACCTTCGGCTCTCTACCAATTACACTAGCTAATCCTCTCCTCTGATGGATCATGTTGCCCTTGGCCAACATGCTGCCACCAGTGGAGCAAATGATGAGGAAGTATTTGAAGCCAGCGGGCTCAAAAACGCCAGGTAACCTCTGAATCAAGGGCCCCGATGTCATCAAAGCTCCGCCCTGTGCACTTTTGGTCTTTGACATATTCGGGGGCTCTGCACCTGGGAGGGCAGAGGGGCAGGATGTGCCGATCTTGGCTTGGTCCCTTGCCAAAGTGGCAGCAGACCCATCCGTCCCCGCAGCCCCCGCGGGTGGAGAGGAGCACCGAGTCTTCTTTGTCTTAGTCTTTTTTGGAGAGGAGGGCGGGGAATGAACCCGCTTCTCACTTCCGCCAGATGGACCCGCCTCAGCCAGGTCCTTCTCCGAAATGGAGAAGGTCCTGGTGGTCGTAGGGGCACCGTCTGGAGGAGATCCCTCCCCTCCTTGTACCGTCTCAGAAACCATAGCCGTTTGAGGGGGACCTTGCATAGGGGCAGATTCGGGTTCGGTATTTGGCGCTGAGCCCGGACTCCCCCCCATGGAAGGCCCTACCGTCTGAGGCTGGGTTTCCTCAAGGACCATGTCTATCACAGGAGGGGCCTCCAGTTGGCCATTCCCTCTCAGGACATCGCAGGTCCCCTTGGCAGTGTCGCCAGTCTTGTGTCGGGAGGAACAGGCCTTGACCCCGGCAGTTTAAAATTCTTGCCAGCATTCTTTTGAAGGAAGCGACCAAAGGGGCCTGGCTTTGCTCTCTCCCATAAGGGGGATTTGCCCTACCGAGCCGCTTTCATGAGGGGTGGTCGGCAATGGGCTGCCTGCTGGCTTTCTTGGCAGTCCCCTTAGAAAGAAAAGGAGGGACTGCCGCTGGAAATAGTGAGGTACCCGAAAGCACCTCCAGAGAAGGGGGTGAGGGGGAGTCCCCTTCACCCGTAGGCGAAGGAGAGAAGTAAGCCTCCTCTCCAGGTAAAGAAATATGGACGGCCCCCTGTGCAAGCACATGGGGAGGGGCCTCCATTTTTTCGGTGGAGCTGCCCGAGGGCGGCTCCCTCGGTGTACAAGGGGGAATGGGGAGAGATTTGTTTTGTTTTTTTAATTTGCATAAATGGGCATGGTGACCCTCTTTTTTATACGGTATGCAATAGCTCACCACCTCTTGCAGTTGCCCCCACTGCAAGAGGTGCTTACAGGCCTGGCAGAGCCAGGTGCCACCATTTGGGACCACCCCTCCCGCCTGGTGGCCTGGCAGTCCATCGGCATGGCAGCTCCACCTTAGACGCGGCGTAAAACTGAGTGTGAAAAAGAAAGGAAAAGGGATGTGAGGAAGGTATGGGTGGGGATTAAGCAGGTTGTTAAAAAAAACACATTCCGAACCGGAGCTCAGGGGTTAGGGAACGTTGTCCCCTCCCCCCTCAGCCCCGATCCGGGATGGTTGGCTTGAGAAGAAGGTCAGCATCTACCCTGTGAAATTAGAGGCTGACCATTGAAAGTTGTGGGAGAGGTTGTATGAAAAGCGACAGCCAGGATGGCAAATCGCAACGCCCCTTACAGGGTGTTATGGAAATAACGAACCACGTTCATTCATTCTATGGAGTAGTAAGTAGCACTCGTGAAGAGAGAAAGAGAGGAGGAGGAGGAGGAGGAGGAGGAGGAGGAGGAGGAGGAGGAGGAGGAGGAGGAGGAGGAGGAGGAGGAGGAGGAGGAGGAGGAGGAGGAGGAGGAGGAGGAGGAGGAGGAGGAGGAGGAGGAGGAGGAGGAGGAGGAGGAGGAGGAGGAGGAGGAGGAGGAGGAGGAGGAGGAGGAGGAGGAGGAGGAGGAGGAGGAGGAGGAGGAGGAGGAGGAGGAGGAGGAGGAGGAGGAGGAGGAGGAGGAGGAGGAGGAGGAGGAGGAGGAGGAGGAGGAGGAGGAGGAGGAGGAGGAGGAGGAGGAGGAGGAGGAGGAGGAGGAGGAGGAGGAGGAGGAGGAGGAGGAGGAGGAGGAGGAGGAGGAGGAGGAGGAGGAGGAGGAGGAGGAGGAGGAGGAGGAGGAGGAGGAGGAGGAGAATGCCAGAACAAGCTCTCCTGCACAATGTTCACAGCCGACTGAGCTGTGAGCCAGTGAGTTGCAACATGCAGTTCGGCCAGGAAATTTGGTTTGTTATATCTGAAATTTGTTATATCGAGTGTTTACTGTATATACAATGGAGTAAGTCTGCCTCACAGAAACTTGTTTGCCCCAGTACCAGGACAGTCTGGGGAACTAAGTAGTAGTCACGGTAAGGGGCAGGGAAACACAATTTGGAGGCTAGAGAAAACGTGAAATTGTCAAGGAATTTGGAGTTAGGTCCATGGGTTGATGTGATTCCTGCCATCTAGTCAGAGTAGGGAAAGAGCAAAATGCCCAGTCTATAGACTGCTTGGCACTTCCATCAGAGCACTCATTTCCCACAGCTCCTACATGTCCAGGAACAGCAGACACTCAACATCCTACCAGCTTGCACTAAATGGGATCATGGATACTGCAAATCTTGGGCTGAAGAGATTCTAATGACTTGAGGAAACTCAGGGTGCTCTGAGTAACTTATATATCACACTCTGGTCTCCAAACTGATGACAATGTGTAATCTATCATACTGAGTGTTGTACTGCAACCAGCTTGCCCATAAAGACAAGACAAAATCCATGAGAAGCCATGAAATTTGACCCCCTCCAGATTTGGAGCCATCCGTGTACACTAGCACAGCACCAACACCTCTGGGCTTATACTAAAAAAAAATTGGACACTAATCCAGGTGGGGGAGGGGATGCATAGTGACAAACATGCAGAGTTGGTACACTCCAAAGTAGAATCTTAGGCAGAACCAACATATGTGATTGTTATCTCATGACAGCAGAGGCACCATCAAGATTGGCTGAGGATGAAAGAGCCATTGGGAGACACTACAGTGCAGAATGAGCAACATCTCCCTAGCATGGATAATGAGGTTACCAAACTGACATCAGTGTAGAGGATCAAGTCCAATTGCAAACTCAGCTACAGATGCATAAAACTCGCCTCCATACTCAAGCCTAGCTTGAACAAAGGAGTGAGAAAAGTAGCTACCAGCACAAAGTGCTGAATGTCAGGCAATTAGCATTTGGGGGGTACAGGAGACCTTAAAGCTGCAAATAATATGGGCCACCACCTTAGTCTTGGATAAATAGTACCCATCTGCTGACTGCCACCAAGAGCACATGTCACACCCACCCCTCAAGAAAACCCTCGCCTAATCTTAAGCTATTTTTTTTTAAACTTAAAAAAAGAGGCAACATATCCCACCCCAACAAAAAGCTAAGTAAGCTACTAAAAGAAGAAAGCCCAAAACCTATGGGATTCGGCATAGCGAGAGATGCAGTTCAGAGCTTGTTGGAGTAGGCAACCATCTGGTTTGCACATGTCATGAGAGGTGGAAAAGGTTGTCTAAATAGTGTGTAGTAAGAAGTTCTTAGATGGTAGGACTGAAGTGATACGGTTTAAGAGTGACATCCTCTTCCTGCCCTATTGGATATGGCAGGAAGCTCCCCGGGAAGAGGCTCCTTATAAAGAATAAGGGAAGGCACCAGTTACCAAACAGACCAGATGTGGAATCAAACTTAACTTGAACAAAGGATGGGTAGAAAGGTAGCTCTATTAGCACTTCAAGTGCTGAACATCATGGAATGAACACTTAAGTTTAGTTAGGCCTCCCAGGTGAGGCATGGGTAAAAAAACAAGACCAAAGAAATGGTGTTCCTCTACAACATTTTTTTTTTTTTTTTTAAGAGCTCATCTGGCGACTGCCTACTTGGGCATTAGTCGCCGTATTAAAACTGGCCTAGTTCTAGGCTACTTTAAAATAAAATTAAAGAGAAAAAAAAAATACAACACCCCAAAAGGGGAAAAGGAAGCAAGCTGGTGCGTCGGGAAGAGGTCCCCCCAGCGCAGGAGCGTGCAACTAAAGGAAAAAAACAAACAAAAAAAAACAAAAAAAAAAAACCTTGCTTAAATAATAGGGAGAAGGCCGGCCGCCTCCAAGAAGTCAACAAGTCCACAAGTCAATGTGCACGAATCTGAACCGAGCACATGGGACAGGCGGTAGCGACCCCGCTCATCCCGGTACTGGGACAGGTATCGTGCGCGAAGATCACCCAGACTGGGACATTCGACAAGAATGTGCCGAACAGTCTGGGGGACGACGCAGTCATTGCAATAGGGCGCAGGCGAGCGCTCCATCAAATAGCGATGCGTCACACGAGTGTGGCCGATTCGGAGACGACAGAAAGCAACCTGAAGCCGCCGCGGCATTGGGGGATAGGTCCATGGGAACAGTCGCAGCGCAATGGCACGCAACTTTAAGTTCCCTTCGACCGTCTCCCATCTTCTTTGCCAAGCAGTCCGAACAGCTGCCCGTATTCCTGCCATGTAGTCAGTGTGAGGAAGAGCGAAACGCTGGTCCGGTCGCAGAGTCCTTGCGGACTCTTTGCCGCGCTCATTCCCCGCAATTCCTACATGTCCAGGAACCCAGCAGAAGATAATCTCGACATCTGCCCGGCTCGCCAAAACCGTGGCGTCACAGATATCGCGAACCAGGGGATGCGGAGATTCCAATGCCCTGAGAGCACTCAGGGCACTTTGTGAGTCACTATAGATCACGATCCGGTCTCCAAACCGGGCACGTCGCGTAATCTCCTGTACCGAGTGGTGTATTGCCACCAGCTCGGCCGTGAAGACAGACGCAGCGCCTGGTAGAGCCCCGCTGACTTCAAACAGAGGGGATACGGCGTGGAAGCCGACCCCCTCTTAGGACTTGGAGCCATCCGTATACACTGGCACGGTACCAGCGTGACACGATGTGTGCTCCAAAAAGGTCGAACGCAATACTCCTGGCGCAGTACAAGCTTTGGGAGCAGAGGCGTGGGGACAAACAGCCAAATGTGGTACCCTCCAGGGTGGCATCCTGGGCAGAACCAGGGGCGCCACTGGCCCGAGAGCTATATCTACCTCTCGAAGGAGTTTCCTGGCCCTAAACCCAAAGGGCTTAGGGTATGACTGGCGTCTCTCGGCGGCATAGGCACCATCGAGATCAGCTGCGGATGAAGTGAGAGCTGTTGGCGACTGAGGGAGGCGCCGGGCTCGCGCGTACAGGTGAGTGATGCACTGCACCAACAGGCTCTCAATGGGGGTCCTCTACAACATCGAAGCAAGTGCCACTCCATACACCAGTGTGGTAGTTTCACAGGTGGCAGTGGCCCAGAAAAGGATTCTGATGGGAAAGTAATCACTACCATTAAGGTCATTGACAACCTCTCATCCAAAATGAGGTGTGCACAGGGACAGATCTAGGCATGAAAATGAAGCAGTTCTCAGACAATAATACACATATTCATCCATATTTATTACACCAATCTCTAATTTTCCAATCAGGTTGGCAAGGATCCTAAACCCAGGATTGATTGTGTTAGTCTCCACAGAATGTGGTACCTACTACTGTTCATACTTCCAAGGAAAGGGCCTCAGCAAAGTCCTATGCCACAATAATTTACCACATCAAGGTAGACTGCTCATTGAATATACCTGCCTGGCTCCCCATCATATGGTGGCGAGGTTGGAAAACCCTTATACCCAGGGTGGCTGGCTATGGGGTGTACCCAACATGGGCTCTTGAAAGCAAATGCCTAACTAGAGGGGATTGGGAAGAGAGAAACCTCCATAGCTCCTTCCAGTTAGGCCGGAGTCCACAGAAATCCCATTGAAGGAAAATCCACCAAGCCTAGCTATGAGACAAGGAGGTCCTACTTGAGGTGAAGACCGTTATAGGAATCTCTGTAGCTTTACTGGAGACTGACTTGGGGAGTGGTTGGCTGTAGGTGCTGCTGGACCAGAGGAATTACTTGAAGAGACTTGGCTTGTTAGATGAACCTTCCTTTCCTTCATCAAAACCTTCGATGGACAGTGGCTGGGGTCCATTGTCCTTTGGAAGGTTCAACTTTCCAAAGTGCCCTGTCCATGGCACAGAGGTGAGGAAGACAAAGCTGCCTTGTTCCACTCATCCTTTCAGGGGGCAGACTAAGGAAAACCAGGGGATCTGCAGCCACTACTTTTAGCAAGTGTTGCATTGTGAGGATGGGGGGTAGCTGGGGTGGGATGTGAGCCTATATTGCCATTAGCTTTGCCGGAGTGGCACCTGGGAGAGGTATAACCCACTTTATTTTTTTTTTTACACACCCATCTGGCAAATGCCATCAATGGCATAAGAAACTGTAATTAAAATTTAAGACTAGTACTAGGCTATTTTAAAATTCCCCAAACCAAACTAAACAACCAAAAATACAAAAAGAAACAAAAGGCAAGAAGCAGCACAGTCCAGCATTTGGGGGAGGCTCACCTCCCACAAACACCAAGGAGAGTCAAATACAATGGAGGACCCTCCAAAAGGTCAAGTGTGCTCAAACCTATACCAGGGAGAAGGGATAAGCAGTAGCGCCCCTGTTCGTCTCAGTACCGGAACAGGTAATGCCTGCAAAAATAATGCAGACTGGGACATTAAACAAGGATGTGCTCAACAGTCTGGGACAACCAGTCATCACAGTAAGGCGCAGGGAAATGCACCATCAAATAGCAATGTATCCAATTCAAAGAAGACAGTAAGTGACCTGAAGCCACTTCAGCATTAGGGGGTAGGTTCATGGGAACAGTCAGAGTGCAGTGGCATGCAACTTTAAGGTGCAGGGCTGCCACAAATCCTGCCATGTAGTCAGTGTGAGCAAGAGCGAAATGCTGGTATGATCTCCCAGGCCTGGCAGACTCTTTGGCACCTTCATTCTCTGCCAACTCTATATTTTGAGGAACCCAGAAGATAATCTTGACATCCGCCTGGCTTGTGGCAACCATGGCATCACAGATACTGCAAACCAGGAAATGTGGAGATTCCATGCCCCAAGGGCACTCAGGGTGCTTTGTGAGTCACTAAAGATCATACTGCAGTCTCCAACCAGGCACAACCTGTTCTCTCCCATACCAAGAGGCGTATTGCAACCTTCTCAGCCATAAAGATAGATGTAGTATCCTTCTATAGTTTGTGAAATTCTTGAGAAGATAGTTAAGAAGGGTATTCCTGACCATCTAGAGAGTGGTAGGTTAATAAATGATGCTCAGCATGGGTTTAGAAGAGGTAGATCGTGTTTAACAAATTTACTGGATTTTATGGATTATGTTACTAAATAATTAGATAAGGGAGAGAATGTTGATGTATTTACTTAGATTTTAGAAAAGCTTTTGATAAGGTCCCATATAGGAGACTAATTCACAAATTAAAAATGCATGGGATATGTGGTAAAGTTTTGAATTGATAGCTGAATGGCTGAAAGACAGGAAACAGAGAGTTGTGCTGAATGGGATGAGGTCCAGTGGAGGGACGTTATCAGTGGCGTACCTCAGGGATCCATTCTAGGCCCTTTATTATTCATAGTTTATATAAATGATCTTGGGGAGGCTGTAAATAGCAATGTGTCAATTTTTGCTGGTGATACTAAATTGGCAGCTGTAGTCAAAAAAGTTGAAGGTAGCTTTAAAGTGCAGAGTGACTTAAATATCTTCTTAAGAGCTACTGCAATACTAGCTACACCTTCTTTGAGTAACCTAGAATGAATGTTAACATAACATAACATAATTTCACGGATGACAAAAGCCACCAGGGCCTATCAAAGGTCATCCGCCTCGGGCAAAACCCGCCCACAAAAAGCACCATCACCAGGGAAAGACAAAATCAAAGTCCCCCACAATATAATATAACAGATGACAAAAGCCACATCATAGGTCTGGGCCAGATGAATTACTAGTATTTAGCTCCAATATAAGCCCTTTAATTCTTTCCCTGTTAACATTAATGGTATTCAACACTACTTCTTTTGACCTAGAATTATCAATTAATCTATCTGGATTCTCTTCTGTAAATACTGAAGAAAAATTATCATTAAGAACCCCTTCATATCTAATAGGGCCTATTTTATCACTGCTAGTGATAAAAATAACCCAATTCAGCAAGTTTCTAAGTTTTATATAATTCCCCTTATGAAAATTTGGAGTTTTAATAGTGTTTGTTGATGTTCTAGCTTTCCCTATTCCTAGTTAAAACAAATTATCAAATGATCAACATTTCCAGAGAGTCAATTCTTGAACTAAATTATCATCATTTGAAATGACTAGATCTAATATATTAGTACCTCTTGTTATATTAACAAATTGACTAAAAAAATGATTGTCAAAACATCCTATAAACATACTTGCTCTCTCTGCTTCACATCCTTTATTTATTTACCTTATCATTAGCTCATCTATATCATCAGTGTCCAAATGGTCTGTAAAAGGCTACCAAGTGTAATATCCTATCTTTACTGACCCTAATATCTATCAACAGTGACAACTTCTTCCTGCTTGTTTAGATTTGAAGCAATGCTAATTCTAATATAAAATAATTATCCCACAACCAGTCAAATACACTAATATTGTCATTGTACTGAACTTCACTAACCCACAATTCTCTTACATATACTATATATCTTTATCAATAAAATAAGTGATTAATTTGGGAGGGGGGATATATTAAAAAAAAATATATTACCAGTAATTTGAGACAACAATAGTGCCCTCATTCAGAGGGATTAAGAGCCTTCTAATCAACAAAAGTTTTTCAGCTCATTAAATTAAATAGGAATACATATTTTTTAAGCAATTCTGATGGAATTAATTTTCTTGATACTTTTTCTAAGTTCAGATAGCTCTTTATACTGTCTTCACAATCGGTCTTCCTTCTTCTTACACCCAGCACAACCCCACCAATGCATGTGCAACCCAGAAATGACCCACCCATGCATGTACAACACGGTAGCAACCCACCCATGCATGCGCAACCTCTGGAATTATATTCAGCCTCATTTGTTGAATATGGCCTGTGAAGAAGAGCGCGATCTCAATCTTAAATGTTTATTTACCAAAGTTTTGTGCAATCACGAGTCTACAGTGGCATTTTTAGGTTGCTCACAGTGAAATTCTTTGAGAAATATGGGTAATTCTGAAGAGCTATACACGGCAAGCTTCCCCGGTCCTGGCTGCATAATATTTCATTCAAGTTCCAATATGTTTCACCTATTTTGACTAATTTCAAGGGGCGGCTCATGAGGGGATCGCCCTGCAATTTCAATCAATTAAGGGAAGGGGTTTAGGGGGATACAGCCCCCCAGTATATAATTGTTTCTAGAATGTTCTCACATTTTTTTTTACCAACTCATTTCTGCAGCTTGTGAGAGAGCAAAATCACTTCTGCAATTCGTGGAGGATGGCTGATGTCATAAATGAATGAATTTTTATTTCATTTAAAATCGCTTTAATCATGTATATTTACTTTTTCATCACTAACTCTATAATTTAAGGAGGTTTTTTTGAGTATTTGAATAATAATTTCATCTTAGTTTGGTTATGACATGTTTTTTATCAGTTATTTCTAATAACAGAAATAAATAAGAATAAAAATTGTGAATTTTTTAAATCCAAAGAATTATAAAGGGTGAAGTTCAGGAAATTTATTTTGGTAAACATGAAGATCGACGGCGCGCCCCTCCAAAATGGAAGGGGGGGTTTGCATGTATGTTTCATTTACCCACACATGCATATTCATGCGCATTAGAACATTATTCTATAAATAATTATGATTATATACTGGGGGTTATGCCCCCTAGAACCCCCCCCAATTGATTAAAACTTAGGATCATTGTAGGGGGGTACCCCGCAGTGATAAATCCCCCTATAAGCAGTCCCCTTGAATTTACTCCAAATAGGTAAAACATATTGGAACACAGACCACCGATCTTCATGTTTACCTTTATTTTTATTTATCTTTTATAACTATATTTTAGCAAAGTGATATTTTGAAAAGGGGGAAATTTCGTTTAGAGTTCCTTCTTTAAATTATTATAATTGGCGAACTTCACTAAATTTATAAAAATTTAACCATGGCTGCTTTTTTAAAGATTTTAATCTTAGTAACGAAGCACAGTGGCAAAGCCATTGCCTGGTATATGATTTTAATCTTAGTAACGAAGCGCAGTGGCGAAGCCATTGCCTGGTATATTTATATTTTCATCCATGATTTTTTTTCACTTTTTTGACTATTTGTATTATTTTTATACATTTAAAAATACTTAGCTAGATCTTTTAGAAGAACTAGTTTTTAAGGAGGAGAAACTATCTTTTAAGCAGGAATTTCAGTTTTAATAATCCAGTAACTTTGAAGTGTATTCTGGACTCATTCCTGTGGATGCATTTTTTTATTATTGTATATTATGATTGATTGTGATTTTGACAAATCTTGATGATGATGCTTTTTGTTTTTGACACATTCCTGTGTATGGTTTGAATTGTATATTGTAGAAGCATGATCGGACACAAATTTTTTAAATTGTATAATGTAGATGCATGATCTGACACAATCCTATGGATGCATTTTGTGGGTTGGTTTTAACAGTTGTGGATAACCTTTGATAGGCTTTGT
Source organism: Ceratothoa steindachneri (assembly GCA_963969495.1). NCBI lineage: Eukaryota > Metazoa > Arthropoda > Malacostraca > Isopoda > Cymothoidae > Ceratothoa > Ceratothoa steindachneri. The sequence goes on from OZ018319.1 coordinate 75,821,845, forward strand.
GGCTTTTGTCATCTGTGAAATTATGTTATGTTAAAGCTATTCTCAAACTTTCCAGGTTTTTTGCAATTGAGATAAATTAATAACATTTTTAGTAGATCATAAATTAATTAGTTAAAATTAATTGTGAAGTGTGTGGTCAAGTGTTAGCAATCCTAAATAATTTGACTTTTAAATGTTCTAAAACAAAACGTGATTCAGACTCCACCGAGAGCAATTGCCATTATTTCAAACCTTGGGCTCTAAATGGGATTTAAAGAAATATGGGTAAATATGTAGACGAGCGGCCCGGCCGGAAAAAATTATTTTGTGTAAATATTATCATTCACCCGTTTCTGAATATTCATGCGCGTTTGAGTCGTCTGATGTCATACCTCACCCCCAACCCCTATTATAATTCGCAAAACGATTAAAGGCGCTGACATGTTGTAGTTAAAGCATTTACCTATGTAAACATCGAAACATTATAAAAATTAGGATTATACAGCCCCCCAGACTCCCCCCCCCCAATTTAATGAAACTCAGGATCATCGTAGTGCAGTCCACGCATCGTGTTTATCCCCCCACGAGCCATTACCTATAAATGTACTCCAAAAATGTGAAACATTTTGGCACACAGACGAGATAGTACATCTTATCGATGGGCGGTTCATCTACATATTTACCAAAATATGTTTCCCCTGTCTCATTAATTGTTGTTTTACTATTTCACTTTTACCCAAGGTTTTATTTTGTTTAGTTACTGGAAACCTATTTTGAGCCATACTATGGAATGCTGTACCCGCCACTTGCTATGATCTCCCTCAGGAACAAGTAATAAAATGACAGTTAATGAGACAGTTAGGTGAAACATATTGGGAAATGGACAAAATATTATGGGGATGCATGTGGGGTATGTATCTTCAGAATTACCAAATTATAATTTTTTTATGGAAATAGCCTGAAGGAGGCAAAAATAGAGGTGAGCATTTGTGAGGACATCCTAAATGTTTCGATATTATAATGGAATTATTTAGTGTTGCATCATGTAAGTCATGCAGTAAAGGCCGATAGTCATGCATACACGAATGGCTGGAGGAAACTAAATGAAAAAATATATATATAAAATGCGACATGTAAATTATTATAAAGCATAAGACAAGTGCAGGGACAATATTTTTATAGTAATTTCTGAACCTAAAAGTTCAGTGTGCGATACTTCAAAATGGCGCCAAAAGAAGTTTGTCAATACTTCATGAAACATATTAAGACGCAATAAAACCGCGCCTAACAATTATAGAGGCTAAACAAACTGCTAGGCTGAATTATAATTTAACATAGTTTAATAACAGAGGACCTAATAATCTGAAGTCCGATATCACTTAGCTCATAGTATAAACTTTGAAATATTTTGTTCTCTTCGAAGAAAATCGCAAACTAAAACAAAAGAAAAACGAATAAAACGAATTAAATAATTTTTAATAAGCTTTAACACTACTGAAACCTATTGAATTGACATAATTGGAACTGCTTATGACTCCCAGTCAGTGAAAACATTTCAGAAAGTTTTTCAGCAATTTCTTCCTGGATTGCCTTAATCATGCAATCATGAAGCTTCATGCCGTTGAGAAGGCATGATAAGGCAACGACAACGCTTATATATATATATATATATATATATATATATATATATATATATATATATATATATATATATATATATATATATATATATATATATATATATATATATATATATATATATATATATATATATATATATAATATATATATATATATATATATATATATATATATATATATAGTTACTTGTGTAACTATCTTTCTTAAAGCCCAAGTCATTATTCCAAAATTTATTTCGCTGTCGCCTTAGGCCTAAAATTAACGGCAGACAACTTTGATCAAACAAATTTATGGTTATGGTTATCAAAAAGCTATTTAGGTTGATTTATTAACAGAATAAAACACATAGATAACCATACACTATAAGAGGTACTACTATACCCGCACACCAATGTCAACGTTGAAACAAGGGACAAAAAATTGGAACTCCAGAGAATACAAAATAAAGCTCTCTACCTATTCACCAACACCCGTAGGAGAGAGAGAGAGAGAGAGAGAGAGAAGAAAACTACAGGATCTACACCAAGAAGCAGGATTAATAACGCTCAACATCAGGAACAGAGCGGAGAAAATAAGGAGGAAGAGAGACGATCTACCTCCGATATTTGCAGAGAGCACAAACACCAGGGCTAGAATCCCCTTCAACACTCGATTTCCCCAGCGGCAGACAACAGCTGAGAATCGAGGAGGTGCCCATGTTTACTTAAGTAGAAATTCAAAAAGAGAGAAGGAAAAAACATAACGATAAAGATATTTACCCGAATATATACAAACCCAACCAACGAAATAACCAACTAAGACACTAGATTGATACTCTAATTAGACAACCGAATTTAAACAACAAAAATAGGAAGAAACAACCGACTAAGAAGATAACACAGATCAAAAGTGTAAACAGAAATAATATGAACAAAATTAACTAAAAGTGTAATAAGTGAACTATATTAAAAAGTTTAATAAAAATGATAGTGAATTGAAAGTTAATAGTAAAACAAGTGAACATAGTGAAACTAAAGTGAGATAGCGAAAAAGTGATAACAACAAGAGAAAGTGAAACAAAGTAAGGAAAGTAAAAACAAGTAACATAACAAAACATAAACAAAGCTCAGAGCTAAGATAACTCAAAACGGCATGAATGCTACAATAAACACATGAATTAAAGAAGAAAAGAATAAGGGAACAGAGATTAGGCGGTCCTCCCGCTTCTGTATGAGGAACATAGGTGCTGAGGTGTGAGAAAGGAAGTAAGCATGATGAATGATGAGTAAATGCACTATGGTGGTTCGGAATCCACGTTAATCAGCAGGTCCCCCTTGTCTCTCGAGCAAGGGAATTCCACTCTTTCCACCGTTGACTACCGAGGTTGCTCAATCTGCATCCCCACCAATCTGTCCTCTTTTAACTCCAAACTTTCCGTCTCCCACAGCAATAAACCCTCTTTTAAAGCTTGTTCCGGACTTCTCATTAAGCACTTCACTATCGGTTCACTTGAACTGAGAGTCAGAAGTATGGAGAGTTTCTCCAGAAGCAAGTCGGCCGCGGGCTTCCTACTCTCTTGTGCCCTCCTCCCTGATCGTAATGGGGAGGGGGGGGTACAGAGGGGAGGAGTAACCGTGAGCCGTACCTTTTCTCCCCCCTAAAAAAATCTGACTATTTGTCGCTCTGATCTAGTTCTCTGGCAAAGGAGGCAAAGGAAAATGTAAGTTGCTCGTTAATTGCCAGTTTATTCATTTGAATAATAACGGCTTCGGCCATACGCAATCTTCTGCGGTTGTGGAGTCTCAGAATGGTGGAGGTGTATATATATATATATATATATATATATATATATATATATATATATATATATATATATGTGTGTGTGTGTGTGTGTGTGTGTGTGTATATATCTCTCATAGATTTTATATCATCATCATCATCATCATCAACTCTATAATTTAAGGAGAGGACTTTTTTGAGTATTTGAATAATAATTTCATCTTAGTTTGGTTATGACTTATGTTTTTTATCAAAATTATTTCTAATAATTATTTTATAATATAAAAAAAATGGTGAAGTTCAGGGAATCTATTTTTATATATCTTTTATAACTATATTTTACCAACGTGATATTTTGAAAAAGGGAAAATTTAGTTTCTAGTTCCTTTTTGAAATTATTAGAATTGGCGAAGTTCACTAAATTTATAAAAATTTAATCATGGCGTCTCTTTTTTTATTTTAACTTTTAATCTTATTAGCGAAGCGCAAGGGGGAGTGGCGAAGCCATTGCCTATATATATATATATATATATATATATATATATATATATATATATATATATATATATTAATGTACAATGAAACCACTTTTTGAGCACAAAGTTTATTCAACCGGAACTAGTTTCACTATGGAAAACTTCATACTGAAACTAGTGCCGGTTCAATAAACTTTGTGCTCAAAAAGTGGTTTCATTATATATATATATATATATATATATATATATATATATATATATATATATATATATATATATATATATATATATATATAAGTACAGTTGTAGGTGTGCGGAGTGTATGAGAGAAATTCCTCCTAACTCGATAATATAAGTAGCCGAAAAACTTACCCAACCCAAAAGAACGGACTAGCCACTCGTGCGGCATAAACATCGGACACGGAATCAAGAGGGTACCTCGTTCGAATCTCACGCAAGTCAAAAATAACTTTTATCAAATCTCTTAAAGGAAGAAACGAGGACGCTTGAAGGACCAACTCAACCAGGATACGGAAGCCAAGAAAAGCGGAAGAAAAACGTTTGAAGCGCCAACTCAAAAGAAAAAAAGGAAAAACAGTCAATAAGAAGACAAACATGCTCCCCCCTCCCCCATACAGTAACGTAAATGCAAACACAGGAAAGACTCGTCCAACCAATGATAAAAAAATGATGAAACTCCATACACCCCCACCATACCACCACCTCCTAATTAAATTCCGACTTGTAAATTTGTGTATCCTTAGGCTAAGCATCTCTCTGTATTCATTAGTTTGCCAGCGATTGAAGCTGACGGATGTCTCCGTCAAAACTTGGTTTCGCTCGTACTGTTAGTGGTTTTATCGTCATCAAAACTAAAGTTTTAAAGTTATCAGAAATCCAAAGTTCCCAACAGATACTTCACATATGTAAATACCTTTATTTTCCACATGCCTTACTTTGAAATATGTTTACCAGTTCAGATTGTATTTTTTATATGCCACCACTCAAATTAAAGGATCTACTGCTACTAAATGATAAGCAAATGTTATGAAAAGACATATAATATAAGGAAAATGGTTAGAATTGTTATTTTACTACATTTTTACATAGGTATAAAAATAATATACAAAATAATAAATTTCTTAATTTTATAGAACATTTTTGTGCAAGTAAGGCACAGCACTCATTGTTTATTATTGTATAAATATATTAATAACCTCATTAGGTAATATGAAATCACCATCTTATTGCAATAATGCAAATGCACAGAGTCGGCATGAATTTCGATTTTTTCAAAAATATTTTATAAATATAAACACTTTTCCTATACTTAATACACTTGCCACAACATGGTATATAGCTAAATCTTGCATCCAACGTATAATAATGTTAGATATTAATACAAATAACATCATTTAACACTGATAAAAATGGTCAACTTTGCACTTTTATATCTTGCATTTTTATTCATTTTTTGGTCGCTTTTTCACATTTAAAACACAAAACAATGTTACTTGATCAGCATACAGTAGTTTCCAAACGAAATCGTCATTAGAATAACTTTCACGGATTTCCAAAATTCGTACTGACCGTGTACTACGCGCCATTTCAAGTAAACTGTAAACACAGAAATCCCCACGCTGGTCACCGTTGTGTTAATCCTTCGATTAACACAATTTGATACCGAGGAATGTATCCAATTCCAAACTTCCGTTTCTCATTTATTTTATTTGAGCGTAGTAATCTTCTTGGTCGGTCAGCCCAGGTCACTCCCATTCTCATGGATATATTTTAAAATTGTGTTAATCCTTCGGAACAAATAAGAATGTTATTTAGGGTGTTCGGGTTCATAGGTGAGCGTTATCGTGATAAATTATCGCGATAACAATATCGGGTTATCGGTTATCCGATATTTTTTCCCAGGTTATCGATTCATCGGTATCGCCCATACTTTTGGTTCCAAACTAACGATAATCGATAATTTCAGTTTTTGGTTCCAGCTTAGCACAGGGGCGAGCCGCGCGTGCCTTGGAGGCAGAAATAGGTAGGTCCGAAGTTTTTTTCTAAAATTTTTCTAAGACTTTTCTAATTTTTTTCTAAGTTTTCTAAGATAAAGATAAAAATAAGGATTTGGATTTATCGATTTTTTTAAATTTAAAATATCAATATCGTTATTGCTAGTATCGGAATTCTGGATTTATCGATTTATCCTTTATCACCTTATCGCGCGATAGATTTATCGCCAGTTATCGATTATCGGTTATCACCGATAAGGTTATCGTTATCGATTTATCGGTTATCGTGATACATTTGTTCTTTATCGCGCCCATTAGGTCACTATCAAGTTACTTCTTAAAGATCAGTGTCATGCAAGTTCAATGTTCTATAATTTTTAAAATTGCGCATTACCCATATTATGGCTGCTAAGTATTTTAGATGTGAGAAGAATAACGAAAAGTTGATTAACGAACTGAATTATATTTATCATTTCCATATGCTTAGTGTTGATAAGGAAAAGAACTTTGGCGCTGTGAGATGCGTAATAAGTGTCATGCTTGCGTGCATAATTAAAACAAACCTGAAGATCCTATAATTATAAAAAGCTCAATAAATAGGAACATGAAGCTGATCCAAATGTAACAGAAGCAAGAATCGCCATTTCAAAATTAAAAACCAAAGTGAATAAGGGCGCTGCATCAATCACTAGAGCTCTAATTTCAGAAACAGTAAGTAGCGTTGGAGAATATGTATGCAACGTATGAATTGCCAAATTTGCAAACGGTTTCAAGAAATATAACTAATTGGCGCAATAAATCTTTTGGTGCACCTCATTTGCCTCTTTCTCGTACAGGATTTGAAATACCAGATTACTTTCACTAACTTTCAGAGAGGTGCATCGTCCTTGCAACGTGACACTGGTTCTAATGACGAAAAGACAATCTTAATTTTGCCTCAAATGATGGCCTTGAAGATTTGAAGAATGCCTCAGATTTATGAATGGATGACACTTTTAAATCAGCTTCATCTATAAGGTATGAGTTGTTCACTATTCACGCTGTTTTAAACGGTAAATTATTTCCTCGTGCTTTAGCTTCTTTGCCTGACAAGACTGAAGTAACGTATGAAATTCTTTCAATGAACTAAAAAATTAGGTACCAATTATGAACCCACAGGAAGCAATGATTGATTTTGACAAAGCACTTAGAAATAGTTACAGTCGTGACTTTACTGGTTCCAACAGCGTGGGTTGTCTATTCCATTTCAGTGAGAACGTTTATAAGAAAATAAGTCAACTGGGATTTAAGGTTCAATTCACTACTTATGTCAACTTTACGACTAAGGTAAAATGCTCTGTGCTTTGGCATTTTTACCACCAGAGGATATTTTTAGTGCCTATGAAGATTTATGCGAGGATGAATTAGTGCTAATAGAATTTATAAGCTATTTTGAATTGACATACATTGGCCCCAAAAGAAGAAGACGTCGTAGGTAAGAAGAGCCTTTGTATCTCATTAATTTTTGGAATGTCCCCCATCGAGTGATCCATGGATTGCCCAGAACAAACAATGCTTTCGAAGGCTTTCTCTCGGCTTCGAGAGCATCGTTTACCTGCAAGCATCCTAATATTTGAGAAAAAGAAAGTTTTTCTGTTGAACTATGGCTCTGCCTCACCTACAAGCGAAAGTGTACAAGTTCATTATTAAGCTTCAGGTTAATCTCTTCCGGGTATACTTATATCACCAGATCATCACCTTGCTTTATTTCTTCGTTAGATGCTGCCAAATTAGCGAAACATGAAAGCATTTGTGTAGCATTACTGTCCACAGCAGCTATTCTTAAATTGGCTTTAAGTGTATCAACTATAGGAATTTAGGATTTTATTCTTAACTTATCTCTTAAATAGAGTTCATCTAAGGCATCATCATCAGCTATACTTGCGACATTTACCTGCCGTTTCCTTACTCGTTGTCTCCTTCTGAAATTTCTGTAGTTAACATTTGGCGATGTGGCTTTTGTTTGTTACTCAATCTCATCAAAATCCTCTCTAATTTTTCTTAAAAAAATCCTAAAGAGAACTATACAAACATGCCAGGTACTCAATAGCACTTCTGGTTGCGGAATGGCTTTTATGACCTTGTGAAAATGACGTAACACACGAAGCCAAAATAGAGTATAAATGCCTGTAATTATTATAAAAATTAACATTTGTAAACTCGATACCTTTGAATGGTCATATCGATTTATTTTGCTAGATTTGATTACTATCTTTTACTGGGTACTAGATACCCAATGTTATATTCATGGTAAATTGAAGTGGTCTTTGTCAGCTTTTACACTTAAGTTTTTTTTCCTAATCATAACCCTTCTCCATCTTGCTAGCCGAGTAGATACGGCGTTGGTCTGCCAATGTTGAGGTACCGGGTTTGATCCCGGCATGAGCGGACACAAACGTCAGCGCACGTCGAGATCTGGCTACCGACTGGTGGGCACGCTGTGCTCACCCCTGTATTCGGGTGAGTAGATCTTACACTTCCCATCACAACACTGCTTTATTTCATCTCCTGTCTTCGCAGCACAACACACAAACTCTTTCTGTTCCAAGGGATCCTGTCGATGGGTATCTATAGCCACATACCTCTGACGCCGAACAGGTCCCTCTGCCCCAGGGTAAAGAAGGTTCCACCTGAACGCTGTTTGGTGTCATCACACAATACTTCCTGGCGCCTCTCCCCAAAGAGGACCGACCCCTGGTGCCCTCGGGCTCAGCGGCGATTCTTATATTGACCTTTTTGTCTATTTCATATCCGGTCGGGGATCCTCCCGGATAAAGGAAGGTTGGTGAACCACTACTACTACTACTACTCCAGCGCACCTAACCCTTATTAATATTTACCAGAGTCCTCATTATTCCCAGGTGCCAGGGAGCACTTGCACACACAGGGATATTTGTCTCCCCCCCCTTCCCCTACACATCTGGGATGTCATTTTAGATTTTGAGGCCCTAGGTTTCAGCCTGGCAAGCCTATAGGAAAATCCGGACCTGGGGGAAGGAACATAAATGATTTAAGAGCAAAAATAAAGGCTTAAAACAAACTGGTTACAATATATATGAGAATCAAAATTAAATGTGAAAGAGAAAAATTCACAATTTAAGATTTGGAATGTTGTGTCAGGTGAGCGAGTTTGATCTTCTCGAAAAACTTGCCAATAAATTCCAGGAAGGAAATAAACCTGTAATTCGGTAGTTGGTTTGGGTTAGTTGCTTTCCTTGTGGATAAATATAACCTTGGCAAGCTTGAGAGCGTTTGTAAATAGCCTGAAGTAGTTGCAGTGGTGCGTTGGTTAAATTATTTTTTGTCATCTCTGACCAGCCGGGTGAATTTTGTTTGAAGGCCTTTATGGTTTCAACAACTCCTCTGTTTTATTGGTCACCCATGACTCATCTTCTCTTTCTCTCTTTTGAGATTACGGACATAGGCAGACGGGGTCAACAACTAGATTTAACTCTTTTATAACCTGACCCTCAAACTCAAGGTCAAAGTCTTCGTTGTAATAGAGAAGACTTTTTCCAGAATTCTCTGAAATTTGTATCTAGGTGTCTTTGGTTTTCTATGTACTTTCCTTGTACCTTGATTCCCAATTTCACCTTCGGTTTAGTTCCTCTGAGTTTCCTGATGTTATTCCAAAATTTAATGGGGTTTTGTTCTCTATCTACTCTGTATATTAGTCGGTCCCAAATTTCTGTCCGTTTGTCTACTATTATTCTCTTTTGATCTTCTATAAGCTGGAAGATTCTGGTGACCACTCGTCGGTTTGTTATAAACAACGAAAGCTGTTTATAAAATGAGTAAATATTAAATTTGAATTAATTTATAAAAAAAAATAAAGTACAATTTATTTTTAAATAAGATCCTGATACGAATTCTTAATTTAACTAATAGAGTAATAAACAAAGGAAACAATAATCTGGTATTAGGAGATTTATAATATAAATGATCTAAAATCTTACCTGCTGACTTTATTCAGAATCTAAAACTCCTAATGGACGCGAAGCTTATTCTGTACAAGCTCATCATAGGTATTATTGCTGTTAGTCTAATGTACGCGATTATTCGATGCAACTTTTGCCTGGTAGTCAGGTCCAACCAGTGGACAGTCATGGGTAGGTAAGCTTTTTTGTGGGCAGACCAGCAATCAGCTATGGTGGCCACAAACGGAACATCTTTAGGAACTCTGATTTTTTTTTTAATATAAGTTTTAATCTTTTAATTTTTAAAGTTGAAATGTAAATTTTGGGATATAAAGTAACTCAAATAAAAACAGCGATGGGCATCGATACATTAAATATGATAAAACGATATTGATAAGTGAAAATAGCCTAAAGCGATACAGATACATCGATACTTTGACAACTTATTAAGCGATATTGATACATGTATCTAGACACATTTATGTACCATTTTATGTGTGAAGAAGCAAGCTCATTTTCACTATAAGGTAATTTTGAGTTTAATTATAAATTGAATCAAATTACTCTGTGAAAAATACACTACCAAGCAAAATATTTCAAAAATATGATGAGTAGGTAAATAAATTTATCATAGTACATAAAGGCATGCAGTTAATATATTTTATGAAGATTTCATATGATACAATTGTACATTCAAGAATTATAGTAAAGAAACTAAAAATAAAATAATGACATGAAAAATAAGAAAACATTTTTTTAGGAACAATCTAGAAGTTTCTTGAAATCATCTGGTATTTTGCTTAGTAGGTAAGAACTATAGAACCGCCATTGTTGTCGTACTCACACTGCAGAGATGCCATGGGTCGTGAAAGTCACTGCTTAGCTCCGTCAGAGAATTGTTCGCTTGAAGACTTCGGTGAGACTCTTTCTGCGATTTTAAAATATGTAGGAAGGTCCAAGAGTGTGATTTCGCGTGTTCTGAAGTTATACAATGAAAACAAAAGCTTTTGATCTCCTGCAAAAGTCGGTCGACCCCGCAAAACCACAGCCCTTGATGACAGAGCTATTAAGCACGTTTCTATTAAAGACCCCTTCGAGAGTGCGGCAGAAATTTCTCGAAAAATTAAGACAAGTATTGGCAAAGAAGTGACCGTCACACAGTGTCCCGTCGTTTTAATGCGTCTGGTTTACAAGTTCGATCTCCAGCAACCAAACCAATCGTCAGTAAGAAGGACCAGAAGACGAGACTCGAATAGCTCATGTTGTTTGAAAGGATGAAGATTGGGAGGGAATTCATTTAGGCGACGAAGGTAAATTGAATTTAGTTGGATCTAATGGCCGATGCTTTGTTAGACGCTCTACAGGGAACAGTCTTAACCCAAAATGTATTAAAAAGGTCTTAAAGCATGGAGGAGGCAGTGTCATGGTATGGGGGATGTTTTCGTCTGAGGAAGTTGGTCTGCTAGTTCGAATAATTGGAACGGTACATTCGACGGTGTACCTAAGCCTCATACAACATGTTATACCTTCAGTACGAGCATCTCTGAACAAGCAAATTATTTATGCACCAATTGGCCATTCGGATCATTCTGCTGTCAGTTTCAATTTAATGACCAATTTTAATGTTCCTAAGTTTACTACCTCAAGAAGAATTTATCTTAAGTCCCGTGCTAACTGGAATGATTTGAATGATGTAGCATCGAGTGATTTCTTAAATTGATTGATCCTGATATTGCATTAAATGATACTCTTGTGCAAATTATACCAAGGAGAATCCCTTCAAAAATAATTAAAAAGAGGTCACAGGACAAAGTTTGGTTTAATGATGCTTGTCGAGATGCTTTTAGACGTAAGCAAGCTGCTTATCATCAATGGTCTAGAAACAAACTGCCTGATAATTGGTTGAATTATTAATAATTAGGATCTGAAGCCCAAGGTATATATGATGCGGCCCAAGCAGAATTCAATGAACATATCTGTGATAACTTACTGGCATCACTCAACCACATAAATGGTGGTCCACTTTAAAATCTCTCATTTATGTAGAAGACTCATCTCTTCCACCTCTTCGTAATGAGAATGGTGTTCCTATATACACCCCGATCGAGAAAGCTGATCTCTCATCTTACTTTCAAAGGAAGCAATGTCACCGGTATCTTAAACTCCCTCTTACTTGCTTTCTTACTCCAATTTTGTCTAAGTTTGCCTTTAGATCATCAGAACTGAAAAGCTATATGTTAGACCTGAATGCTTATGGTGGTGCAGATCCTACTGGCATATTTCGTGTATTTTTCAAGAACAAGGCTGCAATATTGGCCCCTAAACTGGCAATCCTATTTAGACATCTTATTCGTGTTGGTAAATTCCAGCTTTGTTGCAGAGTTGCCAATGTAACTGCTATTCCTAAATGAGCCTCAGCTTCGCATTTACCATCTGAATATAGGCCTATCTCAATAAATCCTGTTATATCCAAGATTTGGGGGAAATTATTGGCTAGACGTCTTAATATGTTCATTATAAAAGAATCTTTACTACCTTCTACTCAATTTAGATTTAGAAAGGGTGTAGGGATCTGTGATGCCTTGTCTTATTTGGTCCGCCAGTTGCAATCTAACCTTGATGCAGGATCTGAAGCCAGTCTAGTATCACTGGACTTCAGTTTTGCATTTGACAGAGTTAATCACAAAGCTTTGTTATATAAACTTAAATTAATGGGCATAGGTGTCCCTTTATATTCTATTTTAAAGGAATTTTTATCTAATCGCAAGCAATGTGTGGTCGTTGATGGGAAATGTAGTCCTATGGTTGATGTGGTCTCTGGTGTTCTGCAAGGTAGTGTCTTTAGACCTATTTTATTTACTTGTTATACTGCTGATATGTGGCAGCACTTAGAGAATAACATGATGGCCTATGCTGACGATGCTTCATTGTATTCATTTATTCCATCACCAAGACATCGAGTTGAGGTGGCAAATTCTATAAATAGAGATTTGGTAAATATCACTAGTTGGTGTACTCGATAGGGCATGGTTTTAAATGATAGAAAATCACACTCAATTATTTTTAGTCTCAGTAGAACTTCCAAACCAAATCATCCGCCTTTATTGCTTGATAATATTTATCGTGGTTTACGGCGGAGTACGTATGTATGTCTGATTCGTACATGAGTAAATCCGTTCTACTTTTCTCTAAGAGTGCTTTAATTTAATTCTCTAAACAGGGAGGATTTGTATTATGATATATCTATTACCATTTGCAGCGTTCGAGGATCTAATTAAACAACTCAGACAAAAATATACTTTGAATTACATAAAAGAATGAAATATTAAATCTTTAAATACACTTTCGCACGGAATGAGGAAATAACAAAAAAATAATAAGTTTTGGATTCGTTTACCTTTAACTCAGAGCGAGTCAAAAATTAGGTGACCTTGAAAGTGAGTCTACTCGCTTTGGTGATTTGAGGCGAGTTGGACTGGAGGCTGCCTCACTTCGACGAGGAGGGTTGGGGAAACGGCTGATGCTTCTCACTAGGTAGGTGTAGGCGTGTGGCGAGGCTATTAGGGAAAAACAGCTGATGCTTCTCATTCGGTAGGTGGAGGCGCGTGGCGAGGCTTCTTGACTTAAAGATGTAAGTGAGAGGATCTTGAATGAACAGAAGTTATCTCGATCCCTGTGTTACCAATTCGAGCTTTCGATGATGAGACTTAACCAAGAGGTGAATCTTTTATCGAATGAGAATTCACGTTGGTATCCTCAATGGTGAGTGGTATCTGTTTTTTTTTTCAGAAAACTGAGATAAGGGATTTTCTCTGGACGAGAAGGATCAGAAAGTTGGTCTCGATACCACTGATCTGCTCTTCTAAGCGACCAAAGGAACGGCCTTGAGAGGGAAAGTCCCGCTCGGTTCCAACTATCTTCTTGATTCCCCGTTTAACTCAGGGACTCGGCTTCTTCTCTCGATTGCTACGCGGATTCCTCCTTTTCATTTCCCAATATCGAACTATATATACGTCGATTACCTGGGAGGGGGAGACGGGGGAGTTTAGGAGGGGCGAACCCTCACTAGCCCACAGTTAAGCCTCTCTCCTAGCGCATAAATTTTCAACGCGGTGACACTTGGCCTCTTCAGCTTTACGTATGGGGAAGGTGAGATTTCGTCTATTTGGCCAAAATAGACATAAACAATCAGAGGGGACAGTGAGCCTGTTCATAGATTTTCTGCCGACGAAGGCTTAGGCAGCAAGATTTCCATTCTAAAAGCTCTCACACCCTCCTATGTTTATATTAACGGACTACGAAATCTGCTGAATGAAATCCTTCTTTTCGAACGACTTCACATCATGGGCAGCGCGGGAAAGGGGGGAGAGGGAAAGTTTTTGCCCATGTGGAGCGTAACAGCTGACGCTGCATAAACAAACTAACGTCTGATTGTCCCCGTGATATTCATTCCCCCACAATATTTGTCTGGATTCTTCTGATAATATTAAGTTGCTTGGTGTTGTTTTAGCCAGCAAGCTTACTTTTGAAACTCATCTTCGTTCAGTTTCTTCCTCCATTGCTCAGAAGACTGATCTACTTAGAAAATGCAGAAAAACTTTTCGTAATAATGATGCAGTTTTACGTTCCTTTTTTGCCTTTATTTTGATTAAATTTGAATATTGTTCTAGTGTTTGGATGTCGGCTGCGGATTGCCATCTTAGATTGTTCAATAGAGCAATCAATAATATTAAATTTCTGTTGACCAATCTAAATATTGACCTACAAAAACGTAGATTGGTCGGGTCATTATTTTTTTATTTAAGATTTTAAATAATAATGGAACATCCACTTCATCCTGCTCTGCCTGAACCTTTTGCAGTGGCTCGATTCACACATCGCTCTAATAACATTATTAATAGGAACAACAAAGCGTTTTATGTTGTTCGATGTAATACAACTCAATTTACTTCGCTGTTTCATTCCTAATATTTGTAAGGAATGGAATGAACCGCCAGAAGAGTGTGGATCAGCCTCTGATATTACATCGTTTAAATCTAGAGTAAATAAATTTATTGTTTAATCAATGGCTTTGTTTTTACATATTTTTGTAATATGGTTTTACTTTGTTTTAACATATTTTCTTTTAATATTGGTTCTTTCTTTTTTTCTCTTTTTTTATTTTATTGCAGTATGTTTCCCTATGGGACCACACTTTGGTCATGTAGGTTTGTCCTTTCCATTGAAAACTTCTGTATTTTTATAATAATAATAATAATAATAATAATAATAATAATAATAATAATAATAATAATAATAATAATAATAATAACATGCGATGTCATATTGCAAGACGATTAAAATACTTTTTTGAACAAGAAGATATCGAAGTAATGAAGTAGCCTGCTCAGAGCGCGGACATGAACCCAATTAAGACTCTTCTCTAAGATATTTTGAGATAAAGATAAAGACCAGCAGCCTTCAGCTGTGACGGATTTATGGACGAAAAGTAAACAAGAATGAAACAAAATAACACCAGAATTTTGCAATAAACTGTGAGGTCCTGTGGTCTAGGTTAAGCTCAAGTAATAAAAGACAAAGGTTTAAACACCTCATATTGAGTGCATAGGTCGCTAATTATAGGTTGCCAATTGTGGGTCGCCAAATATGGGGTCGCCAGTTATAGGTTTGGCGTAAGTAGGCCTTGTTTTGATTTCAAGGCGATCCTATAAGGGTTTGGTAAAGTGGCTTGCTTACAGGTTTCTTAACGTACGGTCCGAGCGGTATTAACCGATCAGGGTTTGTAAGTAAAAGGCTCCTCTGTGCAAGGAATTAAACACTTGTATTTTTATACCACTTTGAAATGTTTACTCATACGGTAAAGATTTAATTTGCGCAACGAAATATTTTAAATTGGGTTATAATGGCAAGAGCAAGAATAAGGGAGATTCGCAGAGCGGTGAATTAAGAGTCTATAATGTTAGTCTAGTTATAATAATGATTATAATGTTGATTAATGATTAATACTTTCGTATTTATACCAAGGAGCATCCTGGGGGCAAATTGTAGCTCCGCCTTCCCTCAGTTACTGAGGCGGAGCCTGCCCACTCAATGCTTCCAGCAGAGCCTGTGATTAGTTGGAGTCCAGGCTGCGATTGGCCACACAGTATCCTAAATTGGGGGTTTCCTCCTTGCTCGGGCATCACAGAGACTCGGTTTGCTTAAAACTAAGATGCCCTTTATCAAATTTTACATTAAGGCCGAAACATCTTTTGTCGCCGCTTCTGTCCCCATTCAAGACAGCTTTAATTACTCTGTTTGCCCATCTGCTCTCACACTCGAGTGCGATAGCCTTACATTGTGGTCGGGTTTCAAACCAGACGTTCTAATCAAATTCCGCTGATTCACAAACTGTCTCCAAACGACCTTATTTTATTGCTCCTACCATTTCATCTTTGACACTTCGTTCGACCTGGCAAAATGTATAATTGTCCTTCTCTCTCTCTCTCTCACTCTTTCTCTCTCTCTCTCTCTCTCTCTCTCTCTCTCTCTCTCTCTATATATATATATATATATATATATATATATATATATATATATATATATATATATATATATATATATATCTTTGTGTGTGCAGTCCTTGCACACTACAAGTGTTTTAAGTTGCATCGTTGTCAAATCTTGCTTTGTTTTTAGTTTATTTGTTTGCTATAAAATTCTGTGAATGATCGTTCTCTTACTCTGCACGTGAAAATATTTTATTTTTTAAGTTTATTTAGTATAATTTCATGAATTTAGGATTCTATCATATGAAATCTTCATAAAATATATTAAATACATGTCTTTAAATACCATCGAAATTTCTTTTACCTACTTATATTTTTGAAAATATTTTAATAAAGGAAAATCGTTCACTTATTTTGCCCGGTAGTATATATATGGCTAACTGAATCAGAAAACATCACATGTATTTGGGGATAATAATTAACAAACATTTATCAATTAAAAATGATATATTCCTAATTAAATTTATTATATTAACATATTAAAAAAAATCCTTTTAGGAATATTATATTACAGAACATTTTATCTGAAATCCGGTTTCACTTTGGATAATGAATATGTACAATTAAGCTGAACAGATTCTCCAATGGAAATCATGAAGAATGTGTGTTTTATATAATAAATGTTTTCATGTCCCGGAAACTGACGCAACGATATAATGACATTGTAGCATTTCCCAAATACAGCAATACATCCATTTCTTTAGCATCGTCACCTTTGAATTTTGCATTGTTGTTAGCATTCAGTTCATAGTAAAAAAAAAAAAAAAATCATCAGCAGTCTCTTCTCCAGCAGCATTCATCAAAGGAGACTAATTGCTGCCCTGAAGATTTTAAATAAAAGGACGATTATCTCTTGGACTCTTTTTTTTTATATAGCAGTTGTGTTGAGTTCATTCAATATTTTCATCCATTTCAATTTGAATTTTGGCTCATATATTGATTCCAGAATTGCTTTTTTTGTTTCATGAGATATTTTTTATGTTGAGAATTGAAGAAAATCAGGAGGAAACCCCTTCATCACTGCGTTAAATAGTGGCTGACAGTACTGTAGAGGTCCATTGTTTAGGCGTAGTAGTTTGGTTTCTTTTGATTAGCCAAGAGCATGGGTAGAAGAACACCGTAGTAAAAACGGGGAAACAACTCCGCACAAAGATCGAGAAAAAAACAGAGAGCAACCTGTAAGAATGACTTACTTTCAATCATCGCATCACGTTACCCCAATAAACAAGGTTTGATGACTTGGGGCAAACACCAAGGTTTAGTCACGATCAACCAACAAGAATAGGAGAGTTCCTCAAAGATTGGTTCTCTGACGACCGATGCATCAGCAGGTACATAGACATTTCCAAACGTTACAACAGCCTTAAGTGATATTTTCGTAGAGTCGAACGTCGATGCTAGCTTAGGATTGACCCTGTGGTGACGCGGGAAGGGAGTACGCCAGAAATGGGAGGGGGTAGGGATATAGATCCCAGTACGCGGATTAATTAATCAAAATCGAGTGCGGTTGGCCTAAGTAATCAATTCTTAGAGGTTCTAGGTTTAGAGGAACCTATTGTAGAAAAATAACTTTACTATATACACAGAAAATATTATTAGCAAAAGTAAATAAATGACAATAAAAAAGATGAGACCCGGCGTACCAAACGGGGAAGGGATGGTACAATTGATTCGACGGGGACGAGAGACCGAGAGAGGATTTACGGTGATTGCTTCCAGGTAAAGGGGGAGTGCAAATAACGGGGAGACTAACGTAAATCCCATTTGACCGGAGGCTTTGGAGACGACCAGGAAACGGGGCACTGCAAAATTCCAATTGAAAAATTCCTTCTTCTTTAACCTCGCGGAGAAATCAACGAGAGAGTACTACAGACTAGAACGAAGTCGATACCCGAGTGATAAATGCCTGTCGGTCTCTATTGTCTGTGAGGCAGGAACTCTAGCCTTAAGTACGAGCAAGGCCAGGTAGAGAGGTGAAGCGTCGTATTCGTAGCTGGAAGCCGTTGGGAGGCGGAGCAGGACGTACGAGACTGCACGTGGCTGCTAACCAAGACGGGGCTGTAGGGTACTCATTTCTCAAAATATTATTAAACGATATACTAAACACTATTAACTTTTAAAAGCAATATTTTAATTTATTTGAGTAGGAGGGGAACTTAATTCATACAGGGACGGCACAGATCATCTGACTCTTTCTTTTTCCGCGCTTACGCTCTAGGAAAGTTTTCTGACAAAGGAGGCAAAGAAAGAGGACAGTTGGAAAAAGCAATTTTTTCACACAACTTTGCTTTACTGATTCTTTTCGGAAGAATACTATATATGAACTCCGAAGAAGTTCTACCTGAAGAAATATATGCGCTCACAGGATTGATTGGAGATTCCTCCTGTTTCTTGTGAGTGAGGTAGCTTCCCCAGAAGGTGGCTGCTTTTCCTCTTACTAGTGGACCTATTTTAACCATCTTTTTACTTCTACTTATTTCTAACTAGCGCTACATAACTTGGTCACCGCCACCCCGTAAGAGGCGCGGCGATTTGCCATCCTGGCCGCCGTGCTGACGGAACTCAGCACCCCGTCCGACCCCACTTAGCCTCTTCTCCTTCCTTCAAAACACTCGTTTCCTTGCTTTTCATACAACCTATCCCACAACTTTCTCTGGTCAGCCTCTAATTTCACAGGGTAGATGCTGACCTTCTTCTCAGCCAACCGTCCCGGATCGGGGCTGAGGGGGGAGGGGATAACGTTTCTTAACCCCTGAGCTCCGGTCTAGGGTGGCTGGTTTTTAACAACCTGCTTCATCCCCACCCATACCTTATTCACATCCCTTTTCCTCTCCTCTTCACATTCTATCAATTTTACGCCGTGTTCGAGGTGGAGCCGCCAGGCCGATGGACTGCCAGGCCACCAGGCGGGAGGGGTGGTCCGAAATGGTGGTGCCTGGCTATGCCAAGTCTGTAAGCACCTCTTGCAGTGCGGGCAACTGCAAGAGGTGATGAGCTATTACGTCCCGTGGAACAAATAGTGTCACCATGCCCATGGATGAATTTTCTAAAAAACAAACCCCTTTAACTCCCCCTGAAACAGCGACGGAGCCGCCCTCGGGCAGCTCCACCGAAAAATGAAGGTCCAACCGCCCTGTGTTTGCGCAGGGGACCCTCCATAGCTCTCTAACCAGAAAGGAGGCTTACTCCTCTCCTTCGCCTACGGGTGTAGATGACTCCCCCTCACCCCCTTCTCTGGAGGTACTTTCGGGCACCTCCCTCTTTCCAGCGGCAGTCCCCTGTGTTCTTTCCAAGGGGACTGCCAAGAAAGCCAGCAGGCAGCCCATTGCCGACCGCCCCTCATGCAAGCGGATCAGTAGGGCAAACCCCCTTAGGGGGGAGAGGGAAGTCAGGCCCCTTCGGTCGCTTCCCTCAAAAGACCTGCTGGCAAGAATATTAAACCTTGCCGGGGTCAAGGCCTGTGCCTCCCCACAAAAAACTGGTGACGCTGCCAAGGGGACATGCGATGTCCTGGGAGGGAAAGGCAAACTGGAGGCCCCTCAGGTGATAGACATGGTCCTTGAGGAAACCCAGCCTCAGACGGTAGGGCCTTCCATGGGGGGGGAGGGGGTAATCCGGGCTCGGTGCCAAGCACCGAACCCGAATCCGCCCCTATGCAAGATCCTCCTCAAAAGGCTGAGGGCTCCGAGGCCGTACAAGGAGGAGAGGGATCTCCTCCAACCAGTGCCCCTGCGACCACCAGGACCTTCTCCATTTCGGAGAAGGACCTGGCTGAGGCCGGTCCATCTGGCCTAGGGGCTCCTATCAGCGGAGGCGAGAAGCGGGTTCATTCCCCGCCCTCCTCTACAAAAAAGAAAAAGACTAAAAAGACAAAAAAGACTCGGGGCTCCTCTCCATCCGCGGGGGCTACGGGGACGGATGGGTCTGCTGCCACTTTGGTAGGCGACCAAGCAAAGATCGGCACATCCGGGTGCGGAACCCCTGACTATAACAAAGACGAAAAGTGAACAGGTCGGAGCCTCTTTGACATTGGAGCCCCTCATTCAGAGGTTACCTGGCGTTTTCTAGCCCACTGGCTTCAAACGCTTCCTTGTTATTCGATCCACTGATGGCACCATGTTGGCCAAGGGCAACATGATCCATCAGAGGAGAGGATTAGCTAGTGCAATAGGTAGAGAGCTGAAGGTGACCCGTTTCTCGGAAGGGAGCCTTTTGGCGAATGCGGCGAATCCCGCCGAGGCGGCCAAGATAAGAGCTCTTCGGACACTTCATGGCACCCCGGTGAGTGTGCGCCGCACTCTACCATGAACTTTGTGAAAGGAGTAGTTTATGCGAGGGAACTCGTTGACTACTTCATTAAGGACATCACCCTAGAGCTGGCCGACCATGGGGCGGTCACGGTCAAACGTGTGATGAGAAAACAGGGAGGGGCCTCGAGACCCACCCCTCACTCTTCGTCACGTTCGACAGTGACAAGCTCCCCCAGTTGGTGCGTGCCGGTTGGTACCGCTACGGCGTGAAAGCATTCGTGCCACTGCCGTGGCGGTGCTATTACTGTCACCGCTTCGGCCATACGAATGTTCATGTAGACGTGCAAATTCGGGGCCACCTGAAGTTTGTGTAAATTGCTCAAAGGCCGTACACGATAAGTCCAAATCATGTGTGGCCAAGTGTGTCAATTGCGGAGAGCCGCACCCCGCTTCTTCGAAGCAATGTGGTGTATATCTCCTTGAGAAAGAAATCCTGGCCGTTCAGGCCCAGGATCGACTCTCATTCCGCGAGGCTGAGGACTTGGTCCTGGCGCGCCTGGCTCTGCCTGGGACGTCATATGCCTCAATAGTGAGAAAGGCACCCTCTGCTCCTGGCCCATCCAGGCCAACGAGTACGGTTGTTTCCGCGCCCATTCAGGGCCCTTCTGCGGGCTCTAATCAACCCGGGCGCTCCCTTGGTAAAGCTGGCGGCAAAAAGGGTTCACACCCAGCCCCGGCTAAAACCAGGGCTCCCCCGTTTCCACCAGCGTGACCGTTTACCGTAAGGCGAAACGGCCACGCGCCACCACCGAGTAGTTAGACTCACAGGAGGCAACACCACTGAAGATTGTCGCTAGGCCATCTTCGGGGTTCCTAAAGCTGTCCCCCGAAAGGAGGACAGCAACAAAGGAGCTTCGGCTCCTTCGCCCACGCCTAGAGGTGGAGCGAGTGGCTCGGAGACGGTGGTTCCTCGAAAAGAAGGCCCCCCACCTCCGAAGCCGCAACGCCCGACTAAGGTTTCGAGCCGGAGGGAGAAAAAGACTCGCATGGCGAGCCCAACCTCGCTTAATAAGTCCTCAAAGGCGACAGCGCCTTCATTTCTTTGTCCGGCCAACAGCGCCCGGGGTTCTGCCCCTGGGAAGCATACGGCCATTCCCATGAGGGTCTTCAGTTCGAGGAGGGCCCCCGCGTCTCCTCCGAGCTAGGCCTGGAGTGCATATTCCTTCAATGTAATTGCCGTGGACTCCGGGCCAACTGGGAGGAGCTGCGGAGGCTCGTCTCGTCCCGTTCCCCGTTAGCTATCTTTTTGTAGGAGACCATGCTAGGCGCGTGCCCCCTGCCCGCCCTCCCGGGGTATAAGGGTCTTGCAACCCCACCACCGCAGGATGGCCGGGCTGAGGGATGCGCGGTGTACACCCTGCATGATGTCTCCGTTCTTCCTTTCTCTTTAGATACCTCCTTTCAGGCAGTGGCTGTGCAGCTACACTTCGATAGGAGGTATACTATAATTTCTGCGTACATTCCACCGTTAGCTGATTCGACGCGGGGGACTTCCGTTGCGTCGTGGCACGGTTGCCAAGGGCCTATCTCTTGCTCGGTGATCTAAGCGGCAGGCATCCTCTCTGGGGAGATTACTCTATAAATCCCAGGGGACAAGTCCTTGCCGATCTGATCGAAGAGCTTGAGATAGGTGTCCTAATCATGGATGAATTTACGCATCACTGTCTGAGAACCGCTTCATTTTCTTGCTTTGACCTATCTTTCTGCTCTTTGGATGCACAGCGTGATTTCGATTGAGGGGGGGTCGATGACCTCCACGGTAGTGATCACTTTCCCATTCAAATATCATTTTCAAGGCAACTGCCGCCTGAGAGCCCACCTCGGTGGTGCTTGGAGCGGGCGCGGTGGCCTGCATTTCAGAAAATGACTAAATTTTCTATTTCAGTCGAGGAGTTTAGGTCGGTAGATGAGGCCGTTGAGTTCTTTTGCGGCAACCTCATTGCCACAGGTCTGACTACTATTCTTAGGACGCCTGGCTGTTTTCCACGGCAACCACTCCCGTGGTGGTCGGCCGAGTGTGAGACAGACCACAAACAGAAGCGTTATCCCTACATGCGCTATAAGCGCCACCCGAACGATTTCACTGTCGCTGAATTTCGTCGGGCTAGGGCTAGGTTCCGGTATATTTCGAAGCACGCCCGCTGCTCTTCTTGGCGGGCATACGTGTCTTCACTTAACGGGAAGCCCCCTTAAGCAGAAGTGTTGAAGCGAGTCAAAAGGATTCGGGGCAAGTTCTCGCAGGACCCCCTTCCCGTTCTCCAGGAAAATGGGACCACAATCTCGGACCCCGCGTCCGTGGCGGAATCATTAGCGACCGCTTTTTCTCCATTCTCTAGCCGGGATGCTGCTCCGCCAGCATTCAATGCACGTCGTGATGTCGTGGAAAACCGCCGGCTTGACTTTACCTCCAGAGGCGTAGAACTCTTCAACGACAAGTTTACTGTGAGTGAGTTGTGCCCCGCTCTCGCTTCGTGCGCGGACACCGCCCATGGCCCGGACGATGTCCCGTACGCCATGCTTCGACATCTGGGTGAGCGAGGCATGGCCTTTCTCTTAGATTTGTTTAACAGGATCTGAGTGGAGGGTCTACTCCCAGACTCCTGGCGAATCACTACTGTGCTCGCCTTTCGCAAACCGGGGAGAGATCACTCTACTCCGACCGGTTTCCGCCCAATCTCTCTAACCTCTTGCGTGTGCAAGTTAATGGAGAAATTTGTAAATGTTAGATTAGCCTTTTTCCTGGACAGCGGAGGCCATCTGTCTTCCGCACAGTGCGGCTTCCGCAAGTTCCACTCCACGTCGGATGCTCTGCTCCGCCTTGAAAATGCCGTCTGCGAGGGTTTCCTTCGTAGACAGAACTGCACCACGGTGTTTTTTCGATCTGGAGAAGGCCTATGATACCACATGACGATACGGTATCATGAAGACTCTTCACACGATGGGGGCGAGGGGACGCCTCCCAATGTTTATATCTGAATTTTTGCGAGATCGTCGATTCCGCGTACGGGTGGGGGAAGCCCTCTCCGGCCCAAAGGAGGAGGAAGAGGGTGTCCCGCAGGGAAGTGTCCTCAGTGTCACACTCTTTGCCCTGAGCATTAACGGCATCCCTTCGGTGCTGCCGAAAGATGTTCTTACTACGCTCTACGTGGACGACCTTTCGATATCTTTTAGCGCGGCCCAGATGCCAACTCTGGAGCGTCGACTCCAACAGGCATTGAACCGCGTCTCTTGCTATGCCGAAGCGCACAGGTTTTGGTTTTCTTTGGCCAAGACTAAGTTGGTGCACTTCTGCCGCCATCCACGGCTTCACCCCGACCCAGATTTGTTTCTTAATGGGGTGCGCCTGGATGTGGTAGAATCGCACCGTTTTCTAGGTCTTGTATTCGACCGACGCCTCACCTGGGAGGCTCATATTCGCAGCCTTAGGGTCTCTTGTACCCGCACCATGGACATTCTCCGTTCCGTGACGTTCAGCGCTTGAGGCGCTGATAGGGCTACTGCCCTACTTTTTATCGATCCTTTGTTCGTTCGAAGCTCGACTACGGATGCGAGTTTTATGCATCCACAGCCGAGCGTTTATTGCGAAAGGTGGATTCGATCCACCACACCGGCCTTCGCCTTGCGACCGGTGCCTTTCACACTTCCCCCATTGAGAGCCTGTTGGTCGATGCTGGGGAGATGCCACTCGCTCTGCGCCGCGTGTAGTGCATCACTCGCCTGTACGCGCGAGCCCGGCGCCTCCCTCAGTCGCCGACAGCTCTCACTGCATCCGCAGCTGATCTCGATGGTGCCTATGCCCCTGAGAGATTCCAGTCATACCCTAAGCCCTTTGGGTTTAGGGCCAGGAAACTCCTTCGAGAGGTAGATATAGCTCTCGGGCCGGTGGCGCCCCTTGTTCTGCCCAGGGCGCCACCCTGGAGGGTACCACATTTGGCTATTTGTCGCCACGCCTCTATTCCCAAAGCTTGTACGGCGCCAGGAGTATTGCGTTCGACCTTTTTGGAGCACACATCGTGTCACGCTGGAACCGTGCCAGTGTATACGGATGACTCCAAACTCCAAGAGGGGGTCAGCTTTCACGCTGTATCCCCTCTGTTTGAAGTCAGCGGGGCTCTGCCCGGCGCTGCGTCTGTCTTCATGGCCGAGCTGGTGGCAATACACCACTCGGTACGGGAGATTACGCGACGTGCCCGGTTCGGAGACCGGATTGTGATCTATAGCGACTCACAAAGCACCCTGAGTGCTCTCGGGGCATTGGAATCTCCGCATCCCCTGGTTCGCGATATCCGTGACGCCACGGTTATGGCGAGCCGGTTAGATGTCGAAATTATCTTCTGCTGGGTTCCTGGACATGTAGGAATTGCGGGGAATGAGCGCGCCAAAGAGTCCGCAAGGACTCTGCGACCGGACCAGCGTTTCGCTCTTCCTCACAGCGACTCCTTGGCAGGAATACGGGAAGCTCTTCGGACTGCTTGGCAAAGAAGATGGGAGACGGTCGAAGCGAACTTAAAGTTGCGTGCCATTGCGCCGCGACTGTTCCCATGGACCTATCCCCCAATGCCGCGATGGCTTCAGGTCGCTTTCTGTCGTCTCCGATTCAGACACACTCGTGTGACGCATCGCTATTTGATGGATCGCTCGCCTGCGCCCTATTGCGACGACTGCGTCGTCCCCCAGACTGTTCGGCACACTCTTGTCGAATGTCCCAGTCTGGGTGATCTTCGCGCACGTTACCTGTCCCGGTACCGGGATGGGCGGGGTCGCTACCGGAGGTCCCTTGTACTCGGGTCGAGTGCGTGCACCATGACTGGTGGACTGATAGACTTTTGGGGGGAGGCCGGCCTTCTCCCTTGTATTTAACTTGTTTTTTTTGTTATTGTTCTTTGTTTTGTTTACTTTTGTAGGTCGCAGGCTCCTGCGCCGGGCAGAGGGCGACCTCCCCCCGACGCCGGAGCTTGCTCCCTGATTGTTATCCCTTTTTATTGTTTTTTCTGTTAAAATTTTTATTTTAAAGTAGCCTAGAACTGGGCTGTTTGTTTGCGGCGACTTATGCCCAAGTGGGCAGTCGCCAGATAGCCCCTTGAAAAAAAAAAATTGGTCACCGTCAAAGTCTGAGTCGCAGTTGGTACTAGGGTGTAGTAAACCTCTGTAGGAGACTCCGTTAGGTGGCCAGAAAAGGGTGGTCGATTCTCGGCCACTAGCCCGAACCCAACTGCGGACTGTTGATAGGGCTAGGCTCAGCTAGGTAGAGTGAACAAAGAGAGTGCAATAATTGGGAGGTAGGAGAGATAGTAGTAGGATATATAGAGGGCTCTCCCACCTGTGAAACAAGATAATTTTTTTCTTCCAGAGTTAACTACTAGGAGCCCCACAATAGTGGGGCACACTAGTTATCAAGATGGACCGACCAGATGATCTTAAGAGACTTTCCCTACGATTTGTGCCGAACGGAAGGAAAAGGATGCCGCAACAAATTGTGCAAACAATTTTCACGGATCTCTCAATTCCACTTATTAAATGCATAGAAACCCCTAACGGATTCACCGTGATTTGCCCCAAAGGTAAGGATGTGGAGCAACTACTTTGGACTGCAGGGTGTATCAACTCTAAGAAACTGGACCTGGAAGCCAAAACCGCACCGCAAATCACCGCAAATAGGAGCTTCATCTTCATGAAAGTGGAAGCATGGGTGGGCGCTCATTCATGTGAGCAAATAAGAGATGAAATAATGGACAAACAAAGATGGATCAAGATACAGGAAGTAATTAATTTTAAACAACACATCCACGTTTTTAAACTGGTGTGTGAGACGACTGAGATGGCATCAAAAGCCCAAGAAAAAGGGCTAATAGCTTTCAGCATGATGATTCCCACAGCTAATATATAAAGAGACACAAAAATAAACATTCAGATGTGCTTTAACTGTTATGCCATGAAAGAACATACTTCGGCCAACTGCCCCCCAAAAGGACAAACTATGTGTTCTGAGTGCGCCACAAAGGGTTACGACTTTAGAAGCTGCAGTAACACTACGAAAATATACGTTAACTGTGGAGGAAGCGACCGGACAATGGCAATACTATTTATATCCAAAAAGAAAAGAGTTAATTAAAATAAAGCAGAGGGAACAACAAGAAAAGGAACTCATGGCGGGCAATACCTCTTATGCAGCTGTAAATAAGACTCAGGGAAAAACTACACCGACATTATCCAACATTTCAGCAGGCATGTTTGTGAAGATATATGCATGTGTCATCCATGCTCAGGTACAAAATGCTCTGCAATCTGGTACATACGAGAGAACACTGAACTCACTTTTAAAGACCAACGGACTTGAGCCGATAATTGTTCCCTATGAAGTGAACTTAACAGCACTTTTAAATATGCAGGCAACAGGGAAGGACGCTGATGATGTAGCGGGCCGAAAATCTACACTCTAACCCCAATCGATCCAACCCGCTTCCTACACTAATTCGGACGTGAGGAATCGAGGGCGAAATGAAACGGATTGTATGTACAGTCCTTTAATTACAAAAAATATGGGGTAAATATTTACAAGAGATCTAGTTAATTATGCACACACAAATATAGATAGCTAATTTTCCTATATACAGAATAAAAAAAAATCCTACTTATGAATACTAGCAAAAGGATTTATACAAAAGAAATGCTCAATTAGACTATACAAAAGGATAGGCAAAGTCAAACAACAAAAAATATCTGTCGGGGCAATAACAACAAACGATAAATGAACAAACAACAAAAAAGAAAAGGACTCACGTGGTACCACAAAATCTTCGTACGAAAAAAAAACAACTGGCGCCTCCGAGCTCGGTATTAGATAAGCGACTTTGTCTTGCTTTCGTTGCTATTAAAAGCCCTCTCTGTCCTGTCGGGACTTATAGTGACTTAGGTGGTATTTCAACCCTACAGTCTCTGCCACTACTTACAAATGGTGGCGATTAAACTTTGTTGTATGGCTTATCGTAAAATATCAAACAAACGGGTAAATAGCTGAGAAAGAGAAGAAAAAAACATTTCAACAAAACATGAAATCAAATAAATATATTATATATAACCCCCCCCCCCAAAAAAAAAAATAAAATAAAATAATATCTCCCCATTCACACACACATTCTTACATAGAGAGGGAGAGGGTATTGGGAAAGGGGTGGGAGAATGGCCCTTCGCACACACACACACACACACACACACACTCATATTCGCTCAACCACACCCCTCCTTCCTTAGGCCATTCGATCACAGTTATTCACAATACACTCTCAATCCTTACTCACGGAACTTTTTATACTCAATCGCACCCTTCTGCACTCATTCACACTCGTCTACTGGTCGCGAGCTACGCGTAGCAAACTGTCGGGGTTATTCGTCAGTCGTCCTGTTAGTCTCCTCGTCACTATCAATCATGTCATCCACCATACTCTTAGCCTTCATTACCAGTTATCCTATCTCTCGACAGAACTCTTTCATACTCTTCCGTTCAGAACCTTCACTCTTCAGACCCCCATTAATCAGCTCTTCACTCACAGCTTTCATCCAATTCAAGGTACACTCTTGCAAAACAGACAAATCACTCACATCCCCTCTACTCTCAGCGGCTATACCAGAAACCCCTTCAATTGGTTCCCACCAGAAGCCAGAAAAGTTAGTCACCTCCTCATTCACCACATGAAACTCACCTCTACCCTTACCATTCGTAAAACCAGAAAAGTCAGCCACACTAGGTTCATTCTGACCAAACACACTATCATTCCTATTGTTCCCAAAACCAGAAAAATCAGCCACAGGCAGCTTACTCACTCGTCTACTTACATCAGCCAAATCACTCACCTGCTTATGCAAACACTCAATCTCTCTCTCAAGCTCCACTATACCAGAAAGACTCTCCTCAGACTTACTCTCATTCGTTCTTGCATTCCTCCTTTCACTCTTCTTTGTACTCTTTCTATTCCTCGAGACCAAGACAAGCTCTTTCCCAGACAGATCCATACTATCACACTCCATCTCATCATCATGCACCTTATCTCTCTCTCTGCACAGTTCATACACCGGACGGCTCACCAGGTAGTCAGGAGGTTCTCTCGACCTCCTCAACTGACTCTGATGAGCTCGCACTCTCTCAGTTACACTTTCATTCAAACTCTCCAACACATAAGTCACATCATTCTCCCAGACTCTCACAACTCTATACGGTCCTTCAAACTTTTGACTCATCTTTGGCACATTCAACCTACCTTTTACTTTTTTTACCTTCAATACTTTTGCACCTATTTCAAATGAACGAAACCTTTCATGTGCCTCACGCCATACACTCTGCTTACTTTCACTCAAATGAAACCTATCTTTCACTCGCCTTTCAAAATTCAAAACAAACTGACACGGGGACACCCCAGGTGCACTATGCACCATCGAATTATATGCCCATAACACTCTACTCAACCATTCATCTCAGTCATTCAAAGTCGTACTCATCCTTCTCAACATCTCACACGAGGGCCTAATTGTACGTTCAGCCAACCCATTCGAAGACGGAACATACGGAGTCGTTCTTACATGCTCTACACCATTCTCTCTCAACATTCGCTCAAACACTTCACTCGCAAACTCAGGCCCATTATCACTCAGACATCTCCTAGGATTCCATAGACACATAGGAAAAAAGTACTGCTCAAACACATGCGCAACAGTCACACTCCTTTTATCTCTCACAGGCGCCGCATACACAAACTTACTTTTATGATCAACCATAGCAACCATACCAACATCCCCAACACTTGTACGCAGTAAAGAGACAATCAATTAATACTAATTCAAACGGTTCTTTCGCATCAACTTTCAACATCGGCGGTTTCACTTGCACCTTTCGCTTCTGACACCTTTGACACGTAGTCGCAACATCATTCAAAACAGTCCTCAGAAACGGATGGAACACACGCTCCTTCATACACTCCCACAACTTATACTTACCCATATGCCCATAATTATCATGCACAACCTTCACCAGACCAATCATACCAACCAAGGACATCACAGGTACAAACATATCATCCCCATCCTTCATATCCTGCACAAAATATACAACATCCATACAAACAACAAAATCCTTAGCATACCTTTTAAAATCCCTCAAACACTCAGGCCATTCATTCAAATCAGCACACATCACTACAAACTCTTCAACTCACTGACAAAAGGACACATCTCTTGCATCTCTAGAATATCATCATCCATGACCAATTTGATCATACCGCAAAACTTTACAAAATTCTTCGCACACTCATTCAACCTCATCACCTCACATTCAACTTTCATAACACACTCCTTATCAGCATCTAAAGACAAATAATTCAATCTCATAAAGTCCACACCAAGCAAGAAACAACACGCCATTTGCTAATCTTTCAGAATCACAAAATCATGCTACATATCCACACCACTGCTCAAACTCACTCTCAGACTAACCTGTTCCCATGCCACTATCATTCCAATCCCCAATCCACTTATCTGTAACTTCACAGGCTTACGCTCGCAACATCTAAATTCATCATACTTACTCAGAATACTTTCGTTTACTAAAGACACTTGCGCACCAGTATCAATCAAACCACAGAAGAAACTTTCACCAACTTTCACTCTCGCTTCCATCATATCAGGTCCTCCATGTTCGCAATACACAGAAGGAACAACCACACCAACATCAGCAATGATATCCACACCATCATCAACTCCCACATCATCATTCGCCACACACTCATCCTCATCCAGACAATCATTCTTCTCTCTCATATACGAACACTTTTCAATCACCCAATTGTAATGCACACCACTCAAACACTGTAGATGCACCACATTAGCATTCAAACCATTCACCTTCTCATCTTTGTACACAATCGGCCTCTCACCACCAAAGTGCACATAAACAATCACTCCATACAAACGACTCATTACAATCAACACTTCCTGAAACGGCGGGACCCCTTGCATACACATTGCTCTCAATTCTTTCATAAAGTTCCGCACCCTTGCCATACCCATACTCTCAGGTTTCTTACATACTTCACTTATTA
This sequence comes from Ceratothoa steindachneri, assembly GCA_963969495.1. NCBI lineage: Eukaryota > Metazoa > Arthropoda > Malacostraca > Isopoda > Cymothoidae > Ceratothoa > Ceratothoa steindachneri. Next base: position 75,852,616 of record OZ018319.1, read on the forward strand.
CCTCCTTCTTTAAGCCATCCACGCCTTCGGGCACTCTCGCATCTACTCCATCACTCTTTAAATCTTGCAAACCATTCCATACACTTTCAAACAAGGAATCACCACCACCCTTACTCTCCTTTTCATTCATAATCCCTTTCGGCACGTACACAATCACATAGTCAAAATCACTCAAATCTTCCAAAGTTCTCGCAATCTTACTATCAGCCCATTTTATACGTTGCAAATACACAAGAGGTTGGTGATCTGTTTTAATCACGAACCTCACACCATACAAAAACAGACACGACACTTTCAAACAATACCTTATCGCAGCCAACTCTCGCTCCACAGTCGAATACTTTCGCTCTGCCCCATTCATAGCATTGGATACATGCCCAATTATTCGCCTGACATTCTCTCTATTCAAATGCTGCTCTTGCATCAGAAAATCTCCCATACAGTACCTACTCGCATCCGGATACAATTCAAGCATCTTAGCATTCACACTATAGTCTGGGTATGCCAATTCAACATCTTCAGCCTCTGCCTCTTTCAGTCTTTCATACTCTTGATTCATCTTATCCTTCCACCTAACAATCGTACTACCTTTCTTGCCCATCCACTCAGTCAGAGGCTTACTTACATCTGAACAATCACGTATAAACTTTCGCTGAAACTCAATCAAATCCAGAAACGACTTCAGCTGCTTCACAGTTACCGGTTTAAGAAACATTCGCATCTTCTCAACATACTTCGACGACTTTCGCAACCCATTCTCACTCACCATATGCCCAAGGAATTCCACTTCTTTCGCAAACCATTCACACTTCGCTACTTTCACCTTCACACCAACACTCTCCAACGTTCTCAAAACATCATTTACCAATCTTATATGCTCCTCAAAACTCTCAGTCATAATAAAAATATCATCTATAAACACAATCACATTCTTACTAGCAAACTTACTCAACACAACATTCATCGCCCGCTGGAAGGCTCCGGGAGCATTAGCCAACCCAAAGCTGAGGTTCCGGAACTGATAGTGCCTTTTTGTAGAGGAAAATGCAGTCACCGGCCGGCTCTCCTCAGCAATGGGTATCCGGTAATACCCCCCCGTACCAAATCCAGCTTGGTAAACCACTTCATTCCATGCATACTATAGACACACTCAGATACTACACACATCGAAAACCTTTCTTTCACAGTCCTTTCGTTCACCTTTCGATAATCCACATTTGAGACGCAATCTTCCATCCGGCTTACGTACAGGCCCAATTGGTAATTTTTTTAGAGTGAAATCTTCAGATGGAAAAAAAGTGAAGTGCGTATGTGTATGATGCAATGGCGAAATCTCTGCGGTGAGCAATGCTACTTCCAATCTACGCATTCATCTAAAGGTAAGAATTTATAAAAGCTAATTATATGATACTTAATTAAATTGACAAGGGTCACTATTTATTATTTTTTAAAGATGGCAAAATTGATAGGAGCTAACGATAATGTTATGTAGCGTAGTTTTACCATGCACGAACCTACCTGCTTCCTTTTGCAACACCTTTATTTATAGTATATGCTGATTGAATTTAACGTGAATTATGGCAACGTGAAACAAATGTCCTTCAATTATCTGATCATGTACATTTATCAACAGAGAAAGCATCCTGCTTTGTTGCAAAAAGCGGATAACTACGGAACAGTTCAAAAAGATTCGGAAAGAAAATGTTCAGTATTAGACGATGGTCCTTCATGCAGCGGTGTTAAAATAAAGACATTACCGGGGTGTTATGCGGTGAATATTAAGAAAGTCAAACAATCTGTTGTTGATAAGCTGATTGTAGATTTTATCATACAAGATCTGCATCCCCTATCAACCATGGAATAACCCAGCTTTTGTGAGATTAATTAAAGATGAGTTCTGAGTTACAAATGTTGTTTACAATTATAGTATTATTAGTACAGGTTAAGCTCTTATAACGACCGAATACTGAAGCATTCGGGTCATTGGTTACTACGTAGGCTATACCGGGTGTCCCAGAAAAAAGTTAACCGTACTTTAAATTAGTATACTCAAAAACTATTGGGTATTTTTGAATCCTGTAAAAGGTGTTTTATTTAACAACAATTTATCTGTCGATTCTGGAAATTTCATTGAATTCGCTTTTATGATATTGATACACTAATGGGTTTAGTGGAGGCTATCAAAAATATGTTTGCACAAGGAAGTAAAATAATGAAACGAAGCCTAGGAAGGCTAGGTCACCGTGCACTTTCAAGAGAAGCGTAGGGAGCCTAGGTAGCCTAGGCCACTGTGCCATTCTTCAAGCAAAACCTAGGCCATTTCACAGTGTTTTTCTAGCCACGCTGTGGTATGGTCTCGTTATTATTGCTTACTAGGCAAATCAAAGCGTTTCTGTGTAAAGGTTTACTTCCATAGAACCTTTTTAATCAGGCAGTTAACAAAAGATCAACGCGCATTTGTGGTCACAAACTTTATTAAGACTGGCAGTATTAAGCAAGTACAAGATTCATCTGAACAACGTTTTCCAGGCAGGCACCCAACAAGCAAGCCCACAATTTGGAAAAATGTTCGCAAATACCAACATTAAGGAACATGCTTAAATCTAAATAAAGGTCGCTCGGGTCGTATGAGAACCATGAGAACAACAAACAATATCGAAAATTTTCAGATGACACTTCTTCAAAGTCCCCATGTATCAATCAGAAAGAATGGGTTACAATTGTCAAAGTCAGCATTTAACCGCATTAATAAACATGACTTAAAATGGCATCCCTATAAGATGCATGCAAGACACCAGCTTCTTGAACTGATTTTCCTCGTCGTAGACAATTTGTCGAATGGCTTCTCCATAAACCACCTGCTTGTTTCTTGGAAAACATTGCGATTGGTGACGAGGCAGCCTTTTTCATGAATGGAAAGGTAAATAGCCATAACATTCGGCAATATGCGCTGCTGAACCACCCCCGAGCATTTAATTTTGAAACACGTATTTGTCAGCAGAAAGTGTCTCTGTGGATCGGACTTTGCGGGGATGGCTATCTTGTCGGCTCATTGTTTTACGAAAATAACTTGAATGGTGCTGCCTAGCTGAGCATGATCAACGAAAGGATCTTCCCGGAACTCTGCCCAATTTACGGCAATCAATTCAATAGATTTTGGTTGATTCAGGACGGCGCACCAGCTCATAGACAGCTTGCTGTAAGAACAAAACTAAGAGAAACGTTTGACAACCGCATTGTCACGCTAAATCATGCAATTGAATGGCCCCCAATTTTCCCTGACTTAACACCGTGCGATTATTTCTTATGGGGATATCTAAAGAATAAAGGGTATTCTACTCCACCACAAAACATCAACCAGTTAAGAGATAGTATCACATGTGAAGTTAATAGACTTAAGGAAAATCACAAGTTAATCAAACAAGTTGTTCTATCAATGCGATCAAAGGCGCAACTGTGCTTGGAAAGAAATGGAGGACATGTGGAAGAAAACAGTGCTTAGAAAATTAAAAAATGAATTTGTATTACCCATATGAAGAGGTGTTTTTGTAAAAAATGGATTTAAATATATTTATTGATTTTAAACTTCAAAGTTGAGTTATATTAATTCAAAGTACAGTTAACTTTTTTCTGGGACACCTTATGTATACTCATATATATATATATATATATATATATATATATATATATATATATATATATATATATATATATATATATATATATATATGAAAAAAGCTCAAAAAGTGCACGTAAGTCAAAGTTATGTAGATACACCCACAAACGAAAACTTAGGCCTCTGAACATAAATATGTTATTTTTAAGTATAGACTACAATTTATCGTATTCTTGTCAAAAATTCTGTATGGCAGGAAAGCAAACAATAAGAAGTTTTGCAGAGACTGGATACTGTATTCCCCATCGAATCCTAAACTATACTGTTTATTCTATAAATTATTTTCAAAATCTAGCTCACACTTTGTCACTAGTGGTTTCAATGACTGGAATAACTGTGGCAAGTTATTGAAATTCCATGAAAACAGTGCAGAACACAGACTCTCTGTTCAGTCCTGGTTATTACGATCAAAAGAAAAAGAATGTATCAATGCAAAGCTTCTTAACCAGCTGTAAGAAGATAGAACCTATTACAAAGCAGTACACCGTAGGGTCATTGAAGTCATAAAGTTCTTGGCTCAACGTGGCCTAGCATCCTCTAGGAATGGAAATTGCATGGGAATTTCGGAATTGATTGCAAAGTTTGATCCTTTTCTTGCAGAAGATATTTTTCGTTATGGAAACAAAGGAAGTGAGACAACAAGTTATCTTTCTTCAAGAATTTGCAATGAACTTATTGAACAAATTGGTGAAAATGTGTTGTCAACTATGTGTGATGAAGTTAATGATGCTAAATACTTTTCCATATGTGTCGATTCAACACCTGATGTTTCTTCAAATGATGTACTGAAAACTCTCGATGGAATGACTCTTCCTATTGATGACTGCAGAAGTCAAAGTTATGATATTACTGCAAATATATCAGGGAAATATGCTGGTTTAAAAGCAAGAATTAAGGAAACAAACCCATTAGCAGATTACATTCTATGTGCAGCACATTCTTTAAATTTAGTTGGGATTGATAGTGTCAACTGTTGCCTGGATGCTTGCAAATTCTTTGGGCTTGTGCAGGAATTATATGCATATTTATTTGAATCAACAAAATGCTGGAATATACTAACAAATGGATTGTCACTTAATGAAAATGGTAGAATACTAACCTTAAAAACATTATCATCCACACGTTGGCATTTCTATTCTGAATCATTGAAGGCACTGCACATAAATTAATCTAACGTCTTTGCTGTTAAATGAAATTGCAGACAATCCAGAAGTAAAAAGAGCTGCTCGACTTGCTGCATCTTTTTTTGCCTGGAAAATGTATTTATGTGTGTTCTTTGGAAAAAGATCCTACAGCGCTTTCAGAAAGCTACTATACTCTTCTCCAAAGCACAAATATTGATATCAACATGGCTGTATCATTGTTTCTATCCCTTGAAAGTTTTGTTGCTGAACTTCGTGATCAATTTGATAAACTGGAGAATGAAGCAAAGAATCTCATGGAAAGTGTTCAACAAGTATATGTATCGGTAAAGGTACGAAAAAGAAGACGACGGCGTCAAGCTGATAATTCTGCTGAACCTGATGCAGATCTTCAAGGTGCACAAAAATTCCGTGTACAGAGTTTTGTTGTCATCATTGACAAGTTACTTGCAAACTTATCTCAACGTCGACAGGCTTATCACTAGATATCTGACAACTTTGACTTTATCAAGTCATTGAGGGAGAATTATGCTACACAGCTGAGAGTTGATGTATCCAGCTTGGTGAAAAAATACATCAATAACTTGTACCCCCATGTGAGGATGAATTTGTAACTTTCTCACAATTTGTAACCCATCTGAAGTTGGATCGTAATTCTCATGTCCTTTGGAATATTTGAGGAAGAATCCAGATGTAGAGGCAACATTTGTCAATGTTTCAACTGCTCTGCGATTGTTCTTAACATTGCCAGTCACAGTCTGTGAAGGTTAACGTTCATTTTCCAAACTTTCTTTGATAAAAAAAAAACAGATTCCGTTCAACAATAACACAAAAACGACTGAATGTATTATCTGTGATGTTAATTGAAAATGATGTCACCCCCTCAATGACATTTGAAACCACCATTGAATGATTTTCACAGGAAAAACCAAGAAAACGGTCATCGGTATAGCTATATTTATGTATATATGCATGTATTTTGCTACCATATTCCAAGTTTAGGAGTTATCGCGAGTTCTTCCTTGTGGTTAAGGACCCATTACTTACCCCTTTCATTCAAACATTAGGCTATCCATAGCACAGTTGCATGTAATATAATGCTAGATTGATAACCAGTGTTCGAAAATGGATAATAATCGTAAGACTGTACTATATGCTTGACTGTCTTGGTGGAGTTATGCTTAAGGTGCGCTATGTGCTGTAGCCTACGAGTTGTCTCGGCTTCGATCCCTAAACTATCACAAGCAAACTTTAATTTTATGTAATTAATTTCTTTCTATGGTGATTTAATTTTAATTTGTGTGTTGAAGTTAAAAACTAATTGTAGCTAATACTGTAAGTACTGTATTTCCAATCGCAGTATAGCTTGAGAATAAAAAGATGAAGACAATCTGTATAAAGATACTATACCATTAATTCATTCAGATGTTTCAATAAAACACCAAATTTTTCAGATCTTGAATAACTTATTTAAGGGAAGGGGGCCCCAAACTGTGGGTGGAGTAGGGCCCACTGTAAGCTAAGTCCGGCCCTGTTACGCAGGTGGTGTTAGAGTGAATACTCGAACGGATCTCATAAACCGTCCAACGCAACATCAAGTTAAACCCTTGTTGAAAAGATCCAGCTCGATATATACCGCGTTTTTCGAGGCTGGCCACTCGATCACCCCATTATATTTTAGTTTAGGCGTTTGACAGATTAGATGGCATTTGGGGAATGGAGCACAAGGTTTCTGTTATATTACCGTTCAGTTATTACGGCAGAAGGATATTGAAGGTCGTAAACTAATATTCTCATAAGTTTATTTCATATGCGCTGCATAGCCCACAGGAACTGATGGTTCACTATTTCCGTTGTGCAGCAGCAAGACGCCTTTCAGACTCGTTTTTGATGAATCAATGAACAGCTTCCAATGTCTGGGTTTGTATCCAATGCCAAGTGCTTCCATGAGACCATTAATATTGTTGCAAGCCACTAAATCACCTTCTATTACGAAGAAATCGTTGAACTGCTGCTAACGGTCACGAAATTTTGAATTTTTCACATTAGCTGCTAGGAAATTCCATTGTTGAAGACGAGATCCTTGCAGCTCTACCTTATTCTTGGGTAGTTGCAGATCCGTGGCAAGGTCATGGAGTTCCCCTTGTGTTGTGAGATGTGGCATAGAGGAGTGTGCTTCCTCAAAATTTCGGGCACTCCGTAATCCAGAAATGTCATCCTTCTCTGCTTCCTCCTCACCACTTTCCTCATCTGATTCGAATAATACCGAAGTTGGTGAATCAGGAACAGGTAGACCTTCTCCACGTCGAACTGGGCGAATAGCTGATGGAATGTTTGGATATTCAATGGACTCCTTTTTCTTTTTTAATAGGCTATTTGGTACTGGACGTACTATGCAGAAATAAAAATTGTTGATATGGTCTGTTGGCTCCCGCCACGTCATTGGCACAGCAAAAGGCATCCATTTCCTCTTCCTGTTCATCCATTACCGAGGGTTAGTAGCACAACTGTTGCAGCATATGTGAGGATCCCAGTTCTTCTGCTGGTCACCATTCTTACATCCAAAATATAGGTGATATGCCTTTCTAACCATAGCAGTTATACGGCGCTTCTGTGATGTAAAGGTCACTCCACCACAAATGTAACAGAAGTTGTCTGCCTTATCCACACGAGTACGAGGCATCTGAAAGAAGAAAAAAACAATCAGAAGATAAACAAAAAATTTATTCATAGATTTATCCTTATGATACAGAGCATGAAAGCTTAGTAGAAGTATTTATATCATTCAGTAGGAAAATAAAATTAATATAAAATACTTCCCATGCATGCTCAATGGATATTTATTATAAGTTTAAAAAGTGTTTGACTAGGAAAGTCACCTACCTTTCACCTAAAAATGTAAACTTGCACAACACAACCACCTTCTTAGACTGCTGGAACAATACTGAAGAGCAGTGAGACTGTGAGTGTGGTAAGAAACACACTTCCGCAAGCCTGTTATAACCTATTGCGACACGTAGATGTATCTTGAAAAGTAGAGCTAACAAACAAGTTTTACCATGTTATTCATTATTTTATCAGCGACCTAAAATCAGTTGGAAATTGCTACTCTGGTCTCTGATCCCGGAAGCATTTTGGTTGTTGACCAGTGTAATTGAGTAGATGTTGAGTGTGATGAGCATATGTACACGGTATGCGGGGAATACACGAAGGAAATTTCGCACGGATGGCGAAAATGACTTGGCAGTAAAGTTCCTAGACTATTTGGACAACATAGGGCGTGGTAAAAACACCCACCAGATCTACACACTGGCACATAACAGGGAAAAGTTCGATACGCATTTTTTTATCGCACAGCACACTATTACAAAAGTGTAGAAATTATTACAACTAAAAAATCGTAATGATGTCACACTTCGCGATATCTTCTGTTCATACCATGTAAACTAGCTTCAATGCAGCGCCGCTTATTAGGCTTGGATATAAAGGTTGCAAAGAACCTTTCCCCTATATCTTTTAACAAGAGACATACTGAGGTACACAGTCAAGATACCTCGCCCCAAATTATTTTCCCATCGAAAAAAAGGAGTGGCGCAGAGCGAAACTGTTCTTACGCATATTGCGCTCTCTATATTGACTCTACGTATGATTTGATTGATGAGGCTATGCGATATTGTGAACGATATGTATGTGTTGAGTCTATGCTTCCAGAAATTTAGATCCTTGCACAATGAACGATTAAAGATTGATCCATTTCAGAGTGAAGCTTCGCTCTGCTTTGTCATCTACAGGTCAATCAATGCTTATGCCATCGAACACCATTGCAATAATCCGGCGTAACTCTCCGCGCCCATACTCCCACAAAGCAATTTGCCAGTTGGATTATATAAGTGTACATGGGGGTTGCCCGGGGCTTGTTCATGTACGCAATGGGGCTGAGAGTGTTCAAGATTAATGAAAACATCTTACCGCCCTGACAGTATATAGGAACATGATGCAGCAGGGCGGCTCCCTATCTTATTCGATTTCGAAGGGGGCTTCCCATGGTTGCGTAAGGAACCATTGCTCAGGAAAGGCATCAGCAAAAGATCTCTTGATCGGACACTGTTGCGAAATGATAGGTACAATGTAGGCGACTATATCTACATTTTATGTGGAAACATGAGTATGATGGGAGAAGTCGTAATGATGAAGAGTTTAGAAGATGCATAAATAATTATGACATATGAATGTCGAATCTTGAAATGTGGTGACTCACCATTTGGAGGACGAACAAATGCACTCTGTTTGCATTCTTCACCTGACCTCTGGCGTACGATTGAGGATTTTATTATTGCTCGCTTTATCTGTACGCCACGAACAACCGGCCCTTCCCGGACAGGTGGACCAACAGTAATGATTGTTTCTACCCAACAACCGTAGAAACTCTTATGAGGGATATGAACACACATTATTTTGAATTCGTATGCTGACATTCTACCCCGATCTGACTCATGGATGCCGCTCCTAACTATGACGTGCAACAAAAGACTAACGTCCCCCTTATGCGCGCGATGTGCGAGTGAGTAGAATGACGATAAGTTTGTGCACAGTGAGCATGATCAGCTGAGAATTAGTGTGTACACTTTCCCGGAACTGCAAGTAGCGATAATGAAAGGATATTTGATACTACATGTACATGAGATGTGGACGTTTGGGCAGGATGAAAGTTTATTTAAAAGTTATATAAATCATTTTTTAACAGATAAAATGGAGGCGAGTGGGTATCCGCGTTGAGTTGAGAGTGAGTGTGAGAGGAATTAATATATATAGCGTGTGAATGATACCGAAGAGATTGAATTGAATGCGAGTGATGTGCGTAAGAACCCCGGGCGAAGCTATTGCGCGAAACTTGCCTTGAATTCCCTGTGGGGGGAGTACATCTAGTGTACAAACATTGGAGAATATCTACACAGCATCTTCATACAACGATGTGTGATCTCCTAAAAGACAATTTACAATAAATCTTATGTAGGGGAAATAAATTGGGAACTTTAATAAATGCATATATGCACATTTGGGGGATATAAGAGGAGGAAGTTTAACTTTTAGTTTGTTCAACCACACAAATAATTGCAATCACCAATTTATTTTAATAATTCCAAACTAGTCTATATGTCTAATAATTATAAAAAAGAGGTATAATTGAGTTAATATTGATTAAAAATGTTCAAAATTACAATATATGTGAGGGTTTATTTAAATTTAAGAAAGTTATTAAAAATTTTCTTGGCCCATAACTTGCTTCGAAAATCATCACATACGAGTATTTACCTGTTCCTTAATCTATGCTTTCCTTTGTTCTGATCTTTCCACTTATATATATATATATATATATATATATATAAAGAAATACAGTAACGTACATGGAAATGCAGGAAAGAAACCACAGTGTTAAGATCGATTTATTTGCGAAACCAGGTTTCGAAGAAGACATCCATCATCTTCAACCGCCGGCAAACCAATGAAGGCAGATACTTAGCCTAAGAAGAAGTCGGAATGTAACTCGGGGCGGGGCGGGGAGGGAGCTATGAAGCTTTTGCATTTTTAATCAGAGGCCGGACGAGTCTTCTGTTTATTAAGCGATTAGTGTTATATTGCCCATCGGAAGTATTAAAATTTGGAATTTCCTTTAGAAGAGCTGATTCTATTATATATATATATATATATATATATATATATATATATATATATATATATATATATATATATATATATATATATAAATATAAATATATATAAGCTAATAAAAGATAAAAGACCCCGCCTCTAAGATAAGAAATCACCAATGAGTAAGTAGGAGAGGGATGGGTAAATTCACATACTGAGAGGCAAGAAAGAGTCAAGAATAGAGCTACCTGTTATAGCTAAAAACGAATATACAAACACGAAGTGATGTCAGGCGAGGCAGTACTACATCCAGTATTTTTAACCATATTAGCATTTACAACCACCAAATAGATTAGTCAAAGGACCAAATTATATAATATTATAAATATTTCCGTAAAAGAAAAATTGTAGGATGAATACTAATAGGATAAGTTCCAAATTTTAATCTTTCGGATGGTCGATTTAAATGTAGCTCCTATTCCCAGAACCTGAATGCAAAGAGTTTAGTTAATGACCTTAGAACCACACCTCCTGGTTAATGACCAATTTTTTTCCCCAGTTGTTTTCTTCTTTTGCTGGGAGTTTTAGATATTTAGTAACTTGTGTTGTTCATTTCATTCTCATTATGCGACTGAAGAGGGTATGGTAAACTTCATACCGAAACTAGTTTCGTAATTAAATTCTATGCTCCTATACAGTGGTTTCACACATACACATACACACACACATATATATATATATATATATATATATATATATATATATATATATATATATATATATATATATATATATATATATATAATATATATATATATATATATATATATATATATATATATATATATATATATATATATATATATATATATAAATATATATATATATATATATATATATATATATATATATATATATATATATATATATATATATATATATATATATATATATATATAAAATTGAAAATCACATGACGCGTGATATATAGATGTATTTAAAGGCCCAAGGAAATGGAAATTGGTAACACAACCCGGGAAAACGCTAAGGAGAATATTAAATATTACATATACCAATGAATGCTTAAGAAGGAAAATGGGAGGTGTAGAGAACGGAAAGATAGGGCAAACTATTTTAACCGTTATATGAAAATTAATAAAGAAGTTGGATTTGAACCTGTGTCATCAAGCGGATTGATTAACTGGGATATTAATTGTAAATGTAGAGAAATCTTTCCTTGCTGAATAGGAGGAGAACACTCACCAATACATGTAGCACTTTTATTTTGACTTAAATTCATGCAATAAATATTGTTATTTTTAAGAAATTCTTTATAACTGATTCCTATATTTTCCTCACCTTCACAGGTCCAACAGATGAACAGATGTTGTAGAATGCCCAAGCTGCTACGGAGTTTATTTCATCTGAGAGAAAATGAAGAGAAGTTGGTATCGGTAATCAAAGTCTGAGTCGGTGGAAGTGAGAACAGTTTTAACTCCGCCTTCGAATAAGCGATGCTAAATGGGTGAAGACCATATATTTTATTCGTGTTTACTGAGCCGATGAGGTACTTTGAATGGTAGGAAAGAGTATGTGTTTTCTAATTTATATTATAAAAAGCATTCACATTCATTTCAAATTCATTCTCTTCATACTATTTCGGTTTTTCCTCTCTTATTTCTCACTGCAGAGGTACATGGTTCTTTTTTTTTCCTCTTTTTATTATATAACTTTTTGCATCATCTGAAATACTAGTTTTTACCTCTTATTCTTTTACCGCTTGTCTAAGATTAGTCTCATATATAATATCTTGCAGCGTGACTGCAGCAGAATTTATTATTTTTCCTAAGTACTTGGCACCATCTTTAAAAATAGGTGCGGTAGATCGGAATAATTATGTAAAGAACGAGTCAACTCCATGACCTCTTTGGTCTCTTATACCTCTAAACACCCTTGGATTACTCTACTCGAAATTTTATTGCTTACGAAATAAATGTAGTTTTATGACCAGATGGCCGAATGAAAGTGGATACTTATTTCCTTTAGCTGTCATTATATACACATATAATGATCTTAACTCTACAGAGCTTGGGTTCATATAGTGAGTGTTATTGAAAATTATACTAACTGATCCATTGTTTCTCGGGATGTGTAAAATACGCAATAAATGGCCTTGCACACCGCCAACAATCCGGTGTTCTATAACGTCGGAGTAAAGGTAGCATGTTCTAGGACAATGGTTCTCAACTGGTGATCCATGGTGACTTTTTGCGTGTTCCACAGGACGTCCACTGTATTTGCTAACAAACTGGAAATGAGTGTATATAATTTAGTTTACTGAATATTCAGTACGAACATTTTACTAAAATTAAATAAATGGCCATCCATTTTATTATATTATTCCTATTTAAGAAATATATTGGCGATCTTTAAGTTGTAGCTACTAAGTAGTACTTAGTAACGGCCGTATGCTAAAACAAATGTGAAATGCACATTTGCTAAAAAAAAATAATTAAATATATTTTACATTTTAGCCTTTTGCCTATAATAGATTTCTAAATAATTGTGAAGCTACACTAAATCTGATAAAAGTGCATTTCACATTTCTCTTAGCATACGGCCGTAGATTCACTTTATGTTTTAAAATATAATCTATTCTAAAATGAATATCCAAGATTCACGCCACTATACGTGACCCTAACCTAGTACATACTTGTACTGTACGAGTCGAGGTGACGAGGCATCCTGTTGATTCCTGTCAGCTGCCTCGCGGCTACACATAACACTGTCGTAAAGTGCTGCAACAAAGAGGCACCGAACTGCCTAGCAGATTAGTTGCATCATTCGTCCTGTGTTGTTTTACAGGTATGGAGTAATTTGATTTTTTTTTCTACTGTAAAATGTAGTAATTTTTATAAATGAAGTAGGAAGTGTGTAAATAGTTAACTATTTCTCGTCAGTTGTTATACTGCGTGCTGCGTTATGCTGGTTTATGCTCTTTCCGCCACCTGGTGCTATACTTTTTTACTTTATCGTACGTTTCATCATTATTGTTCCCAAACTCAACTCATAACTGATATATTTCGTTGCACTGCTCACAGATCTGAATAAATAGGAATGGCAGGAAGGAATGTCAAGCGCAAGTATTCATACGACTACATTAAATTCGGCTTCAATTGTCACGAAGCAAGCTAAGCCTAAGCTCGATCTCGAAAAGTCTGATCCCATTGTTGCAAAAGGATAAAGATTATTTTGAGCGGCAGTTATCAGCTCCCAAGCGGCAGCGCCTTGACTCATCAGGTACATTCTATGAAAACTCCTCCAATGCAGTGGGTGCTTCCTACATTGTAGCATACAAGGTTGCACAAGCCAAGAAGCCTCATGCAATTGTAGAGCAGCTTGTGCTACCCTGTGCAAAAGAAATGGTGAGACTTGTCGGTGAGGACGCAGCACTGTATCGAGACGGATCAATGATATTTCACAAAACATCACTGAACAAGTTGTGGATGAAATAAAAAAATCTCCATTGCTTGCCATAGAGTTGGGTGAGTCAAGTGATGTCTTCTCAGCTATTGGTGTTTGCAGGTTACATGCTTGATGGAGACATCAAAGAAGAATTTCTCTTTTGTAAGACTCTTGGCACGACTACAAGAGCTCAGGATGTGTTGATGTGTTGGAAATTGTTAACAATTTCTTCGAAGCAAATCCTCTGGCTTGGGATAATTTGGAGGGTGTTCTCACTGATAGTGCACCTGTGATACTAGGCTCAAGATCAGGTTTCTAAGCTTTGGTGAAGCAGCGTGCTCCATTGGTAACTGGTATTCACTGCTTCATTCGAAGAGAGGCATTAGCATCAAAAACAGTGTCGGATAACCTGAATACCATTTTTAAAGGGTTGGTGAATGTGGTTAATTACATCAAAATCGTCAGCAGTGAACACCAGGCTGTTCAGAAAATTATCTCAAGAAATGAACTGAGAGAAGAACTGACTCTATTTCTCCCTTATCAAGGGAAAGAGGATTTAAAAAAAAAATCTGTTAGCACAGTCAGAATTAGAATTTGCATACCTTATTGATATTTTTGTAATCTTGAGCAAACTGAATCTTCAGCTACAAAGGAAGTGTGCAAATCTGTTTTATAACCAAGGCATCATCAAGGCTTTTCTTGAGAAGCTAGAACTCTGGCTCGGACGAGTTGCAAGTAACAATTTGGTTCAATTTCCACGTGTAGATCCTATGCTTGAGGAAAACAAAGGCATTCAGATGCAAATTCTCGAGCATTTACGAAAGCTGCGGGATGAATTTCACAAATACTTTCCAGAGGTGAACATGACAAGAGATGAGTTATCTTTCATCAGGAATCCATTCACAACAGATGTTCATAGTGTTCCATAGGATCTGCAGGATGAACTTTCTGAGCTGAAAAGTGATTTGGTGGCTCAAGATATGTAGCAGCGGTCTATGGTATGACTATTCGGACGTTATATGCCCCTTTTATGTAAAGTGTGAAAAGGGGAGCTCTTCTCGTGTAGCAGGCTGGGTTAAGTGATCAAACAGCTTCCTTAGGATAAAGGAAAATATTCAGCTGGATTCTTTATTCAGTCGTAAATTGCGGGAACAGGTCTTGAAAAGGCGAACGGTAAGGATAACTTCTTGCTTCTTGAATAATGACTGCTAATACAATCTCTAAATTTTTTTTTTTTAGGGCGAGAAAAGGTACGGTCGCGGTTACTCCTTCCCTCTGTACCCCTCCTACGATCGGGGGTGCACAGAAGAGGAGGAGGCCCGCGGCCGACTTGCTCCTGGAGAAACTCTCCATACTTCTGACTCTCAGTTCAAGTGAACCGATAGTGAAGTACTTAATGGGAAGTCTGGAATAAGCTTTAGAAGAGGGTTTATAGTGGAAGACGGGAAGTTTTGAGTTAAAAGAGGACAGATTGGCAGATTGAGCAACCTCGGTAGTCAAAGGTAGTCGAAGGACAAGGGGGACTTGATGATTAACGTGGATTCCGAACCACCGTCATGCATTTGCTCATCATTCTTACTAACTTTCTCACACTTTTAGCACTTATGTTCCTCATACAGAAGCGGGAGGACCGCCTAATCTCTGTTCCCTTATTCTTTTCATCTTTCATTCATGTGTTTATTGTAGCATTCATGCCGTTTTGAGTTATCTTAGCTCTGAGCTTCGTTTATGTTTTGTTATGTTACTTGTTTTTACTTTCCTTACTTTGTTTCACTTTCACTTGTTGTTATCACTTTTTTCGCTATTTTACTTTAGTTTCACTTTGTTCACTTGTTTTACTATTAACTTCCACATGACTATCATTTTTGTTAAACTTTTTAATACTACATATAGTTCACTTATTACACTTTTAGTTTACTATGTTCGTTTTATTTCTGTTTTACTGTTAACTTTCACTTCACTATCATTTTGGTTAAAATTTTTAATATAATTCACTTATTACACTTTTAGTTCATTTTGTTCGTATTATTTCTGTTTACACTTTTGATCTGTGTTATCTTCTTAGTCGGTTGTTTCTTCCTATTTTAGTTGTTTAAATTCAGTTGTCTTATTAGGGTATAAATCTGGTGTCTTAGTTGGTTATTTCGTTGGTTGGGTTTGTATATAGTCGGCTAAATATCTGTATCGTTATGTTTGTTCCTTCTCTCTTTTTGAATTTCTACTTAAGTAAACATGGGCACCTCCTCGATTCTCAGCTGTTGTCTGCCGCTGGGAAATCAAGTGTTAAAGGGGACTCCAGCTCTGGTGTTCGTGTGCTCTGCAAATATCGGAGGTAGATCGTCTATCTTCCTCCATATTTTCTCCGCTCTGTTCCTGATGTTGATGTTGAGCGTTTCTAATTCTGCTTTTTGGTGCAGATCCTGTAGTCTTCTCCTATCTCTCCTACGTGTGTTGGTGATTAGGTAGAGAGCTTTATTTTGTATTCTCTGGAGTTCCAATTTTTTGGTCCTTGTTTCACCGTTGATAGGGGTTGATGGATATAGTAGTACCTCTCATCCTAGTGCAAGATAGATTTTTCTTTTATTTTTGATGCCTAACCCCCTTAGATTGTACAGTAGGTTAATCATAGGATTCGCCTTGTTCTTCCCCTCCGTTATATGTTGTTTGTAAACTCTTTTTGTTATTCTGAGTCCTCGCACTTTGCCCTCACTATGATATCTGTAGTTCTGATCTTCAAATACAATTTCAGTTGTTTTGTTCCTGGAGATTGAGATTATTGTAAATTTCCTCCTGTTCGTCCTTATTTTCCAATCTCTTTTATAGTTGTTGATGTTGCGGATTTCTAAAGCTGTTGTCATTACCTGAAGGCGTACGTTCCAGTACGGAGTGACGACGAGTTGGCTTATGTTGTCCGCAAACTGTATGTTTATGCAACCAGGCATTATTGGTGGTGGCAGGTCTGCTGTGTATATTGAATACAGCGTTTGGCTGAGACAGCCTCCCTGCGGGAGTCCAGCTTCCAATTCGAATTCTGGTTCTGAATAACCATTTATCTTCACATATGCTCTTCTGTCTGTGAAATAATCGCAGAGAATTCTCTCCAGATTGCTATTCATCTGGAGATTTAAGATCTTATATTGCATTCCTCTGACCCAGACTTTGTCTAATGCTTTTTATACATCTCTCAGGACCAGATCGATGTAGTTATTCTCTGCTTTGGCCTTTGCTGTTTTCTCTGTTATTATGCCAAGTGCCATTGTTGTCTTTCTGCCTCTTCTGAATCCGAACTGATAATCATTATAAAGGTAATTTTCTTCAAAGTATTCTTTTAGTCTTCTATTAAGGATTTTCTCGAAGACTTTGCCCATGACGTTCAATAGCGATATTGGTCGGTAACTGCTTAGGTGGTTTGGTGGTTTTCCTGGCTTTGGGATGAATACCATTTCGGCTAGTTTATAGCTATTACGGAAGTAACCGGTGTTTAAGCACGCGTTAAACATATTCTGTAATGTTCTGATGATTATGTTAGGTGCCTTGGTAAGATTATTTCTGGTTATTCCTGAGGGGCCTGATGCTTTCTGCTTGACTGATTATATTACGCCTTTGATCTCTTCCGTTATTATGTAGGCCCCTGTACCCAGAATTTCCTCCCTTTCTATCTCTACATTTGGAATGGAGTGATCTTGTTTATGTTTTCTCGCAAGAATGTGTAGACCATTTCGTTTATCTCTGGATTGAAGTCTTCGTCCTCCTCTGGTGTTATGGAGAAAACTGATTTCCAGTGATTACGAAAAAGTTCTTCTGTGGTCCTCTCTCCTTGGATCTTTTCTCCCCGTTCATTGTTAATTGTTATTTTTTCTCTCTGGGGTCTGCCTTTAAGTCTATTTATTAGTCTCCAGTTCTCCTTTGGTCTTCTTTTTCGTTTATTTTCTCTATTAGGCTATCCCATATTTAGCTTTGCTGTTTTCTATGAGATGCCTCAGTTCTTCTATCCGTCTTCTGATTTCTTCGTATCGCTCTCTATTTGGTCCATGGAGAATTATTTGTTGTGGTAATCCTCTTAGTTGCCTATTCTTTCTCTTCATTTCCTCTCTCCATCGATGATGTGGAAGAGTACGGTATCTTGTATTTGGTATATATCTTTCGTCCGCTTTAATGATCGTTCTTGTTAATCTTGATTCTCCTCAGATAAATCTTCCAGGTTGGCGTTAGTGAGATCCTTTGGGACGAAGTTACTAAGATCTTGTGTGTAACCTGCCCAGTTTGCTCTCTTGTAATCCTTTTTCGCCGTTACCTGTACCTGTATCGGGTATTGATTAATGAGCAAATGTGCTCCAACATGGTCGCTACGTGCAAAGGTAACTGGTTGCATGTGGATGTTGTATGGCATATTGAAGCTACTTAGCACGACGTCTGGCTTTGTAGCTGCATTGCCTGTGACATATGCTCGAAAGTCTGGCCCTATTCTCTTGAAAATGTTTTTTTCCAACATCATTTCTAAGTTGGCTCCTCTGTTGTTTCTGGAGCGGTATCCATTTGCACTGCATCTGACATTGAGGTCTCCCATAAACATTGTTGGAAAATCTGAGCCAAAGATTTTAAATAAGTTGTACATCCTCTTGGTGCTTGGTATCCCGTGGCTACTATTATTGGCGTTAATTCCGTTTCAAATTTTACGGCCAATTATGCCTCATCCAAATTATTAATTTCTTTGAACTTCAGCCCTCTTCTTATTGCTATGGCCACCTCATCATGACGTTCGCCTGAAGGTTTCGCATTTATGACGGTTTAATCGAGCAATTTTATTTTTTCTTCTGATATTAATATTATGTCTGGATCGATCTCTCTGGTTATTTCCTAATGTCGATGTTTTAACGATCCATCCTTGAGTGTTGATTTGCAGAATGCTGAACTTTCTTCTCTTTTCTGGTTCTATTGTTCTTTAAGTTTGGTCGTCTAGAGATCTTTGGGCTTCTGGCAGGTCGATCTCTTGTTGGGTTCTGCTTTATTGCCTTTAAGCAGAGAGTAACGCAGTTGTCAGGGTAGATTCGAATTTTATCCTCCATTAAGAGTTTTTGTACTTCTTCCTCGTCTTCTTCTCCTGTCTTTCTTTGAATGTCCATTTGCATTTTCCTTCTTTAATTACCTTAATGATGTCTTCCTGTTTCTTGTCTCTCGGGAGTGGGGAGCATTTATCGCTGTAGACTTTAAGTGTTATTTCCTGTGCTTCCATGCGTACTATTTTGTCTCCTCCATTGCTTTGCATTGACATGCTTGAAATTGCGTTTTGTTCAGTAGTATGTTCTTCATTACTCGTTGGTGCTGACGCAGAAGCGACATTGATTTTGAGGATTTCAGATGAGGGGAGGGGGGGTGGGTGGGTGTCAGGAAACCACATCTTCTTCATTCCATTTTTTCTAGCATTGTATTGAGTGTCGTAGCGAAGGTGTCCGGTTTCCCAATATTCATCACATGGATATAGAGTATGCCTGTGAGCACTTCTGTTGATGCCCCTTGTGGCACAATTAGATCGGGATGTGCTTTCTGCATTTGTTTCACAGTTGTTTTAGCCACTTCTGCATATGTTGCATTTCTTCTAGTTTCTTCTTCGTTTCTCGCTTCTTTTTCCTTTCGTTCTATTATCTCCTTTCTTTTGGGGCATGCCATTGCCATAGTCCTATGTGAACCATGGCAGTTCACGCATTTCTTAGTACTTTCCTTGCACTGTCTCCATTCGTGGTTCTTCTGTCCGCACTCAGAACATACTGTATCTTTCTTAGTGCAGTCACGCGCCAAGTGGTCCTCCACCTTATAGCAGCGGAAGCACATTTGGATATTAATATGTTTGTCGCGCTCCATGTTCTCTGGTAGAATTCTCATGTTAAACATGAGCATTCCTCGTTGGAATATCTTTGCTGCTATATCTGTTGTTGCACACACAGAATTAAGGATGAATTACCCTTTTAGGGTAAGCACTCCGCCCGCTGGAAACAGGAGGGATCTCCAATCAGTCCAGAGGGCGCATATATTTCTTCTTTCTTGAAGTTAACGTTAACTTTAGTGAAAAGTGAACCTTGCCTTAAGCGCGCTCACAGCTCTCCGTTGTAAAAAAGAATCTAAATTCAGTACGTCATCTCTAAACCACAAAATAAAGCTATATAAATAGTCATTCCATTTAGTCATAATTATACAAAATTCAACCAATCAGGATTAAGCAGATTTTTAATGACAATCTTATGTTTAATTTATTCATTCAGCTTTAAAACAAATTTTATGTTTTACACATAAGTACGGCAAAAATTTACCAATCAGCATCAACTAGATTTTTAGAAACAATTTACGTTCAAACACAAACAAACATAAAAGGCGCTGAAATTGGATAAAAATTGGAGACGGTTAAATAATTCTTTTGAGCTGGGCGAATTTTTCGTACACTGTAGCACTGCCTTACTACCTCCTGAAGAGCGTTGTTATTCACGCGTGCTTATAGAGAGAAAGACTTTTGAGCCTTCGCCATCTAAGAACGCGACTCTGTCCTGGGTGTCTTTAGGAGCCTAGTCGATCTGCAAAAGATTTCACATATCTTTTTCGCTGCGAAGTAGAGGAAAAATGATGGGCTAAATACCCTCGTTGCTCCCGTCCAACGACCTGCGTGTGAACCTGCTCGGATGACTGCCCTTCATTAATTTCGTCTTAACTATGTCGGCCACTTGGACTGGCATAATTAAGGGCTTGCGTGGAAACTGGTTTGAGGCCTATCCCACAGCAGAAGCACAAGTCAGAAATTTTCTCGAATTTGGGGCAAAACTGCGAGTCCCGGACGGAGGAGAAATCCTCATCGCCCGGGGGACCCGGCCAGAATCATAGAGGGAGTTACACCCGTCTCTATGTAGTTGGATGCAGTTTTGGCGTACGTACCCGTGAGGGGGTGGCACAAACTTAGCGGTCGTTGATTCGGCCGCTATGCATTAAGTCCACCAAGCTCAACCCTCTGAGGTCCCCACTCGAGAACCATCCCTCATCCATCATCCCCCCTCATCCCAGCACCATCCGAGCGGGGAAACAACAGGAAACTGGACGGGAGCACTTTTTCTCGCGTCGTTTCAAAACAAACCCTTGACTTTACCTCCTTTTTCACACATCACTTTTTTCACATACAAAATTTTCACATATCATTTTCACACATAAAAAATAATTCAAGAAAGAATAGTGAAGAGAGAAGACGTCGGCGACGATGGAGGCCCTCCCTAAGAGGGTCCCCCTACGGACCTTACCCGGAAAAAAGACCCCCGAAAAAAAGACCGTTTGCGAATCCTTATTCGCAAACTTAAGGATTGCTCTCATAAAACTCATCGACATTCCCAACGGTTTCATCGCCATGTGCGGTGAAACCAAGGACATCGACCGGCTCCTTTCTGACGAAGGGGCCGAAGTACTCAAGGAAATGGACCTCGAGGCCAAAACCCCACCAGCAATCTCTGCAAATAGAAGTATCATTTGCCGTAAAGTAGAGAGCTGGGTTGGCGAAAACTCCCCCGCAGACATAAAAAAGGAAATCGAGAGAAACCACAATTGGGCGAAAATAAGGGAGGTGATCAAATTTAGAGATCACACCCATGTTTTCAAAGTAACCTTCAACACGACCGAAATGGCCCACAAGGCGGCAACCGAGGGACTCCTCATTTTCAATATGAGGATCCCTGGATCAAACATCGAGCACGAAAAATATGTCAATATTCAGATGTGCTTCGTATGTTATGCCCTCGAAGAACACACAACCGCGAATTGTCCCCAAAAAGGCACAACCTGGTGCAGTGAATGTGCCACGCAGGGTCATCGCTATGACGCCTGTAAGAACATGGAAAAGAAATGTATGAACTGCAAGGGGCCCCATCGAACGATGGCCCTGAACTGCCCAAGGAGAAAGGACATAATCAAAAGAAAGGAAGAGGAAGAAAAGAAGAAAAAGACTCAAACCTACGCGAGCACCTTAAAGAAAAGTGAAGGGATGGCCTCAACATTGGCAACCCCCTCACCTGTGATCTTCACAAGTGACCTTAGTGCGAAGATCTTAATTTGCATTACTCATGCAAATGTGGCAAACGCGGTCAAACCCGGATGCTACAACCGGGTATTGAACGCACTGCTAAAAGCAAACAACCTTCCTTCTATCATTGTACCTGATGACCCGGAATGCTCTAAGGCATTCAAGGATAGTGTCATCGGAAACAATAGCGCCGAAGCAAAAGCCACGGGACTAAGAGATGTAATTGAATCTCCCCCGTCGGATGATTCAGAAGATGAAGCGAATGAAGAAGATGATACCACTTCTTCGGATAGTGACGAGGGCCCATGCACTCGCACTAGGGCAACAAAGAGTCGATCAAAGACTCCCAGCCCTCCCCCGAAGAAGGTAAAGCCTGGGCACCCCAGACCCGCCCCACAGGCCCCCAAGAGTAAGAAAAAGAAAAAACACAGGTAACTCATCTTACCATGGAGCGGAACTCACTAAGAATTCTGAAAATAAACACCAATGGCTGGACAACCAAAAGAACTCTCTACGGAAATGTGTTCAGGGAAATAGATGCAGATGTCATCTTGATTTCTGAACATGGGATTGACACTCGTAGTTCTGAAATTAAGATATGGAACTACGACGTGTTAATCACGAATTACTCTCAAGAGCGGTACGACGGTGCCGCCATCGTCATCAAAAGAGGGATCAAGTATAGACCCATAAGAAACTTGGAAGAATCCTATCTTGCAATATAGGTCGACCTCGATATAGGAAAGCTGGTCATCGCCACCGGGTACCAGCCGCCGAGACGAGAATATTTCCTAATCCATTCTCTCTCTGGCCTATTTGGCAGAAGGACCCCCACCATATTAATGGGGGACCTTAATGTCAGATGTCGGGATTCTGGGTACAGGACCTTCAATGGAATTGGAAGGTGCCTGGACACTATGATGGACCGAAACATGGTCCATAGAATAGGCCCGGACTTCCCAACCTATACTCGAGGAAGAAGTGCCACAAAACCAGACATTTGTCTGGCTAATCGTCAGCTGCCGTTCAATTACTACATGGAACCAGTCCAGGTACCATGTAGTGATCATATAGGGATCCTACTCACCATCAATAGGAACCCTATACAAGTCCCAGCTCCAGTCAGAAAAGACTACAGGAGAGCCGACTGGGCACGGTACGCCGGTCTCCTCGAGGCCTATCGCCCACCATATCTGGACGAGGCAATTCTCGAGGAGATAGACGAGGCACTCGACGACCTCAACGAACATCTCATTATTGCAGATAGGGCTTGCCTCCCCAAAACCCAGTTTAAAACCATCTCCTCATACAGGTGGACTGGGTATATGAAAGAACTCTATAGAGAATTGAGAGTTATGTACGAGTTAAATATAACAAATGCAACATTTGACTCGCTACAACGAAGTAGAGAGATAAAGGAAGAGCTCAACCAGCTGATCCTCGAACAACAACAGAGACAATGGGACGATGCGATCGAGAGCCTCGATCAAGATGCATCCCCCAAGGACTTTTGGAAGAAAGTCAAAAGTCTCAGAGGATCATCTGGAAAAAAGAAGAAAATGGAAATCCAAAAAGAAGATGGATCCATTGAAACTGCAGATAACATCATCGAAGAGATATTCCGGCGTTATTGGGAAAAAATCTTCAGCATATCGGAAGATGAAAACGAAGATTTCGATATAGAGTTTGAAAATAACATCGTAGACGAGCTTAACACGGTAATACATCGAACGCATCCTCATCACCAGGTGGATAGACTGCGTGACGGAGACGCCGAGATCACAGAAGAAGAGATCCTTGGCGCACTCCGCTCATTCCGGCAGAAAGCCCCAGGCCAATCGGGGCTTACGAAGCTTAACTTCGAAAAGGCACCAGCCAACATCATCGAAGGAATGAGACGAATTCTTAACGCATGTCTGAATACAGGGTACTTTCCAGATGCTTACAAAACAGCCAAAATGATCTTTTTGCCCAAGCATGGAAAGGACCCTACGTTGAGAGAGAGCTACCGCCCAATTTCACTCCTGGAATTTGGCGGGAAACTCTTTGAGAAGATCCTCAACGGAAGACTGGTGTCTCACCTGGAAGAAAACTCCCTCTACAACCCTTGCCAATTCGGGTTTAGAAAGAAGCGAAGTACGGAAATGGCAATTAATGTCATAACGGAAAAGCTTTCCCAAGCCAAACGGGACAGGAGTTATGTGGATATCGTTTGTCGGGATGTGTCAAAGGCGTTTGATAAGGTGTGGCAGCGGGGCATGCAGTATAAGATCTTAAGGCTGGGTCTAAGTGAAAACTTAGAAAGAACTCTCTGTGACTATGTCATGGAGAGAGCGGCGTATATCAGTCTAGGGTGCACGGACGGACCAAAGTTTCCGCTCACTGCGGGCCTCCCGCAGGGGGGGTGTCTGTCCCCCACCCTTTACTCGATATACACCGCGGACGTCCCAGACCCTGTGTACCCCAATTCCCTCAATATTCAATACGCCGATGATTTCAGCCAGATAATCGTATCTCCATGGAGGCATGCGCCGTGGCAAGCTCGCATAACAGCGATGGAAATCGCGAACCTTAACAACTACGAGGCTCAGTGGAAAATAAGAACAAACCAGGAGAAATTCAAGGTGGTCCCCATCGGACGCACCTCAAGGGCAGACGTGCGTGTGGGGGATACGCGATACCCCTACACCAACGAATGCAATGTACTCGGTATGAAAATCACCTCTACCGGGTACAAAAAGCACGTCGAAGAAAGAATTTCTCGAGCCTCGTCCGCTGTCAGAACTCTATACCGCTTCAGAAATCTACGTGAAAGCAACAAGAAGAAGATCTACAATGCCCTTGTAAGATCTACGTTGCTTTACCCCGCCTCCACCCTCTCATGTGTCTCAAAAACACAAAAGAGGCGTCTTCAAGTAGTGCAAAATAAATGCATGTACCTAATAACGGGTACACGCAGGCATGAAAGAAGACGGCAAGAAGACCTGCACAGAGAGGCGGGGATAATTCCCATTAACAAGGTCATAGAAGAACGGACCCGGAAAATGCAGGATCTGGTTAATCGTGAACTGAGTGATGAAATCACCCAGATGATTAACCAGAACAGAAGAGCTGAATGTCCCCCCAGATTCCCCAGCTCCGCCAACCGAGTGGCTGGCGGAGACGAAGTGCCGTTCTATGCGTAAAATGAGAAAGAAGAAACCTGTGATACAAGATCAATCACAAGAATAAAAGAAATCACTCGAAACCCTACTATGACAAGATACCGATAATGACAACCTTACCAAGAAATTTAAAACCAACGATTACGAAGAGAACTTCGAAAGAAGCAATCTACAAAAGAAGAGAGAAGAAAGAAGAAACAATTATATACTAAAATACACATACAATAAAACAATACAATAAGCACGCACTTAAATAAAGTTAAAAACATATACAAACAGGCAATGCACAACACAAACCATGAAAATACTAAAGCTGCTGAGACAAATGGCTTGAACGCCATAATAGTTATAATTTTATAATTTTATAAACTTATAATTATTACCAAAAACCCAAAACAACAAAAATGAACTCACACAAGCAAGAAAATAATAAAAGTGATAAGTCTGATCACCAGACCCTAGGCATCTCTTTGCACCTCTTCCACACTTTTTTCTCTCTTCTCCACTTGTCTATTTTCTCTGTCCCCCCCCCACACCCTATCGTCTCCCCTCACATGCACTCGCACTTACACACAAAGTCAAAGTCAAAGTCAATTCTTTTGAAAAACAACGCTAATCAACACATCTCTTACCCGATAAAGGAGGAAAAGGAAGGGGAAAGATTGCCTCAAAAACGTCAACATCGTCTCTACTTTCCCCATGGGGATTCTCCAGAAGACATTTTGAACCTGCTCCTAGGCGACTTTATGTCGACCCCCCCATCCGTCCCTCGACGGAGTTAGGAAGCTGAACTTAACTGCCATTCATCTAGTCTCGCTTCAACTATGTCGGTCCACTTTGATAGACATAATTAGAGACGTAAAGGAAAGCAGGTTTGAGGATTAGCCCACTGTGGAACTCTACGGAAGAGACCACCCGGTTACGAGGCGATGCTGAAAGCTTTGGGGAAGAGTTCGCTCTAATCTCTAAGGGTAGTTTCCGGCCAAGACCACAAGGGGACATGCAACCGTCCCTGTGTAAGTTGGAAGCAGCATCGATAACCAAATCCCAGATGGAGCGGCACCCTCGGATGGTGGTAGTTGATTCAATCACCACCCATCATTAAGTCCGCCATATTTCACCCATATGAGGGGCCTCCCCGGGTTCCCCACATTTGCCAGTTCACGTCCACGTAAGCTGAGTTACGAAGTAGAAGGAGTCACCACAAACAAATAAAGAACAGAACACCATCGTAAGAAGAAAGGGAACACGAACAGTTACTTGAATTAAGTCACCACTATCAAGATATTAAAGAGAAGAAGAAGAATACAGTCCAGAGGGGGCACTCTCTCGAAAAGATGGACCAAGAGAATTCAACCAGAATACATCTACGGGCAGTGGACGGACAGCCCAAGCCCAGCAAAGAAAAAGTATTCAAGGTTATGTATGTCAAATTGGGCATTGCCATGGTGAGACTGTTGGAGGTGGCCTCGGGGTATGTCGCAATCTGCGAAAAAGTAAATGACATCAAGGCTATCACCAAGGAGAAGGTAGTAGAGGTCATTAGGAGAATTGAGCTGCAGCCAGCCGTACCACCACAGATCCTGGCCCACAGGAGCATGGTATGCTGACGACTCGATCCGTGGATCGGGCAGCACTCCAAAGAAAACATTAAGGAGGAGATCCAGCTTCGGCAAACCTGGGCCAAGGTAGCCAGTGATCAAATTCAAAAACAGAAGGAACAATAGCGACTACACTCATGTCTTAAAGGGAGTCTTTACTGAAACAACTATGACCCTAAAGGCAAAAGAACATGGCCTACTAATGTTCAATGCCAAAGTTAGTGGGGACCAGATAGAAAAGAAAGAATTCCCCCCCAGTCCAGTTCTGTTTTAGGTATTATAAAATGGAGAAACATGCGACTAAAGACTGCAAGGAGCCACTGGAAACATGCTCCAAAGCAGCGAAAAGGGATACAATTGGAGGACGTGCACTAATAATTTCGAGAAGTGCGTTAACTGTGGACAAGGACACAGATCAATGGCTATGGCCTGCTCTCTCTCAAAAAAAGATCATTAAAAGGAAGCATGAATCGAAGAAGAATGAGGAAACGCGTAGAGCAAATACATCGTACGCTCAAGCAGCAAAGGTGGCCCCCTCAGAAGTGGACACAAAGAAAACATATCTTAAGCTTTAAAACGAGAATTCGACAAAGATTATGACGTGCATCCTTCACGCGCACGTCATGAATCTCACGCGCCCTAGCACGTTCGCTAAAGAGCTGAACCAAATGCTAGCTAAAAACATAATGGACCAAATGTGGTTCCCGGACCCTCCCCCCTCTGGGGATGCCCTGCAATTGCAGATGGTCCCAAACCAACAAATAAACGATCAAGAAACCCCCCAAACTGAAAAAAAGAAAGAGAAAGAACAAGTACTCGAAGTGAAAACTCCTGCCACTAAACAAAGACAAGAAATTAGCGAAGAGAGGGAAAATGCTGGGTCTGATACCAATGGTTCCTTGGAATCCTCAGACTCATCGGGCACCAAAGTCCCACAAACAAAGAGAAGCGAAAAAGCAAAAGAGTGCGTGCGGACAGTATCAATCTTAAAGTTTACGCATGCGACCAGTTTCCTCTTTCTCGAAGAAATGGAACCCAGGGATATATTCCATGGGTTTAAAGCAAAGGTGTTCAAATGGGAATACGACTTTGAAGTCGACGCTGAAAAAACTACGCCTTGGCCAACTGGGAACGTTACAAGAGACGACTCAGTCAATACGCCCCAGCTGACCTCAGCGACGCCGCCTTGGAGAAGATAGACTGGGAACTGGAGAAGATAACTACATCCATAATAGACGCGGACCGCAAAGGCATACCCAAGACTGGATATAAAACTTTTCCTTAACCCAGATGGACAGAGGAGATGAGAGGGATCGCTCGTGTTCACAGGGAATTGTACGAAGAGATAAGACGGGAAGGTCCTAATCGGGAAAGAAGCTCGCTCTTTCGGCGCCTAAGCACTGAGTTAAAAGAGGCTATCAACCTCCAACATGGGGAAATATGGAACAGCCTATAGTCAAAGTCGATAGCGAGCTCAACCCGGCTAAATTCTGGAGTCAAGTCAAGAACCTAAGGAGACTAACTGCAAAAACTTAGACTCGAATAAAAGAGAACGGAAACTATATAGAGGACCCGGTGGTTCTAGAAGACAGATTAAGGAATTTCTGGAAAAACGTCTTCAGGATCACTCCAGAAGTCGACAGCGAACTTAGCCCGGCCAAGTTCTGGCGCCAAGTCAGGAACTTAAAGGGACTTACACCAAGACCCAAGACTCGGATAATGGAGAACGGAGACTACATTGAGAACCCGGTGGTTCTCGAGGATATGTTCAGGAACTTCTGGAAAAACGTTTTCAGGATTACACCCGAGGAAAACGTTGAGTTCGACCAGGAATTCAAAGGCCAACTGATTGAAGAACTGAATCAGGTTATGCACCGCACGCACCCACAACATCAAGTAGACGAAGGCAGAGAGATGGCGGTCCATGGACGTCCCATAACACCAGAGGAGGTCATGACCACTGTAAGAACCTTTGAACAAAAGTCACCAGGCTGGACGGGCATCACCAGAAACAACTTGGTAAATGCCCCACAGCAGATCATTCAGGGAATTACAAACGTTTACAACGCTTCCCTGAATACTAGTTACTTCCCTGAGGGTTTTAAGATCGCTAAAATAATCTTAATACCCAAGGGAGGTAAACCCCCTGATCAACTGGTCAATTACAGGCCAATCGCCCTGCTAGATTTCGTTGCGAAAGTCTACGAGAAGCTCCTAGCTGACAGGCTTCAAGAAGAACTAGCCGAGCTAGGAGCTTACAATCCTCAGCAGCACAGGTCCCGTAAGGGACGGGGAACGGAAACCGCCCTCGCCCTCCTAACGGAAAAACTCGCATGCAACAAAGCTGAGAGAAAGTACGTAGACGTGGTGCTGCGGGATGTAAAGAAGGCCTTCGATAAGGTATGGTTGAGATGGCTACAATTCAAGATTCTCAACCTCAAGCTAAACCCAATCCTAGAAAGGGTCCTTTGTAACTATGTCACAGATATGAGAGACCACATCGCGATCGAGGGCTGCAAGGGACCCGAATTCAAACTCGAAGTGGGAGTTCCACAAGGCAGCTGTCTGAGACCTTTGTTGTACCTCGTGTAGGCAATTGACCTCCCTGCTCCAGTGAAGTACGATTCGATGTATCTGCAATACGCAGATGACATCACTCAAATCGTCCCAAGTCTATTCGGGAACGCTGGAAGTCAAGCAAGGGCAACAGCTGCCGAAATTGATAACATTAATGATTCACTATGGAAAAAAGTGGAAGATAAAGACCAACCGCCTAAAGTTCACTATAATTCCAATGAACCACCGGAAAGTAGACGACGTCCTCGTCGACAACGAAATTTATTCGTACTCTAACGAGGGAAAGGTCCTGTGCTTACGACTCTATAAATCAGGATACAAGGGCTACGTAAAAAAAACAGTCTCCTTAGCCAAAGGAGAGCTGAAGAATCTGTACCGTTTCCGAAGCCTCAACGTACCAAATAAGAAAAAACTATACATGGCTCTGGTACGCTTCGTCCTGGTGTACCCGGCTGTGATCACGCAGATGGCAAGCTGTACCTCTCTCAGGACGATGCAGAGGGTACAGAACAAAGCCACACTGCTTATAACTGGCACGGAAAGGATCGACCATACTCAATAACACTGGTCTGCGTCAAAAATGTTCCTTAGAGTTTCATAGGTGATTCTTAATGAAATTTGTCTCCTAATTCCAAATCAAGCATTCACATTGCTCAATCAAGTCTAGTTTTTAAGATACAGACCAAGCTCCCTAGATGGCGTTAGAGAGCTCAGTCTCTAGCTGACCGCGAGCGCGAGTGGTTGTGTGTTGCTTGCTCACTCTCTAACTAAGTGTTGGTTTTTTAATCCATGACTTTTCTCATCTATGAACAGTGTTTAAAGTGTATTTCTAAAACTTCATTTATCTTTGTGAATTTTTTTGCAGGCAAATACATTAGCAAAACTCCTTATATTTCATAAAAATGAATAGAAAGTATAAAAACAGTCCTGATAGATTTTTTTTTGTTTGTGGAAAGGTAACTTTTAGTGACCAACAATGCACTATAACGCCGTTAGTAAAGTTCCTTTACAATGCATATTTTGGAATAAAGCTAGGTGATCAAGACAAAAACTTTGCTCCACATATGTGCTGCAAAGCCTGTGTCATAGCCTTAAGACGCTGGAGTGAGGGCAAAACGAACTGTTTGTCATTTGGTGTACCTATGGTGTGGAGAGAAGGCAAGGACCACATTACAGACTGCTATTTTTGCATGACAAATCTTAAAGGTGAGATAATTACTTTAACAATATAGTCCTTGACAAATCTAGAAATGTTTATACAAATCTTTTGGTAGCCTATTAAAATTGTAATTGTGTATAAAAATAGTGTATTATGCTGGTAGAAAAATTGTGGTTAAATTGTATATAAAAATTGATTGTATTTAAAAATTGTAAATTTACCTGGTATGAAAAATGTGTATAAAAATGTGGAAACGAGGGTCAGTGAATTAAAAGTATGTAAATTAAGTATGCGAAACTTTTTTCAGGTGTCAATAAGAAGAACAAACACACTGTAGTCTATCCTGATGTTCCTTCTGCCATTAAACCACAACCACATGGTCCAGGAGTTCCAGTTCCTTCTCCACCTAAAAATATTGAGCTACAAGACAATATAGAAGATATAGAAGTGGATGACACTGACACTTCAGTGACATATCAGCCTACGTCTACAATGACTTTGCCAAGACCACTCACTCAAGGTCAATTAAATGACTTGACTAGAGATCTTGGTCTTTCTAAAGAGAACGCACAACTTCTTGCATCCCGTCTTAGTGAGAGCAACCTCCTCTCTCAAGAAACTACATACTTTTGGTTCAGAAATAGAGACGAAGAGTTTCGAAAGTTCTTTGCAGTTGATTCTTGCAGCTCTTTGGTTTATTGCAATGATGTAAAAGGTTTAATTGAGGCACTTGGCGTTCCTTACCAACCAAGTGAATGGAGGCTCTTTATTGATTCTTCTAGCAGAAGTTTGAAGGCAGTACTCTTAAATATTGGCAATAAAATGGCATCTGTACCTATTGGCCATTCAGTTCAGTTAACAGAAAGCTACGAAAATATGAAAGTATTGATTAATACAATCAAGTACTCTAACCAGAACTGGTTAATATGTGGTGATCTCAAGGTAAGATATATTTTACTTTATTGAACTTGTTAAATATTTCAAGGAATGTTTGTTTCTAAATACCAATGACAGAAGGATATTATACACATATTAGTTTCTCCCTACCCCTAATATACTTAGTGAAAATTGCCTATGCAAAAAATAGAAGTTCTTAGAAACCATGTACATCAATATGCATCAATATGTTTTCTTTCAGGTTGTGTGCCTTCTTCTTGGGATGCAAGGAGGCTACACAAAATATCCATGCTTCATGTGCTTATGGGATAGCCGGGCGGATAGTCTTCACTATAAGCAAAAAGACTGGCCATCTCGAGAGGCATTCCAAATTGGCTGCCACAATGTGGTAGCTCAACCTCTAGTCCCTCCCCAAAATGTTTTACTGCCTCCTCTTCATATAAAGCTTGGCCTGATGAACAAATTTGTCAAAGCACTGAATAAAGAAGGCCAAGCTTTTAAGTATCTACTGCAAAAATTCCCACAGATCAGTGATGCCAAGCTCCATGCAGGCATATTTGATGGTTCCCAAATTAGAACTCTGTTAAAGGACAAGCATTTTTACACCAATATGGAAGCCAGTGAACAAGAAGCATGGCGAGCGTTTAGTAAAGTAATCGACGGTTTTCTGGGAAATAAAAGAAGCTCAGAATATATCTCACATGTAAATGAGCTTATGAAAAGCTTCGAAAAAAATTGGAGCTCGCATGTCGATAAAAATGCATTTTATCCAGTCACATCTTGACTATTTTCCGGCAAACTGTGGAGATTATAGCGAGGAACAAAGAGAAAGATTTCACCAAGACATAAAGACGATGGAGACAAGATATCAAGGACGCTGGGACATCAACATGTTAGCTGACTATTGCTGGTGTCTTAAACGCGACGAACCAACATCGCTTCACAAGCGGAAGTCATCAAGGACTTCTTTTCTTGGAAAATAGTTTCTTTGCACTCCTGGATAAGCTCATAAGTAGTCTGTAAGTTTAAAATTAATTAAAAGAAAGTCGAATTGAGTCGGTATTTTTTTTATTACAAGTAATTGTAATTTATTAAATAACGTTTATATAAATAAGGGATTTTTTAAAAAATGCCCCTATTCTAAAAACAGTAGTGCGCTGTATCTCAAAAACCAGACCTGATTGAGCAAAATTAATGTCATATTTCAATTTAGGAAAACAATTTCGTTAGGAATCACTAAAGAAAATCGCAGGAACAGAATTTTTTTTTCAAACGCAGGCCTGTGTAATCGGTTCTACATGAAAGAATCGGATTAAAACCTACCAATATGGAGATCGAAAGGCTAGGGAGAAAGACTTGGAACAAAGTCGACCACGAAATACTCCCAACTATTAACAACAATTTAGACATACCAGAACGCAGAATATGCGCAGTAGAAAGGACCTCTCTATTCCCCAGCGGAAGAACCTGTGCGAGAGAGGATATAATACCTATATACATCTAGCAATATACAAAAGGAAGCTAACTTTAATAAAAAGAGGCGAAGTGCCCAAATTAAATTTAACAAACAAAGAGAAGTGAAAAAGAATAAATCAACAAAATTAACCAAATAATAATAAGAAAAGGAAGATAGATTAACATAAATGAAAAGAGGCGAAGTGCCCAAACGTAGATTTAAACTGGAAATAATAAATGAATAACTAAATACAATAAAACAAGAGATAATAAGCAGAATAAAAGACAATGGAAAGGCTTGAAAGCCACGACGGAGGAACATATTAATAAAGTCAAATAAATATATATATATATATATATATATATATATATATATATATATATATATATATATATATATATATATATATATATATATATATAACAATGGAAGATCCTGACTGTCATCGACGGTCAGCAACATTATTAACGGAGGAATAAATCTTTTGAAACAAACAAGAAGGAAGCATGCTAGTGATGCTCTAACACCATGGCAACCTATTAAACATTTTTACACTTTTGAAAACCTACCACATATTTCATCACTATCATATAATTAATTAATTAATTAAAATAATGAATATTGTTTTTTGTGTTAATTTTGACGGACGAATATTCGATTCATGCGCACTGCTGACTACCTACGGATAAAGCACTTTTACTTCCTTAGTAACGGACTTTGAGCACCGCCTACATAGAAAAGAGCCTATTCTGGAATCTGTGGTGAATTTCACTTCACCCTCCAAAAAGAGATAATACTCTTCTTCACCGAGGATTCATAATTCAATGAGAGCTTAAGCACCTCACTGCTCCCATCCATTGCCCTCTGTGCGAACTTGCTCGGATGTCTGCCATTCATTGATTTCGTCTTAGCTATGCCGGCCACTTGGACTGACATAATTAAGGGCTTTTGTGAAAACTCGTTTGAGGACTAGCCCACAACGGAAGCATAAGTCAGAAGTTATCTCGAAACTGAGGCATAACTGCAAGTCCCTGACGGAGGAGAGATCCTCATCGCCCGAAGGACCCAGCCAGCATCATAGAGGGAAGTAACAGCCGTCTCTATGTAGTTAGATGCAGTTATGGCGCAAGTACCCGACAGGGGTTGGCAAAACCTTAGCGGCCGTTGATTCAAGTCCACAATAATTCACCCCTCTTAAGGTTCACATTCGAGTTCCATCCCATCCACCCATCACCCATCTCCCTGGCAGCAACCGAGCGAGAGACCAACTGGAAAAGGGAAGGGAGCGCTCTCACTGACGTTTTGGAACTTTCACTAACCACTACCGCCTTTACCACCTACTCACATTCTTTTTCACTCACAAAAATACAAAAATAATTATACATTGGTTACAGAGGACAAGAAGAAAAGAAGAGGACATAGTAGGGAACAAAGAAGACCATGGAGACCCTCACTAAGAGGGTCCCACTCATGACCATACAAGGAGAAAAGGCCCAGGAAAAGAGGAAGCTGTGTGAAGAAACCCTCTACCTCGAACACAAGGTGCCATCTGTGCAAAGACTAAAAATGTGGACCGGCTTCCGTCTGAAGAAGAAGCTACCACACTGAAACGCATCTGACTCGACGCAAAGACCCCCCCCCCCCCCTTCCCCACATAAGTGGCAGCAAACTGCAGTCATTTGTCGCAAAGTGGAGAGATGGGTCGGTGAAAACTCGACCGAAAATCTGAAAGAGGAGATTATGAGGAGCAAACCGTGGACGAAGGTCCGGGATGAAATAAAATTCCGTGAACACACCCATGTGTTCAAACTAACGTTCTCTACCACCGACATGGCCAGGAAAGCCACGACGGATGGGATCTTGGTCTTCAATATGAGAATCCCAGGAGAGAACATCCAGCACGAAAGATTTAATAGCATACAAATGTGCTTTGTTTGCTATAAACTAGAAGATCACACAACCACGACATTCCCGGACAAGAACTATCTATGGCGCAGTGAATGTGCCACAGAAGGCCACCGATTCGATAAGTGCGAGAGCACTAAAAAGAAATGTCTCAACTGTAAAGAGGAACGCAGGACCATGACCCTGAACTGCCCAAAGCGCCGAGATATCATCAAAAGTAAGGAAGAAGCAGTGAACAAAGCTAAGGAGGTGACTACTCGAGTGGCGCCAAGAAGAATGGGCAAGTCAAGACTAAACCTGCACAGATAAACATCATAGGCGACCTGATTGCAAAGATTCTGATCTGCATTACTCACGAAAATGTGGCTAATGCAGTGAAGCCTGGCTGTTACAACCAGGTCCTCAATGCACTCTCGAAGGCAAATAATCTCCCTTCAGTGACCATGCCTGCAGACCTTGAATGCTCCACGGTATTCAATGAATAAGTCATAAAGAATAACACTGATGAATCTGGACTGGAGGAGATCATCGAAGCTCCCTCATCGGAGGAATCCGAAGAAGATGATGAAGAAGAAAAATAAATGGCTAAAAATGAGGAGGGATCCTCCTCTTCAGACAACGACGGGGGCATCTGCACCCATAAACGAGCTACGAAGAGCAGATCCAAAACCGTAAGTCCCCCCTCCTTCCCCCGAAGAAGGAAAACCCTGGGCACAGTAAAACCGCCCCGCCAGCCCCCAAGAAGAAGAAGAAGAATAAGAAGAAACATATGTAAAAACAATTCACCATGATACGGAACGCACTGAAGATACTGTAAATTAATACCAACGGCTGGACGACGAAAAGGACTCTTTACGGAAATGTATTCAGAGAAATTGATGCAGGGATCGACACGCGTAGTGCAGAAATGAAAATATGGAACTACGATGTGTTGATCACGAATCTTTCGCAGGAGCGGTTCGACGGTGCCGCTATTGCAATAAAGAAAGGGATTAAATACATGCAAATAAGAAATCTAGAAGAATCCTACCTCGCAATTGAGGTCGAACTCGACTTAGGAAATTTGGTCATTGCTACGGGATATCAACCGCCAAGGAGAGATGTGTTACCAATTCACACTCTCACTGGCCTATTTAGCAGAAGATCCTCCACTATATTAGTGGAGGATCTGAACGTCAGATGCCGAGAATCCGGTTACAGGAACTTCAACGGTATAGGAAGAAGCCTTGACCTGTTTCTGGACAGAAATATTGCCCAGCGAATAGGTCCCGACTTCCCCACCTTTGTCAGAGCAGGAAGTGCCACAAAACCAGACATCTGTCTAACGAATCGTCAGCTGCCGTTCAACTACTCACTATCAACAGGAGCTCTATACAAGTTTTAGTTGTAGTCAGAAAGAACTACAGAAAAGCAGACTGGACACGGTACGCGCGCCTTCTCGAGGCCTACGATCCACCCACCTTGGACGAGGCAACTCTCGAGGAGATTGAAGAGGCACTCGACGACCTCGATAACCATCTCGTCAACGGAGATAGGGCTTGTATCCCAAAATCCAAGTATAGGACTATCTTTCCTACAGATGGACCGAAAACATGAAGGATATATACCGTGAGCTGAAATTATTGTATGAGGTCAACATCAGGAATGCATCAGTTCAATCAATGCAACGAAGTAAAGAAATCAAAGAACTGAACCAGTTGATGCTCAAACAACAATGGAGACGATGGGATGATGCGATCGATAGCCTCGATCACGAAGCAACTCCCAAAGAATTTTGGAAATAGATCAGAAGTCTCAAAGGATTGACTGGGAAGAAGAAGATCGAACTACAAAAGGAAGATGAAAACATTGAAACGGAAGAAGGGAGAATCGAAGAGCTATTCTAAAGTTATTGGGAAAAATCTTCAGTATAACTGTGGAAAGCAACATAAATGATGAGCTTAACGAACAAATACACAAGACGTACACCCACCACCAGGTGGATAGACAGCGCGATGGAGACGTCGAGATTTCCGAAGAAGAACTACTCGGCGCGCTCCGCTCATTCCGACAAACAGTTACAGGACAATCGTGAGTTACAAAGTTAAGCTATGAAAAGGCACTAGCCAATGGCATCGAAGGAATAAGAAGGATATTTAACGCCTGTCGGAACACGAGATACTTTCCAGATGCTTATAAAACAGCTAAGCTGATTTTCTTGCCTAAGCACGGAAAGGACTCAACGTTGAAGGAGAGATATCGGCCAATTTCACTTTTAGAATTTGGGGGAAGCCCTTCGAGAAAATCCTCAACTGAAGACTGGCATCTCACCTGGAGGAGAACCTTCTCTTCAACCCACATCAATTCGGGTTGAGGAGGAAGCGAAGTACGGAGATGGCAATTAATGTCATCACGGAAAAGCTAGCCCAAGCAAAACGGGAAAGAAGTTACGTGGACATTATTGGTCGGGATATATCAAAGGCGTTTGATAAGGTGTGGCAACGGGGAATGCAGTAAAAGAGCTTACGACTGGGCCTAAGTGAAAACTTAGAAAGAACTTTATGTGACTATGTCATGGAGAGAGCGGCGTACATCAGTTTAGGGTGCCCGGATGGACCAAAGTTTCCGCTCACTGCGGGCCTCCAACAGGGGAGGGGGGGCTGTCCCCCACTCTCTACTTGATTTACACCGCGGATGTCCCACCCCCTGTAAGCCCCACTTGCCTCAATATTCAATTTGCCGATGATTTCACCCAGATAATCATTTGTCCATGGAGAAATGCGCCTTGGCAAGCTCGTATGACAGCAGCAGAAATTGAAAACCTTAACACCTACGAGGCCAGGTGAAAGATCCGCACGAACCAGGAAAAGTTCAAAGTATTCCCCATAGGTAGGAGACTACTTTACGATGTCAGGGTGGAGGATAGACGCTATTCCTACATCATGGAGTGCAATGTACTCGGAATGAAGATTACTTCAACCGGGTACAAGAAGCACGACCAAGAAAGAATCACCAAGACTACAGCTGCAGTCAAAACTCTATACATGTTCAGAAATCTTCGTGAAAGTAATAAAAAAGATCTGCAATGCACTTGTAAGATCGACGCTGCTATACCCCGCTTCCGCCCTCTCGTGTGTCTCGAAGACACAAAAGAGGAAACTACAAGTGGTGCAGAACAAATGTATGTACCTAATTACAGGTACACTCAGGCGAGAAAGATGACGCCAGGAAGACCTGCACTGGGAGGCGGCGTTAAGTCCCATTAACGTTATTATAGAAGAACGGACAAAAAATATGTAGGAACTGGTTAAGCGGGAATTGAACGATGATATCGTCCAAATGATTAACCAGAACAGAAGAGGCAT
This sequence comes from Ceratothoa steindachneri, assembly GCA_963969495.1. Classification (NCBI taxonomy): domain Eukaryota; kingdom Metazoa; phylum Arthropoda; class Malacostraca; order Isopoda; family Cymothoidae; genus Ceratothoa; species Ceratothoa steindachneri. The sequence goes on from OZ018319.1 coordinate 75,890,698, forward strand.
TAGTCGCGACAGATTTCCGAGCTCCGCTGGGCTTTTAGCTGGTGGAGCATAAGTGCCGTTCTACGCATGAAAATAAGAATGTTTTTACCGAAACCAAGAAAACTGACCAAGAAAAAGAATACCTAATTATGAAACCTTACCGTTTTCTACAAGAATTCACCAATGAACACCCAACTATACCGAAGAAGACATTCAAGAAAAAACAAAAGACACGATTTACACTCACTAAAAGATACAGAAAAAAACAAAGACACTATGCGTAATACTTAAGCGATTAAAGTAATTTATTACAGAAACAGCAAATGTGCATAACATATCCAAGAACGCCATAATAATATATAAACTATCCCAAAGACAACAAAGGAACCACAAAACAAGAAAATATAAATATTTAAAAGCGATGGACCTGATCACTAGGCACTTAGCATCCCTTTGCACCTTACCACCCTTCTTTCTCTTTTCACCACTTGTCTATTTTCAGCTATATGACCCCACACCCTTTCTTTATCCCCTACCCACTTACATCGTTCATAGTTCATTTGCTATTGGCAAGTCGCTACCGGGTAAAGGAGGTAATCGTTAAGGAGAGTCCAAAAATGCCTTCGATCAGTAAAAAAACTATGAGGACCAATTTACTGTAAACCAATTATAGAACTCCACAAGACTTCAAAATGCTCGCCTTTGAGGAGGTGGCTTTGATTCAGATGCGATTCCAAAATGTGTTTCCAGTACCACAGGCAGCGGTCTACCATGGAAAAATTTTGGTCCAGTATGATTGGTACTTACCCAAATCTGTCATCACATGCAGTCAGATATCTTTTGCCATTTGCATCAACTTACATGTGCGAGAGTGGATTTTCATGTCTGTTGCACATTAAGTCGCAACAGAAGAATAGGCTTGCAGTGGAAAACGATATTCGTTGTGAAATTAATTTACCAAAAAAACACTGCATACATTGATGTGAGGTTCTCGCGAGTTATAATTTGGGGGCTGTCTTTTAAACCCCTTAGAAAACCAAACTGACGAATGGATGAATAGATTTTCTTTTTTTCTTCACATTACGACGTAACTGTGAGATGAGTTGTAAAACATAGTTCTTACTATTTTTACTCCAATAAGTCATGATAAATTTAAACAATAAATCATATGAGTTAAATATTGTTTATTCTTACCACCACCTTTAAAAACAAGTATTTTTTCAATCACATGACGCTTTTTACGGGGATCAAATTTTAATTTGGAGAATTTCTGGATAGAAACCTTCTTCAATTTTGTCACCATTGAGATCTTCAATTTAATATAAATAAAGTAATATAGATATCTTATATATCTTGTAGACTACCACACTCCAAGCTGACTCGTCCCTATTTTATACAAGTTGTTTTTTTTAAGAACTTTTTGGTTTTGGCCTCCAATTTTCATTCATTATTTCTGAAGGAGAGAGACCGGTCATTCTATGATGAATTGTTAGATGCAGGTGCAAAATCTTGTAAGAAAGCGAAATAGCTCCATCTATTATTATGAGTGAAATATCTGAATATTTTTTTCTTTTTTATTTTCTTTGAACGCGTTCTACAAGAATCGCTTTATTTACTGCATATACGAGGGGCGGTCAATAAGGTTTGCGAATCGGTAGGGCAAAACAGAGGAAGGGGGATGGCTGTTTGTGGGGGTATTAGGACAAGTTATGACAAGTCAGGACCTGCAGCCGCACGCTCCTGCCTCGTCTATTTAAGAAGCAGTAGATGATCGCAGATCGTCAGTCACAAATTTTCAACAATGGAGAAGGTTGAGCACCGCGCAGTGATCAAATTTTTGACCAAGAAAGGCAAGAATGCAAAAGAGATCCATGAACGCATGGTTGCAGTGTACACCGACACCGCCCCTTCCTATGCAACCATTGCTCGCTGGAATAGGGAGATTCGCCATGGTCGTGAGTCCCTCGAAGATGACTCCGGTCCAGGACGCCCGTCAGATGTGACCAATGAGGACAATGTGGCCCGTGTGTAGAGGATGATCCTCAAAAATCGACGGTTGAAGGTCGAGGAAATCGAGCGAGAACTTGGAATATCACATGGAAGTGTTATCAACATCATCTACGACAATTTGGCCATGACCAAGGTCTCTGCCCGTCGGGTCCCTAGAAACCTCACGCCCCATGATCGACTTCAACGTCGTCAAAGTTCGGAGGAGCTGCTGCTCCTGTACAACCAAGACCCGGCGGGATTCAAGTCACGTATAGTGACAGGTGATAAAACGTGGGTCCATCACTGGAATCCCGAGACAAAGCTCGAAAGCATGGCCTGGAAGCACAGGGGCTCTCCGACCCCTATCAAGTTCCGGACCTAACCCTCAGCCGGGAAGATCATGGCCATATCTTCTGGGATTCTGAGGGAGTGTTGATGGTGGACTATGCGCCTCGTGGAAGGACCATCACAGGCCAATATTACGCCGAGGAACTGGCTGGGTTGAAGAAGTGCATCCGTCAGAAGCAGCGCGGTAAGTTGACACACGGTGTCCTGCTCCTCCACGACAATGCCCCTGTCCACAAGGCCAGAGTTGCACAAGCTGCCTTGCACGAGTGCGGATTCGAGGAGCTCAACCATCCCCCCCTACATTCCAGATCTGGCCCCTAGCGACTACTTTTTATTCCGCCAGCTCAAGGCTGCACTGCGTGGACGCCGGTTTGGGGACGATGAAGATGTCCAGCTCGCCGCCCAGGAGTGGATTGAACAGCAGTCGGGAGATTTCTGGTTGTCGGGAATTCGAAGCCTCAGGGACAAGTGGCGCAAGTGCATTGAAGTCGAGGGTAGTTATATTAAAAAATAATAAAACACTTTTCCTCATATCTCGTTTCCTTATATACGAATTGCAAAACTTATTGACCGCTCCTCGTACATTATATGTAGAACCCTATATTATAGTCACTCAACTGTTTTTTCATTTCTAGCCACCCGGAATTCTCCCCCTTCATCGAACGTTAGATAAGCCGGTATCATTTTAATCTCTTCCATATATTTTTTTCAGAGCTGTAGCTACATATTGAGTCATCTTATCCTTTACTGATATTAGCCATAAATACTTTGTGTATACGTTAATTATAAATAATATAAAACGTATGCCCCTATTAAAATTCTGAATTTTTTGCCCGCCACATAGGTCAAGTTGCCAATTTTCAAGAAAAGTATTGATATTAAGCTCATTAGGCCACAAACAAAGAACACGTTAGTCCCCTCAATCAAATTTACTTTAGAAAATGAAAAAGATAACACCTTTCCTTTCTTAGATATTTTGATCCACCGAACAGACCAAGGTTTCAAATATGAAATTTATAGAAAACCTACAACCATTGACTCATACATCCATTTCTATTCCGATCACCATATTAGTATCAAAAAAAGTGTTTTCTCTTCCATGTTTCTCCGTGCCCTGAGAATTGTTTCACCTGAATATTTGGAAAAAGAGGTTGATAGGATATATAATATAGGTTTAAATTTGTGTTACCCTTTCTACGTATTTAAAACTTGTTTAATTCTGCTAAGCGTTCATTTTATCAATCTAATCGTAACATTCCTAAATTTCATGCCAAAAAATGTATTAGTTTTACCTTTTAACCAAAGTTTCATTAAATTACCTCGTTTACTAAAACCTTTGAACATAAATGTTATTTTTAAATATGAAAACACTATTCCTCCATCGCCTTCTCGTAAAAAAATCGCTCCTCTAAACCAGGCATTGTATATTCTATTGGCTGCAATAATTGTGAAAAATGCTATTATGGACAGACAGGTAAAGAATTGAATGTTAGAGTTAAACAGCACCAAACTAATGTTCGTAATCTTTGTCAACAATCTGCATTATTTTTACATAGCTATAGTCAGGATCATACTATTAATTGGAATAGTGCTAAACCTGTTATTAAATGTACAAACTACATTTCAAGAAATATTTTGGACTATATCTCTATTAATACTTTCCCAAATTTTAATATTAGCCCTGGATTGTTTAGCCTAGATCCTATCATATTTAATTATATTAAATCACAAATTAAAGTGTTTAAAGAATTTGTACCTCTTAGTTAGGGTTTTGATGCAGGTAGCCGTTTTTACCTCCCACTCCTTACTATTTAAGCCATTGTCTATCCTGACCTATGTTATTCCAAGAAGAGGTCTTTTAGAATAAAGACGAAAGCGCTCGGAATCGTTTTCCTTTTTCCTTGTGGGTGTTATTTATCATAATTTTGACTCACGTGCAAGTTGTGAGTTTCTTTATATATATATATATATATATATATATATATATATATATATATATATATATATATATATATATACTCGTATATTCCACGAGCGCAAAAGAATGATGAAATGAATCCAGCATACCGCAAAAAAAAAACCCAAACAGGATAGTTTTTCTTCGGTAAAAGTTATTTCCTAATTCGAACAATTCCGTATAGGGGTGGGATTCGAACCAAGCACATTGAGGCAGCAAGCAACCACTTTGATCTCAATTAAACCGACCCTTAGACCCCTCGGCTACGTTGAAGACAAAAAATCTTCCGAATAAACAAGCTTTTAAGGCACGCTTCGCAAGGTCGATTGGGTTTATAAAAGAAAGAGAAATTAAAATTAATTGGGAATTCAAAGGACAAAGGAGAAATTTAGGTAAACAAGCAGTGAATACACAATGTATAAATCTTTCGTGAGTGCGAAAGAATGATAAAATGAATCCAGCATACCGCAAGAAACAGAAAAACAAGATAGTTTTTTTTCGGAAAAGGTGATTTCTCGCTGCCTCAATGTGCTTGGTTCGAATCCCACCCCTATACGGAATTTTGCGAATTAGGAAATAACTTGTTCTGAAGAAAATTTATCCTGTTTTTCTGTTTCTTGCGGTATGCTGGATAAATATATATATATATATATATATATATATATATATATATATATATATATATATATATATATATATATATATATATATATATATATATATATATATATAATTGAAAATCACACATGACGCGTGATATATAGATGTATTTACAGGCCCAAGGAAAATGGAAAATTGTCAACACAACCCAGAAAAACACTAAGGAGAATATTACATGTACCAACAAAAGCTTAAGAAGGAAAATGGGAGAAGTAGACAACGGAAAGATGAGGCAAACTATTTTAACCGTTATACGAAAATAAATAAAGAAGTTGGATTTGAACCTGGGTCATCAAGCACTCATCGCTTATATGACCAAGACGTTGATCGCCAGGAACAGGATGAATACACGCAAATGCTGCGTCACTCTTCTCAACTCGTTGTTCTCGAAGTCAAATTACCAGACAGTCCTTCCAGACGCATCCTGATCGACTATTCATTGCCTGACTGTCATCGTCCTCTCATTCCTCTCGCTTATCGTTGGCATAATTAAATTATACTGCAGCCAATGATAAAAGTATAGGAACGGCATAAGAAAGTTGTGGCACGCACACACGCATGCAGACAAAATTTTGCTCACATTTAAGTGCTGCAGTTCCTGCGTCCGAACGCCCTAAAGTACTTCCGAATTTATTTAAAGTATCTCTCTGTTTATTCATATGTTAACACACTTCACGTTCTCGCGGCGAACTCCTGTGGTGCTGGAACCACATTATAGAATCGAATATGACTCAAAAATACCTCAAAGATGAGCATTTTTAAGGCTTAGGCAATTCTATAATATTAAAATATATTTGCATATATATATATATATATATATATATATATATATATATATATATATATATATATGAATAACGTTACAGCCACGAGGAAAATGAAACAACGGAGAACTGCGAGGCCTTTCGACTAATGGTCCTTTACTAAGCAGACTAAAAGACAGGGAAGAAGAGAAAGATATTTATACACCTGATTAATGAAAATATGGGATATAAAGATTAAAAGGGGTGGGATTAGCAGATACCTGGAAAAATCCTATTAACGAGATGAGCTGTAACGTTATTCATAAATTCCTCACGTTCCTTATTTTCGTGATTCAGTTATACATATATATATATATATATATATATATGCTTATAATTGTAAGGCGTAGATATTAATTATGTATTAAATACTCTGTTTTTTCGGGCCGTAGTACTATGGGGTTCGAACCAAGCAAACATTCGTATGAAAAATTTAAACGCTTCACACAAAATCTTCGGGCAACGTTTATCATTTTTCGCTTGACTTTTGCAAATACAATGTACCAGAGAAATAATCATAACACGAAAATCTTAGCAGTCATTCGGAAATGAAATGAAAAGAGAGGTGGGAGACAAAGAACAGCTCTTCGGACTCTCCCCCCGCGCCCCTTGGTCGATAGTAAGGCAGGTCATACTCTAGAATTTTATGAAACCTGTGATGAGGGGTATTCAAATGATGAATATTGGTGAAAAGAACATTCTTTTGGCAGAAAAGTTAAATTCTGATTGATCTAACCTACATCGATTTGAAGTTGAAATATTGTTAATTCTGGGTCATTTACTATATTTTACTATTATTTTTGTTACCCGTAAAAGATCAAATTTACCGTACTATATCACCAATACATTTATGTAGTCTGGATGATATTTATCTAAAAGAATGTAAAAATGTAAGTAATAGAGAGACATGAGAAGTAGGAAACCTGTTAAAAATGACCCTTAATTTAGTTTGGTCTAGCTCCAAAATTGCAAGTAGCCAGTACTCATTACTCAGTGGAAGGCAATATTCCAGTAGTGTTGCCAGTTCTGGTAACTATTGTAACTGGTAACTGTTTATAGAGCATTTACATTTTATTTGAATGCTAGTAAAGGCTGTGGATCATTTTAGAATAACATATAATTATTTGGTAGAGATTATTTCTTAGTCTAAGTGCCATCTTTTCATTTGCAGATATATCTGCGACTTGTGTGACAATGGCGAAAATCAAGACAAGATCCAAATCAAGTTCTCATCTGACTAATTTTGTTGGGACTGGGAAAGAGCTGATGGTGTCTGAGTTACGAACAATATGAGATATTTTGAGGTACGGCATCTACCTGGGGGAGCAAAGTGAAAATGACCGGAGAAATTATGAAGTGGATCAGCTGGTAAAAGACATGTATCAGGGCTTGACTAATCAGTGGACCAAAGCTAATGCTCTCTTCAAACCACCTGTTGTAAATCAAAAGGTCACAATAATATCAAAGCTTAAGGTGGTGTGGAAGGAGGCAGTAAAAGTTTCCCTTGGTAAAGGAAAAAATGAAGTAAAAGAGAGGTTAATTGCAAAACTAGATAAGTTATTTGATATATTGACATGCAAATGTCAAATTTCCAGTTGTGGGGAAGTAGGTTGTAATGGCTGTGAGAGTGAAGACCACATTAACTGCTGTGGTAGTAACGATAAAAAAATACCTACTAGGGAACTTGCCTTTATTAAAGGACAAAAAGGAGAAGGTTGGAAGTAAAGGCACCTTTCAAATTGGAGTTCCTGATATTCCAGAGCATAATAGGCAATTAAGAGCTTCAGAAAGGAAAGAAAAAGAAAGGATAGCAAAAAGAAAGAGAAAAAGTAAGGAGGAAAGCGTTGTTTTAGCAGGAAAAGCAGCAAGAAAAGAAATCGATCTGGAGGCAGAAAATTCTGATGGTGACAACAGTTTGGGTGATGGAGTAACTTTTGAAGCTGTCCAAGAGCCGGAATCTTCCACCAGGAATAGAAAGAATTATGATGAAATTCCAAATAGTGCTTGCTCTTGCTAGTATAAAGTATGGTGTCGGATTGAGACCAACTGCAGCTATAGCAACAGCAGCTTTAATTAATGCTGTATTCATTACTGAGGAAGATACAAGTAAAGTAATTGATAAGAATAAAGTTAAGAGAGCATAGGAAAAGCTAATGACAGTTATTGAACATGAGTTTGGGGAAAACTTAGGGAAGGATGGGGGAATTTCTTGTGTTCTCTTTGATGGACAAATTGATGTGACAAATTTTATGATGGAGGCAGAGGAAAGTGAAAAATTGTTTCCTGCAAAAACAAAAGAGGAGCATTAGACTGTCATCAGTGAGCCTTGGAGCAATTACCTCTTCCACTTTGTCCCAGAAAAGGCTACAAAAGAAGAATCACATGCAGAGAAGATCGCTAAGGCTATGTTTGGATGGCCGAGGGAAAGGGGTTTAGTTAAAAGCTTAATGGCCATTGGAGGAGAATCCACGAATGTAAACACAGGTGTAAATGCTGGAGTAATGCGAAAAATGGAGCTCCATTTGGGCAGAAAGCTTGTTTGGTTGGTCTGTAACCTGCACACTGGGGAACTCCCTCTCCGTCATCTAATTATCAACCTGGATGGCCCAACACTATCTGACAACAGATATTCTGGACCAATAGGAAAGCTCCTTGACTATGTTACAGACTTCGATATCAACCCAAATTTCACTCAAATATCTTTAGCTCCTTCTCTTACCAAGATACCTCAGGAAGTGGTGCAAGATCTTTCCATTGATCAACACTACGGCTATAGTATTGTATCGGCAATCAGAGATGGAGTGCTTCCTACAGGGCTTTCCCTATTGGAAATAGGACCAGTAAACCACAGTCGCTGGCTGACCACAACTAACAGACTTCTTCGGCTGTGGGTGTCAGAGCATGAGCTCAAAGGAAACCCCTTTAAGAATCTACGACTGATTGTCGAGTTCATCATTGGTGTATATTACACATGCTAGGTTAACGTTAATATTAAGCACTCTTGGGCCGAGAGACCTAGGCACATTCTTTATCAACTTTACTGCCTTAAATCTCAGAGGAAGGAGGTGTTGGATATTGTTTCGCCAACTGTTAAGATATCAGCCATCCTCCAAACCCTCCTATGCTCTGAAGATTAGGCGGAGAGAACTGAAGGGGTGAAAAGAATTCAGACCATCAGGGGAGAAGGAGACCCAGATACTCAACTAGGAGACTCATTTGAAAGGCTTAGAAGGACACCAAACATCAATTATGATGCTACCAGGATTGGAGATCTGATCAATTGATCAGAGGATGTCTCTGAGCCACCTCTCACTTGCTCTTAAAGTACTTCTAAATTGAAAAACTTCATTGACTCTCCTATGAAAGTACCTAACTGGCCTTGTCACACACAGTATTGAGAGGGTTGTAAGAATGGTGACTGAGGCTTCTTCCAAATATTTCTTACATGAAAAGAGGGATGGAGGAATCAGGGCACAAAAGACAAGTAGACGTCTGATGTGCAGGAATGAGTCAAAGCAAGATTTGTGTGCTCTGGTGAAGTTTAACTTTTGAATATGACCAAAGTGACCCATGCAGCAATATGTGGAGCTTTGCATACACTTTTCTCGCTCAATAAACATGTAAATTTGAGGTTACTTTGTGTTTGTGTGTATTTGGATTAAATAAAAATAGGTTACATAAGCTCTTGACGAAAGGGAAAAAAATTATTTTATTTAAATTGAAATAGATGTAGGTAGGAGCAATTGTATTACAAAATAAAGTTCTTTTTCAAAACCTACACCTAAAATCTATCATTTAAGGACCCCTCATTACAGAATTTAATGAAAATATATGGTTGCTCCAAAGTATGACCCACCCTATCCCCATAGTCACACTGTCTAGAGCCAAAGTAGGCACCAAGCACTGTGAGTACGGCGGATAGGAGTGAGAGGAAGAGGAAGAAGAAAGTTTTAGGATAGGACAGCGAAGTAAATAGTAGGAGACCAAAGTGAACTTAGTTAGTCATAGGACCTACAGCTTAACGAGAAATCCGAACCACGATGTATCGCCTGGCTCTAGGACGTAAAGCATTTGAGCAGAGATGTGCCCGCTCAACTGCTAGTCCAAAGGTACCCTCATTGAATGGACCGTAAGTACTTCTAGGGTACCTTCTTTCCTTGTTGTTACTCCTTGTAACTATAACTTTGCAGTTTATCGTGACCCCTGTCCCACGTATCTACTGTGAGTCCCGTGTGCGAATGTGATAATAAAAACGAATAGATGTTGAAGGCTGAAAGAGGGTAAGAGGTTTGCAAAGAGATGCTAGGTGCCTGGAGGTCAGGCTTATCTCTGTCCATTATAGGTAGTTATAGCTAGGGTGATAAAGTTAGAAAATTTGTATTTGCGTGAGTGTCCCGCATTGCTGTTTTTGTTTTCTTTATATGTATCTATTTTTAATATGTCTAAGTAGTGTTGGTATTTATGAGCCGTTCAAACCGTTATTAGTAAATATTCTTAATAAAAACTGGTGTAGGTTTTTATCGCTCTATCTATTCTTTCGTATTTCTATCCTAGTTATAATTGACTATACGCTATTCTCTGGTTTGCTTCGGTTATTTAATTAGTCTCCATCCTCGTCGAGTATTAATCTCTTTCTCTAGGTGTAGTTTTCTTCTTCGTCTTCTTCTCCTCCTTCATTTATCCTTGGGAAACTTGGGAATAATCGTTGTAATCTCCATCCTTCTCTTTGGGCAATTTGGTCGGTTAATTCTAAGAATTTTTCAAATTTATTAAAAGAACAGAGTTTACAGAATTCAGTATTTTACATATAAGCAAAAAATTACATATAAGCAAAACAATTTAGATTAATAGTGGTGAATAGACACACAAAAAAGGAGAATTTGAATTGTTGTAAGAGAAGGTGTGGGTAGGGGATAGAGATAGGGTGTGTGGACGAATAGCGGAAAATAGACTAGTGGTGAAAAGAGAAAGAAGTGTGGAAGGGTGCAAAGAGATGCTGGTGCATGGTGATCAGGACTATCATTTTTAAGTATTTTTGGTTTTGTAATTCTTTGGTTGTCTTTGAGTTAGTTTATATATATATATATATATATATATATATATATATATATATATATATATATATATATATATATATATATATATATATATATATATATATATATTCCTGCCTACGTCGATTTTTAAAATGCTATCTGTCTATTTGGGGATTTATTTCAATATGTTGGTCTATCCACCTGTATATTTCTATAAATATTCATATCTGGTTAGTCTTAATATAAGTATTATTAGTAAACTGAGGTGAATGAAGTGGTGCACTTGTATGTCTGTGTGTGGGTGACTCTTTTTAGTATTCCTAAAGGAAGCTGTAAATAAACACTCATTAATGTGTTTAGACGCATCCGTGACAGTAGTAATTATATATGGATGCATTCATATTCCCTTTTTCTATTATTATTACTCGAAGATGTTCTATATAAACTGTCATGAAGGTGCGTGTGCATTCTTGTATGGCGCTGTTATGTTTGTTTGTATGCGAATTCCATGCATATAATTAATTGCCGACTATGCTCCATTAATAATAATAATACTCTATACATTGGTGTTTAATAGTTATGTATGTACGTTTATAATTACGTATGGTGGTAATTTTGTGGGTGTGTTTCTCTCTCTCTCTCTCTCTTTCTGTCTCTTCCTCCCCATTTTTGCCCATTTTTCTCCACCTACCCTTGTTCTTTCCTGTACTTCTGTTTTCGTTTCCTTCTTGCTTCGACCGCGGTCTGACTTACGTCACCCATAGTTTATCCTCGCTCCCATTTATGTGTAACTACTCGCTTATTATATTAGTGTGGGCGACATGTAGGTATGAATTATTTCTGCCTCTCACTCTCTTTTGCTTATTTCGTATTTTCTTCATCGCCACATCCTCCTTTAGCTCCTTCATTCATCTTTTCCCTTGCGTCTTCTTCTCTCCTTGTGACTACACTTGCTCCAGAAAGTATCAATACCACTACGTAGTACCACATTTTTCGCCATATTTCTTGAACTTTCTATTTTAGTCTAATGGAGATTTGGAGAAAAAATTTGATAGACAAATAAAGGATTGGTAACACTTTTTAGGAAAATTTGCAATTTAAAAGTACCCATACCTATGCAATTTGATAACTAATAGTAAATACGATAAGCTTTAACTTAATTTCGCTCATTAAAAATAATTATTATAGTTTTTGACTAGGTTCAACAAACTTGTGATTGAATTTTGTCCGCCTTGGCTTTACAAAACTTCTCCAATTCATCGAAGTTTTGGGTGTATCTTGAATGGACGCGGACCTTCGTTCATGCCGTAAATTTTCTATGGAGTTGAATTCTCTGATGGCTATTCCAAAATGCTTAATTTAGCTTCCTTTAATCACGATGAAACTACTTTCGATGTGTGTTTGTGGTGGCTGTCCTGATGTTTTCATCAGGACAGCCACCACAATCACTTTTCAGATAAACTTCAAGAATCTTTCCTTAATATTTTTTATTCCTCACTCTGTTGATTCGATGAAGTTTACCAACCCGCCTTTCACAGAAATTGCACAATAACATAAAGTATCCACATCCATGTTGTACTGTGTGGTATTTTTTTGGGGAGGGGGGAACCAGCATTATCACTTTTAGGCCAAACACAGCTGACGTGCTTTGAAATGTATGTTTTTGAATAAAAGTGCCTCTCGCAGACGATATCCATGCATTTCCACTTTATGCAATACATTAGACAATTTGTTCAAACTAGATTCTCTATTGATCGTTCATCTTCCTTGAAGTCAGCCTTTGGTTATTTTTAACAGATTTAAAGATTCTCCGAACCGTGGGGAGTGGAATTTTCCGAGGACGATCTGAACGAGAGAGATTTTCAGTTGTCACCAAATCCTTGGCCTTTATTATGGATGACTGCACTGTTAGAGTTAGAGACATTTAGTTCCTCAAAAATCTTCTTCTCATTCATCTTAGATTTGAATATAACAATTATTCTTGATTTGATATCGGAAAAAAATCACCACCTTCTTTCACCGTGATGATTGCATACAGAATGTGACTTTCGAGTTTGCCATACCGAAGAGATGGGTGTTAGAAAATTTCTAGACATTACTGAAGAGTCCAAGTTAGAGTTAGGTGAGAAAAACTATTTGTGTGACTTCCAAGTTGTACCATAATTTAAACCAAATAAATTAAACACATAGATTTGAAATATATATACATAGTATGAATAATTTTGGAGTTAAGTGTAGGGTGGTGATAAGGCTACCCTTTTCACATTTTACCGTTCATTTATTCGCATAAAGATTGACTATGGATGCAAGATTTATTCCTCTGCATCCAAGAATCTATTGCGGAAGACGGATTTGATGCACCAAGCTGAACCTTTCGGATTTTTTCTTTCAATTTAGGAGCCCATCTGGCGACTGCCTACTTAGGGCAGAAGTCGCCGTACTGGCCAGAGTCTACTACTAGACTATATCAAAAAATAAATAACGATATATAAATAAATAACAGCAAAAAAAAACAAAGGCTAAAAAAAATGAGGACAAAAAAGGAAAACAAAGCAAAAAGGCAACAAGGGAGCTGGCTTCGGGGTCAGGGGTAGGCCCACTTTCCTCCGGTGAGGGAACATGCAACCTAAAAAAAAATCAAATAGAGTGAAGGAGGCCAGCCCCCTCAAAAAAAGTCGTAAAGTCCACAAGTCAGTGTGGACGAACCCGTCCCGAATACAAGGGACAAGCGGTAGCGACCCCACTCATCTCGGTGTTGGGACAGGTAATCTGCACGGATATCACTCAAACTGGGACATTCAACAAGAATGTGCCAAACAGTCTGGGGGACAACACAGTCTTCACAGTAAGGCGTAGGCGAGCGCTCCATCAAATGGCGGTGCGCCCCGCGAGTATGTCCAATTCAGAGACGACAGAAAGCAACCTGAAGCCGTCGCGTCATTCGAGGGGTAGGTCCATGGGACCAGTCGCGGCACAATGGCACGCAACTTTAAGCTCCTCTCGACCGTCTGCCATCTTTGCCAAGCAGCCGGGAGAGCTGCCCGTATTCCTGCTATGTAATCGGTGTGAGGAAGAGCAAAACGCTGGTCTGGTGGCTCAGTCGTCGCGAACTCTTTGGCACCCTCACTAGCGCGCTAATTCCCCGCAATTCCTACATGTCCAGGAATCGAGCAGAAGATAATCTCGACATCCGCCCGGATACGGAGATTCCAATGCCTCGAAAGCACTCAGGGCGCTTTGTGAGTCGCTATAAATCACAATCAGGTCGCCGAACCGGGCGCATCGCGTTTATCTCCAGTACCGAGCGGTGTATTTCAACGAGTTCGGCCGTGAAGACAGATGCAGCTTCTGGCAGAGTCCCGCTGAATTCAAACAGAGGGGATACGGTGTGGAAACCGCTCAATTTCTTGGGATTTAGTACACACTGGCACGGTTCCAGTGTGACACAAAGTGTGCTCCAAAAAGGCCGAACGCAATACTCCCGGCGCTGTACAAGCTTTGGCACCAGAGGCGTGGCGACAAATAGTCAAATGTGGTACCCTCTAGGGTGGCATTCTAGGCAGAACCAAGGGCGCCACCGGCCCGAGAGCTATACCTAGCTCTCGAAGGAGTTTCTTGACCTAAACCCTAAGGGCTTATGGTATGACTGGTGACTCTCAGAAGCATAAGCACCGTCGGGATCAGCTGCGAATGCAGTGATAGCTGTTAGAGATTAAAGGAGGCGTCGCGCTATTGCGTACAGGTGAATTATGCACTGTGTACTGCGCAGAGCGACTGGCATCTTCCCAGCATCGACAAGTAGACTCTCAATGGGGGAAGTGCAGAAGGCACCGGTCGCCAGGCGAAGGCTGGTGTGGTGGATTGAGTCCACCTTCTGCAATACACGCTCAGCTGTGAATACAAAACACTCGCATCTGTAGTCGAGCTTTGAATGAACGATAGATCGATAAAAAAGTAAGGCGTCAACCCTATCAGTGCCGCAGGAGTTGAACGTCACGAAACGAAGAATATCTATGACGTGGGTATAAGAGACCCTAAGGCTGCGAATATGAGCCTCCCAGGTAAGGTGTCGGTCAAATACAAGACCAGAGAAACGGTGTGAGTCTACCACTTCCAGGTCAACAACATTTAGAACCAAATCTGGGTCAAGTGCGGAGCCGCAGATGGCAGAGGCAGTGTACCACCTTAGTCTTGGCCAAGGAAAACCGAAGCCTGTGCGCTTCGGCGTAAAGAGACGCGGTTCAATGCCTGTTAGAGTCGATGCTCTAGAGTTTGTATCCAGGCTGCGACAAAAGAGATCGAAAGGTCGTCCACGTAGAGCGTAGCGAGAACATCTTCCGGCAGCATCGAGGTTATGCCACTAATGCTCAGGGTAAAGAGTGTGACACTGAGGACACTTCCCTGCGGGACACCCTCTTCCTGCTCCATTGGGCCGGAGAGGGCTTCTCCTACCCGTAAGCGTAATCAGTGATCTTTCAAAAATTCAGATGTAAAGATATGGAGGCGTCCTGTCTCCATGATACCGTATAACCATGCGGTATCGAAAAACACCGTGTGTATGGCTGTCTACGAAAGAAGTCCTCGCAGACGGCATTTTCCAGTCGAAGCAGAGCATCCGACGTGAGGTGAAACTTGCGGAATCCGCACTGTGCAGAAAACAGATGGCCTAAGCTCTCTACAAAGAAGGCTAATCTAACATTTACCAATTTCTCTATCAACTTGCACACGCAGGAGGTTAGAGAGATTGGGCGGAAACCGGCCGGGGTAGAGTGATCTCTCCTCGGTTTGCGCAAAGCGAGCACAATAGCGATTCACTTGGAGTCTGGGAGTATACCCTCTACGCAGATCTGTTTAAAAAATCTAACAGAAAGGCCATGCCTCGCTCGCCCAGGTGTCGAAGCATGGCTACAGGTCATCGTCTGGAACAGGGGCGGTGTCCACGGACGAAACGTGAGCGGAAATCAACTGACTCAAAGTAAATTTGTAGTTGAACAATTCTCCACCTATGGGTGTAAAGTCCAGTCGGCGGCCTTCCGTGACATCACGACCCCCATTAAATGCTCGCGGAGCAGCATCCTAGCAAGAGAATACGTAAAAATCGGTCGCGAAAGATTCCGCCACGGACGCGGGGTCCGAGATTGCAATCCCATTTTCATGGAGAATGGGAGGGGGGATTCTACAAGAACTTGTCCCGAATCCTTTTGACTCGCTTCCACACCTCTGCTAGAGGGGTCTTTCCCGTTAAGTAAAGAACCTATGTTCGCCATAAAAAGCGGTGGAAATGATTTGAAATATACAGGAACCTAGCCCTAGCTGGACGAGGTTCACCCACGGTGAAGTCGTTTGGGCGGCGCTTATAGCGCGTGCTAGAATAACGCTTCTGTTTGAGGGCCGTCTCACACTCAGATGACCACCACGGGAGTGTTCGGCGTGCAAAACGGCCAGACGTCCTAGGAATAGTAGTTAGGACCACGGCGATGAGGTTGCCGGATAAGAACTCAACGGCCTCATCTACCGACCTAAACTCCTCGACTGAGACAAAGAAATCAGTCATGTCTTGAAATGCGGACCACCGTGCCCGCGCCAAGCACCACCGGGGCGGACGCTTGGGCGGCAGCGGCCCAGAGAATGATATTTGAATGGGAAAGTGATCACTACCATGGAGGTCATCGACCCCCCCCCCTTAAATCAGGCTGTTCATCCCGAGAGCACAAAGATAGATCCAGACAAGAAAATGAATCGTTTCTCGGGCAGTGATGCGTAAACTCATCCACATTTAGGACACCTATCTGCAGCTCGTCGATCAGGTTGGCAAGGGTTTGACCTCTGGGATTAATCCAGTAGTCTCCACAGAGGAGTTGTTTACCGGTTAGATCCCCGAGCAAGAATAATGGCCTCGGCAACCTTGACACAACGCGGCGGAAGTCCCCTGCCTCCAAGTCGGCTGATGGTGGAATGTACGCGTAAATAACAGTATACCTCCTATCCAGGTGCAGCTGGACAGCTACTGTCTGAAAGGTGGTATCTAAAGCAAAGAGAAGAACGGAGACATAATGTCGGGTGTAAATCGTGCATCCTCCTGCCGGCCCCCATCCCGTGGTGGTGAGGACGCAAAACCCTTATAACCTGGGAGGGTGAGGAGGGGTCACGCGCCCAGCATGGTCTCCTGCAAAAAAAAGATATCTAACGGAAAACGGGAGAAGATGAGCCTCCGCAGCTCTTCCCAGTTGGCCCGTAGTCCGCGGCAATTCTATTGAAGGAATATGCCCTCCATGCCCCCTTGCTCGGAAGAGATGCGGGGACGCTCTTCGAAGAGAAGATGCTCACGGGTATGGCCGTACGCTTCCCGGAGGTAGAACTCCGGGCGGGAAGAGAGGGGAGGCCTGGTTTTAGCCGGGGCTGGGTGTGAATCCTTTGTGCTGCCAAATTTACCATGGGAGCGCCCGGGGTGGGTAGAACCCACAGAAGGGTTCCAAATGGGCGCTAAAATGACCGTGCTCGTAGGTCTGGAGGGGCCAGGAGCAGAGGGCGTCTTTCTTAACATTAAAGCATAGGACGTTCCAGACTGCGCCGGGTGCTAGGACCAAATCCTTAGCCTGGCGAAATGAGAGACGATCCTGAGCTTGAACGGATAGGATTTCTTCTCAATAGATACGCACCATATTGCTTCAAAGAAGCGGGGTGCAGCTCTCCGCAATTGACACATAGGTCATACACGATTTGGACTTATCGTGTGCGGCCTTGGAGCAACTTACACAGACTTCGGGTAACCCCGACTTTGCGCCTCTACAGAAGCGATTAGTATGGCCGAAGCGGTGACAGTAGTAACACCTCCGCGGCAGTGGCAAGAATGCCTTCACGTGGTCGCGATACCAACCGGCATACCGAGTCAGGGAGCTTGTCACAGTCGAACATGACGAAGAGTGTAGGGGTGGGTATCGAGGCCCCTCCCTTTTTTCTCCTCATACGTCGACCTTGACTGCCCCATGGTCGGCCAGCTCTAAGGTGATGTCATCTATGGAGTAGTCCACGAGTTCCCTCGCATAAACTACTCCTTTCACGAAGTTCATGGTAGAGTGCAGCGTCACTTTCACAGGGCTCCCATCAAGTGTCAGAAGAGCACAATTCCTGTCCACTTCGGGGGGGATTCAACGCATTTGCTAAAAGGCTCCCATCCGAGAAACGAGTCACCTTTGGCTCTCTACCAATCACACTAGCTAGAGCAGCCCTCTGATAGATAATGTTGCCCTTAGCCAACATGCTGCCATCTGTGGAGCAAATAATAAGAAAGCGTTTGAAGCCAGCGGGCTCGAAAACGCCAGGTAGCCTCCAAATGAGGGGCAACGACGTAATTGAGTCTCCGCTCTCCGCAGTTCTGGTCTTTGTCTGGGACACCCCACCCGGGGGAGCAACAGTGCCAGACTGGCTGACCTTGGCTTGGTTGCTTACAGAAACGGCAGCATCCCCTCCGTCTCCGCAGCTCCCGCGAGGGAGAGGAGCTCTTTGTCTTTTTTTTTGCTCTTTTTTTTTAAGAGAGGAGGGCGGGGAATGAACCCGCTTCTCTCCTCTACTGGTAGGAACCTCTAGGCCAGATGGGCCGGACTTGGAAAGATCCTTCTCTGAAATGGAGAAGGCCCTGCCCGTCACAGGAGCACCAGCCGGGGGAGGAGATCCATCTTCTCCTTGTAATGCCTCGGGGACCCGAGCCGTCTTATGAGGAGCTTGCATAGGGTGGGACTCGGGTTCTGTGCTTAGCACCGAGCTCGTGTTCGACCCCATGGAAAATCCCATCGTCTGGGGCTGGGTCACCTCAGGGACCGTGTAAATCTCAACGGGGGTTTCCATGTGCCCCTCCCCCCTTCGAGACATCACAGGTCCCATTCGAGGTACCTTCGGTCATCTTGTATTTGGTTAGTGAACCGGAACCCTTTGGGGAAGAGAGGCGGGCACGTACGGTGAATCCCTCTAAGCGAATTATGCGCGCCCTCAGGTCTTTGGAAGGCATTGGCCGACTGGCCCTGCCTTCCCTCGCCCCATACGAGAGCGGTCAATTATTGGCCGCTTGCCTGCCTTCTTGGCAGTCCCCTTGGAAAGAAAAGGGAGACTGCCGCTAAAAGAAGCGAGTCGTCCAAGGGCGACTCCATAGAAGGGGATGATGGGGACTTTCCTGCACCCGTATGCAAAGTAAAGGAGTAAACCTTATCTTCGGTACAAGAATTTTGGAGGGTCGCCTTTCGAGCACAGAGGGAAGACCTCCATTTTTTCCATGGAGCTGCCTGAGGGTGGCTCCGACGATAGTTGAGGGGAAAGTAGAGAGGGAGTATTATTATTTTTCTTCAAATCATCATTGGGCATGATGACCCCTTTTATAGCCGGGATGCAAACGCTCATCAACCCCCGCAGTAAATCGTCGCTCTGCGAGTGGTGAAAACTGGACCAGCAGAACCTGCTATCGCCATTTGAGGCCACTCTTCCCTCCTAGTGACCTGGCAGCCCATCAGCATGACAGCTCCACCTTGGGTATGGCGTAAAAAATGATAGAGATAGAAGGGAGAATGAAAGGGAATGTAAGGAAGGTGTGGGTGAGGATGATGAAGGTTGTTAAAAACCCACCAACCCAGGCCGGAGCTCAGGCGTGAGGGAACTCTGTCCATTCCCCCCTCAGCCCCGATCTGGGATAGTTGGGTGAGAGGAAGCTGGTCGGCATCAACCCTGTGAAATTAGAGGTCGATCAGAGAAAGTCGTGGGGGGAGAAGTTGTATGGAAAGTGAGGAAGCAGGATAGAAAGAAGAACAGGCTAAGCTGGGGCCGGAAGGGGCGCTGAGTCCCGTCAGCACGGCAACCATTAAAGCAAATTGCTGTGCCACTTACGGGGTGAACCTTTTGGATTCAGAGCAAGGAAACTCCTTCGAGAGCTTTAAGTAACTCTTGAACGGTTGCGTCGATGGTTCTACTCAAGACGCCACCTTGGAGGATACCACATTTGAACCTTTGTTGCTATGCCTCTGCTCCCAAAGTTTACACAACTTTGTGAGTATTGCATTCGTATTTTTTGGAGCATGCACCTTTTAATAACGGAGCCGTGGCTTTGTACACTAATAACTCTAATCACGAAGAGGAAGTTGGCTTCCATGCTACTTTATCCTTTTTTAAAGCTGGAGGGGTTCTTTTGATTGCTGCGTCTGTCTTTACCGTAGAATTAAGAGCAGTGAACCACACACTGCGAGATATTACGTGTCGAATCAGGTTATGATACCGTTTTTAAATCCATATCGGGCCACAGAAAGTGCTAAGTGCCCCTGATGAATAGGAATATTCCACAACCCCTGATTTGGAGTATCCTTGGCATTATGGCTTCTGCTTCCAGTCGAAAGTACGTCGACATTGTTTCCTGTTAGGTTCTCGGACATGTAAGGATTGCTGGAAACGAGCGCACTGATGAAAGCGGGCAGGATGTGATCATGTGAGCACTAGCATTTCGCTCTTGCCCACACGAATTATATGGCAGTCAACCCCTAGTGTCGCATGGCAAAGAAAGTGAGAGAGAGCCCACGGGAATTCAAAGTTACGTGCCATTCCGCCTCTACTCTTTCCTTTGCTCTGTCCCTTGAGTCCTGAATGGCATCAAGTCTTTATTCTTATGTGAATCGTACACTATGAGGGGAGGCGGCGTGATCTGATTAAGTGCCTCCTTGACCATTACTGCGATGACTATTTGGTCACCCAGACTGTGCGCCACACGTTGGTTCTATTTCCTAGTTTTGGAGGGGGAGGGGGTTTGCGCGGTACCTGTCTCGCTACCATGAAGAGTGAGTGGGCTCAGTACCACTGTGTCCGTCGTGCTAGATTCGGGCTCCCGCACACCAGACTGTGATGTGATAACAGTTTTGGAGGAGGTTGGTCTCCTCCATGCTAGGTCCATGCTTAGGTCCCCGGGTGAGGAAGAGCACTCCTTGGGCACCTGGACATTCCTTTTTTTGTTGTTGATGTAGTTATTTTTATAGTTTATTGGTTTATGTCAATGTTTTTGTTTTTTGCTATAATTTTTGTTTTGTTTATTTTTATATAGCCTAAAGATGGGATTTTCTTTTTTAATTTCGCCGCTTGTGCCCTTTTTTCTGTCCTCAGAAAGGGAGCCAAGATTTTAATTAAAATAACAAATTGTAAATATTAGCCACGATTGGTGGTTATATTTTCTTTTACAGGCATTGCAAATTTAAAGGTCCCCGAGGCTTTCAGCGACGTTTAGCTCTACACTATCACTACTTAGAATGGTGTCTAAGATATTATCGGTACCAATTTATTGGTGCATTTTCTGCCTACGAAAAGCTAGTTTTCCTCAATTCTATCTGAGTACTTTAGCTCCTTCTAAAAATGTTCGCACATTTTTATAGATATTTTCCCCTGTAGTATGTACAATTAGATAACTGAATATCTTATAATAGATAGGTATACCACTTGACATTTCACCCACATAATAATCTATCTACAATCGTGGTCTTCTTTCCTTCACTGGCTAACAATCATCGGTCGCTCATATCAGGGGTTTCTTGATCCAGGAAGTATTAGTACCACTGCGTTTTTTACCTGTTCCACTCTGGATTTAGTCATCACTCCTTGGCCTCTCCGTGACCTCCCTACCATATCAATGGTCCAAACATTTGCCAACAACTAATTGGGTATGGACGTTATTCCTTATGCGCACCCTGGTTCGCTGTATTTGTTATCCTTCCCAGACCGCTAGCTGGATACAGTACATGTCTCGTCTACAGCTTGCTCCTGCGATCTGTCTATACATGTTTCTTTCCACCTTGGTATCTTAACATGTCTAATCAAACCGAAACAACTCAACATTTTATACTTTTGGGTCCAATGTTATTTTATACTCGCTCATCTCTTTAAAAGAAACTATGGTATATGTGGTCTTCTTCATATTCCCTATGATCTTATTAGGTCAATTTATCGACGGTTGAAATAATTTTAACCCTCGCCGGGTCATCTGTTCATTGCCTGACACTCTACCGATGACCAGTAGTCTGGCTCTCTTCCTTCATAGTTTTGCTATATACGCTCCCTGGATCTTCTTTTTACCAAACCTTATTTGACAACCTTACTCTTCATAGTCCAGAACCAACTTATGACTACTTTCATTCTTGAACAAGTAGCTACATGCAATTTCAGGAATAATAATTTTTTCCGTACATGTCGTTCGCTCTACCCTGTCATTAAGCAAATCTCTATACCCATTGCCACCACAATTAATTTTTTCCACCGAATTATATTAATTTAGAGGCTTTAGGTTGTATGTATATTGGAATTTCTTTATACCAAATCATAAGAAAATTAACATGCAGATAAGAAATATTTTCAGGAATTTTAGCCATTTGTTTTAGATTAAACGGGATTATAAGGTGGATCTATTCAAGATCAAGTGATTTAAATGGATCAACGACACTTTATGCATGGACAACTCCTATCAGGACAATACCGAACAAGGGATCTTTTCTCTTATTATGGCGCAACTTCGTCTCCTCAGCCAGATGGCTGAACGGCCGACTGAGGACGCTAAACTGCATTTCTCCTGCGCGGAAATCGAGGGATGGGATCATTCTTATGCTATATTTATTTGGGGGGTTTAGGGGGTGGGCGAATAAGAGGAAATTAAAAAAAAAAAGCTAAGGAAAATAAATAAAAGTAAAAGCTAAACATTATTTAATAGATAAAACTTTACAATCTTTTTATAAATTTTATCAACTGTCTTTTCCTTTATTTCTTTGCCTCCATATAGAAATCGATCAGAGATCGAGCGGTTCCACATTCTATTTTATTCCTCATTTTCGCCTTGACCCAAAGCGACTCTATTTGGCTTGTGTGGGCACCCGTTTCTGGACCTTTTAAGTTCTTCGAGTGGCTGACAGCCAAATGCTTATCCTGCATCTCTGGCAAGGAATCAATTCCATTGTATGCACGCCACTTATCAGAAATAATAGTCGTACCTGACACTACACATTCTTTAATTTATAGATAAAAATGTTTCTGCCGATCAGGAACTGCAAATCCCTCAGAAAACCCACTGCACTGATAAAACCCTCCCGACATTATTCCTTTTTCGTGAGAACAAAAATTCATCTATTTCTACTCCCAATCCATTTTTACCGATCTATATAGGATTTTGGATTAACGAATTTGTGCACACTTCACGGAGATACGAGGAGCAGTCAATAAGTTTTGCGAATCAGTAGGGCAAAACAGAGGAAGGGCAATGGCTGTAGCTGATCGCAGATCATCAGTCACAAATTTTTCAACAATGGAGAAGGTTGAGCACCGCGCAGTGATCAAATTTTTGACCAAGGAAGGCAAGAATGCAAAAGAGATCCATGAACGCATGGTTGCAGTGTACACCGACACCGCCCCTTCCTATGCAACCATTGCTCGCTGGAATAGGGAGTTCCGCCATGGTCGTGAGTCCTTTGAAGATGACCAACGTCCAGGACGCCCGTCAGGCGTGACCAACGAGGACAATGTGGCCCGTGTTGAGAGGAGGATATTCGAAAATCGACGGGTGAAGGTCGAAGAAATCGAGCGAGAACTTGGAATATCACATGGAAGTGTTATCAACATCATCCACGACAATTTGGCCATGACCAAGGTCTCTGCCCGTTGGGTCCCTAGAAACCTCACGCCCCATGATCGACTTCAACGTCGTCAAAGATCGGAGGAGCTGCTACTCCTATACAACCAAGACCCGGCGGGATTCGAGTCACGCATAGTGACAGGTGATGAAACGTGGGTCCATCACTGGGATCCCGAGACCAAGCTCGAAAGCATGGCCTGGAAGCACAGGGGCTCTCCCACCTCCATCAAGTTCCGAACCCAACCCTCAGCCGGGAAGATCATGGCCACCATCTTCTGGGATCCTGAGGGAGTGTTGATGGTGGACTATGCGCCTCGTGGAAGGACCATCATAGGCCAATATTACGCCGAGGAACTGGCTGGGTTGAAGAAGTGCATCCGTCAGAAGCAGCGCGGTAAGTTGACACGCGGTGTCCTGCTCCTCCACGACAATGCCCCTGTCCACAAGGCCAGAGTTGCACAAGCTGCCCTGCGCGAGTGCGGATTCGAGGAGCTCAACCATCCCCCCTACAGTCCAGATCTGGCCCCTAGCGACTACTTTTTATTCCGCCAGCTCAAGGCTGCACTGCGTGGACGCCGGTTTGGGGACGATGAAGATGTCCAGCTCGCCGTCCAGGAGAGGATTGAACAGCAGTCGGGAGATTTCTGGTTGTCGGCACTTCGAAGCCTCAGGGACAAGTGGCGCAAGTGCATTGAAGTCGAAGGTAGTTATATTGAAAAATAATAAAACACTTTTCCTCATATCTCGTTTCCTTATATTCGAATTGCAAAACTTATTGACCACCCCTCGTAGTTGTTCTTCCAGTCCAAAATAGCATTGCATGACGTTTTTAGTTGTTCTTTACAAAATAAATGTAGCTGTTAAGTTGTTGCAACATGTATGAACGAAAAAGATGATTGTTTCCATAGGTAATTTTGACCCTTCTAACCAGGTATCGCTTCTCAATCCGGATTTGCTTTTACACCCTTGTTCGTGAAGGCACCATTAAGGTGGGTAATGGGACCACAAAAGTTTCACGCTGTGTCAATTTTTACAAATTCTCTGCTGATCACAATGCCTCTTTCTTGCAAATACTTCACTGTTTGTTCTATATTTTCCACCCTCCAACAATTTCGTACGTTGCGATTTTTCAAGGGTGAAGATAATGCTTATACTTCTAAACAAACCAAAGGATATCGTAACACTTAAAGATGTTACAGGCTACTCACTCGAGTGACCGGTCATTCAGCCAACTGTCTGAGGAGACGAAGTTGCGGCATAATAGAGAAAAGTTCCCCGGACAATTCTTATTTAGGACATTTGATACTTATGACACATCATGCCATGTCAAAAATAACTAGTCAATCCTAACCCGACCAAAATTAATCTAACCTAAAGCAAATTTAACTGGCCTAAGTAACAATAGGTTATATATGCCCCAAACAATCAACAAGTAAAAACAAAAAACAAAATTTGCAAAAACATGTAACATCAGCGACATATCACGGATAAATAGATGAAGCTCCCTGAAAATTACAGCAAAACCAAACTGATACAATAAGCTCAGATCTTTTGGACACATGCATACAAACATACACCAATGTATTCATAGACACGCCCAGCCCAAGAGATAAGAAAAATTCCAGGTGTCCGAATACTTTTGATCACGGCTGTATGAGTTGCCCGATCACCAGCATTAACAAGAGTCCATTTAAACGTTTGCTGGTTAACTCATGGTTTTTATTATATTTAGAACACAGTTAGAACATTCCGTCCTTCTAATAGAATGCATTGCACCTTAAGACAATTTCTTTCGCACTTCAGAGACCAATAGTTAAATACAATATAAGATAATTAACAATTAAAACAATGAATTTGTGGTGAAAAAAGCTCAAACGTTTGAGTTATGTATCATTGTTTTCATATACAAAGGAATTGTACATAAATTCAATTAGAATTAAAAATATATTTTTATTATTCATGAGACTTATAGTGAACTTTGGATGTTTCCAAATAATTATTAACCGATGCAACATTTCTCAATACAAACAAGGAGCTGGGAATGCGTCATTTTGGCTCCCTTACTTCTGATCGAGAATTGAGGGTCAAACCTCACTTCTCGAGGGAAATTTAACAGACTAGTTTTAAAGTTTCATTCCCGATCGAAACTAGTCTCCAGAATTAAAATTGTCGTTTTGTAATTGAGATTTTCCTAGTTATATTACTTACTTTCATTGCTTTACTACTTGAGGGTGTACGGTGATTATAAAAAAAAGAAGCAAAATAGCACAATTCACTTTATTTGTAAATTACTGTATACGCTGGTGCTGCTTAACAGGGATATAAATACAGTTGTAAATATTTAAAGAAATATCTTATAAAATATATGAATTTCAAAAATAGTTTACTTTCGGAGATACTAATTTTAAAAAAAACATGAAAAAATATTTTACTGTATTAAGAGTTGGACTAAATGCGCAATTTATTATTTTTTTTTATCTCAATATTTAGTGATAATTATTTCCTGGGAGAACCAACTTCTTTATTTTGGTTCTAAATGTAACTCTTTACACTAGGGAAGTTTATTGCACTAAGCTATTTTGACTTACCTATTTTATATGATAGTAGGGAGGCTGAAGTACTAGGTAACATATATCATAAATGGAATTCTCAGAAAAATCACTTACTGACTATTAATTCTGATCTTCAGGCACTATTTAAGTGCATCTGAATGCATAAGTTAAACTGTACATTTCCATTTATATAACTGTATGTACATATAAACGCTACTTACAAAAGCCTGCAGTCAAATTGTTTAGGAACATGGCAAATGGGAAGTAGATAGAAATGCTAATGGCTTGATGCAATGCGAATTGGGACTATGATTAATCATAAATTTCCATATAGTCACTCATCCACAGATTAAATATAAGATAATTTCAATTCTAAGAACTTTTGGTTTCCTGAATTTTCACTTTGTGTTTCTTTGGAAATTTAAACAATTGGAGGGAAATTCATAACTGATTTCGTCGGTTTATTAATTTTGTGGGAGTGTCATAAATTTTGGTTTCAGATGATATTTGAGATGATCTTTTCCTGGTGTTTATATAGGGTGATCCAAAAGCCTCTCAGCAGTAAGAAAATTTAATAGTTTTAGTTACAGTAAATGTGGTCGAACACAGAGTGAGCCTTCTCAGTTTATTGGCAAAGACATTATAACTATTTTTATATACTTGTTTTCACTGCGGACACTTATTTCACTTTTCAACAAATAATTTTCTTACTGCGGAGAGACTTTTGGATCACCGTATACAACTTAGGAGAAAAAAGTGACAGGGCACTTAAGTGAAAATGCGTACCCTCTGAACGCTTGGACTGTACAGATATGCGAGTGGATTGAAACTCAGAAATGAAGTAAAATGTAACAAAATATATACAAAAGAAATCTTGAGTTCTCTTTATATGCAGTGGAAAGTTTCTATATAATACAATGATAAAATATCTTTCCACGAGCAACTAATAAGAATTAGATCTATGCATCTCTATTTTTTTCTGAAAAAATGTTTAAAGTCCTTTAAATATTGTGTTGAGCAGAGGACTCCAATCGGCTTTATCCCACAGCGAAAGTCATCCCATCTTAAGCTTAAATTAACATCTCCTAACTACAGGACGCCAGCCGTGACACTAACAGTACCAATTTTTTTACTTCTAACTAAAAGAAACTACAATTTAGTCATTACAAAACTATACCGTTTCTTTTCTTTCACTAAGGAATTTTTAAGCTTTAAAAGACCAACAACCTGTGGTTATGGGAGATGGGGTAGGTACTCTCCAACAAATTTCTTTTGGATTACTACTAATAGAACTAACTGGTTGAGGATAACGAAGCTAAGCAGGATAGGTTCAACTTTCTTTTAAAGGAATACAATTTTTTGGAACTTGAGCAAAGTTAACTAACGAGGACGGAAACTTAGAGGGTCCAAAAGATCAACTTTTCGTCGACTGGAATTCGAGAGGGAAATTTCTTCGAGCGGATAAAACGACAGCAGCGGCGACCACAGACGCCACGGCTCTCCGCCGAGTCTCCGGGTGCTGGACACCGGTCAGCAACTCACGGGTGATCATCTGAAAACAAAGCGACCATTAGTGAGGTAAGCACGCCCCCAAATTGCTTCTAATTCGTCTTTTGAGTGCTCGATTTTACCAACTTATTCTGCACATTTCCGGCCCCAGCATTCGGTTTTCCATCTCCTGGGAGCTCTCGCTAGCCTAGAGGACCAGGCGGTGGGATTCTTCGCCTAGGTATCGTGTTCGATTCCCGGCGAGAACGAATAAAAAACCGTTATAGCTCGCAGGGAGCAACCGCCAAATACGCGTGGCGTCACGTCTGTTGCATACACATATACAGTTACGGCCACGTACATCATCACATACATAGCCAATGACAATACCGTTCTCTCTCTCTCTCTCCACTCACATAGACCTAATACATAAGTTATCCGCCTTGGAACGACGACCGGCCTATGGTACCCAATGCCTGTTGTCATTTTAACCTTTATGTTAATTTCATTATCCTGTCGGATTTTATAAGAGCAAATTATGCCATTTTCAGAGCTAATGAGTCTCTGAGCTCTGGGCCTTAACGAGGGTCGTTGTTACCCCAACTAGATTGTCCTCACAAGATTGGATATTCCCCGAGTGTCGAAGGTTGAGGTGAAAGAGGGATGCATAAAAGTCAAACGAATGATTTGATGGAGTGGGGAGGGAAAGGAGGGGGGGGGGAGTTGATAGCAGGGATGTGTTGTATAACAGGTCGTGTTGGGAATGCGTATGAAAAGATATGCAAAAAGTGAGTACGTGTTCATAAAATACCAATGCATCCATGTCCACCCTTAGGAGAGCAGCAAGAGCCATCCAACCCTCAAGATCCCACCGCCACTGGGAACGGTTAAAAACAATGACTGGCTCAAATCGAAGAGGCCGCAGAGAGAAGTGAGAGAGGAGGGTAAAATTAGGTCGTTCCTTTGTCGTTACTGCCCACGCACCGATGACGTCAGTTACACCACGTGCCATGCGTTGAAGGGCAACACGCATAAGATAGCAAATTGTTTACAAAAAAATAGCTCAGATAATTGTACTTTAATTTAAAAGTTATTAGAGATTCTATAAATGGCTTGACTGCGCAAGCCAGACCATGGTCTTATAAAAGCTTTAAACATCCCATGTGTTGCTAGTTTTATTATTAGACAAACCAAGCAATGGCTTCGCCACTCCCCAATACGCTTGCACTTCGCTACTAAGATTAAAATTTAAAATCTAAAAAAAAGCAGCCATAGTTAGCTCTTTATCAATTTAGTGAATTCGCCAATTCTAATAATTTTAAAAAGGAACTAAACTAAATTTCCCCCCTTTCAAAATATCACGTTGCTAAAATATAGTTATAGATAGAAAATATAAAAAAAATAATTTTCTGAACTTCACCCTTTGTAATTCTTTGGGTGTTAAAAAATTCACAAAATTTCGATACTTATATTTATTCCTGAACTTCACCATTTTGTTTTTTGTATTATTAGAAATAACTTTGATAAAAAAAACCATAAGTCTTAACCAAACTAAGATGAAGTTATTATTCAAATACTCAAAAAAAATCCCCTTCTTAAATTATAGAGTTAGTTATGATGTATTTATTTAATTGGTCAGACTTAATGCAAATACAGAGACGAATGAATGAGTGAATTAGAGCCGTAGTGGGTTGGGCCCAGCAGCTGTGGGTTTATTAAAATATCCCACTTCTCGAGGCTCTGTCTGAATTAATTGCGTCGAAACATTAGTGATTTTGCGGCTACATGTCTCGCGTAGCCCACAATTTTCGGTAATAGAAGGATCATATCTAGAATTCTGGTACAACACACCCGTATATAAAGGTAACGGTACCCCTTTTCCTTAATGGTGTGACTTCGTCGCCGGACTTTGCCTTCCATTAGATACCAGGATGATGATCTCACGTCTCCTGATGATCCGTTCTGCCCTATCGTGTACGTGTCCGTGCCCAGAAGCACGCGAGGGGGAGAGGGAGGTGTAGCATGCACTAGGATTTGATGGAAGACATCTGAAGAATTGCGTGCCGACAGACCCAATGCGTGTAGAAGGATTTGCAGCTATATATCATCCACATATTTTCACTTCTATGTTGACCACTTTCCTTACAAACCTCTCCTTGCAAACTTTCCAAAGCAAATACGCTCGTTGCTTTTCGCTTTAAATATTTAAAAGAAAATGCTATTTATTTCCTTGAATCTTTGTTTGATGCTGCAAGCCGCGGCTGTTGACATATTGTCACCGCCCTCGCGACAGGTGCAATTTATGGCTTTGGACTTCCCCCGCCTCCGCCGCTCTTCGTACGAATTTACGATCAGATGCTGGTCCTCTCCACCTTTATCGACTCCCGCCGACACTTCCCTACCTACCTCAACTTGGATCCCTTGGGGTTGAGGGTGAGGTAGTACGATGAAGGGTCGGCTGGGAGCAGCTCCCTACCCCCTCTCCTAGTCGGGGGAGAAGGCTGGCGATGGATCTTTCTATCCTACTATCCTCTGAATGTGCCTTCCGCCATCACCATCTCGCGTTGGGGAAGTTTTCGCTCATCATTCTCCTGCGTTGTTGATTTATTCATTATTAATGTTGTTTATTTTTACTCTGTTCCGTCTCTCGCTTCTATTTTTAGATGAAGTCGATTACGAGTGAAAAGGCGTTCAACTTCTTAAAAAAAAAGCGGCACATGGGTATTGTGCCCTCAACGGTGGCTCCGTGTCTTGTAAATCCTGCTAACCTGGACCTCTCCTGGCTGCACCTGTAAATAAGTCGATGTATCAGCCTGGCTAAGATCGGTTCTCGCTCAAAACGGTAAATTCACATGCCAACATATCCTATCAGCTCCTGGTACTTGTGCTTGATTGTCTTCAGTCGCTAATGTTTCTCATATTCTGTAGCCCCGCAAGGGGGAAGGGGAGCATACTTGCGTCCGTTCTTAGAATATGTCCTTGAATTGCACTCGCTCTATTTCAAGAATGGGATATTTCCTTTATAAGTCCTATTCATCTCTTTGTCGTTGAAACTTTTTTTTTATTCTTTCGTTCATTGCCCTCGAGCATACCTTCAGATGCCTTTAAAAACAAGGCCGAAATTTTCTTGTCCTCCCTGTCCCCTAAGAGAGGACCCACCGTCTTTGGGTTAATCGGTTTCGTTCATACATTTTTAATTCGCCACCAAATGTCTCGTCACACCGACAGGGCCGGTTTTAAGCCTATTTGACCAATTTAATCAAATTGGGCCCCGCGCCTCAACGGGCACCGCACACACGTGTGTTAGTTGTAAAGTGTATGCGATATTGGTAAAAAAGCAAACGTCAAACACAAAATAATTGTTATTTTCATCAAAATAATAAGCTGGGCCCATATTTTAAAAGTGTGTGCAAAGAGTCTACAAGTTATTATATCGGCTAAGTGTGCACCCCATTTTTACCGCGTGAATGCTAGCTATGTACGAGGGGCGGTCAATAAGTTTTACAAATCGGTAGGGCAAAACAGAGGAAGGGGGATGGCTGTTTGAGGGGGTGTTAGGACAAGTTATGACAAGTCAGGACCTGCAGCTGCACGCTCTTGCCTCGTCTATTTAAGAAGCAGTAGCTGATCGCAGATCGTCAGTCACAATTTTTTCAACAATGGAGAAAGTTGAGCACGGCGCAGTGATCAAATTTTTGACTAAGGAAGGCAAGAATGCAAAAGAGATCCATGAACGCATGGTTGCAGTGTACACCAACACCGCCCCTTCCTATGCAATCATTGCTCTCTGGAATAACGAGTTCCGCCATGGTCGTGAGACCCTTGAAGATGACCCCCGTCCAGGACGCCCGTCAGACGTGACCAACGAGGACAATGTGGCCTGTGTTGAGGGGATGATCCTCGAAAATCGACGGGTAAAGGTCGAAAAGATTGAGCGAGAACTTGGAATATCACATGGAAGTGTTATCAACACCATCCACGACAATTTGGCCATGACCAAGGTCTCTGCCCGTTGGGTCCCTAGAAACCTCACGCCCATGATCGACTTCAACGTCGTCAAAGTTCACAAGGCCAGAGTTGAACAAGCTGCCCTGCGCGAGTGCGGATTCGAGGAGCTCAACCATCCCCCCTACAGTCCAGATCTGGCCCCTAGCGACTACTTTTTATTCCGCCAGCTCAAGGCTGCACTGCGTGGACACCGGTTTGGGGACGATGAAGATGTCCAGCTCGCTGTCCAGGAGTGGATTGAACAGCAGTCGGGAGATTTCTGGTTGTCGAGAATTCGAAGCCTCAGGAACAAGTGGCGCAAGTGTATTGAAGTCGAGGGTAGTTATATTGAAAAATAATAAAACACTTTTCCTCATATCTCGTTTCCTTATATCCGAATTACAAAACTTGTTGACCGCCCCTCATATCTGCACAAATTGACATAACAACCAAACGTCAACGCGTATCTAACTACCGTACTGTTTGTGACGTTACCTATAGATTAAATAGTACTACTGTGCTGTCACGTTTTTGATCAATTTGCTCACCAAGAAGAGAAACACTGTGGTAAGTAGATCCCAGATCATATTAAATTAATGTTTTCTTTTTTTTTACATTCAAAAGGCCTCTTAAGTTAGACAAGGGGTGGGCAAACTACGGCCCACGGGTGACATGCGGCCCGCTTCTCAATTTTTGCAGACACGATGTAAATATTTTGAAGTTGTTCATAAACATTTATCGCCTTAAATTATGATTTACTTACTAAATCGTGGGTATTCAAATATGTTGTATTACCAAGGTTATGTAAATAAAGATATGATTGATAATTATCTAGACCCTTGTATTGCTTCAAATAAATCAACTCGATTGCTTTATGCAATAAGAGCCTAATTTGTAATTTTGCCCGTCACTCATTACTGATGAACGATGTGGCCCCGCTGTCCGAAAATGTTTTCCCACCCCTGAATTAGACTAAGTATGCCGTGTATGGTGTACTCGGTTCTAGGGGCCGTGGAGATTTTTTATTAATAAATAGTTGGTTTATTTTTTTTGTTACAGAAAACTTCCTAATTTGATATTGAAAGTAAAATTTTGTATTATGTTCACTAGCTAGAGTTAGCTACCGAGCAAAATTTGTATCAGCGCTTACCAGAGTGGTGAACGCTTATACAACAATGGTGGCGCTTGTCGAACGTAACTAACCATGTGTCACGGGCTATAACGAGCATTGAGAGTGCTAAACGCGCTCACCACGTTGTAAGCCTTGTGGAATTGGCCCTAGGTCATAAAGTTATAGACTGTCACAGTCTCAGTCAGTGTACTGAAAACCATCCAGTTTTTAAATAGTTGTTTTACTCCAAAATATAGAAAGTCTACATACATTTAATTCTGAAGTACCCAACAGTTTGAAGTCAGAGCTAGGCTTTGGAAATAAAAATATATATATTTTTTAATTTATAACATTCATACATGCACATACTTAGTTTTTTTAAGTGCCAGGGACTTCTCATTGTGAATATTGTTCAATTTTACATTTCAGTTTATGATTGTCTTTTCTGAGAAAATAATACCAAAAGTCCTTACATTATGCAATTTATTTTTATTGTATATTTTGGGTGACTTTGATTTTGTTTCTGACAGACTCCTATGGAGGATTTAAATTATATATTGTAGATGCATGGTTGGACATAATCCTATGGATTGTTAAATTGTATATTGTAGATGCATGATCTGACAAAATCCTATGGATGCATTATGTGGGTGGGATTTGATGGATACGGAGGACCTTTGATAGGCCCTTGTGGCTTTTGTCATCCGTGAAATTATGTTATGTTATGTTATGGCAAGCACAAGCAGAGATAGAGACAGAGGGCGTAACTATTTAAGCGGCAGCCAGAAGCGAGCACTGGCAAAGGCAAAGGTGGCTGAAAATGAAAAACATAGAGGTGCTATCACAAAATTTCTTGTCACTCCACCTTTGAAACGCACATGTATTAAAGATGAAGAAGACAAAAACGATTCAGAAAATGACAATACAGCCATTAGTCCAATTACAGTTGATGAATACAATGATGAAATTGATAACAAGTTAGAAAGAGGTCAAGTTGACACACAGTTGAATCAAACTGAAGACGATCTTAATACAACAGAAGACAGTGCCAAAGTGAAAGGTCCACTTATAGCCAAACAAGAGTTAGAAAGCCAGACCCAAACATCACACAGTGATGGATCATTCACAAGTACAGTTGTAATTAACATTAATGATGACCCAACGAGTTGGCCAACGAATATAAATAAATAATATAAGAGATTATTTAACAATGAAAGGTCCTCCTGATATTCCAGTGAACAACTTTCCACGAAGTGAAAAGGGTTTGTGTCTTACAAAGTTTCACTGTAAGAGAAAACTTCCACATGAGGAGTATGTTGAAAGACCTTGGATTATATACCCTCAGTCCGCTGATAGAATTTATTGCTTTTATTATAAGCTTTTTAGTATGAACACAACCAGTGCATTATCAGCAAGTAGATTCAATAACTGGTCTAATCTTCATACAAGGTTGTATGAGCATGAAAATTCTAAAAACCATTTGGAAGCCACATGGCAATTCTGGAAGTTATTAATAAACATGCAAAGTACTGGCAGAAAGTATTCAAAAGGCTAGTGGCAATAGTGCAGTTTCTCGCTGAGAGAAATCTAGCATTTAGAGTAGGGGTCGGGTAACTTTTCGGGGTGTTACCCCAAAATAATTTGTAGTAAAATGAATTTACCCCTGACTTTGAAGTACTCTGGGGGACAAACCAATTTACTTATAAAAATCATGGATAATAAAGACACAAAAAAATTTATATTGGTATAATGTTTAATTTTTTATTTCATCTATCATTAGGAGATAAAAGTCCGTTTTTTTGGCATGGAAATAGCAAAAATTGTAGGAAAATATATATTTAGAAACAGAAATAGAAGTCACTTTTTAGCATTACATGGCACACAAGCAAAATTATTGACTATGTCACTATCATGTACTTGAAATTCGTACAAAAACAAAATAGGAAAATGTTATTGAATCCACTGTTATGAGGAAAAAATGTTTATTATTTCTAGCATGAGAATGGTACACAAATAAAACTGAGGAAAAAATATTGAAAATTTGAATATATCAGCTCCCTCAGTCTTTGGAAAAATTTCAATATCAGGGATTTTTGATGTCACTGGTACTTTGATGCTGTTTTCACGATCCAACCGGTTTCTGTATTTTGTTTTTAGATTAACAAGGGTAGAAAAACCTTGTTCGCAAAGGTAGGTTGTTGCAAAAGGTAGCAGCATTTTAGTTGCTTCCAAATGTGCAGTTTTATAAGCCTTTGCAGCTTTTGACATCCAAAAACTTGAGAGGTCATCCTTGATCTAAAATTCCATGTTGTTTCACTGTTGGAACGCAGTTAATTAAGCTCTTCTACCAATCCTTCAGGCTCTTCAGGCAAATCAGCCAGTTCACATTTGAAGGGGTTTACAACCCAGCTGACAGTATGTCAATCAAGCTCTGGAAAGTAGTCACAGAACCTATTCCTAAGTTTGGTCAGGTACCCCGTGACTGATTCCTTCATGTTACTAGGACTGCAGTCTTCCCATTCTTCCAAAACCTCTGCCAGGTTTGAAAAGACAGCAATCTTATTGACATTTACTTTTTGGTTCCAATACTGAAGCTTTGATACAAATGCTGAATTTTTTTTCCCTCGTGCTTAATGCATGCCCTTTTACAACATTGACAATCTTAATTACATCATTCAACTCAGCTTCCACCTCTGGTTCCAAATCCTTCACAACTAATGCCTGGCAATGTATCAAACAATGGATGACCTGAGTATTTAGATTCTGTTGTTTGGCCAAAGCCACAAAACCAGTGACGTGACCAAGCATGGCAGGAGCTCCATCAACTGATACTGCAATACAATCTTCCCACTTTAAATCAATACTTTGTTTTTTTGAAGTATGCATCAACATTATTGAACACATCAATACCACGAGTTCTCAACTCAAGAGGAGAACATAGCAACATTTCTTCTTCAATTTCATCAGAACCCCTGTATCAAACGTATACCATCAGCTGCGAATTACTACTGACATCTGTAGTCTCATCAAATTGAATGACAAACTCTTTACTCTTTTTTACTGAAGAAATCACTTGTTCTCTCACATTTTCTGCCAAGATGGAAATTCTCTCTTTAATAACTCTTGCAGACAAAGTCACTGTATTCAGTTGTTTAGCTACTTTCTGCCCACACATTATTTCTGCCATTTTCACAGCCGCCGGTTTGATTAAGTCTTCATCAATAGTATGTGGTTTGTTGTTTCGAGCAAACAACCATGCGACTTCAAAACTAGCCATTGCTGCTTAACGTTAGTCAAACGTTGCACTCTTGTTATTTTCCAATCTGTCTTTTGACGTTTTTTTCCAGATTCTCAAAGTATTCCCGTGGTTTGCAGGACAGATGTGAATGAACCTTGTCCAAGTGTTTCTTCAGTTGATTCTTTTTGAAAGACTCGACAGTCAGTACCTTCATACAGACGACACATTGAGGTTTCATTTGTCCTTTGTCCTCTATTTCTGCGAAGCCATAATTAAGGAACTCTGCGTAATATGTCCTTTTCCTTGCTGATGCCATCTGGATAATGTAAGACAAATCTATCACATTTTTAAAGTATTCTGATTTCTATTTTTGAAAAATAAAAAAATATTTAGTGACAAATTTAAGAGTTTAAATTAAAACTTTAAAATAAGATAACATAAAATCAAACCACAACTCACAACCATAAAAATTCAAACAATAAGACTTAAAAAGAATGAGCATTACATCTGTAGTGACTGAATGAAATCTTCTTAAATAGAGTTAAATTCTTTAAAAAACTTACTTTTAATATAAAATAATTCATTAAAATAAAAATAAATAAATAAGTGAAAATTATAATACCCCTAAAAAAGTGAGAAACTGGCCACTAAACAGCTGATGGAACAATTAGGCCCCTTACAAATAAACTAAAATATCTTAAAGTCTAAACTAATCTTATATTTATATATTTAACTTTTGTTAAATTTTAATCACAAAAGTCTATACAGAAACGTAAATATTATAGATTATATCATAACTCACCTTATGTAAATAATTATTATATCACTTGATCAACTCTACTAATTCATCAACTACTCTGAAAGAGTCATGTTCAAAACATGGCAAAATGCCACCTAATTAGGAGAAATGTTGCCAGATTTTATCGAAAAATAGAAGAAAGGCTCCTCGATGCATTCTTTTTCTCCAACTTTCATATTCGTTTCCCTCACTTAGCATATCCACATCCATTACCCCCCAATTTTTCTAAATTACTCCATTTGGGGTAATTTACCCCTGTTCCCCGACCACTGATTTAGAGGGACAGAGGAAAAAAGTTGGTAATGAGAGTGTGCACAATGGAAACTCTTTAGGTCTAGGTGGAGCTTCTTGGAAAGTTTGACCCTCTTCCTGAAGAACATTTACGTAAAGTCAAAGCCAACGAAATTCATAATCACTATTTAAGAAAGGATTCTCAGAACGAACTACTAGACATTATGGCTACAGCTGTTTTGAATGAGATACTGAATCGAGTAAAAGCAGCTAAGTACTATGCCATAATTTTAGACTGCACACCTAACATGAGTCGCCAGGAGCAAATCTCTCTACCGATCAGGTATGTTTCCGATAGTAACTTGGCTCCTTCAGGGGTTTATGAACATTTCATACAGTTTATGCTGGTTGAAAGTAGCGCAAGACAAAATTTATATAAAACATTATTAAACACACAGGAGGAATTGAAATTGGAGGTGAAAGACATTCGAGGCCAAGGTTATGACAACGGCAGCAACAGAAAAGATCACACATCCGGAGTATAAGTACGGCTGTTACAGGATAATCCAAGAGCTTTCTTTGTACCCTGCACATGCCACAATTATAACCTGTTATTTGGAGATATAGCCAAGTGTTGTCCAGATGCTATAACATTTTGGGGAATCTTGTTAAGGATCTACATAATGTTCTCGGCATCAACTAAGTGGGCAGTTTTTAACAAAGATGTACCTGGGTTATCAGTGAAGCCCTTGAGTGACACAAGGTGGGAGTGTCGGATTGATAGTGTTAAAGCTTTTCGTTATCAGGCTGGAGAAGTATATGATGTACTTGTTGAAATATCAGAGATAAAAGATGAACCCAAGGTAAAAGCAGAGGCAAAAGCTTTAGCAAACCAGCTAAAAGACTATAAACTTTTAGTTTCTTTGATATTTTGGCATGATTTACTTTTTAAAGGTAACTATGTGAGAGAGGAACTTCAAGGAGAAGCAAAGGACATTGATGAAGGCATAGAATCATTTGAAAAACTATTATCATGGCTAAGAAAATATAGAGAAGGTGGTTTTAATGATGTCCTAATGGGCGCAAATGATTTGGCTGCAGCTGTTGAATTACCACTGGAATTTAGGAAATTTCAAGAAAAACAACCACGAAGAAGGAAGAGAATGTTTTCATATAAAGCAAAAGATCAAATTCTCGATGATTTAGAAGAAGCATACAGAGTTCAGTGCTTCAGCTTAGTACTAGACAAAGCCATTCAATCTCTAGAGTCTAGATTTAAGCAGCTTCAAAGCCATGTAAAATTATTTGGATTTTTAAATAACTTTCAGGGCCTACAAAAGACAGAAATAAGGAAACACACAGCAGACCTTGAAGCAGCTTTAATTGACACCAAACTAAAACAGAGCACTGATGAAGGGGTACTGCAACAAATAAAGATGTAGATGTTATGTGTTGGCTGAAGAACTTGAAGCTCTGCAAATTTTTCTGCCCACCAGTGTCGCTAAGCCTCAAGCTCTGTTTGAATACTTGGCAGTAAACAATCGATTTACAGCATTTTCTAATGTATTTATTGCTTTGAAAATTTACTTAACAATGCCCGTAACAGTCGTATCCGGTGAGAGAAGTTTTTCTAAACTAAATCTGATTAAAACATTCTTACGGTCGACAATTTCACAAGAGAGACTAAACAATTTGGCGATGCAATCTATAGAAAATGACATTACCAAAACCCTAGACTTTAAAATTATTTTGAAAGATTGTGCAAATAGAAAAGGCAGAAAAGTCTGTTTCTAAAAGATCCGTGCATAAACATTATGTCTGTAATTGTCTTAACTTGTAATAAAAAATTAAAACTTATATATTGTTTTTCAGCTTTTAGTATATCAAGCAATTAATGCTTTTTGGCTATGATTGGCATACTACACGAAATATAAAAGATCAATCTTCGACTTTTGTATCTAGTAGGGGGCCCCATTATCAATTTTCTAATTGGGCCCCGCAATTCCTAGCACCGGCTCTGCACACCAAGACCTCCCTCGAGATGAGCACCACCGAGACACCAACACAGATTTAGCCTGAATTGCCATCGGGTTTTGTAACGTCTAAATTTCCTCTTTCCAATACAGATGATTCTCCTATTATCATTTAGTCGACCGAGACCTAAGATCTCTTTTCTCGTATCAGTACACTAATTGCCTCGACCGT
The DNA here is from genome assembly GCA_963969495.1 of Ceratothoa steindachneri. Lineage (NCBI taxonomy): Eukaryota > Metazoa > Arthropoda > Malacostraca > Isopoda > Cymothoidae > Ceratothoa > Ceratothoa steindachneri. The sequence continues at coordinate 75,929,715 of OZ018319.1, forward strand.
TAGGCCAACCTCCCCCCCCCCTGTTCTTCAATTAATTTTGACCGAATCCTTCGTCTGAATGAAGTGAAATTCATCCAGTTCGCACTGGTTTGGGGAAGATTTATTGAAAATAACGAGTTTGCTGAGCCTATCATGATCGACGTTGATAGTCATAATGAACGACTTTTGGTCGTTTTATTTCTTGTCTGCTCAAACATCTTTTGCTTTGTTTCTTTACCAAGTTGCGGAAGCAGAAGACTGGGTTTCAAGAATGATTGATTACACTGGTCAACAGACAAAATGGTTCACATATGAGATTATGATCACACAACTAATTTCATATTACTGAATTTGAATCTGATACTTGTTTTGTTCTATCAGACGAGGTTTTATAAAAAAAAAATCAATAGGTACAAATATTCAATATCCGTCACTTGTGTCGCGAAATAGATATTTAACCGAAAACAGACCAGCTTGTCTCTTATGTGACTGTGCTTACATGACTAATTTTACATTGTTGAGTATGATTTAGTTGTTTTATTCTACTATCAGATCTACTTTCTTAAACGATAACGATATTAAACACGTTACAGATGAGCGCATACAAAATTGTACCAGAAAGCATAAGTTAAAATCCTTTATAATTGACAAAATATGAAGTTCTAAAAGTGCTTCTGAACTTTGTACAGCTCGCTCACTTCTCGTTGCAGAGTCCAGTAATAGTCGCCCATTATGTTAGGACTGAATTGTCTCTGATATCTGCTCTCCATTATGGCGATTTCTTGATGAAATCTTTCACCGTGTTCATCAGTATTGTCTACAAGGTTATCTGGGAAAAAATCAATATGAGAGTGGAAAAAATGCAATTTCAAGGACATCCTTGCTCCCAATGCAAGATAATTCTGCAACATGGTTATAACGATTTCTTTGTAGTTGTCAGCACAATAGTTTCCAAGAAAAAGCTTTGACACATTGACAAATGATTCCTATGAGTTTTTCTCCAGTGAGTTCAAGGCCTTGGTGAATTCGCTATCAGGAAGTAGTATGCGAATTTGTGGTCCATTCAAGACACCTGCTTTCAACTTGGCTTCGGAAAACATACCACCTAGTTTCTGACAAGTATCGAAACCCAGCACCAGATTGATCCATAACCTTGATGAAATTTTTAGCCAAACCGAGCTTGAGATGCAGTGCAGGCAAAAATATCTTTTCTGGGTCTACAAGAGGATTTTGAACACAGTTGAACCTTACAGGCGTATCTTTTGGTTTTGGCGGCAAATCCTTTCTCACATAGTCTGTATCAGCTCTGCCGTCCCACAAACACAAAAAGCACATGTGCTTTGTGTAGCCATTCTGAAGGCCTAGTAGTAAACAGATGACTTTGGGAGCCCCACATATCTTCCACTGGTGTTTCTCGTACTCTATAGCGGCTAACAAAATCTTCATTGTTTCATAGCTTTCAGCCATCTTTACTGTATGTGATATTGGGGCAGATGGAAACCGATTGCCATCGTGTAAAAGAACAGCTTTCAGAGAGTTCTTTCCAGAGTCTATAAGCAGCCTCCAATCATCTGACTTGTATGGTTCAGACTTGCAGAATTGTTGCACGAGAGATACTGCCTCTTCACAGTAACAAAGACTGTTTGCAATCTTAAAAAATGCAGACAGCTCTCTATGTCTGTAACGAGCTGTTGTGATACTCACTCCAGCTTCCAGCAGGCTACGCTGTTTGAGGCTGGATCCCAGAACTTCGGCCTTTTCTTTGGACATGTCAAACTCCCTGATGAGATCATGAAGCGCTTCTTGAGCAAAGAGATTAGTCCTGGTATTTTCAGAGTCATCCTGGTAGTCTTCTTCATTTGATATAGAATTAGAATCGGAATCACTCACCAATTCTTGTTCAGTCGGTGGATTTGGGACTGGGAGTTCAACGCTGTGCGGAACTGGTTGGATTGCAGGAGCAATCCTCGTGCACATGGCCTCGTGTTTTGATGGTTATTCCTTTGATGTTTGTTGGGCAGAAGTAGCAGTCACTGCTGTGGTCTTTGGGTTCACGCCATATCATTGGTACAGCAAACGGCATTCCTGAGCTTTGCTTACCACACATCCACTCGCTCAGGTGGTTGACACAATACTTACAAGCAATATGAGGTGCCCATTTCTTGTCTTGGTCCCCCAAAAGACATTCGAAGTAACTTTTGTAGTTCAGTCGAAGTTTTTGTGATTGGTTTGTTGAGGCTCCCAAGAGTGAAGACGCCACATATGTAACAAAAACGATCAGCATCGTTCACGCACTTGCCACGTTCCATGTTTTGTCAAGTTCAGAGTAATTAGAAATTAGGCAGTTGTAGATATGCACTATCATGAACTAGCAATCTGAAACAAAAAAAAGCACAAATTAGGAAAAAACTATTTCATAAGTGGAACCAATGAACATATAGATTAGCGTATGAGTAACATGGTGCACCAAATATATATATGCTGTTCTGGAAAACTGAGTCCGATACAGCTATATGAATGTCATTATTGAATTCAGCACATACAATTACCCTAGAATCAGACTATTTTGATCTAGAATCATGAGAATTTGTTTTTGTTGTCGACCAGTGTTATTTACAAGTTTCTGTGCAGATGTCACCCTACAGTTGAGAACGGGACAAACGTGATCAGAATTAATTACAATAAAGCATCAATTTTGCGACCCTCAGCATAACGATCTTTGGATTTAGCTAGCACCTTACTAAGCCTATCGACAACAGTTTGCATTTAGGATCTAACCGGTCGCTAAATAGAGCTTCGTTCGATCCTAGCGTTACCTCGTGTTTAGCGATCGGTTTGGTCGTAAAATCCGCGTGATTTGTTTGATATGTAGTTAGCTTCTATCAGCAATTTCTGGGATGGCTGGGTAGGTGAAGGGTGCGATAGCCCGCCACTGTACAGTTAGTTAGTGGTAAATGTGCTAATTTACCTCTGGAGTACTGCACAATGATAAATTCAGTGCAATACCTAGTATAGTTATTGTTACGTGTTTGGTATAAAAGAACTTTAAAGTATTAAGTGAATAGAACAGTATTAAGTCCGTACAGTTTGTAGTGTGCTCTGGTGTATATGTGTAGAGTATGGTGACAACTCTTGACTTTCCTTCCTTTCCACTATGGTAAGTACAAAATTCGGACAGTGCCTGATTTTATTTCTTCTTTTTTTTGTTGATTTCAAAAATGAAAATTATCTTTTTGAGAAATGTACGGTTAAAAAGTTATAGTTAAGTTGGGTTGGTGTAGGTTTGGTTAGCAGATGTCACACATATAAATGGTTTTTTTTTACAGCTTTACTCATTATGGATGATGTGTAATCAGTGTGGACTTTGAAAAGTTTGTGGTCTCGCTTGTATAGTGTACGAGAAGTGCAGGCGAGCGGCTTAAAAGCTTAGCTTGAATGAGGCTTTTTTGAGACTCAGGATAGCCGAGTGGATTCGCCGCTGGCTAACAGTGGTCCAGCGACGCGGGAAGCTGTTCGCAACTCACCTACGCTATTATTTTTTCTTTGCCCCTTTTCCTACTTCCCTCTATCTATATTTGAAACCGAAGAAAATGCAGCTACTATTTTTTTTCAGGAGCATAACATCGTGCCAAAATCGAAGTTATGTCAGCGTAAGCATGCGATGCTCATAATTATTCGGAGTCAGTCTGTGGAGTGGCCCTGCTGTAAAAACGGCTGTAACAAACGGATTTGTATTAGGAAAGGAAGGTGGTGATCACTATAGCTGTATTTATCTATGCAAGGGAGAAAGAGATGACTCGGATATATTTTGTAAAGAAGAACTGGAGATAGGTGAAAATGCAGCAGTTTACTGCAACAATTACTGGTATGAGGAGTGCACGTGCGATATTCTTAGTAAGCCTTGTCATATTGGCGGACTCGATGAAACGTTTGGGATCAATGAAACGATGTATTCACGGAGAAAATACAACAGGGGAAGAGTTCTCCCACAACAGTTGGTATTCGGCGGGTGTGCTGGGAAACTCGTCAGGTTTTCTCTACGCTGTTCAATCACGAAATCGTCAGACATTAGAGGAATGTATTAAAGTTTCAATTCAACCAGGAGCCACAATCATATGGGACATATTTTGTGTTAGAAAAGGCGTAGTACGGGCTCGTAAGACTCCACCCCCCCTTCTCCGTCCCACCGGGCTTAGATAGGCAGGAAGGGGCCGACCCAAGCCTACCTCTCCGCAGGATCACACTCCCCCACTCACATCTGCTATATTTTGGCCGATTGCAAGTCGAGTGCAGGCGAGGGATGAGAGAGGCTTAAGAGAGGGGTATACAAAGAAAAAAAATGGTAAAATGTGGAATTTATGAAATCTTATTAGCGTTAATAGATACACCTAGTTGGTCTGCCCAAAGAATGGGCGGGAAGAGTGGGATAGGGAGGGGGCGGAGCCAGATTCCTCTAGATGATCTACAGTTTTTTTATCGTTCAATTGAGTTATGATCTGCCCCTATTCTATACTTACTCTCCTCTTGACTTTTGTTTCTTTCTTTGATGTTCCTCGGTCTTTGGGTATGCTAGCCGTTCTCCATAAATTTAAGTATATGTCTGATCCTGTCTTCTTTAATTTTATTTTCACTGTCTTCTTTTATCTTATTATCTTTTTATTGCTCTGTTAATTGTATATTGGTATGTCTTCAGTTAGCAGTTTCTTTCTGCTGCCTGCGAATCTAAGATTTATCAACCGTATGTCATCTTCAGTTGTTTGTTTCGTTGTGTAAGTCTTGATGTCTTTCTTCTATTTTGGTCCAATTTTTCTATGCCGTTTTTGGTAGAGTCAGGTTGAGTGGCAGAATATTAACATCCTCATATAAATCCGAAAGGCTTCTGCATTCTCTCCTTCTCGTGTCCGTTATCCAGTAGATAGCTTGTTTTGTATTATATGTAGTTTTAGTAGTCTTGACTTTGAGAGTGTGTAAGCTGGAGTCGATGGATAAGTTAAGACCGATTCTACCAGCGCATTATAAAGTTTTGTCCAATTTCTTTTCGTAGTCCTTTTATTTTGCTAATGGGTAATACTGCATTTTCTGTTCCATATTTCTTTTTCTTATCCTGGGCTGAATATCTTCTTGAGTTTACAGTAAGTTCTAGCGCTGTTCCTTCACGTGTATATCTATAGTAGTTTCGGTCTATTACGATTTGGAAGGTTTTTCTTCTTTCTATTGGGATGATTTTAAATTTGAGAATGTTTGTTTTGATTTCCATGTTTTTCTCATAGCTTAAAGTTTGCTGGTTTCAGTCCTCCTATTAAGCTGTGTTGCTTTTCAGGCTGACGTTAGCTAGGGTAAGCCCCAACTCCCAACCGTAATACCTAGTCACGGCGATAACCTCCCCTAGTAAACTGTGTCAGCTTAAAAAGAATCCGGACGGAGATTCGAACTGCCGACCGAGCAATTGCCGGCCTAGCGTAGGGTTTCGATAAGGAGTAATAACAATCTGAGTGATATCATCTGCGTACTGCATGTTCAAGACTTATACAAAGAAACAAACAATTGAAGACGACATAAGGATGATAAATCTTAGATTCCCAACCACTGTACAATGAGTAGAGTGTTGAATAAGACATCCACCTTGTGGTACTCCAGCCCTCAGTCGGAAGGTTGGACCCTTATATCCCTCTAGATCTATGTAAGCTGATCTGTTTTGTAGATAATTGCAGAGTAAGTACTATATGTTGTTGTTCAGGTCTAGCCGAAATATTTTGTAGATTAACCCTTCGTTCCAGACTTTGTCGAATGCTTTTTCAACATATCGCAGAAAGATATCAACTGTGTTTTTTTGTTTTTTTCATCGGCTTTTCCTTTAGCGATTTTTTTCAGTAATTACGGCCAGTGCCATTGTCGTGTCAGGATTCTTCTGAAACCAAACTGAAATTCATTGTACCCTTCATTTTTATTTCACTGTTCTACTACTCTTCTCTTCATGATCTTGTCTAAGACTTTGCCAAGAAAGTTTAGGAGCGAGATAGGTCTGTAGCTCTTTATTAAGCTCGGTGGTTTGTTTGCTTTAGCAATGAAGATCATTCTTTCTGTTTTGAACCCGTTTAGATAATATACCAGAGTTAGGAAGGCATTATACAGCTTGATGATTCCATCAAGTATATTATCTGGTGTGGTTGTGAAGTGCACTCTCGCCAGCCCTGAAGGTCCGAGTGCTTGCTGTTTGAAAGAGTGTATCGCACTCACAAACTCTTCTTTAGTGATATTTGCACCAGCGCCCATGTGTTCCTATCTGGCTTCATCTCTTCATATCATAAGGGCCTAGGAGCTATCCGGTGATAGTTATTTCGGAGGAACTCTCTTACCATCTCTCCCACATGGTCGTCAAAGTGGGCATTTTTCTCCGGTATTATTCGGAAAATCTTTTCCGAATACTCCCGGAGTCTCTGCTCGTTCGACTGTTTGTTATCTGTGGGTTCTCCTTGTCATCATATAACTTGATGGTTTTCCTTTTTGGTCTTCCTTTTATTCTGTTTATTGTCTACATGCATTTTCGTCATTTTTATTTGTCTACTTGATCTATTAGTTCTTTTTATTCTTTATTTTGCTGTTATTCAATTAATATCAGCATTTCGCTTTTCAGCCGTTGCGGTTTTCTGTAAAGCTGAATTTGCGTGCCTTGTTGCCTGATCAATATTTCGTTGTACTTATTCCATTTTGCTCTTAAATAGCTTTTCTTCATTGGGATAGCAACTTGTATTGGGGTTTTGTTGATGAGATCCACTATACCAATATTGTCACTGCAAGGAAAGGCTATAGGCTTCATATGTAGAGCCTATAGCTTAGTATGATGTCTCGATTTGTAGCACTTCTTCCAGTAATGTAGGTCGGGAAATCAGGTCCGATTCTTCGGATTCTTCTTCACACTCGATGTTGGATTCGTATTTGTGTGAATTTTTGTTACGCAGGAGATACGAAAATACGGACTTATTCACGAAGATATTGGAATGTTTTTCGGAGTTTAAATTTTAATTTCATTTCTATATATGTTAAATATTTAATGGATATGTTCAAATTCTATATGCTTACTTCAAATAACCTAAAATACTTAACTTAACTTAAAATAACTTAACCAAACCAAACCAAACCAAATCTAACCTTAACTCTTTAACCGCCCATTCCTCAAAAAAATCAATTTCATTTTTGAAATCAGCGTGTAAAGCTGCATCATTGGCAAAGTTTCTAAAAAAAATTTGGACACGGTCCAACAAACGCAAAAGTTCCTAAAATTGTATTTATGTACATTGTACTCTATTCATCTCTACATACTTCACGTATAGAGTACTGTATGTTTACTCTTACCCCTGTATAACTGTATTCTCTATTTTATTTAACAATATTTCATTGTCCTGCAAAAGATATTAGATCTGAAAGTGCCCCAAATTACAACCAATGAGTATAGTGATCTTATGATTTTTACGACTTATCCATACCACCAAATCGATTGTTATAGTGAAGATTTATTGTATAGTCACCCTCTGTAATGAAATTCCACCCCTTTGTTTCCAAACCTAAAGTCAATTATAATATACATAATTTTTTATGTTAATTTAACCTGAAATCGGAAGTATTAAGCCTATATTATGTAAACTATTTCATTTAGATACTTTCGATATATTTACTATCGAGCATAAAGCAAGAGAAGAGGGCCTTTTTTATTGATTTCTCTAGCTACACTAAAAGAAGTGCAATGGATTTGTTGTAAAATAACAATAATATTTACTTCCGCACCATCGAATTTCAGCCTTCTTTTGCAGGCAATGAAATCTAATTCATCAGCCACCAACTCGGCTGTATTTTTCGCTCCTCTAAATCAAATGGTCAGTCTTCGTTTGGCACTTGCAGATAGAGACTTCTTTATATACAATACCCTTGAGTTCCATAATAATGATAGATAGTTCTTGATATATTAACTGTTGTACCGGATGCTCCGTCTCGCACGTTTAAATCAGTGAGACATTTTTTTTCCATCCATCAATAAGAGGTAGTGAAGTATTCGGATTATTCGCAAATTTATTTATCAATTAAAGACCAAATTATAAACTCACCGGACCAAAAAACTAGTCATCTGTAACCGGAGCGTACCTAGTAGCGTGTAATACATTCGCTAGTCTGGATAAGAGATCTGGGATTCGACGAAGCATGGTCTGGACAAGGTTCTGGGTGTAGAGAACATCAATATTCAGCCACTATTGCATGAAAGAATTGTGCAATTCAACCACATTGAGTGGATGCCCTCCTTGATGTTTGACACGTTGTTCGAGGTAGTTCCATAGATTTTCGATAAAGTTCAGATCCGGTGATTTTACAGGCCATTCCAGACGTGTGATTGTTTCTCAATGTTCACCAAGCCACTCAGTCACAGTTCTGACCAATTGAATGCGGGAGATGTCACCCAGGAAGACAGGGGTTGGAATGGTACGTTCCGCGTTAAAATAAAGTGCAAACGGCAAAATCTGGTGTCTAGCAGCCCAATGTAAGAATATTGATCGAAATTGTTTTTTCCCTCAACCAAAGCACTTATTTGCGCATAATTAAAACACACTCAGTACAACACAGAGCCCTCTTTGAGCCTCATTTTACACACGAGGTACGAGACAGGCACTGCATCGTACAACCTTTGCGAAATTCTGTACGCATTCTCCCTAAAAAGCCTCACGAGATCTGAGAAGAACACGACGCGGGTGTCATTCACATAAGGCAGAAACGTGATTGGTCTGACCAGATGACACGTTTCCAGTCTTCCACGGCCCTCTGTTTGTGTCTTATCGCACACTGTAGCCGGATAACTTTGCGAGTAGAAGTGAGCAAAGGCCTCTTGCTTGCCATTCTGTTCTATATGCCCATTCTCTGCAGTTCCTTGCGTCGTGTTCATACAGTAATGGGTGCCAAAGGAAGCAATTGCAGCAATTCCTTCCTTGAAGCGAAACGATTTCAAACACAAGCCGTGAAACACTGGCCGTCAGTATCATCTTTCGGCCAAAATTCTGTCCCGAATTTCCTTTAGGCCGGAATTTTTGCCATTTCAGGTAGATCCGTATGACCGTACTCGTAAATATACTTGCAAATTCCGCTACTTGTTTCAACAGATGGCGCTTGGCTTGCCAAAATGCACTGACTCATTTTTATACTCAATAACATCTTATTTAAATCCCACTTTACACACAGCGACGACCGAGTACTGCACCGTACAAACTTTGCAAACCTTTGAATCCCGTCGCACACTTCTCAGGTAGGAACCTACCGATTCCCCTCGTTCAATGCTAAACTATTTTAAATATGCCACGTGACTAATTTTTTGTACTCAATGAGACTACGCAACTCAAGATTAGTTTCCATTTTTGCCCTCACCCCTCAAATTGCAAAAGCATCGTAAATAGTAAAACGGAAACTTCATTTCCTTAGACACCGCAAATATCTTTGAAAATGATCTAACTTCTTGGCACCAATTTTGTAGGTATCACTTCCGCAGCTAACACTAAATTGTATGTCAATAGGACCTATTTGCGTTTGATTTTATTCACCTCCGAAACTATTTGGTGTACAACTAGTTTGTTAGCATACCTAAATCTGATAATATTATTCGAGAGGAACTTTTTGGCTTTGCAACAGTAAGTGACTTGAATACAGAAATCCATTACCAAAGTAATCATGGATCAGTTTACAAAATATGGATTAAATCTAGAAAGAAAATACATGACCAAGGATATGATTAATGCTCTACAATGGCAGAAAAGGAAGGTGAATTGCAAGCTAAAATAAATAGAAAATATACAAAAAGCTACATTGTTGATTCTGCTGCACATAAACTAAATCTCATTGTTTTTCTCGTGAGATTAAAAAGAGATATCTCATTCCAATTGTGCCATTGCTATATGAAACATGTTGGATTCCAAAATATAACCGTATTAGTTTTCCCAATAACTTTTAAAGCAGTTTGATCAGTTATGTATACTTGCTACTACATCGTTAGATAAAACATGCCAAGAAGCTCATCAGTTAGAATCTGCTTCAAGTACAACAACTTTTCCCCTCTGTCTGATTATAAGTTCAACCTATTCACTACGAGTGGAATCTGAAACACAAGCTCTCTAAGTTGCTCAGCTTGATGTAATGAAAATGTATAATCATGTGCAGGAGCTCGTATGTGTGTTCCATGGCCACAGGAAAAAAAAACAGAACAGCCAATAAGAAATTTTTTGCCTTTATTCACTTCCTCTACTACAAATAGCGAAGCTTAGAAAGAGGAAATCATCGACCAAATTCAAAGATCATTAAAATATATGAAATTGAAAACGTAGAAGATAAAGCAGTCACTTGGTTTGAAATGTGGTCAGAAAGCAAAAAAAAAAACCAAGATTTATTCTTATTGTTATAACATTACCCGTAACAACCTGCAGAGTGGAGAGGTCCTTCAACACAATGAGAAGGGTAAACACTTGTTTGAGGTTAACGTTTATCTGGGCTATGTATGATGAGTGTTCATCGAACAAAGGTCTTTGAGAACAAACTTGATTTTTTACTAAAATCAGCGCTCTGTTTCCGCCCTGTCGTCCCCGAAACGGCTCTACAGCTCAGTCAAAATCTGGTCAATGAACGGGACAGACAAATCGGCGATAATATTCCTCCACTGTCTGGTAGAGTACGTTCGCTCGCTGCGTTTGCCACCTACAAACTCGAGGCACAGAAATGGTGTCATGTGATGAGCCGATCACTCGGGGAAGCAGTTATGCCTTCTTGAAGACCATGGAAGCTGGTCAGGGCACCTTCCCGGGTCTTGTTGAGATACGTCTCCACTTCACCGATCGTAGCGTATGCTGAAACGAGATTGACCATAGGAGAGTACAGGGTTTGTTGACTCAACCACACCGAGACCAATCAGAAATCGGGACTCTCAGATTGCGGTCAGTAAGAATCCCTCCGTCGAGTTCGAGTTGCCTCATCCTCGAGGACGATAGCAATAACCGGCAGAAATTCGATAACCACAATGACTGAATCGTGTCATTATAGAGGACGCTTAATGAAATCGCTTCGCTTTTCAATATAGGCTAAAGAAAGGACAAATATGGCAGAGGGGGGAGTGCTTCAGCCCCCTCAGCCTCCCCCTGCTTGGGCAGTCTGTGTGGATTGTTTTTGTTATCATAGATGATGCTGCGGGTCGACTATGTCCAACTAAACATCGCACCCGTATTATTGCTTTAAAAGTTAACAACGGTCTCTGGTTTTCTTTATTTATTGTATTTGTAAGGGAATGGTCACTTCCCCCCCCCCCTCGTTCACTCTTGGTGCAGTTCCAAGGCGGTCACCGCAAAGACATCCGGCCGAAGGCATCGGCGGGTCCCGCGTGACCGCAGCACTGCCCCAGACCGTGCCATGAAAGAGGTCACCCCCCCCCCCATCGTTCACTCGTGATGCAGTCCCAAGGCGGTGGTTACCACAAGGACATCCGCCCCAGGCATCGGCGAGGCGAAAGTTTGACCACTGGGTGGCATAACTAGGGGCCATGTAAGACCCTAAAGGTCAAAAAGGTAAAGATCTCCCCCCAGGAGAGTGAGATCCAGTTTCACGTCGAACAAGAAATTGGAGACGGTTTTCTCCCAACCTCGATGGCTAACGAGGAGCAGATGTTTGACTTCGTGGGAAAGACCGTTTGGGAAGAGAACTCTCCTGGGGCCGTCCTCAAGCTCCCCCCCCTTACCACTCCCCCAGTGGGGGTGCGAGGTATAAAGGAGGAACTCTGAGGAAAATCTAGGTAGTATACGTCAGGCCAGGTGACGAAGTCCTCGGTTCCAAAACCGGGCTACCTTAGACTGGATAGGTAGTATACGTCAGGCCAGGTGACGAAGTCCTCGGATCCAAAACCGGGCTACCTTAGACTGGATAGGTAGTATACGTCAGTCTCTAGGTGACGAAGTCCTCGGATCCCCAACCGAGCTACCGAGACTGGAGAGGTAGTTTACTTGTGTCGCCAGACCAAGAAGCACCCTGCAAGAGAGGCAGGGCTACCTACCTTAAGGGACTAAGAAAAAGCTCATCCTTGAGCTAAGTCCCTGGTTGTCAAACCAAACAATAAGTGAACTTTGGTAAGTTCGACTTACTCTCGCCAGAGAGATTCCTCATATCCTGGTGCACATTAAACACCAGAGGTATTCCTCGTCCTTGAGGAATTAAGAAGAAGAAGGAAAAGGCTCCCCCTCGAGCCCGTTATTCGGTGGCCACACCAAACTGTAAGTAACTTATTCTCGCCAGAGAAACCCCCCTCCGTCATCCTCGCCCGTGAAGAAGACCCTCCCCGAGTTCAGTCCTCGTCCATAAGGAAATTAGTAACGAAGGAAAAGCTCCTCCTCGAGCTCGTTACTCGGTGATCACACCGCACTCCAAGTAAGCTTGATTCAAGAACCAAGTTCAACTCACTCTCGCCAGAGAGACCACGACTACCTAGGTGTTGCATAGAGCACCGTATTGGTTCTCGTCCTTGAAGAACCCTTCCCCCCCGGAAGAACGTGTGGACCCCCCAGCTGCTACCCTCGCCAAGACGACCGTGGAATTCCGCCCATCTACACGCGTCAAGTGTAAATATTTCTGAGGCCCTTTAAACTCCACGAGTCCGTAAGCCTAATTCTAATATTATTGTTTTGTCTAGAGAAAACGTGAACTTAATTTTGTGGGTCAACTAATTTAATTAATTCTTGTTTATAATAATATTTAGAGTATTGCTGTAGTTAAAGTATAAAGGTTGTGTATTCAATGGTTAAAGATAAAATATAAGTTTATTTTGTGAATTAGTGGGCGTTTCTTTTATATCCTGACGTGTTTGGTAAAGGCTCAGTTCATTAAGATATTCTTATAATATCAATATATTAGACACTCTTAGCACTCTTAGAATAGAACAAAAAGGAGGGGCATTCTACGACACTAACTAAATAAAAGAGGTGTCAGAGGAGGTCAGTAGGGTTCTAGCAGAAAGAATTCTACGACATATAATTAAAGTGGTGTCAGGTTTTGTAGGTTATTATTAGAAAGAACCCAGCAGTGTCTAATTAAGAAAGAGCCAACACGTAAAGGAATATCAGGAACAAGAGAATAATTGACGAGAGGAAAATTGGTAGAGTTAGGGGTGGTAACAATATAAAGGTAATTGGCAGGTCAAGTGGTAAATTTGTTGTCGGGAGTGATATTTCAATCAGCATAGTAGTGGGATTAAGAGTAAGTTATGCTGAACGCTACCTGGTGAGTGGCGGCATAATTATCTGAAAATACAGAAAGGAAAAATCGACGGACCAACACGAAATGGATCCAGTCAAAAGATTTTACCAACAAGCCCAAAGTCTGGGACTTGAAGGCACAGAAATGCATGACTACGTCATGGCAGAATTAAGAATAGATTGTGTAGAAGAAGAAAGAATTTGGGATATAGAAAAAGAACAAGAATTAATAAAGTTTGAGAGAGAAAAAGAGGATATAATAAGAGAGGATACAAGAGAACGTGAATTAATGGAAATATGGATGAACCGGAATAGTGAAGAATCCCGAATACAGCGGAAAATAGAAACAGAGGAAAGAAGAATGCTGAGAGGAGGTAAAACAAGCGAAAGAATAATATTGTTGAAAAGAGAAGCACGAGAATTCAGAATAAGGATAGAAATGGAAGATGAAGAAAGAAGACTAAAGATAAAGCTGGAAGATGAAGAAAGAAGAACTCTACGGGAAAACGAAAGAGCGAAAGCAGAACAAGAAGCCGAGGAAAGGAGAATGAAGATGGAAAAAGAGTCGAAAGAGAGGAGAATAAAGATTAAAAAAGAAATAGATGAAAGGAGAATGAAGAGAGAAAAAGAACGTGCTCAAGCTGAAAGAGAAGAGAGAGAAGAAAAGGAAAGATGGCTCGCACTCGAAAGAGCACCTATCGAGAATCTCATAGAGGCCGAGGAAGTTGGAGCTCGGCCTGGACCTAAGAAAGGACCATCGAGGGAAACCCAGCCAAATGGGGTAACGATGGAAGAAGTAGGAAGTAGGAAGGAGGTACCAGCAGGAGTACCTAAGGTAGAACCTACGAGGAGAACCCAGCCAAATGGGGTTATCAGGGAAGAAGAAGAAGGGAGAGTAGAGGTACGAGCATGTGTACCTGAGGAACTACCGGCCAAGAGAATCGAGTCAAATGAGTTGACAAGGAAGGAGGAAAGAGGTGCTATGGCTATGCACTCGGGTAAGACTAATCAAATGGTAGACGCGGATGAGTATCCCCTACTCCTAGTAGTCTCATCCTCGAACGTAACGTCCACGGAGTTACCGCTAAATCGCCAAGTCGTAGTGAGCGCCAAGCCCATTAACGACCTCTCAGGGAAAAATTTTCTCGATCCCCAAAGATCGAACCCAGACACGATCTTCCCGTGTACCTGGTTAAAGGAGAGCTATGGGACCTACGCTCCCATCAATTATGCCCCGCTACAACAGGCCGCTCAAGCCTTAATGTTCAATTTAAAGGTAGTCAAGTACCATAATATGAGTAAGTCGAGTAGGTTGAAATACCACTACCATTTAGTAACATACTTGGGTAGACTCAATAACCAGGACGGCCGACTCAGGCGCGGTAGAATAATGGTCACAGAGCACCATTTTAGTATTAGCTACCTCAAAGGAGCCGATAAAGGACAGCTGCTCTATAGGCGGAGACGAAATACCATTGAGGGTTATTTCAGCACCTAATGAGCGTGAAACCATGTTTTCATTTGTTGTTCGTGTAAATATTTATCGGTAGGATTTAAGTTCTCAAAAACTTAGAAATGTAAGGAAGTAGCTTGTTTTGTTGTTTTTTTTATGGGTAATCGATGAATTAAGGTTTTGTTATGTTCATGTAAAATTGTAAATCGAGTGTCTAGCTCGACACACTGCCGGTGTAAACGCGCGCGTGGGCGCTCAGATGTAAGGAAACTTAAGGTATGGGAGGGCTCAAAGAAATACAACTTTGCTAAGCTCGACTAGGTTGAGTAAGTTGTTTTGAGTTCCCGGGAGCATCCCCCGCCCCCCCATTATTTTCTTCGGTGGGAGGTGTGTAAGGGAATGGTCACTTCCCCCCCCCCCTCGTTCACTCTTGGTGCAGTTCCAAGGCGGTCACCGCAAAGACATCCGGCCGAAGGCATCGGCGGGTCCCGCGTGACCGCAGCACTGCCCCAGACCGTGCCATGAAAGAGGTCACCCCCCCCCCCCATCGTTCACTCGTGATGCAGTCCCAAGGCGGTGGTTACCACAAGGACATCCGCCCCAGGCATCGGCGAGGCGAAAGTTTGACCACTGGGTGGCATAACTAGGGGCCATGTAAGACCCTAAAGGTCAAAAAGGTAAAGATCTCCCCCCAGGAGAGTGAGATCCAGTTTCACGTCGAACAAGAAATTGGAGACGGTTTTCTCCCAACCTCGATGGCTAACGAGGAGCAGATGTTTGACTTCGTGGGAAAGACCGTTTGGGAAGAGAACTCTCCTGGGGCCGTCCTCAAGCTCCCCCCCCTTACCACTCCCCCAGTGGGGGTGCGAGGTATAAAGGAGGAACTCTGAGGAAAATCTAGGTAGTATACGTCAGGCCAGGTGACGAAGTCCTCGGTTCCAAAACCGGGCTACCTTAGACTGGATAGGTAGTATACGTCAGGCCAGGTGACGAAGTCCTCGGATCCAAAACCGGGCTACCTTAGACTGGATAGGTAGTATACGTCAGTCTCTAGGTGACGAAGTCCTCGGATCCCCAACCGAGCTACCGAGACTGGAGAGGTAGTTTACTTGTGTCGCCAGACCAAGAAGCACCCTGCAAGAGAGGCAGGGCTACCTACCTTAAGGGACTAAGAAAAAGCTCATCCTTGAGCTAAGTCCCTGGTTGTCAAACCAAACAATAAGTGAACTTTGGTAAGTTCGACTTACTCTCGCCAGAGAGATTCCTCATATCCTGGTGCACATTAAACACCAGAGGTATTCCTCGTCCTTGAGGAATTAAGAAGAAGAAGGAAAAGGCTCCCCCTCGAGCCCGTTATTCGGTGGCCACACCAAACTGTAAGTAACTTATTCTCGCCAGAGAAACCCCCCTCCGTCATCCTCGCCCGTGAAGAAGACCCTCCCCGAGTTCAGTCCTCGTCCATAAGGAAATTAGTAACGAAGGAAAAGCTCCTCCTCGAGCTCGTTACTCGGTGATCACACCGCACTCCAAGTAAGCTTGATTCAAGAACCAAGTTCAACTCACTCTCGCCAGAGAGACCACGACTACCTAGGTGTTGCATAGAGCACCGTATTGGTTCTCGTCCTTGAAGAACCCTTCCCCCCCGGAAGAACGTGTGGACCCCCCAGCTGCTACCCTCGCCAAGACGACCGTGGAATTCCGCCCATCTACACGCGTCAAGTGTAAATATTTCTGAGGCCCTTTAAACTCCACGAGTCCGTAAGCCTAATTCTAATATTATTGTTTTGTCTAGAGAAAACGTGAACTTAATTTTGTGGGTCAACTAATTTAATTAATTCTTGTTTATAATAATATTTAGAGTATTGCTGTAGTTAAAGTATAAAGGTTGTGTATTCAATGGTTAAAGATAAAATATAAGTTTATTTTGTGAATTAGTGGGCGTTTCTTTTATATCCTGACGTGTTTGGTAAAGGCTCAGTTCATTAAGATATTCTTATAATATCAATATATTAGACACTCTTAGCACTCTTAAAATAGAACAAAAAGGAGGGGCATTCTACGACACTAACTAAATAAAAGAGGTGTCAGAGGAGGTCAGTAGGGTTCTAGCAGAAAGAATTCTACGACAGTATTAGTCAATGGAAGTATCATTTTTCATTCTGCTAAGATGTTATTGCACATAATTAAGTTTCTGACGCATACATAAATGGAAAGGTCCAAACGTTTTCGGCCTCACAATGATGCTAGTCCACAATTTCGTTAATATATGTCTAGACAGACTCCTACACGTTTTGACGGCAGTGAGTCAGAATTGCGTAAGGTAAATGCATTTATTAATGTAGAGGCATAAGAGTTTAGTATATATATATATATATATATATATATATATATATATATATATATATATATATATATGTATCGAGGCCAAGGAAATAATAACAAAAGACATCTGGGTTTAGCTTTGCCCCTCCGATGGTCTCCGGTAACATAGGAGAACGGCCAAAATGGTAAATTTTAGGAGACAGATTCCTGACCTCAGCTCAAAAGGCAGGCCCTTCGAGAGTGTACTTATAAACAATCAATTCAAAAGTGCAAACTGCTGATCTCGTATTACCCTCTCTCAGAGCTACAAGACGCCAAGCCCGGGAGACCAACCTGAGGTCTCACCTTGCGAGTCCCCCACTCCACCTCCCCATTACCCCGCGGGAGTAGTTTGGGTATATAATAGGTTAACCCGAGGAAACGAGGCTTTTTGCTCGTTCTAACAGAAGAGACAAGAAAGTCACCGGTTGACAGAAGATTTTTCAAGTTCGAGAAGAAAACAGAAAAAATCACCGGTACAAAGTTTTCTGCAAGTTAAGGAGAACTTGCAGTCTTTGTACAAAACAAGATTGTACCAAGGAAGCTCGCCGCCGTTCGAGCCCCAAGATTATTGAGTATCAATCTACCCAGTTTGAGGACTCCAAATCTTACTCTATCTGAGTTGCACAAACCCCAACTAGATAGAAAAAAAAGAAGACAACGATTTCATCTCGTCCGGAAGAAAACGAGGTCAAGGTCGCCCCAACCGCCTAAAAGTGGAAGGACTAAGCTTTCGCTTGAACCTCCACCCAACCCAGATCCCTCGTGACATCAACCGTCAAATCGACACGCAGGTCGACGAACACAATCTATTGAGCAAACAACCAACTACACGAGCTACGCCTCTCCGGAACAAAATCTCCGAAGATAGTCTAACTGGTCTCGGGTATTTTATCTCCGTTACCTTCTGTAAGTAAAGAATAATCCTGTTGTTTATGTCTCCGTGCATAATAATTAGTTTATTGAATGTCTGGCCAAGGACAAAGATATTAACTTAAAATTGTTTCCCCCGTAAAATTCTATCTCGAATCGAGCCTCGAGAGTTCGCCCAGTAATCGCATTTTCTTTTTATTTAAGTGTATTAGATCTGTATTTTTTATGTTATTTAGTGAGAGTGTTTATGTTCATTAAAGTCTTTTTTTTTAGTAAAAGCACTGTTTTAATTATCCTCGAACTAGATGAAGTGGCAATATTTGATAAAGTCAAGAAAGAAACCCCTTTTATTCGTTCCCTAGAATAAAGATAAAGTATAGCACTCTTAGAGGACGATCCTCAAGCGATCATCGAGGCACGAAGCAACGCCTCAAGTCAAAGTTTATTTGGTTTATTAAAAAATAATAGAACAAATAAATAAATAAATATATATATATATATATATATATATATATATATATATATATATATATATATATATATATATATAATCTCGGCTAACCTACGACAATTAATATTTTTATGGTCTATAATACTGTTTGCAGGCACCCTCTCTTTGAAGATAGCGAATATTAAGCATGGGCCAGTCATTTAATTTCTCACCAAAGAATATGTTACACTAAGTGACAAACGCCAGGGTCATACTTTCTATCAGGAAACTGATGACAACCATTTGTGGTAACTGGGTGGGTATTTCGAGGGAAATTTGAAAGAAAACAATTCGGTTATAACTGGGCCATATTATGCTTCCTCAATGTATAAAATACGGGACACCATCAAAGAAAACACGACGAAGAAAGTTGAGTGAGAGAGTAGGACTTCTCCACAACATTCCCCAAGTCCACACTTGCAAAGATGTAGGACCTCTCTTGATTCCGGATTTCAAGAACCCAATCATCCTCCCTACAACCAAGACATAGTAAGTCTAAATGAGTGGCAAAAGTATTTTAATGAAGGGGCGTGGTAAAGTGAGGCATTTTAGCATTTTAATTTAAAAGATAAAGCTTATTTTTATAGAGATCCAACTGCCATTTCTAGATGTAATAGTGTGTCCTACCTCTAACGACAGAATTTCTAGGAATTTCTCTCTTGTTTTCCTTAGTGATAATTCATATCCCTTTATGATTCTTCTAAAGGTCAACTGTAATGTTTCTTTCTATCAGACACACAATGAGGTGTGACCTATTTGCCATGTGGCAGCTGTTGCTGAGTTGTCTAATTTTAAAAGGGAGTCTTTCTTTACGTAGATGAACAAGTAAAAAATGGAATAGTAAAAGATGAATACAGTTCGTAGTTCGGATTCCACGTTAATCAGGAATTCCAAACAAAATAGAACTATTTCATTTTAACCTTCCATCGCCAGATAAAAGAAAAGGGTCACCCTGGATCAACCACTTCTTCTCTTATACCTTTCTTTTCCCCTTCTCCCATCTCCTTCTCCTCCCTCCTTGGACTTGCTGTTCTCTCTACTTCCGGTCCATCAAACATAGTAAGACCTGGGGGAGAATTAGGTGGGGAGGAGGTGGTGGTCAAGTGGTATTCTTCTCTCCCTCCTCCTTCATCAGGAGAAGGGACTCAGGGCCCCATTGATTTTATATCTTCCACACCATTGCTCACCTCTGTCGTTGACACATCAGCATCATTTTAGCACCAGGCATTTACCTCTAAAAGCGGAGCTCTCGCTCGCCTAGTACATTTAGCGTTGGATTTCTAGCGTCGAGGTACGATATCGATCCCAGAGAAAGTGAGAATAAATTTTTTAACGGCCTACTGAGCTGGCCGCCCATTGGCAGATACGCTGAAACTTACCGCGCGGGCGTAAGGAGCTCTACATACATCATCCACCACAGAGCCTATCAAACACCGTTAACCTTCTATTCCCGCATCTACAACATAAAATACCCCACCCCGGGGAAGGGAGGGGGGGGGCTCGTATCCGAACACCCGGGCGTGAAACGGGTGCTTTCCCTGCTACCAGAAAGGGTTCCACAATTATGGCAAAACACGCAATGCTACTCGGACCCTCCCTCCCCCAACCGAAGACCGTTCCCTGGTGCTTTCGGAATCAACAGTAATTGTCATTGGGATTTTTGTGTGCATTTCATTACCTGGTCGGAGGATCTGTCCACGATACGAAGAATGAATTTCATAAACATCATTTAAATCTCCATTGCTCCATCCGTTGCCGAAACATCACTCAAATCTCTATTGCTCCATCATTTGCCAAAACATCATTCAAATCTCCATTGCGTCATCCGTTGCCTAAACATCATTTAAATCTCCATTGCTCCATCCCTTGTCAAACAACATTCAAATTTCGATTGCTCCTCCGATTTCCCAAACATCATTTAAATCTTCCTTGCTCCATCCGTTGCCAAAACATCCCTCAAATCTCGATTGCTTCACCAGTTGCCAAAACATCATTCAAATCTCCATTGCTCCATCAGTTGCATCAACATTCAAATTCATTTGGTTACCCCTGAAAACTCCTTACAGTTAGAGCAATCCACTGAAAGTTTTTATCTCAATTTCATTGATCGTTTGGTACTAAAATGGTAATAATAATGGACGAATATTGCTTACAAGTATAGTGTAATGGGTAGTGTGTCATATTGGAGAATAATGTCAGTAAAGCTTATCAGGAAATTACCCAAAATAGGGGTTGTATCAATGCTCCCAGACCCAACTTAATATAAAGAAAAATCATCTGTAAAACACCGTCACACCAACGGAACGCTAAGAAGACAATGATGCCTATATTTTTTCTCTACTTGCAGCGTTCTCGTAAAAACCCGTACGAATGGGAATGTGTAGTGCAGTCGGGATTTTCAATTTACTGAATATCGTTGTCGAATTCGGTCAGTTCGCCGATTTTTATTTTAATCTTAAAATGATATGTATATGAGAAATCCTCCTTCTACACTTCACTACGTTATGCAAGAATACAACGCCACTGAGAATCAATAAAACAAAAGACAAATCTTTACGTCGTGTCAAAAATATGTCTACTAAAAATTTTAGGGGGAGGGGGGGAAGAAGGGCATGATTGCCCTACCCCGACTCACCTCCAGCCTCTTCTCACTCCCCTCAATTCTTTCCATCAATTTGTTTCGCATTATCGTACCTATTCTTTCCTCATTTTCTGTCTAATTTTCACTGCCAGGCGCTTTTGCCAAGGCAAATCCTGAAATACCCCCCATTTACCTTAAAAGGAGAGGAAGAGCTATTGTAGACAATATCCTAGTTCAAATTTTGTTTTATTAACTTCATTAATAGCTAAAGTTCTTCCACATCAAAGGACCATTTAACAAAATAGCGTTTGTTTACTTTACTATATATCATTTCTATACTTTTTTCAGTTATTTATAAAATAACCTTGCATTCTATCGGGCACGTCTTGATTCCTTTGTCGTTGTGCACTTACATACATAGATTTACTTACAAAAGCGAATTAATTAATAGATTTGCTCAGGTGTTGGCAGACGGGGAAAAAGCAAACCAGAAAATAAAAGAACAGATACCCATAACATTTTAAATGACCGATAAAATTATTTTTAGACGCCGAAAATATAATGACATTGCACGTGAAAAATTCCCGCTCAAGGTTTGATGGTGGCCAATATTCGCGTAATTCAATTTAAATATTTCCGCAAGGTTGATCTCCGAAGTGACAAAAACAATAAATGTTTGTTGTTTTTATTTCGCTTGCTGAAAGCTTTTTTTTAGGGGAGGGGCAGAAGATTGACTAAAAATTACGTCACATTTGAAGGGTGGCGGTAAAGAATTAGCGTTACATCAACACTGAGAGACAATCAAGCCAACCCGGATGAATCAAGCTGCCAAAGAGGATAAAACATTGAATAATGTTAAGTAACATAATATATGTACGTATGATAATGATAATAATATTTTTTAGATAATTGCTGAGAAAAGATAAGGCACTCACTAAATGTGAACAGCCGGGTATATTATTTTCTTGCCTCTTCTTTTATCCGCCGAATTTCTGATTTCTATCATTAACAAAGCCAAGATATTTTGGTAATCAAATCTTATAAATAGTTTGAAGCTCACTATTTTTCCTTTTCGAACATAAACAAGAAGTTATTTCGTGATGTGTCTTAAATCTCATTAAACCCAAAATAAATATATGAAAGATGTCATCGATCATTCTTTTTATAATAACGGCGAGGGAGTTGGGGTCATTTTTTAGTTCAAATTACGGAGCAAGGCGTGACGTGACAACGTAGAGAGAGAGAGAGAGAGAGAGAGAGAGAGAGAGAGAGAGAGTGTGTGTGGTTAACTAACGAGGACATTATTAGGATCAATCCAAGACAAGGACTCCTCCAGCCTATGTTAAGGGTCATTATCTAGGAATGATCTTCTAGGGGGTCATTACTTATGATTTACTTTTCTGAATAAATAATTAATAATAAGATTAAGATAAAAAGATAAAGTAAAAATGCTACTTATGATTGAATTTGGTAAAGATAATATTGGTTAGGTTAGGTTTAAATAACGTAACTTAACCTATGTGGCAGGATCGATTCGATTTGAAAATTTCTGCCATCATATTTTTCTTGTTTACCCCTTGGATTAATATTTTACTTATTGTTAGCTTAATTGTGTTTATTTAATTTGTTTGTGGATTTTTTTTTTAATAAAAGTTATTTTATCGATTATTTTTTTTCAATATACCAATAATTTTCTTAGGGTTATCAACTATGATGGATATTTTGGCGGGTCATCTTCTAGCATTGAAATTTCTTGAGGTCATTAATTAGGAATCGTGTTCTCGGAGGTCGTTGTCGGGGATTGATCCCATTATTAATTAGTGAAGAAAGAATGAAAGAAGGAAAAAACATATAAATGAAAGGATGAATAAATAAAAAGAACAAAAATAATCAAAGATGCGGGAACATTCGTAGTAAAAGTGTTCCAAAATTCGTTTCCAAATAAAGAACCTTCATCTTTATTTATCTAGTAATTTATTTCATTTATTTTTCTCTCAATCACACTCGCTCCACTATATTTTCAATAAGGTTGAACAAATCATAAGGACCATGCTAGAATGCCTTTGCAGGATGGTTTCGTCCTATTTGGGAAGTAAAGCAGATCAGGAAACCAACTAGAATTGGAGGTTGAAAAGAAACATTAAAAACCTTTATGTTGTGATATGTAGTATATATGTAGAGCACCGAATAGTTTATTAGATTTTTTTTATTAATTAATGAGTTTTCTAGAATTTACAGCGCAATGAGATCGAAGACTATCACGCAGAAAGTTGTAGAGAGAGATCTGTAAATATAATGATGAAACTAGAGAAAATGAAAGTGTGTGGAATATATACATATAGCCAGAGATCATCCTTCAGCTAGATACTGGAAGAGCAAACTGTGGGTGACGTGGCCGGGATGTATTAATTAATGATATTAACACAATTAAAAATCACCTTAATGCATGGGTGAAAGGTGATTTACATAACTTTCCGGAGGTGAACTGGCGGAAATGAGCTCAAACTTGACTTAATTTTAAGTCATTCTTATAACTTAGTAGTCGGAGTTGAAGTTTGAGGAACCGATAGGAAGTTCAGATTACAATTCTTTGATATTTAATATACAATTTAATGTTATTCAATTCTTAAATAAAAAAATATGATCCGATTTATAAACTTTCAAATTTCGAAGCGATCCAAGATAAGTTAAAAATGTGTGATTAGTAGACAATGAACAATAAAACACATGCACGTCAGCTTACAACATATTTATATACCATGTTAAAATCTTCAGATAAAGTATAATCCCCACAAAAGCGGCTCGCAATACTTCAAGGATAAACCTTGGATTAACCAAGGTCTTTAAACAAAGAGAGGATAGAAAATATAACTTTGTAAACGCCTAAAATCTAACCGATCATGATGGCAGAAAATTTGAGACCTAGGAAAACAGTTTAAGACAGACGTCCACGAAACCAAATGCATTCTTTTAATTTTATAAAAGTAAAAACAACAGTGAAAACAAAGAGGTAGTTTAAGTATTAAATGAAAGCGATTAAGACAGAGAAAAGGTGTTTCTTTTAAAGAATTACTTTATATGTTTATAGCAAGGATACTCTTAATTTAAATGTTGCAAACCAGGAAGAATTAGATGTGACTGTACCGAGAATGAACGATAGAATATTTACAGAGGAAGATGTAATGACATTTATGCGCGTACTCTCAAGGGGGAACATTCTCCGGATCAAGTAAAGATAGTCCCTCTTAAGACATCAAGGACGGATTAACTTTACTCGGTTAATTGGGGAAGGAGTGACGTTTACTTGGTAAAAGGGAGGTATACGAGGTTGACATCTTTACTTGATCCATATAGGATAAATTAAAGATCCTTAATTTCTAAAGAATTTTCTTAAAGAAATTTCAACTAAAGATCATAAATACATAAATACAATGTTTTCAATGATTTTTGCTATACGATTCCCAGCCAATACCGTTTTAATTAAGTTATTAAAACTTAATTTGTAGAGTTCTACAAAGTTTACAATTTTTAATTGCTACAAATATGCTCCTAAATAATTTTTTTAAGTTATTTTTTTTAGTTTATCCTTGGGAGGGATTAGCTTTACTAGTGTAACTTTGGGAGGAATGATCATTACTTGGTAAAATGGGAGGGACTATCTTTACTTGATCTCATTCCCCATGCAAACACACACAACCAGGCAGTGAGCGTGTACACGAAGATGCAAACATAGATCCTACGGAAATTACATAAAGACTTTTACCAGTAAAGCAGAAATGGGCATGTTAAACCGAGGTGTGAGCCGTACTCACCCAGCCTCGTTCGGCGGTTTGTGCCACTGCCATAGACAAGTTGCTGAACTTGCGCATACAAACTTGCACAGACGACTAGCTCCCATACGCACACTGAAAATCTCAGACGACTTCACTTTCACTTTACTTGCACGTGTCCACTCCGCGCAGCGGCGCTCTTCTTCGAGGATTATACTAAGTTTGTTCCTCCTTGGTTTGAGGACACTTAGAACTACAAGAACTCTCTGACCCATTCACGCACTCATATCGGCGAGGTCCGATCCATCGACGACACTTCTCGCCTCATGCAAGGCCAAAGTAACTCGCCATCTCCTGGACTCTGAAAACTTGGAGAGTTGTGTAGCGACTTGAAACAGTTGAGAAAATCGCAGACAGTGGATTGCCTGGAGAGTTGTCGGGCGACGCGGGAGTCTTTGCGGAGATCATTATTGTTTTGCCAATAATTGGAGAGAGAAGAGTCATTGCGAAGGGAGTTCTGCGACCTACAGTTACGGAGATTTCAGAGACCTTCTCGATGACGAGATTGCGACTCTATAACTTCCACACATTTCACATTCTGTAGTTCTCCCATTTTTTACAGCACTCTCCTTACAACCATTTTGCGTGAATCGGCATCGTTAGTATTGCGCTTTAAAATCGAAGAAAATGAATAATTACGAAACAAATCTCGTCGGTTCAGGGTTAAGTTATGATGTTATATATTTACAGTACCGTTCAAAAATAAAATCAGAACGCCTGGATTTCGATCATCACATCTTACATAAATTTCATCAGAGAAAATCCAAGGTTTCCAAAACTAGTGTAGGATAACTTACATAATTAAAAAAATATGAAAATTGAAAATAAAGGTTATGCTAATTCGGATTGACAAAAAGAAAGTTATCGGCAGATTTACTCGAAAAATCACTGTCCAAAATGATCGGAACGACAACGGGTTTTTTTTTATTGTAATATAACGATTAAATTATCAGTGGAAAACATTTTTACAAGTTATAAGTAATTAATATTTACTGTGGAGAATTTATTCTCGATGATGCTTCGACATCTGCCAATTTAACGAACCAACTGTTGACATTTTGCCCAATAATCGTGCCCCATTCATCTTGAAGAATTTCATAGAGTTCTTGAGCATTTTTCTGATTCTTCACTTTAGGCCTCTCTCCAAATGTCCTCCAAACATTTTTAAATGGATTTAAGTCCAGACATGACCTAATAGTGATGTGTTCGTCGTCTAGGAAGGTCTTCACCGACTTGGTCGTGTGGCAGGAGACGTTATCCTGCATGTAAATTCCAGGTTGGGCATGGAAGGTTCGCAGATGGGGCAAAGCATGCTGTAGCAGCAATTCCTTGGACACTTGTGCATTCACAATCGCCCATAGGCGCACAAGTGGCCCATTGCCTTTCACATCCCAGACCATGCTACTCCCTCCGCTAAACTTTTCACTTGCAACCTCTCCTCTGCTAAGCGACGAACGGACCTTCTGTAATTCGGATCCGAGCAAATTGAACTCACACTCGGCCCCCTAAATGGGCTCGGCTCCATTGGCCATACATCGATGCAACGTGTTCAGTGGTGAAATCAAGGTGAGCCCTCTTGCTCTTCGGACTGATCAAGGACTTGACCGCGGGTGTGCGTGCGTGGAGATTGTTCCTCTCCAGTCGACGTGAAACAGTCTGCCTGGAGTCGTCAAGGGCCCAAATCTCAGTAATATCTCGAGAAACTGCTGCAGCCGTGGTTGAAACGGTTCATTTGCCAGCTTTACCTGAACTTGGTTTTTATAAGACGACAGGATATTATGGACTACACTTTTGAAGCGCTTCACAGTCTCTGCAATGGGTTAAATTCAAAGACCATAAGGGTGGAGTAGCTTTACGATCAGCTCGCAGCCAGAGAGAGAGAGAGAGAGAGAGAGAGAGAGAGAGAGAGAGAGAGAGAGAGAGAGAGAGAGAGAGAGAGAGAGAGAGAGAGAGTTACAAGGAGTTACGAGGAAATTAAGTACCTCAAAGGCCTTGTGGCCCATATCGAGGAGGCACTTTTTGCCGTTTCGATTCTTAGCATGTACTGATTACTTGCTATGAGATCATCAATTTTTCAAATATAATTTGTCAAGTCTACTCTTGAACTGTTCAACACTGCTACTCTCAACAACCCTCGCTGGTAGTTTGGTCCATGTGTCGCAAATGTCATATGTGAATGACTTACCCACTGGAATGGTATTGAATCTGGGCAGCTCCACCTTCCACCCGCGATTTCGAGTCATATTCCGGTTGAGGGTAAAGAATTTGGTGGAGTCGACATTTTCGAATCCTTTCAAGATTTAAAAAGTCTCTTTTAGACGACCGCGCAGTCTTCGAGTCTCTAACTAATATAGATCGAGCTCTTGCAGTCTTTCTTGGTATGACTTGTTCCTTAGCGATGGGATCAGTTTCACCTTTTCCAGACGATCGATGTCTTTTCGATAATGAGGAAACCACAACTGAACAGCGAATTCTAGGTGAGGCCTCACCAGCGAGTTGTACAAAGGCAAAACAACTTCTTTTGTTCGAAAGCTGAATTGCCTCTTAATGTAACCCAACAAGCGATGAGCCTTTTTCCCCACCTGTAAGCACTGCTTCGAGAATTTGAGATCGCTGCTAATCAGCACACCTAAGTCTTTCTCGACATCCGTAGCCTGACTGGGAGTTCGCATACCCGATGTGCATCACCTTACACTTGTCTAAGTTGAAAGGCATCTGCCACTTGTCAGCCCACTCGCCGATCATACGTAGGTCATCCCTCAACATCTCGATGTTTTCGGGATTCGCTACATTAGCTCCGAGTTTTGTGTCGTCGGCAAATTTCGCTAGACGACTCACCAGTCTTTCATCTATATCGTTGATGTAGATGATGAATAATAGAGGGCCTAGCACGGAGCCCTGAGGGACTCCGCTCGTTACTGACGACCACTGAGAGGTGTGGCCTCCAATGGTAACCCTCTGTCGCCTGTCCGACAACCAACTTTCTAACCATTTTGCGACCTTTCCTCTTATTCCCAGGGCATGTACTTTCGCCATCAGTCAGCGGTGGGGGACTTTATCGAAAGCCTTTTGGAAATCCAAATAAAGTATGTCCACCGCTCGACTTCTGTCAAACTCACTCATTATACCGTGGAAGAATTCAAGCAAGTTCGTGAGGCACGAGCGCTTTCTTCGGAAGCCATGCTGTGTGTTCTCAACAGGTCGTGAGACTCTAAATGATTCATTATCCTATCCCCTATGATGCCTTCCAGTACTTTGCCCACGATTGAAGTTAGACTTATTGGTCGGTAGTTTCCTGCGGTGCCACGGTCCCCCTTTTTGTGGATCAGGGTGACATTGGCCATACGCCAGTCTTCAGGTACTTCGCCACTGACGAGCAATGAGTTGAAGATCTCAGAACGATGAGGGCTCACCTGATCTTTCATCTCACGCAGTACTCTTGGCAGGAAGCCGTCAGGACCTGGGGATTTATACGCATTTAACTGACCTAGCCTCCTAGCAACCCTTTTCGGAAGTTGTAGTTATTGCTTCTAGTGATTCTAACTCGCGATCTATAACTATCGGCGGTCTGGGTATCTCTCCGCCCCTTTCCCTCGTGAAAACCAAGGAGAAGTAGTCGTTGAGTATGCCAGCTATTCCCTCATCTGAATCCTGGAGAACGCCGTCGCCGTCCCTCAGGGGTCCGATGCGTTGGTGTACTGGTTTTCGGCTGTTCACGTACGCAAATAACTCCTTGGGGCTCTCTTTGGAGAGAGAGGCTACACGAATTTCTTCGTTAAGCTTAGCTGTGCGCACTAGTGCCTTAACCGTTATACTATGGGTCACATAGGCTTCATGGTGCATCCCACTACTATTCCTCTTCCATGCTCTGTGCGCTGACTTTCTAGCTTTAATAGCACTAGCGATTTCTTGAGAAAACCACCTAGGTTGAATGCTCGCTAGTCTGACAGCCTTCGTGGGAACGCACTCGGCCTGACGATCCATAAAACAATTTTTGAAGTCGTTCCATTTGGAATTCGTCCCGCCTTCGTTAGTTGGTTGCATCTGGCCAAGTGCCTCCCGAAGCCCATTGAAGTCTGCACGTCTGAGATCCAATTTACGTGCTCGTTCATTAGTACCTTGCGTACAGGGAGCACATACTCCAAACCTTACCATGTTATGGTCACTACCTCCTAGGCACTCATCCACTGACAGGTCAGAGACGAGGTCATCTTCAGTGGTAAATACTAGATCTAGAACGTTGCCCCCTCGGGTAGGCTCGCCGACCCACTGAGTGAGAAAGTTGCTGTCAGTAAAGTCTACAAGCCGAGATGCCTCTCCGTCGCCCGTTCGGCACTCCAGTCGACTCGGCAATTGAAGTCCCCTACCAGCAGCGAGGGAGGGCCGTCTAAGAGACTGGACAGTTTTTGGTACAGGTCTATATCAACCTCTACCGTCCGATGAGGAGGTCGATAGGCCACTATGAACCTGTACATTGTATTGTCGACTCCTACTACTTCATGCTCTGGGACAGTTCTGCATTCGATGGGAGATAGATGGACCCGTACATACACCAGAACTCCACCACCTTCCCGGTCAGCGCGATCTTTATGGAAGGTCGCGTAACCGGGTACTCCGAACTCACCTATAAAGTCCCTGGTGTCTTCAGGAATCCAAGTCTCCGTGACGACCACTATGTCAAGCATCTCTGATGACATCAGTGCTCTAAGCTCACAGAACTTGTTCCTTATTGAACGGGCATTTAATAGAAGAACTCTTAGGGGGCGTCCGCTAGCCCTACTGCCCCCTCCACTTCTCCGTTTCCCGACGGTTCATCGTGCGTCCTCCCCTCCGAAGCTGGATTCGGATGCTGACCATCACCCACTTCCACCCCATCCTCTGTATCCACGGAAGGATTGGGTGCTGGGTGCTCGACCTCGGCTGCCGAGGGCGCTACTTCGTGGGATTCTCCCACTGGGGTCTCAGTCATCCTTCCCCCTACATCGGATTTCTTTACCCAATATAAACCGCGGCAGATGAGCTCACGCAGCACACCTCTTCCACGGACAGACAGGTGAGTGCCATCCTCACTAAACTGCCCTGATCGACCGTAGAATTCGTCGAAGGGGTTGACGAAACATACGCCCATTCCTGATAGGATTTCACCTAGCCTCCAATTTATGCTCAGAGCCTTTTGGTTGGCCAAGGCACCCCCGGAGCGTCTCGGTATGATCCCAACGACGATTGGTTCTGATGTTATTTCTTTCAACGAGGCTGCTAAACTTCTGACATCTTCGATGATGCGCTCAGTAAAGCCTGCAGAGAGACGTAACAGATTTATCAGGCATGTTACCTGGAAGACAGCTGCCAACATAATGACCTAACATCATGAGATTGAACTGAAGTTAATTGCCATCCAAACAATGCCGGTTCTCTCAACAAGAAACCTAAACCTTCGCATCATTTTGTACACTTCCATTTTTATAGTGAATTTATTATCTGCTGAAATATTTCGTTTTATTCAACCAAATAAAAATGGACTTTCTCTGTCAAAAGTTATGGAAGTTACTGTCATAGAAATACTGACGTTCTTATCTTATTGGATTGTCCTTTAGATTTTGTTAGAGCGTTTGATAAAGTAGTATTTAATATTCTAGCCTCATAATTTAAACAAAAATATATATGCGAATTGACAATAATACCATAAATTGGATTAGAAACTGGTTACTGAATCGTAAGAAAAGTGCTTTAAAATGTGGTAACATGTGACTAGCAACCAGTCACTAGTGGGGTCCCCTAGGAATCACGTCTAGGACCGCTTCTTTTTTTCAGTTTTCATAAATTATATAGAAATGGGAATAAAGTGCGACGTAAATTAATTTGCGAAGTTAAGAACCTCGGCAACCAAATAAAAAATAAGGAAGATGGAAATTAATTAAAAAAGTACATAGATAGCGGGCTTTGACGAGAGAGATGGGTGTTGGAGTGGCCGCCATGAAGCTGACCCTGAATGAAAACATTCGCTACCACTCTTATAAGAAGCGTAAGAGAGAAAGCCTAACAATCAAGGCAAGTGAAAAGTTCTTGACGAAGGCATCTGAACAAGCTGAAGCATCTGTTTGAGCTGGCTATGAACTGGTTATTCTCAGATGAAAAGAACTTCTACCAGCACCAGTTATACAACACCTAAAAGAACAGATGTCTTGTCGACAATCCATGCGACGTTCCATGTATCGTGAAGGCCAAGCTCTCTCAAACTCTGATGGTCATTTAATGTGTTTCCAGTGAGGGTGACGTCATGCCGTCCCACATCTTTGAGCAGGGTCTAATACTCAAATCAGAGGGCTATGTGGAGCTGCTGGAAGGCCATAACCTGCAAAGATTCAGAAGTAGTTGTCGGAGAACTATGACTTCACCAACCCCACTATCTAGCTTCCTAATTCCTCCGATTGTAATCCCATGGATTACTTTGTGTGGGGCGCGGTTAAGAAAGACAAAACGCTCTGCCTTAAAATCATGGCCGAGCTAGTGGATCTTCCCAGGGACACAGTGAGGAACGCAAGCGCCATGTTCCGAAGCCATCTTGAGGCCGTGGTGGAAGCTGAGTGTCGGTACTTTGAGTAAATTGTTAACTTCTAGGCATAACTTAGTTGATATATATTTTTTTAAATACATTTATTTTTTGATGGGATATTGCGAGGTTATTTTTATTTCATGCAAACTGTCACATTTAGCCCGAACACCCTGTAGTTATATGGTGCGACAAATTTGGCCTGACACTTAATGTTTTGAAATACTGCGAGTGCTTTATTATGGAAGTAACGGAACAATTAGATTTGGGAGTAAAAAAAATCGCTAAAAAATAATTTTCCAATCGCTGTATCTCAGTGAGAAACATATCAACTAGAATAGCACCATTCATTATACAGTCCGTCTCATTCATTATACAGTCCGTCTCAACCAGAAAGGCAGATACTATGTTAAAACTATGCACTTTATTAGTTAGGCCTCTTAGATTATGCTGCCTCTTTCTGTTCCTTATACTTAACCAGATGGAATAGATTTAATAGACCAGTTACAGCTCAGATATATAAAAAAAATATAAGTGGAACTAGGCATATTAATTACCAGAAAAACAAACAAATTAAATATATTTTGTATAAAATGGTGTAATTAAGGAGAAAAAATATGGCTGGAAAAAGCGTTACCAGAAAAAAAGAAGATTTAGGGGTACTTATTTCTTAACGGGAGACACTGGTTGCGTTATAACTAGGTTTGGTTATGTTTAGTTACTGGCCTAGTTAGGCATATGCAAGGTTATGTTAATATTAGGTTTGCTTTGGCTTAAATCAACTTGGTTCGATAGTTAGGGCTACATAAATTTAGAGCGAAATCTTTCGCAACATGATTGCACAGCTTTGCCTCAGTTTGTTTAGTTGGCCAAGAAAGTTTCAGTGTGCAAAATGAGCTGCTGTAGAAGTTGCATCGTTTCTGGTGCGTTTCAAGAGACTTTTCGTAACAAACAACCTAACATTTAAATCCGGGATTTAGCATCCACCGAGGAAAATGCTGTATTGTTCTTACAAGAGCACGGGGTACGTCCTTCGAAACCAATATGCAAGAACAGACACGAAATGAAGCTATATTTGAGTAATGGTAAAATTTGGTGTTGTATCTTACGATCGTGTTGAACGAAAGTAAACATGGCACTAAAATGCTAGGTTTGACAATTCCCACATACCATTTCTTACGGCTGGGGCGAATCGATCACCTCATTTCGCGGTGTCAAGGACAGCTTTACATGGGTGAAAATAGCATTATAGATTGGAACAATTACATAAAAGAGGTGTGGACAGCAGGGTTATAACAGCGGCCTTATGTGGAAATTGGTAGTAACGGTATGATCGTTTAAGTTGACGAAATATGTTAACGAAACGCAAAAATAATCTGCTAAGTTCCAGTAATTTAATGCCAACCACAAGTGCCACTTTGTTGACCCGGAAACCGGTGCACAAATCTAAACAATCGAAAAGGAAGCGCGAAATGGAGAGGAAAAAGAACCGAGGTACAAATAGATAAGCACTTGACAACGTATTTACAGATATTTCAAACGGAGTTAAAGACTTCTGGCCGTCATAGATGGACCAATAAGGAAATAGCAACTATATAACAAATTTAACGAGAGCAGCTATTAATACCTGTCAACAAATAACTACTAACTTTTGTAAGACCATACCACGTGTTTTTTACGTGGGGCGAAGCGCCAGCTCCAGGTGTCGCTTTTTTTCGAAAGGAGTAAAGTTCAATGGTATCCATTTAGAGCCATGAAATGACCCATATGATGATGAGACATATGGTAATTAACCCTGGGGATTTCAAATCTGCGATCGGATTTGGCGCTGGGTGGCGCCATCTAGTGGCAAAAGTCCCATTTAGCCATTCAAAGGCACTGGTAAGTGATTTGAACCATGGGAAACCATCAATGCAATAACCTTTTATCATCTTATCACAAAACGCCGAAGGTCATTCGAGGGACTTTCCTTCTTGCTAAACTCTTTTTAGGCACCCAAAATGCTATTTTATCTTTATTAAAATGAATAATTTATTTCGAGATATGTCCGATACTGCAATAAAACTGTGGTTATGCAAGTACAACAGTGAGGAACCTTCACCAACCGTGTAATCCAAGTATGGAACTCATTACCGCAAGAATTACTAAGCACTCCGGATACCGACATCTTCAAACGTGAAATAGACGATTTATTACTTAAAATCATCCATATATTCCCAAAGAATCTGAAAGCTTTAAATAGATTGTAAAGATGATGTAAGTCATGGGAAAGAAACTGGCAGGTAGCGGCGTTACCCAAATGGATGAAGCTTTGCGAAGGCCTATGACGCGTGAGTTTTTTAAAACTCTTTTATTGTATTTTACTCTTATTGAATTTAAATTTTAATTAGAGATTCAACACTGAACTTGATGTTTTTAATCTTGTGCAAAATCTCTTCTTTGTCTAATATATACCACCCCCAGTCCCCATCCCCACGAATTTATAGATCCAAATCTATAATTCTTCATACTCCAAATCATCCATGAGCAAATAAATAAAAGAGTGGCGCATTTTTACTCGTGCGCCATACTAGGAACATACAGTATGTCGGACAGACTGAGGGTATGTTCAAGTGCCACAGGAGTGCAAGTTACAGAACCGGTGCCTCTCTTAACAACGGGCCACAGTGCTATCCGGACTCACTCTGCGCTCTATCATGTCATTTATCCTAGTCCTAAAAAAAATCCTTAGAATATTGAAATCACTTTGCATAAAATTGCCCCCTGCCTTCTTTATGTTGACTCCACTCTTTGGTATTGGTCGCATGCACCGGGGTAGGCGAGCTTTCCCCCTCCCCCGACGGCGGGGCGTGCTTCCTTCTTCTTGCTTTCGTTTTGTTTCTTTTTTGGATATCACCCAGTGGTTTTGGGGGGGATTTTGTTTTTTGCTTTTGTTTGTTTGTTTGTCTTTGTTGGATTTATTTTTTGTGTGAATTTTAAAGTAGCCTCAAGGTGGAAATTTTAATTACGGCCACTGACGGATGACCTTGGAAGCAATCGCCAGATGTCCGCTTAAAACAAATCCCCCTACATATTACATAATTATTTCGCTATTTGTCTCGTCAACCCCTAAGAGAAAAGGCCCTCCCTCATTCTAATGGTCTCTTTTCTCTAGCCCTTCACCAACAATGCCCGAAATATGTGAACTTCCTTATCACTGTTTAATTAAACACTCTATTCCGAGTGGTTTATTTTTCTAAATCACTTAATACCAAGTACTGTTAAAATAATATTTGCGTTTAGCCAAATTTGCTTTGTTGAATCTTGGATCATGTTCTATTTTAAACAAAATTTGGCTTAAAAATGAACTCATAACTATTAAATTTATCCCCTAACTCCGCTTTCTTCTTAAGCTTTGTTGTATAAAAGTAATCTGCTTGACAGCTATCGTTGATTTTCTTTTTTGATAATCAGGTTATGCCAGTCTCAAATAAGTATAGGGAATGGGGAATAAAAGTATTTTTTGTTGTTACATTCCACGATATTGACAAATGACCAAATGCCGCAATTCTTTTTTTCTCCCTTTTGCATCACTGCAAGTACTTGGTTTAAAATTAAATGACAGCGGCGGTTTTATTTGTGCTGGTGGAATCATTGATTCGGAATTTTTGTGTGAAAGTTATTATTTGAGATTTATTTTTTATACTGAATATTTTAACTAAATGGCTTCTGCTCTTATTCCCTACTTAATTGGATATGGTATAGATGGTGTGCCATAGGTCTGGACCCATAGGGATTTCTAATGTTTTTATTATGTTCCAGGTAAACCATATCACTGACTAGAAAAAAGAGAGTTCAAGTTAGTTTGTTAATTGGAACTAGCAGTCACCGGAAAGCGGCAACAGAATTCAACAACATACATCTAGACCATGCACCAATCACACATAGATGTGTTGGCAATTTGATAGCCAAATTTAAGGAAACTGTATCTGTATCTGACAAACCACGCAGCAAACCTTCAAGGACTGTTAAAAACGACGACATCAGTACCATTGCATGAGTTAGGTTTGTTGTCACTCCCACGAAGTCACTTTGACACATGTCCAGTAAAACTGGGATCTCGTAGGGCAACATCCACCTCATCTTAACACCATCACTGGCATCCATACAAATTGCAACTCCATCAGCGTTTAAGTGATGATCCTGATAAGCGAGTTAAATATTTCGAATAGGCAGAAGAACAATGTGTGAGTGATGAGACGTTCTCATCAAAAGTTCTGTTATTTTATGAAGCGAGCTTTTATGTTTCCCGAGAAGTCAACCGTCAGCACACTCGATACTGGTTACCAACCAATCCTCATTGTTTTGATTCTTCCAAGGGACAAAGTGCCCACTGCCGCATGGCTTGGTGTGGGATATGTGAAGACAGAATCCTTGTTTCCTTCTTCTTTGACGAGATGGAAATCGGTGACACGTACCTTAAGATGTTGCAGGTGGAAGCATTTCCAAGCCTGTTGAACCCAGCAGCCGACTGAGTGGTTTCAGCCGGGTGGCGCTGCTCCGTATTACGCCACAACAGTTAGAAATTACCTTAACACACAATTTCCAAAACACTGGATTGGATGACGAGGACAAGCTGAATTTACACCAAGGAACCCTGATCTAATTCCACTGAATTTTTATTTGTGGAGCTACCTGAAAGCTAAAGTGTACGAGGTCAAAATTCAGAGCATTTGCCACCTCAACGCCCGCATTGTGGAGGTGTGACAAGAGATTTCTGAAACTGTGATTCAGAAAGTGGTGTCGCAGTGGGGGATTTCCTCTTCAATTATGTGTGCCTCAAACTGCGGACACTTTGAACAGATTATGTAATAAAATTTTGGTAAGTTTATTGATTTTTTCCCTATGGGTCCTGACTTACGGGATACCCTGTATTTATATTTTATAAACCACATCACGATAAGAAAAGGCTTTAAGCCTAGTGGTGTAAAAAGGCAGCAGATTTTATGAATCATGTTAAAAATAAGAATAGAGAACCCAATACAAATATCATGTAAAGGACAAATGTAAACATACATGATCTTCCCTTTAATGAATATGAAGTCTACGAATTTATTAAAATTTCAATTAAGTGGCAATTGCATACATAAATTAAAATTAACCTCTTTGCTTTATTATTTCCATCGAAATGCAGTGTTGTTGTAAATAACCTGGAAGAAATTCGCGTTTGCATCTTCGCATGTTGATAATTCTCACCTTATGTGTTGCTCAATACGATTCAATGTGTTGTGTAAAACTACCTGTCTGTGTATTAACACTTGCAATGAGTGGTTGACGGTTGTGTGCTGTTAATTTAAATTACTGGCCAGATTTCTGTGGGCTCTCTATTCATCGCTATGGATAATTGATTCCTCTCTCAATTTTATTCGATTATTGATAAAACCTTTTCTTGGTCTTCGTGTTCAGCTACGTCCAACTGGTAGTGAATAACTATTATGCACTAGACCAAACAGCCGAACTTGATTTCTAAGTCCCCCGACCTCGATGGTATTTTAGCTAGGTTAAATTTGGTTAACATGGGTGAAGTAACTAAACCTAAACATACCGGCTGATGTTATGAAAACATCCTTGACGATTTCCAATGTCAAGAATAGCGAACCCAATTTTACCATGTCCAGAATAGCAACCCCTGCAAGTGTTGAGGTCCCTATTCTTGCTATGATCCGACTTTATATTTTATGGAATTACAATTCTATATTTTTAAATAAAAATAGTCATACAGATGAAGCGTATTGGTAGTGAAAGAGTGAAGTTACTGCCGTAGCCATTCAATCGACTTGTTACCAAGCTAAAATCTAATTGAGAAACTTTTTTTAACAACTGTTAATGCCTAGGCTTTTTAAAATTGCAATAATGGCAGGCCTTATTTAACTATAGTAATGCTTAGGCTAGGGGTTCTCAACCAGTGTGCCGAGGCACCTAGGGGTGCCGCGAGATTAGCAAAGAGGGCCGCGAGATTCGGGTAAAAAAAATGAATATAAACAAAATATTATACTGCTAAATGAATACATAAATCGTAATAAATCGAGATTTAGCCATTTGAGAATGTTTCGAACACAAATTTCCAACTGATAAGTGATATGGAAGATATACCACAGTCACGTGATGGCAGAATACACTTGGAATCGCACACATATACACAGCCTCACCACGTTCAATACCTATTGTCATAATAATATCATATATTTCCTTTATTAGCACTGAGACACTCTCTACCTTCTTCACGTGCAGGTTATGACGAGATGGCTATGTCTCTCCTCTCACGTACACAACACCCATACACATACACATACCATCCTCAATGTCTCCCTATGATAATGCATGATCTTATGTGCGCACACACAATGTTCGTTGAGCCCTGAGTTGAGGAAGGGAGAATAATGGATGTTTTTTGTTTTTGCAGTTTTCTGTGGCAGTGTAGGAGAGGGTTCATAACTCCGGATAAGTTCGAACTGAGGAAGCGAAAACGCAAGGAAGAAAAAGATGAAAATCAAATAGTCACTCCAGTGGTCGCTGTTTGTTCTGATTCGACGTCAACTAATGAAAGTGTTCTTCGTCCATCTCGGTCAAAATGTAGTGAGGCGAAAGAAGCCCCTCTTATAAAGAAACGGACATATGATGATTCCTACATAGCACATGGTTTTGTATCAAACATTGATGAAGATAATCCTCGCCTTGTGTGTGTGGTATGTGGAGATACAGTCAGCAATAAAGTCAAGTTACCTAGCAAAGCTGAAACAGCACCTCACTACCAAACACCCTAGGGTTTTAACAGAAAGGCGTGCAATATTTGTCTCGTTTGTTAGAAGGGCAGAAAATGGCAGCTAGTCAAATGATCAAAATAGTAACCATAGCTGACACTGCTCTGGAAGCCTCATTTAAAGTAGCAGAACTGATAGCAATGAAAATGAAGCCTCATACAATTGGTGAAGACCTTATTATCCCTGCATGTAACATAATTATTGAAACAATACTTGGCAAAGAAACTCAGTTTCAGATTTCTAAAGTACCTCTCTCCAATAGCACAATCAGTCGTAGGATATCTGAACTTTCAGATAATATCAAAGAACAAGTTGTGCAGCAGATTGTATCAAATGCAAAATTCGCTTTGCAGGTAGATGAGAGTACGGACATAGCTGGTAAATGTCAATTGCTTGGATTTTGTAGATTCATTGATGAAGCGGTTGTAGAGCAGTTTATGTTTTGCAAAGAAATACAGACCACATCCACTGGGGAGGACATTTTTGAAACCGTAACATCGTATCTCAGTTACCATGATATTTCATGGAAAGACTGTTGTAGCATATGTACTGATGGCGCGTCATCGATTATAGGGAAGTACGTAGATTCATTATCATAGCAATAAAAGAAAATCCATCTGTTATTATAACCCACTGTTTCCTGCATAGAGGGGCATTGGTTACAAAAAAACATGTAGTAAAGAGATAAATAAAGTTTTCAACCAAACTGTCAAAATGGTGAATTTCATATAATCCCAGCCAGGATATGGGTGCAACTAATATTTCACTGGTGTTGTTATCCCGAGGTCGTGTGTTGAACCGGGTTCTCGAACTCAAAGGTGAACTGGAATTATTATTTTGAACAGGAGAAACAAAATACATTCCTCAGTCTGCTTCAAAAACGTATTTGGTGTTTAAAGCTGTCATTCTTGGCGGATATTTTCATGAAACTTAATTAATTAAATATCTCAATGCAGGGGAGACTGGAGACAATAGTTACCCCAAGTAACCTAATGAAAGGTTTCCAGAGAACGTTGGATACATGGAAGTCAGCTGTTCAAAAAGACGACCTATCAAACTTTCCTTCTATTCTTCTGCAAGCAGGAAATAATACTATTGGACGTCTCAAATATCTCATTCTAAATCACTTGCTCCGGCTCAGAGAAGCAGTTGATTTTTATTTCCCTTTCCTGTCTACAGAGAATCTCGACTGGATTGTATCACCCTTCGAACTGGCTGACAGGAGTGAGGAACTAGACTTCGCGACAATAGAACGTGACGAATTTATTCATATGTGTGCTGATTCCATCCTAAAAGTTAAGATCGAGAAGAGTGAGGAATCGTTGGCTATGTTTTGGCGTAGACCTGTACAGGAGCATCCAAATTTGGCTGAAAAGGCTACATATCTACTTTTACCTTTCTCCACATCGTATTAGTGTGAGGAGGCATTCTTTGCCATGACAACAATTAAATCTGAATCCGGAAATAAACTTTTATCTATTGAGGACAATATGCGAGTAGCGTTATCAGCAATTGGACCTAATATTGAGAGCTTGTGTTTCAGGCAGCCATCTCAGGTTTTGCATTGATAAATGCATGGCCATATTGTGGTATATTTTGCTATCTTACTACTAATAATCACATTTTTGTATGGTATGCTGTTCTTTTTATTATTAATAGGTCTTTTGAAAGCTACAATAAGGCCAAGGCCCCATTTAACCGTAGTAATGCCCAGGCCTTTTTAAACTGTAGTAATGCCAAGAATTCCAGGAACAGTAATGCCTGGAATTCTTGGTATCTCTCTTCCATGTTTTGCATACAGTTATGGAGGAGGCAAATTTCGTGCTTCTTAACAGTTTTTCTTTTAAATCACTAGTTCTCAACTGATGGTACATGCTCTACTTAATTTGAAAAACGACTGGGAGTGCATGGTGGCAAACTCAGTTGGGGAGAGGCGGAAGAAAAACTGACACCGGTTCTTTCGACCATGAAATGAATGAAATGATGTGACCAAGGAGGGGGAGGGGCATCCAATTTAAGAGTTTATGAGGCTTTCAAATGTAATTTTTCGTCATGCATTTATGTACGAGTGTGGGGGAATTCCACGTGGAATTTCTTTTCTAGCACGGAAGTGAAGTCCCCCTGCACTGGAGAAGATTCTAGAAGTTGGTTAGGCTTAAATGGG
Organism: Ceratothoa steindachneri; assembly: GCA_963969495.1. Taxonomy (NCBI): domain Eukaryota; kingdom Metazoa; phylum Arthropoda; class Malacostraca; order Isopoda; family Cymothoidae; genus Ceratothoa; species Ceratothoa steindachneri. The sequence goes on from OZ018319.1 coordinate 75,970,052, forward strand.
TAAGCCTCTCCTCCCCCCCTTCCACAAGCGGTAGCCTCGAACCGCGTCCACCACGGACCACCTTTACGCGGGTTAGAATCGCCTCGGCGTGAAGATTCGAGGCCATTCGAGAGTAGCGCTGTTTCCTCCACCCTCGCGGGGAGAGCCTCGGATATATATGGGGCTCGTATTCCATGTGGAAGACACAGAGTTGAGGAGTCTCACCCGGACCCAAGAAGATTCCCCTAGTTCCAAGTCAGGTGCTAACAATAAAGCAAAGTGACGGCTGAACTATTTGTGTGTTGGAATTAGCCCCAGCCAGTGAGGTAATTCCATTTGACGATCGCTACCGAGCGATTTTTCCGACTCCACTCAGCAACTCCTGTCAAAGCCCTTCTCGTTCGCCCCTCATTTTCGGGTGGACGAAATACTCTCCCCTGGACCGGACGTTACCGGCCCGCCCCCTTTTGGAGAACCGTCATCACGTTAACTTCCCGCTCAGAAGCTCCGAGCACCCTCGCCTCACGTTTATTGCCTGCAGAAGACATCCGTGAAGCCTTACCCTGACGTCTCATCCGGAACCCTCCGTAAGCCAACCCTCTCCCCCTTCAGCAACCCAATTGAGTTAATCCTCGCCATTTGAATAGTCTCCTCCTGTGGAAGACACAGAGTTGAGGAGTCTCACCCGGACCCAAGAAGATTCGCCTAGTTCCAAGTTACGTGCTAACAACAAAGCAAAGTGATGGCTGAACTATTTGTGTGTTGGAATTAGCCCCAGCCAGTGCGGCAATTCCATTTGACGATCGCTACCGAGCGATTTTTCCGACTCCACTCAGCAACTCCTGTCGAAGCCCTCCTCGTTCGCCCCTCGTTTTCGGGTGGACGAAATACTCTCCCCTGGACCGGACGTTACCGGCCCGCCCCCTTTTGGAGAACCGTCATCACGTTAACTTCCCGCTCAGAAGCTCCGAGCGCCCTCGCCTCACGTTTATTGTCTGCAGAAGACATCCGTTAAGCCTTACCCTGACGTCTCATCCGGAACCCTCCGTAGGCCAACCCCTCTTCCCCTTCAGCAACCCAATTGATTTAATCCTCCCCATTTGAATAGTCTCCTCCTGTAATACATTAATTTTTAACTTCATAGTCTGATGCCCCTCCTCGTTTACCGATGTAATTTTGCCCATTAATTCTCTTATTTTCATGTAAATAAAATTATATTTTGGAAATGCCTCTTTAAACAACCTTGAGCTTTGCCATTGCCCAAATTTTACCTGACCTCGTTGCACTCTTTCTCGCTGTTCCGCCCGTCGAAACTCGTGGCGTTCCGTTCCCTTGTCGGTTCGCCTTTAAGTTATTGGTCCCTCCACCATAGATATAATATGGTATTGATATAATATAATGTCATACCACGACAACGAGAAAAGTACTAACTAGTACTTTCTTACGTGATATTTCAACCACGAAGCGTTTTTAGACAAAGAAGTTTTCTTATATTAATTAACAATTCAAGCAAAGAATTATGGTAATTTTTATTGTTAATCCTGCTTGAAAATAAATGAGCATTTAAATAATTATACTTAATCAAATGCAAAGATTTTTTTAATTTAATATGGAATATTTCTATTTTTAAATTTATAGTGGAAACAAAAGTTTTAGCCAATTAAGATATGGAGTTATTATGTTTCAAAGTCTTAATGTCTACCTCCCCACAAAATGTATGCACAATCGCTCTTTAGATTGTTAATTCTTCTTCTTCATTGCCCTTCCGCAATTTGCCCCGCCATTTTTGCATCAGGGGGAAACTCTGGGTGAGGACTTTCCTTTTCTCTTTAAGAAAACTCAAAAGGTGTGGTAATTCTCACCTTTAACAGCCTTCTGATGGCTACATTTCCGGGATAGTGGTAGTGTGTGGTGCAATTACTTACGCTTTTAACTGTGCTAACAATCTAATAGTCGAATGGTGATATTTGGAGGATTAATTATGCGCCATGGCCATAGTACTCAGAAATGGATTTCGGAGATTTATTTATTTGTATACCTAAGATAATTAATCTAAAAGTAACAAAGGTTTCTCTGATTGTGGTAGGGAATGGTTAAGTAACTCCAGGAAGAGTAGTAGTTAGTCAAGGTCATGTGGTGTTAAAACCAAGGTTTAAGAGAGGTCAATCTGAGTTTGATTTGTGGATTGGAGAGTGTTGGAAATTAAGAAGACCGTGCAAAAAGAGATAGGTAGGTGATGGTGATTATTTGTGCTTCTACACATTTCCACTTCCACTATCTTTACCGTTTCTTTATGAATCACATTTAATTTATTGTTTTTAAATAAATAAAAAAACAAAGTAGCCTCCAATTGTGATTCAGGAAAGCGGGCGTCAACAAAAGCACCGACAGGAACTTTGTAAAGAGATTCATAAATATGTGGTAAAGTTAGTTGAAGTTAAGGTATGTCAAAATCTAGTGAGTAGGGGGAGGGGGAGCACAAATTTTAAATCCGCCTCTGTTCCGCTCTATTTTATAGAATTCTTTCCGTGTACCGACCCTTTTCTGTGTTTCCGTAGGGCGGGATACGCGGTTGTTTTATGATTTTTGGACTTTATTCGTGGCTAATTTATTTTCCTACACATCCATCTTTACAACGAGGTATGACCAACAAGGGCATTTGCCATGGGGCACGCAACTGAGCATGGGAACGATTCCACCTAAGAAACAGTGAGTTCCACAAAACACGAAAGGGTTAATTATGACATTTTTTTACAGTTCATCCACTTCCAATTATTTAGGTTCGAATGATATTGTCTTTGCTTCCAATCTATTTTATTGATTTACAACTTAGATTTTCTTTACTTAGTTCTAGCTACCCGTCACCTTATCACTCCCTCTCAATGATCCGCTCTGTCATACCGCGATCCGGAGTAATGATTACTCACTCAAGTATGGTTGTGCAATTCGATCTGGCAATAGTAAATTTGTTTTGACGCCAGGAACAAATTGCTAACTTTTCAAGATGTCTAAGATTTTGATCTCTAAGTGTTTGCAAGAATGAATGCCAATTGTGCCTAGAAAACAAAGCGAGAACAGCTTCGCGAAGAAAAAAATAATTCGGAGTCGCTTTTATAAACACCACTTCGTTATGACGTCATGGTAAACAATATCATGCTAAACGTGAACCAATTTAGTGAAAATTACGTCATGCTATAAGTATATGTGCATTTTTTTTGGTAATTAATAAATTTCGTAGGTTATTCCAAAATTTAAGATAAGTCATTCTGAGTTCGATTTGAGCAATAGAGATTTTAAAATAATAGGAACGCGATAAACTGTGAAAAACAATCAACTAAAAATAATTAATGCCTTCAACTAAAAGGAGGCGGAATAGAGAGAAAAAATAGAGAGGAAATAATGATGACAAGGATTTAACAAAATATAGAACCGGGGTGAAGGAAGGCGAGAACTACCCAGCTCTTTTGGATAAAGGCATTAAAAGGATACCGAAGAAAATGATCGAGGGAAAAAGACTCAAGCATGAAATTTAAGAAAGCAAAAAAGACTCAGTATTTTCTTTTAATATATTTAGCGCAGATTTATCTAGGATTAATATCAGTTTGGAGCGACGAAAATGCTGTTTTGATGGCGTCGTTTACTCAAGAAAGGAATTACGGCAAAAACCTGAGCAGAGGTGGAAAAAGTTTGTGATTTGGCCACCAAAAAGAATGTGGGGTGGTTGGGGCGAAGGGGAAAGGGGGGTGCATTCGCCGCACTATTCTCTCTCGTCTCGTGCGCCCCGCAAGGGAGTTAAGGACACTCCGCAAGCGACGGAAGAAGGGAAATGAGGAATAAATTAAGGAGAAGATTCAAGAAACGAAATAGAAGGGAATAAATAAATTGTTCCGAGTGAGAAGGGACAAACCTCAAGGTCCCTTCTTGGGAGTGGGGGGGTCTCTTGTTCATAGAGGACGGGGGGGCTGCCTTTCCCGAGATTGATTTACCCCGATGTGAATATGGGACTGGCCCAATCGCTGGTCCCTTTGTTGGGGTGACATACACTGCTGTCCCTTTGCGCTACGACTAAAGGGGTGGCGGGGAGCGCCGTTCGACAAATGACTACCCCCCCAGAGGGGATTATCCGTCTTAATCCCCCCAATCCTCCGGACACTACCCAATCATTCTAAGCAATCACAAGCAGATTTTTACAATGCGGGGGTGCATTCATGTGCCGTGTGTATGCACGCGTGATTTGGTGTGCGTGTATGTGTACATGTTTCGGGGAAGTAACATTAAGTGAAGCACGCAAAGGCTTCCGAGTGAGCAGTCAAGCGATTTTAGACCTATTAAAAACAATGCAAATCGGATAATTACTCCCATGTTGGGTCTGGTACACCTCCGGTCACCTCGCTGAGAAGTCCGTTGACACATGGGTGGACCGAATCGGGAGCGTCGTCAAGGAGTTGTCACACAAGGCACAGCGTCAACGCTGAGATGCACTGAGGCACTGAGGCACTGAAGCACTGGGTTCCACTTCAACTGTGACACAGGGAATGAACGCGAAGCGCGGATGCCAGAGAAGCTGTATGCTCGATGGCGGCAGGTCGCTTTCATTTATACGTTTCGCTCCGCGTTGCTCATCTGTTTAGGCAAAGGGGGTGGGGTGGAAGTGAGGGGAGGGGTAGACAGCACGACTCAGCGGCAAATTTGCGATGTTTATTTAGTCTTGACTTTATATTTGGCTTCGATGGCATTAATTGCAGCAGAAAAACTGCGTATTTTGGTACTTAGTTTTTACGCGTTCATATTTTCCTGTAGCTTTCCGCGATCGAATATATAATTGGCATAAAATCGGGTTCATTTGGCCCGTTGGCTTCTCAGCGGGGTGCTTCTGTCGGCGATTCCACTTCAATAGGTCATGCTTGAATCAGTAGCCACCGGGGTGGGCCTTGACAGGTCTTGCTTCTCTTTCTCCTATAATAGGAATACACGAGGTCAGGGACCCCCCCTCCTCCTTCGATCGGTTAAAAACTACTCTTTTTAAAGAAAAATCTGTTCATTTGGGGACATAGACTTTTGCTGCGCAGAAAGTCTACCGCTTCCGCGAGGGAAAATGGTTGACAAATGATCGCTATCACTCGAGTGGCCGCCTGGATGAACCGCGTGGCACTCTCATGAATAGGAAGGAGGCGAGTCTAAGGTGGAGGTATATGGGGACTCTGGTGCGGGACTAAGGATACCGCCAACTTGGTTTCAGTTGCTCGTCACAGTAGGCGACTTATTGTAACACCACAGTTGCGTTTTGGTGCCAGTCCGCTCTTGTAGACTTAATAGATGAAGATGTTAAATTAGAGAAAGGGGTAGACATCTATTCCATATCTTTTGCCGCTCTATTCTACTCATCTACTCCGTTCTTCTACTATGTGGTATTGGCGCATGCCAATGTCAAGTTCTTGGCTACTATAGTTGAGCTGAAGAAGAGCTTATAGAAGCGAAATAAGAACCGAGCGAAGACCACCTTCAAGATTGCTTGATGTAGGTAAAGACGAAAACAGATTAGACGGAACAACTATTAGCAGGTGTGTGAGAGAGAGAAGAAAAAAAACCCAAACAGTTAAAGGCACTCCAAGTTTATTCACAACAAATTCGTAACATTTTTGAATGTTATAAGAGGGGTAGGCATTCATTCTGGCCACCAGCCACCCCTCATGGTGGCCCCACTAGCACCTGCTATTAAGTGGACTCTACCCATTGATGGAGCCAAGAGGGGCTACATTTAAAAGCTCTTTTCGGCCCATGGTGGGTGTCTCCCGTCTCCGAACGAGAGACAAACCGATATTAATATGTTTTCTTTCAAATGGATCTAAAAATATAATTACCTCATGCCAGGGTCATGGTTGAAGGAAGTGCCAAATACAAAGAGTTAGTGTGAAATAGTATTTTTAAGAACTTTAAAAATGTGTATAGAAGCTACTAAGAGAAGCAACAAAGAGATTGGATTTATCAACATAATTTTTACCCATAAATCTAAGACTTAACTCTTTATCTCTAAGGGAGAGTGATTCACCTTCCTTTCGGATATTAAATCCAAGTCTGGTCTCTAGACTCGCGGAAAGGTGTCGATATGTTGGACAGATGTCAATATACTGCCACCAAATGGTATCCTACATAGAACACAACAATTCAAATAAAGTGAGACAACCATTTCAAGAGGTTACGCGTAAACTAAAAGAGTTTGGCCTTGGGTGGACCAAATAATCTTTGTGGGTCTCTAATTCTGATCATTTATAATTAATAGTGTGTTTCTAGTGGAAATAAATTTAGAGTATCGTCTAAAAAGACCAGAACGCCTGTATTTCTGTCACAATGTATTCTATAACATTTACCAGAGAGGATTCAAGGTCTTAAAATTAGCGTACGATAGCTGACAGATATAAGCTACGGACAAGTAAAGGTCCTGCAAATTTGGGTCAATAAAACGAAAGTTATTAGCAAATAAGCAATTTACTAGAAGAAAAATGATATCGATACTGATCTAAACGCTTAGGTTTCTTGTAGAAAGAACCGGTATTATTTGCATAGCAAATAACTTTATTTCGAGTTTTTTTAGTTAAGGCATTTTCTTGCCAGTTGTCGTTCGGGTAAAATGTCTAAGAAATCTTTCTGCGCCACAAAGATGATCTTTCAATCTAAGCCAATGCAGAAACTGTCAAGCGCTCCAAAAAGTATTCCATTACACAGTATTCTGTCATTCTGTGACTAAACAGGATTATTTAAGGCTGGTAAATCAATCGGTAAGCCAAGGAAGACGTCAAAAAAGGGAAGACTAAGCCATTGCCTAAGTTATGAAGAAGGACCGTTTCAAGACGGCTGCAGAAGTTTCTCGAGAGATTAGTGAGATTTTGGTCACTAATGTCTCCAGGTAGACGATTTCACGCCGGGTGGTAGAAGCCAATCTTTACTCTCACTCACCCGCGCTCAAGCTATTAAGCATTCAACACTGAGTACGTTACATGGACGGATGACCAATAGAGCCATGTCCATTTCAGTGGCGAATCTAAGTTCAATTTGTTCGGATCTATTTACAAAAGGTTCGTTCATCGCTTAGCAGAAGAAAGATTGTCTTTTAATTGCAGCAAAATGAGTAGGAAGTTTGGCCGAGAAAGTGTCATGGTCTGTTCTTGTGCGCTTACGAGGCACGGTGAATGCACACAAGTGCACAAAGAATTGCTACAACAGCATACTTCGTCCCATCTGCAAGTCTACAAACCCCATTCAACCTACAATGTTCATGCATGAAAACATACCCTGCCACGCTTCCAGGTCAGTGAACACCTTCCCGGACGACGATAACATCACTGTTATAAACTGGCCTACACAGACTCAGGCTCTGAATCCTATGACAAATATTTGGAGGACATTCGAAGTTAGGTCTAAAGCGACGAATCCTAAAAAGGCTCAAGACCTCTGTGAAATTCCTCAAGATAAATGGAGGAAGATTACTGATCAAAAGCGTCGACAGTTGGTTCTTTCCTGTGGCAGGAGATGTCAAAGCCTCATCGAGAACAAAGGCTTCCGCACGAAATACTAATTACTTATAACTTCTACAAATGTTTTCCACTAATAATTTAATCGTTATATCAGGGAATGGCTTCGCTACTAAGATTAAAATTTAAAATCTAAAAAAAAAGCAGCCATGGTTAAATTTTTATACATTTTCTGAACTTCGCTAATTATAATAATTTTAAAAATGAACTCTAAACTAAATTTTTCCCCTTTCAAAATATCACGTTGCTAAAATATAGAGTTATAGATAAAATAAAAAAGCAGCCTTGCTTAAATTTTAATAAATTTTCTGAACTTTACCAATTGTAATTCATTTTCTTTTAAAACATTATAAAGCATTGGATAATCATATTTTTTTCTGAACTTAATTAACCATTTTGTATTTTCAAACTCTAAAGAAATTCATAAAAAATATAAATATACTTACATAAGTCCTAACCAAACTAAGATGAAATTATTATCCAAATACTCAAAAGAATCCCCTTCCTAAATTATAGAGTTAGTGATGATAATGATGATAATGATTACAAGAGAAATTTGTTTCCGTTGTCGTTCGAAGAATTTTGGGCACCTTAATTTTTCTGTTAAATTACTGATTTGCTGATAATTTTCGTTTTATTCATCAAAATTTGAATAAGGTTTACCCATACGTATTTTATACATGTAAGTTATCATACACTAATTTTAAAAAAACTTGGATTTTCTATGGGAAAATTATGGAAGATGTTGCGATAGAAATACAGGCGTTCTGATTATTTGGGACGTTAGTGTACATCTGTGTGTTTCGTGCCCGGTTGTTGTGGAAAAGATACAGAAGGACCATTTAAAGTGAAGAAGGAATGGTAGAGAGAGATAAAAGATATGATAATAAGATTTGTGAGTGCTTATTCTGCAATTAGAGGGGTTCGTGAATGAATTTAGTGTAGTGAGTGAAGTGTAAAATTTAAAGTGTATGAACAAAGATTTGTGCGGGGAACCGCATAATTATTTGAATATGTTGTTGAATGGCCGCCAACTAGTTGTAGTGGGGTGCATCAGGCACCGAGAAGTATAGAATTTAATATGGATAGAAGCATGGATACAGGAATAGTGAAAGAGCGAGGGAATGACATTTCGTGGCAGTGTAATGGGTCAAAAAATGTGATTTCTCGCATAATAAAGCTCCATGAAGATACTGTGTGCTGCAAGTCTGCATTTCATGGCAAGTGGCCGAGAACATAAATAATGGCATAAAACCACTCATAGAAAAGGTCGCGCAATACAGTGAATGTCTATGAAGGAAAGAATTGAGTCAGTAGCCGGTATTCCAAAACAAGTTGTCGAGGACCTGAACCTGACTATGTCTCGCCAGACAATATCATATCCCTTGAGAGAAGTGGGACTCATAGAACGCTCCTTTCCTAAGAAACCACTCATAGGCAAAAATAATAAAGCTGCTAGGTTGGCCTTCGCTACTAAACATATCTTGGGAAATGCTGAAAAGTAGGAAAATATATTTCTTTGATGAAAGGCAATTCAATTTGTTCATATCAGATAGTAAGAGGCATGTTTGGAGTCTTAATGCTGAAAGATTGAATCCTACATGCACACACACAAAAAAATCCCGGTTAAATTTGTAGGTGGAGCGTTCCGGTGTGTGTTATACTTTCATACGCTGGAGTCTGTCAGTTTGCGCGGCAATGTAGCCGCTGTGGTATAGAGAATCTGCTTCAGGAACATGTGATCTCCTCTTTCCAAACATCGGAAGTACGTGCACCTGTTTCTATGTCAGGCAATGCTCTCTACTACAAAATAAAAAGCGTAAAAATATCGAAATGATGAACTGGCTTGCGCAGATCCCCGATTTAACCAGATAGAAAACCTATTATGGTTCATAAACAGACAAATGTTGAAGAACTCTTAGGAAAGATTGGACGAATAATATAATAAAATCCAATGTTCTATTAATTGAAACTTGGACATTATTAGAGATAAATTTCAAAGCATATTTTGTGCAATTTTCATGGAAATTAGACTTGGATTTTCAAGAAAATATAGAATTTTGTTCGTTAGATTTGGGCGGTATAGTAGAGCAATTAGAATTGACGATCAGATTTTAGAGCAGATAGAAAGAATCTCATATTTAGGAAAGATTGTAACTGCTGATAGATGCATGGAATAAGAAAAGGAAGAATCAAATTAGGCTGGAGATGGGTAAGAAAGGGTAGCTACAAACTACATCTTCAGACGTGGCATGTATCTATGCCTAAAACGAAAAGTGTTCAATAATTACATCCTACCAGTTTTAACCTATAGAAGGAAAACGTAGGCAATGATTACGGAAAACGCAGAAAACTTGGGCACTCAAAGAACTATGGAACGCTGAAGGATTGTGAGATGTTCTTTAATCAAGATTTTTTTCTGCCTCTTCACTGACGTTGTACGAGGAAACTGGATTCCGACCTGTTGCTTCAGTGTGAGCAACTTAGGCAAAAATGCTTGGCTCTGAAGATCATATGCGCTAATTTAGTTTATCCTTTTCTTTTCGATCTATTTCATACTGTCAGCAAGCTTATGATCAAACCAGCAAAGTGAGTTAGTACATTCTCACCCAAGAAGGCAAGATTTTTATTTGAAAATACGAGTAGTAATCGTACTTGCACAAAGGGGTGAACTTGAAATCGAAAAAGTGTTGTTAGAGGTAACCTTAACATTTATGTATTGCCGTTGTAGGATCGAAAGAATAATGCAATGAATCAGTTGAATATTACAAAGTTGGGGTGTGGGACATCCAAGATGAAAAGCTTCCTTGAGCATCTTTCATATAGTAAGTCTGGAGGAGTAAAAAAAACTTCACCAGTTCTAAATCTTTTTGTTTTTAAAATAAAAATCCCAAACATTCAATAATCATATTTATTTTTAAAAGTTTCACTTTGTAAAGAATTTTGATAATTAAAGTAACACACATGGTCATTCTCAAACTCTTATAAAATCTTGGGAAATATCTCAAAATTTTCCCCAAGTTAAAATAGTGTTATGGATGAGGGATGCTTTGTAATTTTGCCAAGTGTATAGATATTGATTTTTCGAGTACAATATAGAAATTTTCAGAAGACACTAAATTTTGTGAAAAGTGACTAAAAACTATGACATAATAGAACTCCAAATTAAGATGGAAAGCTTGTTCATTGATCGATTAGATAGTTAATTAACATCACTGCGAAAACATGTAAATTTATTACCATTGGATTTATAAATCAAAACAACGATCACGTTGAGTCCTAATTTTTGCTTCAGAAAATATGGAAAGATGGAAAAATCTTAAGTACGCAACACAGATGGGACCTAATATAGGCTCTGCTGAGATTGCGGGCGGTCAAACAAACCCTGGATTGCATCTCGAGTTAAACTAGATCGACACTTAAATCTACCCTTAGATTTATATCTCGAAAATTTATTACATCTTTAGTGCTTCAGTTAGAGTAGGTAGTGCAGTTCTTGTTCGCACTCTTAATGAAGGAGGTAATAATAGTTGTCCAGTAAAAGCACCAAACTGGTCTTCAAAACAATAAAATTTCCCGCTCATCTTAATCTTCCTTTGCATTATCCAGATTATTATAACTATGACTGCATAAAGTAAACATTGGAATCCAATTCAAGCTAGCTTACCCTCTTGTCACTACCTTGGAAGATTCCTATCCCTCCAATTGAGACCAGTTACATCACCACGTTTGTTTGTTTTTAATTTAATGGTCCATTCTGGCGGCCGCAAGCATGGGCACATCCGCCATAATTACGCAAGGGAGCAATGTTTGGAATAATTTCCGCATTGATAGCATTCACATCGACAGGTGAAGCAAATATCTTCCACTATACCCTTTTCCGTCGTCCTTCAAGCACTCCGGGCGATCTCTGGTTGTTGCTTTTGAAGATTACTTCCTTACGGAGAATTCAGGGAATGCTTTTTTGTGCCGTCTTTCATACTTGTATCTCATGATATTCTCTCAGACGATATTTCTCCTATGGCCAAACACTTCGATGACGCACTTGCGTGACGTACATCTCGTCGGGTGACGTCTGTATCATTTTTTAGGTGATGGCTCCCATTTAGACACAAGTTTATTGTTGCATTTATTTCTCCTACGTAATGTCCAGTGTTGTAAATCAACACCTGCATTAAAAAACTTCATTGTTTTTGACGTTAACGCATGGAAAAATTTTCTCTTTCTGCCTGTCGTCTACCTCCCTTAACCCACATAGTTATTTATGCCGCTTTTATTTTTACATTTCCTCTATATCATTAGTACTAAAGTAATAGCGCACTCGCGACTAAATTTGTTAATCTGTAGTTATTGTGGCTGTAGCCACTATTTATTCAATCAATCATCCTTTGTGTGTATTCTACGGGATAACCAATTGAGTGATCTCTATCTCTGCTTATTAATCAGATTTACTTTTTTAATATCAATCATGTATCTTTTGTATCGTAGAGACCGAATGACCTGGCGTATTCTAACCTGGAAACAGCAATTCACAACCGTCGTCGCTCGGCTCAAACTGACATAACTCTTATTAAAATTGAAAAGGAACAAGTTCGTGCAACCTCGATGGACTGAAGAAATTATCCCATCGACTTCAACAGTTTTTCCCAGAAGGTGGGAGTGGCGCACATTGGGGGCAGTTAAGATGTCCCATTCTGCGATGTTGAGTACATAGTATCATGGCCATTCATGGCAATGATGATGCTATGTGATGATGAAGTACCTCGTCCACCCAAGGTTCATCTCTGGACAAGTCTATTCTCACCCGTTCTTCTTACATAACTGTACCGTCCAAGAACGGGCTACAGTAGAGCTGAGTGTGAACGTTGCTTTTGATTTGAACGAAGTAAAGCCAAATCGCGAGTTTGTAAGTCATTTTTACTTAAATTTAAAGCCGAAACTAACGGTGGCATCTCCGGCAGAAAGTTTGTAATGAGAGGGATCTATAGAAAGAAAATGTTTTTGGCGTTTTTTTTATAGCGCTCATCTGGCATAAGTCCCAGAAATGACTTTTCACCCTAATGTTAGGCTACATTAAAAAAAAGAAATCAACAAAAACACTAACCACCAACTCCAAAGAGAGAAATAAAATGGAAGAGTCCATAGCCTCCTCCAAAGAGTAAAATAGTCCACAAGTCTGTGCGTGAACTCGTCCCGAGTACAAGAGAAAAGCGGTAGCAACCCCGCTCGTCCAGGTCCCGGGACAGGTGGCGTACACGAAGATCCCCAGACGGGCATAAATTCAGTAAAAAATGTCTGCTGAACCGCGTAATTGCAGGCGAACGTTCGATCCAATGACGGCTCGTACCGCAGAGCTTATGCACGCGTTATGGCGAGGATGGTACGCAATCCTTCAGATGCCAGGTGCGGTATGCTTGTCCATGATATACCTGCTATCCCCTTACAGGGTACAGTCTGAGGTCGGGAGGGCGTGCAATTCCTTCAGGTTCCATGTGTAGCATGGGCTTTTTACCCTTGTTACAACATCCACCCCTGGCAACCATGTGGGATAGCAGCCGTATAGTCTCAATTTGTGGTAACTTTGCGGCTGCATTCATAACCTGTAGTGGCCGGTGGTTTGGATTCCGCCTTAAATTATAGGTCTTGCCTCAATGGCCTCAGTAGTTCAAATGGATTAAATGGATAGAAACAAAACTACCTCAGAACATTGTCACTCACAATCTAATTCACATCTGCTGTATCAGTTACCCAATAAAATAACTTTCTATTGGTATCACCTATTTATTAATACTCTCTGGTTATCTAGACCAGTGCTCGACCGACTGAGCTAACACTCCTGCCATCCTGTCTAACCAAAATCATAACAATTAGTTATGAAGATATTTTTTTAAGACAGTTTACGGTTGATATATTAGTTAAAAGAAAACGCATTTTTCAAAAGGATAACCACACCAAGATGGAGTTACGGTCATTTTTTTTACCCCGATTATTTTTTCTTCAGTAAGAAATTCTTATTTTTTCATGTGTCTGAATTAAAATATAGGTAATACTTAAATTTATGAGCGCACGCTAGGAGGTGCTATATTTCCTTCGTAACTTCTCTCGCATTCGCTCTCACTTTGATCGCCAAAGTCTTGAGACTGCTGTTCATGCCTTCATCACCTCACGCCTTGACTACTGTAACTCTCTGCTTGTGAATCTGCCATCCTCCTCTCTCCACCCCCTTCAAATTGTACAGAACTATGCCACCCGGCTTCTCCTCCGTTGCCCTTGCTTCTCTCCCACAAAACCCTTGCTGCATGAACTGCACTGGCTCCCTGTCAGATCCCGTACTCACTTCAAGATACTTCTCTTCACATTTAAGGCCCTAAACAACAAGGCCCCGTCTTACCTCTCTTTTGCCCTCTCGCCATGCCATGTCCCTCGGGCCCTTCGGTCATCACATGCACCTCTTTTGAATATTCCTCGTTCATCTCTCTACTCAATGGGGGACTTCTCCTTCTCAATCTGCGCCCCTAAGTTGTGGAATGCTCTTCCTGCTGAAATCAGGTCTTCTTCCTCTCTTACCACATTTAAGCGTCTCCTGAAAACGCATCTTTTCAGTATTGCCTTCTCCCCCCTCTTGAATTTCCATTCTCATCTCAGCACAACGTGCGCTCTGGAAAGACCTCAAGCCTTGAAGAGCGCATTACAAAAGACTTATTATTTATTTATTATTTAAATAATAACGACGATAATAACATACTTTAGGCTATTTCCGCCCAAAATTAACATTTTTTAGTTACTTTCGAGATGGGCGCCTTGCCCCCTATACCCCCCACATAATTGTGGGGGTTGCACACCCCACACACCCCGCAACTTTAAAAAAAACTCGTAATATTTCTAATTCGAAAGGCTAACATCAGACTTGAATGCAAATGGCGATTGCTAAATGTCGGCTGCGCTATCGTCGTCTTAAATTACCTAATAGATAATCACTTCACGACAAAGGCTAAACCATGTCCACATTTCACTATTATAATCGAGCGGCGCTTCTTTTCCACAAATGTTGCAAATCTTCGCTTTTAAAATGAGGCCATGATTTATACAAAAGTCTATTAAATTGACTGATGAATTAACAAAAGTCGTATTAAAGTCCAACAAACCGAACGCACAAGAATTGCGCTCATTCAACTGCTTAGCTCCAGGATTGCCAATGTTTGAAATAAGTTCGAATTAAGGGTTGCCAATGTGCGAAAATAATGGATTATTTTAGGTAAACGAAACAAAAAAAATTAATACATTATTAAACATAAAAAATCAATACATTACTAAATAATATAATTAAGTAGAAGTGCAGGCATTTACTAAAGAATAGAGACCCCAAAACAAATACAACGCCGTGATTGACCACATTCGAAGTAACCGTCTGACGTCATAAGGACTAAATTGTAGCGTAGAAACAGCGCCCATAAACTCAAGTATTACCAAAATATAAACCGTCAACCTATAAATATCACATTTTATCACAAATTGTAGAAGGCAAGCAGTAGTATTGAAAAGACAGGCGCAGGCGTTTTATGCTATTAAATCATGTCATACTTCTTCGTATCGGTGTAATAGTGTCATAAAAGCAACATTTTGGTGAAAGAGAGCGTGTATCAACCCTTGTAAAGTCACGAAAATTCAATATTTCTACTCGATTGAGCAACGCGAGAATCCTCAACGACGCCATCTTTAAATGCCATTAGACGGTCCTTCTGGCATACGAAAGAAACCGCATTTTTTTTCTTTATTTCTAGGCGAATAAAACGCAATAAACTCTAGCGCCCATATTATTCAAAATTACCCAACTGTTTTTGCAGAAAATTTACTGTCAATCTATTTTGTCTGTCTATCCGAGTTGTCTTTTGCTATTTATTCGGTGCGGAAAGCACCATTATGAATTATTAGTACTTGAAAGTAGTATTTTTTTCGAATCACGATGTAGGTTTAATGGTAGTATCTTATTTAAACATATTTAGTTTTGGTAATTCTACAAATTAATGTAAAAAGATCGCTTTACTCCAATTTTGCGGTAGGGCCCTTTAATTGGTTTAGCACAGTAACGCGAGTTCGAAATAACATGAAGAAACGAGGGTTTTTTTTCGTTGTATTGAGATAAAAAAAAGTCAAGAAAACGCTTCCGCCCGTTGGCGATTTTTTTGTCCTAATCTTTAGAATTACCAAAACTAAACGTTTTTGTAACCTAATAGCCATATACTACTACATTGTATCTAGGAAAATAAATATTAAATAATATTAGCCTTAACAACAAGCTCCCTGGTTCGATATCTTTAAATGAGCGAACGTAACTTAGGAGGTCTCATAGCATTTAAAGATGGTGTCGTTGATAAATTCTTGTGAGGCAGAATCGGGTTGAAATATTGACTTTTCGTGACTTTATAAGGAGTGATAGACCTGCTCCGCCATCAAAATATTACTCCTTAGACACTATCACAACGATACGAAGAGGTATGACATGATTCAAAAGCCTAAAACGCCTGCGCCCCTCTATCCAAAATTACTCGTCACTCATCAACACTACCCTCCTCCTCTTTAACACTGGACTGGCCACTCCGCTATGTTTTGAATGTCGCCTGTGCATAACGGCCCCACTGAATTCAAACGCGCCGCCGGCCGCAGGGAACGCCTGATTGAGCTCATCAGTGAGTGCAGCCACAAGTCACGTGCGCCTGTCTCCGTAAGCTATGGTAAGTTTATATTATTTTTGTATATTTATACCCAAAAATGCATCCTTTTTGCTCTAGTGTTAAAGAAGTTTTAAGATGTATGTGCCTTGTTCCTTGTGTTTTTCTGACAAAATTGTTTTGAAACCTTTAAGGACGAGACTTTTGTTTTTGACTCCCCACCGCAACAATGTGTGTGTCCGTGTGTGGATTCAGTGAATTACTATTGTTGCTAATAGTAGTAGCTAGTACAGTCATAGTAGTACATATTAATATCGATATCGCCATTTTACGCTATTGTAGTAAGAATTCAAACGCGCCGCCGGCCGCAGGGAACGCCTGATTGAGCTCATCAGTGAGTGCAGCCACAAGTCACGTGCGCCTGTCTCCGTAAGCTATGGTAAGTTTATATTATTTTTGTATATTTATACCCAAAAATGCATCCTTTTTGCTCTAGTGTTAAAGAAGTTTTAAGATGTATGTGCCTTGTTCCTTGTGTTTTTCTGACAAAATTGTTTTGAAACCTTTAAGGACGAGACTTTTGTTTTTGACTCCCCACCGCAACAATGTGTGTGTCCGTGTGTGGATTCAGTGAATTACTATTGTTGCTAATAGTAGTAGCTAGTACAGTCATAGTAGTACATATTAATATCGATATTGCCATTTTACGCTATTGTAGTAAGAATTGATAAGTAGCAGAATAATTTATATATTTTAGCACTCTTCAATAATAATAATATTAATAATAATAATAATAATAATAATAATAATTTATTATTATTATTATTATAATTATTATTACTCTCAGTATTATTATCATTATTGTTGCTATGACTTATGATATTGATTACGATACATTTTTTTGTTATTTTACTACCCTTATGTTCACGCAGATATGGTCAACTCAGCATGGTTAAGTGTGCTGTCGTCAATTGCTGATTGGCAAGATCCAGTTCAAACAAACTTGAGGGTCATTTTGGTCACCTGCGAAAGTTGGCTAGAGGAAATCATTGGCCTAGTGTCTGTCAGTTAATGGAGTGGGAGGCAGTAGTAAGAGCTCGAAGCCTATTTACAGCGTGAGAGTAGTGGTCTGCTAGATGGAGGAAGCGAGGCAGCAGTGACACTTTGACGATGCCAGAGTCACCCAAGAGATGGTGGATGCAGCTTTTCCTGCTGAGCATGACGACCTAGGTGAAAGGAAGAAACAGACAAATGTCCCCCTCTCTGGTTACCTGACACACAAGATCCTGCTTACTCACAGGTGCTGGTCTTGTCAAGACATCCTCATCAACAGTAAGGTCTCAGGCAAACTTACTCGTGTCACCGATCAAATGGACAAGGACATGGAGGTATCCCAACAGGGTAAACTCAAATCATTTACAGATATGATGTCGCGTGGTAGGCTTGTATGCCCCTCTCACAAGAGTGTCTGTCTCACCAAGAATTTATGCCACATATACAGGTGAGTCACGAAGGAGGAAAGAACACAGTACTCCCTGTGTGGGCGTAACAACCCTAAGGAGGCCTTCCAGAAGGTCGTTGTTGCACTTGGGGGAAGAAGATAACCAGCTGGCTACATTAAACTGTGCTAGTGGTCACAGCTTCTTGAAAACATTGTACCCCAAAATGGCGGTCAGTCTGTTCAATGTCTTCACATGTAACTACAGCAAATTAAGAAACAGTGAAGTGCATTCTAAATGCAAAATTGATTCAGATGCAGCTCTCAACAGGACAACTGATAAGAAACTAAAACTGAATGGCTTCAAGAAATAGATACATTTTGTGGAACTTTAACATTGTTTTTGGAAAATTTCAGTATTAATCTTGTGTTCATTTGGGCAATTTAAAATTACAGAGGAGCCACGAAGATAAATACGCGGGTACGTAAAGAGGACAGTGAATTTGTTTCTCGTGACCAGAACTTTGACAAAATGACACGGTTTAGTGTTGGAAGTCAGAATGATTTGTATTGTTCATTTTACTATTTAGTGTCCATTCATGATCTGAAAATATATGGAAACCAATAAGAAGTTAAAACATAATAATATATTATGTTTTTTTTTTCATTCAGCATCAATGTAGCAGATATTAATAAATTAGATACAGTTAACTTTTTTTCTTATTTTACCAATTACCACCAATAAATTTCGTCTATACATTGCCATGACTCAATATTTATATATGAAAGCTACAAAACCTACAGCAGAAAAGTTATTAGCCTTTTGGTTTTCGAGTAACATCAAATAATGTTGAAAATGGTCTTGGGGCCTGTATGCAATTGACCAATATTCTGAGCTCAGTCCAGGTTTTAATATGTCTGTGACACTACTAAAAATAGCTCCATTCCCCCAGTACAGGATGATATGCAACCATACCCTTGCACAACTATCATTTCTAATATTATCCACTTTTCTTCGGTTCTCCCTTTCTATCTCATACAGCCATGGCACTAATTTGTTCATGATTTATTCGGTCTTCTCCCACTTTCACAACAGGGCCTTTACTCCAACCTTTCGTCTTCTTCCACTCCTAAAAGTGCATCAACCAACATTTTCAACTCTCGCTCACTTTCAACCACTAATACCAGGTAATAACAATTAAAATTCTTATATTAGCTTTAATTCTATTGTTTCTCGAATTTAGCTTCGATAAGAGAAGTGAAAGGCAAGAAACATACGAAAAATAATAATACGTGTTTTCGTATGGCATTCTTCAATGTCACATTCCTTCCCAGAATACCAATATACAAACTAAGAAAAGGCTTGACAGAAGAGAGAGGCATTCAAGGCACGCTCGAAGGCCTGAGAGAAGAGAGAAGTCTTCGAGGTACGTTCAAAGGCTTCGGAGAGAGGAGTCATCACGGAACGCTTAAAAGCTTGGAGTCTTGTGATAAGATAGGGGTCTTCAAGGCACGCCCGAAGGCAATAAGGGAAGATGAGAAGCGGCTACAGCAAGCAGATCATCCGTGTCCGTTTATCGAAAATCGAGAAAGCTCGATCGCCAAGCAGCACAGAAGACCGTTTTAAAAACAGTCACAGCCTCATCACAAGGGTCTCGAAGACAAGGATGGGCCTAGAGAAGAAGGCTGGTAATTGGATGACGTGAGGCATTGGAGAACCTGGAGTTAAGAAGGAGGACCTAAAATGCATGGCATGAGTGGATAGCTAGCCAGTACAAAAATAAAAGGCTAGCCAGCACCAAACGCTCGAAATAGATGTTCAGTTACATTTAGGATAAGGGAATCAGTGCTATGTCTAGACTTGAAGACAGCCTGGAAGATTCCACACACCAACACAGAGAGCCCCCACCCCTCAACATCCCTAATCAAACTAACATCTGGAGGATTGTGTTCCTTCCAGTCCCCAACAGTTACAGTTTACTCGCGCTGCACAAATACCTACAGGAAAACCTGGAGCTATATATCTTATATGCATTTTTACATTCTCTAGTTTCCCCACTTTCTATACGGATATCTCCTTACATACTTTCTACGAGATACTGACTAGTTGGTATTGCGGTTTAAATTAGATATCACCTATTAACACTCATACTTATCTGATTAGTCACTACATAAAGATATTCAACACCCTTGGCTCAAACCTCTACATGTGTAATCCAAATGTAGTGGATTATAATCCCTTTTATACATCATGTAATCCCTACGAATATAAAATGACACCTTAAATATGGTCTGCTTTTTTCTTTAATCTGGCAACATTTCCCCTCGCTAACGTCCTCTTTTCCCCTCGCACATTTCTATTCTTGGCCAACGTTCCACAGCTGCAGGTCTGATTTTCACAGTGTTGCAGAAACCCTTATATCGCACGATCCTGGCAAGAGCGGACACAAACATCAGCGCACCGCAACACACACACACTCTCTCTCTTCCGAGGAATTCTGCCGATGGGTATCTATATCCACATATCTCTGACGCGGAACAGGTAGGTCCCTCTTCCCCCCAGGCAACGTAGGTTCCAACTGAACACGTTGTTTAGTGTGAAAACATAAAATACTTCCTAGCACATCTCCTCAAAGAGGAACGGCCCTTGGTGCCCTCCGGCTCAACAGGATTGTCATACTTACCTTTATGCCTATTTCATTGTCAGGTCATGGGTCCGCCTGGATAAAGGCAGGTTGCGAACTACTACTATTACCACTACTACTATCACCACTAATACTACTACCACTACTAAAACCACTGCTACTACCACTACTGCTGCTGCTGCTGCTGCTGCTACAACTACCAGTACTATTACTACTCTCACCTACTACCCAAAGTCAATTGCCACCATTGACATTTCAACTTCTTACAATCTCACTGTAATGATTTCAACTGTTACCTTGTCCCTTTATCTCCTTCCTCGCCCGGTGCTCTTTAATCAGTTCTCCCAAAGTTCTCCAAATTAAGCGCCATCAAAATCTCGAAGATCGCAAGAATTTCTCATTATCGGAAATCTCTTAACAAATGTCGAGCTTAAATTAATATCTGTTTTTGTTTATAAAATGGCGCCTCCACCTTCCGTTTCTTTATGGAACATTTTATAACCTTCTAATTTAAATTCGCCAATGAAATCTCGCGAATGACAAGGAATCCAGGTCTCTGTACTACCTATTATATCATATGTTTCTAGTGATACAAACGCATTAAGCTCTAGTAATTTATTCCCAATAGACTTGGCGTTAAACGAGACAGCTTTTTAATATTTTACCTGTTTACTTTTGTGCTTCTGTGGTTGAATCGTTTCCCGAAGTCCGTAGTGAAGAAGTATTATCTGAGTGCTTCTTTTCGAGAATATTATATAGACTCAAATTAATTAAATCTCCATATTTCTTTTACCTTTAGTACTAAGATGGATTCCGTCATGAGCGAAATATTATTTGTTGTTAATGAAGCTCATCCAAAAGTCGACGAAATCAACATTCTCCCGTTCACATATCTTTCGCAGGCGTTCATTTATGCCAATTGCCCTACTCATTGTTTCATTATTCTCCTTTAGTATTGTCAATATGCCGACCATTAATTCACAATCTGTTTTTGATTTGATTTTTGCAACCATTTTGGTATAGTCATTGAGCAATTTTTCTGTTCCAGAAAAGTTTTTACCACAGAAAACAACATTTGTTCCAACATGAGCAATTACAGGGGATTTTTTATTCTTCAGGTTTAAATTGCCGATTTCTTCGGTTACTTTCTTGATTCCTGCGACGGGGTAACATCTGAATTTTCGCTTTCTATATTCTTTTTCACCAAAATGATCAATTTGATTTCTTATTATAGAGTCCCCAATTAGGTATGTGTCATTTTCTGCTTCAGACAAAGCTATAAATCTGTTATGAGTCTCTATTTTAGGCGGTTCAGTGAGGTTAGGTTTAGATGGATGTTTATTTCTGAGGGGCAAAAAATCGTTTCCATTTTTGTCTTTCTGATTCACTTTATTATCTAATAATGCAACAGATTGTTCTAATCTGACTACTTTGCTATCAATATTTATTAATCTGTTCTCATTGTTTTTACAATCGCATTCTTTCAGTTCTAAAGAGTTAATTCTGTTTTCGAGGGTAGCGATCATGTTCATAAGTTCATTTTTTTCTTTATTATGTCGTTCAGCAAGTTTACAGAATAAACAAACACTCGACGCTGTAATTCTATGGTAGCTTTGTTCTGAAAAATCTGTGCGCCACTTTACTGACTTATACTTAGAGAAGAAGACTTTTAACCTCTCGGCACCTGGTATTTTTTAGTTCGAGATTTGACTTGGTCAAACAATATGGCGCGATAAATTTAGCCTATTAGGTGTAAAACTACTTGTTTAGTATCAGGCACGGAAAAATAATTTAGATATATCTAGGAATTATGTGATTTGTAAATAAGTGTATATTTTTGAAGAACTAATTTAGAACAATAAGTAAAAATACAGAAGAAAACACTGACGGTTTACGGCTGCCTTCACTTTTTTCGTCGTTGAATCCAAGATGGCGCCGGGCAGCCAACCTAAAGGACATAAACTACTCACTGATTGGTCGATTTCGCGGGCCGATTTCGCGGGTGTGACAAGCGGCGGGAAAATAGTAGTCGCTGATTGTTGATGGAAATTATGACGTCACTGGTGATTTGTGGTTTTCGAGTCTTTATAAATAATTAAACAAAATCACTTTATAAACGACTTATATTCACAATGAAGGTTTCAATAAAAGAAATAAAAAGATAAAAAAAACACTTTTCAATATGAATATCGATAAATAGCAAGCACTTTATGAATCAAATAGAGGAAACGGTATTGTCACATATCCTACTGGGACAACGTCTGAAAGACGACTGAGAGAGAGAGAGAGAGAGAGAGAGAGAGAGAGAGAGAGAGTGTGTGTGTGTAAAAAAGGAGTAACAAAAAAGAGGTAACCTAGTAAACCTTACGATCCATTCAAAGAGGGTACCTTTAAGTGAACACTTGAGCAGGCGCAGTCCTCCTAAGGCTCAGATTGACGCTCTAGAAGAGCACTCACGCCACGCTTCAAGTCTCCAAACGGCTATTTTTCAAGACTATGTCTCGTCACGACTTGACTGTTCAACAGAGTTGCTCTTGACAACCTCCACTGGAAGTGCGTTTTAATGTTAGCAGATGCTATATGTGAAAGATTTCCCACACAGATCGCGGTGGTAACGCTTCAGTTCAAGTTTGTAGCCGTGATTTCTTGTTCTGCTCTGGCTAAGCTGGAAAATATCCTTGTAGTCTACAATGTCAAAGCCTCGAAGTATTTTGAACACTTCGATAACCTGACCACGCAGTCTCCGGGTCCAGCGAGAGCAAGTCTAATTCCCGTAATCTATCTTCATAATTCTTGTGTCTGGTAGATGGAATCAGTTTGGTTGCTCTGGCTTGCACACTTTCTAATCTTGCGATATCTTTCGAAGCGAAGGACTCCAAAATTGTACTGCATACTCCAGGTGCGGTCGGACAAGGGATTTATACAAACATAGTACTATCTCCTTGTTCCGATATCCAAATTGTCGCTTTATATAACATAGCATCCTTTGAGCTTTCTTCTCCGCCTCAATACATTGCCTCGAGAACTTGAAATCACGAGTTATAGTTACACCCAAGTCTTTCTCAGTATCGGTGGATTCAAGAGCAGTGCCCTTAAGGATATACTGAGATTGGGGGTTTCGGTGGCCGAGAAAGTGAGAGAGGAAGAAAAGAGAGAAAAAAAAGAGAGAGAGTGTGTGTGTGTGTTACAATGAGTTAAAATGAAAGTAAGCACCTTAAAAGACCTTTCGATACATGCCGAGAAGATGCTTGTTTAATTTCCCTATTCTATTATATATACAGAAAAAAATCTAGGAGTTGGAGACAAAAGGACAGTAAAGTTGGAGTCCCCCCCCCCCTTCCTCTCCCACCCGCCACGCGGGTACGGAAAACCGAAAAGATACCTGGTTCAGATGAAATATAGAGGTCAACCAGGAATTTTGATAGTAAAAATTTTGAAATATACCTAGTTAAACATTAATAGTATCATTTATCATTACATACATCAACAATAATTAATCCTGCATGTTCTCAATACATAAATATTTTACGTTATTACTGCTTGGGATCTCGTCATTTATTTTTTTTTTTACACCTACGTTGATTCTTTCCAGCTTTCATTAAAAAAATGTGCATTTTGATCTTGAGATTCTTGTCATTATATTTGTTACAATTTATATACATATTTATTCGAATCCATTATATTTACAATTTATTAGCTAAGTGTATGTATGATTGTGTCTAGTTTTTTCTTAAAGGTGTGAATAGTTTTGCTAGATATTACATCTCGTGGTAGCTTTTTCAAAATATTAACAATTTTATATGAAAAGAAATTACTAGTTAGGTTTTTTTCTAAACCGTAATGGTATTAGTTGCATCCCGTTGTTTCTTGTTTCATTCTCATTTAACTTAAACCATATTCCAATATCTGCATTTTCAATCTTATTTAATATCTTGAATGTTTCTATGAGTTGGTCTCGTATTCTCCGAGTTTCAAATCTAAAGAGATTTAGTCTTTTTAATCTTGTTTCATAATTATGTTTCCTTAACGATGGTATTAGTTTTGTCGCTCTTGAATTTTCTCTAGTCTTTCAACATCCTTCCTTAAATGCGGGGACCAGAATTGTGCACGATATTCTAAATGAGAGCGAACTAATGCATTATATAAATTCACTAATATAGTTTCATTTCTGCATTTGAATTGTCTTTTTATGTATCCTAGGATCATGGAAGCTTTTTTTTCTGCTTCTATGCATTGAAGACTGAAGTTAAGATCATTCGATATATATACTCCTAGGTCCTTTTCCGCTTTTGTTTCTGATAATTCATTCCGAAATGAAAAATGTATATATATAGTTTATGGATTTCTGCTTCCAATATGCATTACCTTACACTTATCAAAGTTTATTGGCAGTTGCCATTCTTTTGGCCATTTTTCTATACGATTAATATCGTTCTGAAGCTCATTTTCCGAGAGAGAGAGAGAGAGAGAGAGAGAACTACAGAACTACAGAAACAAGTACCAGCAAAGATCCTAAGATCCGCTCAAGGCCAGTCCGCTTACGGAAGATGTTAACTAACACTTTCTAACGTTAGTGTATCATGCTTCTTTTTTTTTACATGCTATTTTTTTTTTTACTATTTCAACTCTACGGTACACACTTATCTACATGTGCACCCTTTGTATATATATTTTTTACATGATTTTTTTTAAGATTTCTACTCTACTGTACACACTTATCTACATGTATATCATTTTACCTCTCTTTAAATGCCTATTCTAATTACACTGGCCAACAAATTTAAACTTTTTTTAATTATCAGAGACCTGAGCAAACTTTTCTCATGGCATCTTTCTCTTTGATTTCAAATTTTTCTTTAATTTTTCTTTACCACATTAGGTTTTCAACATATTCGAAAATACAATATGACCGTTATCGCTGATAGAATGTAGCGTTTTACTCTAAATTTTTGGCCGAAACTGGTGATATATGGTTGCATAGCGCCATTGCTAGGAAAAAATTGCCTTCTGTATATCTCCATGTGCATTGAGAAGTTGAACTGATACAAAATGATGCATTTAACATATAGAAACTCTAAAATTTATCATTCTCTTTAGGAGTAAACATATGATAAAGATAAATAGCCATGTTTTGTTTATTCCACAAGCATTATAAAGTTAATGGTACTTATAGTGCATGTATAAGAATGGTAAACAATGATTGAAGGGCTAATAAGTCAAAACTCGAATTCATAAACGTTGTGCATAGGATTTGCGTTTGAATTTTTTCTCAGGATTATCTTGATACAACATTCAACAACGATCTTCCATCATGCTCTCATTCCAAAATCCTTGATAGCGAGTTTCTATGGTCTTGATATCCTGGTGGAAACGTTCACCTTGCTCGTCACTTACGGCTCCAAGAGTTTCTGGGAAAAATCTAGGTGCGAATGCAGGAAATGGCATCCCATTTCTTTATAAGATTGAAGAAGGTTTTCCACGCCATCTCTGTATGCAGGTGACTTATTGATGCCCAGAAAGTTTGCACATAACACTTGAAGGCTAACCATGGATTTATTTCAAGAGAAGTGAGGGTCTTATCGAAGTCAGGGTCTGCTAAAACTTCCCTGATTTGTGGTCCCACAAATATGCCTTCCTTTAGTTTTGCCGCGCTCAGTTGTGGAAATATTTTGCACAGATATTGGAACCCCTGAGAATTGTCCTTAGCCATTGCTTTCACTAAGTTTTTCATGAGACCTAGTTTCAAATGAAGAGGTGGCAGATATATTTTCTGAGGCTCTACCAATGGGACAGAATGAACACGGCTTATTCCATGCTCATATGTAGATCGAAGTGGCCAGTCACGCTTGTAATAATGTTTTGCAGTGGCACGGCTATCCCACAGGCAGATGAAGCAACAGTACCTTGTGAATCCTCCTTGCATACCCATTAGCATGCCTATGACTTTTAGATTACCACAGATGTACCACTGATGGGCTTTGTAGTGTATGGCTTTAAGAAGAATATCCATATTGTCATATGTCTCCTTAAGGTGGACAGAATGGCCAATAGGAAGGGAAGGCTTTAAGTTGCCATTGTGCAAGAGGATAGCTTTCAGACTTGTCTTAGAAGCATCAATAAAAAGACGCCTCATATTTTTGTGACATGGCTTCGAATAATCCATTTATATCATGGCAGTAGTAGAGAGGTCCATTAACTGTGAAGAATGAAGTTAAATCACGATTACGCTCTCTAAAGTAACTCACATTTTTCTCGAGTAAGAATTTTTCCTGTAGTCGAGATGCTAGAAGCTCTGCTTTCTCCTTTGACATACACCTTCAGTACTGCTATCATCACTGATATCATCAGGTGCGAGGCCATCAACAGGAGGAACTGGAATTGGCAAAGATACATCATGTGGAACTGGTCTGCACGCCGAATCCATGGTTGGATAAACAATCTAGCGCTTGTTCTTTGCAGAAACCCCTTTTGTGGTTACACTGCAGAAATAGCAATATTTGAGATGATCTCTGTGCTCTCTCCATATCATAGGAACATCGAAGGGCATTTAAGCTTCCTTTTTGTTAATCCAGTCACGTAATCCATTAGAGCAGGAAGTATAAATTTGGTGTGGTGCCCATGTTTTGTCTTGGTCACTCAGAGGGCAACCGAAGTAGAGTTTGTACATTTTCTTTGTGCCATTTGTGATAGTACCCTGCTGAGATTTTGATTTAAAATGCCCACATACATAGCAGAATTTATCTGGATGATTTTTGCACTCCCGAGGCATTGCTACTGAATTGTGGAAATATTTAGAAGCCTCTTATGATCAACGCAGAAGGAGCAGCTTAGAAGATGAACATCACATGAGGAACCTGAAAGTATAAAAGAGAATTATAAATAATTGCGCAAAATATGCATGCCGGCTACAAATGTAAATGAATTATTCTCTATATCCCTTTGGCCAGCAGGAACTCACGAAGCATCTAGTTTGCTCATCTTAGCAGTACAATAATGATGCATGCAATAGAGCAATATCATTAATATACTACATTTTATAATCGCAGGCGGCCATTTTGAATTTTGGGCATATCTTAAAAGTGGTACGTGCTAGAGCAAAACTGAAGGCAGATTCGGATTTAGAATGGAAAATGCATTTAGAAAAGTATAGTAAAGTCTCTGATGAAAAATGTGTGTTGACCAGTGTTATTTCAATTCTACGGTACACACTTATCTACGTGTACCCTTGAGATGCAGGTTCAGGTATCCATCAAATACACGAACACGCTTCTTCAAACCAGGGACAATACTCTCTTCTCCCGCAGGCTTTCCCTCCTAGTGATGAAGAAAATATACGCATAGTACAGACAGAAAAAGAAGAAGTGAATTCCCATTCACTCCATGCAGGGAGGCGTCGCTGGCATCTTTTTATTGCTCATCTCATTTTATTCCCAACTCCTTATTTCGTATGACGTTTTCTTTTATGCTCCTACTACCTTATATTTACACTATTGAAATACTCATCAAGTTGGTTTATGAACATATTAACTGACGTGCTTTCTACTACACGGTTGAGCAGGCTATTCCACACTTGAGTGATTTTAAACGTGAAGTAATGTTGAGCTATAGTAGAGTTAAATCGCTTGTTCACTAATTTTGAAACCGTTTTGGCGTGTGTTGGCCCTTTCGTCCATCTCGAACAATAGTCTGTAATCAATATTCGTAAATCCTTTTAAGATTTTGAATACCTCAAGAGAGAGAGTTACATAGAGTTACATAGATACACAGATCACACGGGCCTTACGGCCCAGACTAAGGTGATCTGGCCTAAAATCTACTGCCACTTACACATAGAATAGTAGAAGTAAAGGATAGAAAAGTTTTAGGCTCTCCCCACCCTCCACTCCCTCCGGCAAAAGCCGTACATGAAATAACTTGGGAAAAGTACCTTGCAGGTGTAAGAAGACAGTAACTGAAGGAAATTTGCATTGAATAGTAATTAAATAAAATGAATATGAAAACCACTTACATACACCTGAAAGAGTTATAGTTTTTGTAATATTATTTTATTTTGTAGCTTATGCTAAACAATTCCAATATTTGTTAAGTGTTTGTCTAATCTCATTTTAAATGAATCTATAGTTCTGCTGTCCACTACCTCGTTTGGCAAATTATTCCAATCATTAATAATCGAGTAAGTGAAGAAGTTTTTTATTACATCCATAGTGGCTCTTTTACCCTGAAGCTTTGAATCATGTCCACGGGTGGGACACTTACTTCCCTGTGAGTGTGAACAAGTTATTGGCATTAACGTTGTTAAATCCTTTAAGTATTTTGAAGCACTCGATAAGCTGCCCCCTTAGTCTTCGTTTTCTGACGAAAAAAAAGATTGAGTTTTTTTAACCTCTCGTGGTAAGGTTTGTTACGTACTGACGGGATAAGTTTTGTCGCTCTGTGTTGTACAGCTTCTAATTTATCTATGTCTTTTATTAAGTAAGGGGCCCAGAACTGTACAGCGTATTCGAGATGGGGCCTGACAATACTTTTATATAGTGGCATAATTATCTCCTCGCTTTTATAAGTAAAGTTTCTTTTTATAAATCCTAGTGCTGTGTTAGCTTTGTTTGTAGCAGCTGCGCATTGGTTTAATGTTTTTAAGTTTCCTGTAATTATTACTCCTAAATCTTTAACCTGCGGGGTTGTGTTTATTAAGTCGCCTTGCATTGTATAGTTGTATTTTTTGTTTTTTGTTCCGCACTGAAGGATTTGGCATTTGTCGATATTAAATGGCATTTGCCATTTCTCAGACCATTCGGTAATTTTATTTATATCAGCTTGCAGGCTAGCCCTGTCCTCTTTGCATAATACTGAGAGAGAGAGAGAGAGAGAGAGAGAGAGAGAGAGAGAGAGAGAGAGAGAGAGAGAGAGAGAGAGAGAGAGAGAGAGAGATGGGAGGGAGAGGGTGATTGAGTGGTTTGGAGGGCACAAACTCATCCAAATGTCAACTGTCATAATATAGTTTCTCATGCCACTCTTGACATCTACAGGTGCCCCTGGCCTGGAAGGGCATTTCACTCTACCAGAGGCCAGATGTGAAGGTAAGGAAATTCAAATGTGCGGAAGACAGAACCAAATCTATTTCTGCAGGCATTGGGCCGAACTGCGGGCATTTGGGCTGGGCAGCACGCAATCTTACAGATGTTAGCTGCAGCAAGGTTACCCATGCTATCCCTGGCATCCCTTTATGGGTAAGTAAAAGGATAGATAAAGACAAGAAAAATAGGGGGGTGCAGTAAAAAGAGAAAGGGGGAAGGAATGCAGGTGTGTTGGGAGGGGAGAACTATCCCCCACACCCTTCTGACCCCACCCAGAGATGACTGGACGAAAGCCGATCGGCGACTAGCTTCCGGAATAACACCCCCCCCCCTCGAACAAGTAAATAGGTGAGAAGAGGCTTGTAAATAAAGTTGTGAAAAGAGGGTGAAATGAATTAGTCTAGAAGGCATAAAGCCAAGGTAGTCTCAATCTACTTTGCGACTGCTGGTGGCACTAGGGTAGGGATGGCGTGTCGTTCTTCAAGCGCCGTTTAGTAGCATTCTACCCCTCCCCCCTTGCTGCTGTAGGTAGGTGTAGGATAAATGTGTAAATAAAGTGGCGAAGATAGACGAAGTAAAAATGCGTGGGAGATACATAGCTGCACATTGGCGTTAGGGCCCGGGGGAGCGCGCAATTATCCAAGGTCAGTTGCGCCATGCTTGCTCGTCATACATTTGTCACCCCCTTGCGTAGAAATACGGATGTGCAGAAAGAGAGATGGGTTGGGTGAAGAAGAAAGGGAGAGTGTAAGAGCACGATTGAATAATGGAGCGGGGCGTATTTGATATGGAGATGTATGAGTGCGGGCACTCTCAGAGCACATGATTGTGCTGTGTACGGTTAAATTGGTCGCTGTGTAGAATAAAAGATGTGAGGACGGTGAAAGGAAAGGGAGAATCAAAAGTGAAAGGTTGTTAAATCAGAGAGAGAGAAAGAAAGAGAGAGAAGTAAGAGAGAAAAATAGATGTAAAGAATGAGGTAGAGCGAATGGGGGAACAAATGTAACATGTTTAAAGGCCATACGGCCAATCAGGGATTCTGCTTTAGCGCCAGGTTACAAATGAAACCTAGCTTCAGTTTTTGCCGAACCACAACTGAAGAATGTTCGTTGGATGCGTTGATTTCTTGTGTCAATAAATGAAATGTTTCAGATAAATGCGACTCGAAATCATTTTAGGGATAAAACTTTGGCTTTGTATCGCCTGAAGCTCCACCGGTGGCTCATGCTACATTTGCTTACATGTGGCTTTGCATATGTATAGCGTAAGAAAGGTACCATTCTGCCAGCAGTTTCAAATGAGCTTGCATTCTAATTTAAGTCATTTACTAAGAAAATTTGACAAATATTGTGCTATATAGTAGACTCAGTTGTGTAACGTATGTAAAGAAAGCAATACCGCGGCTGAATTCAATATTTCAGAAATTTGGAAAAGGCAAGCTGTGTTGCTTGAGATTCGTGCCGTGAATTCCATTTTGAAGATTTTCGAGAGTTTGTGTGTTAATCAGAGGACGGTGCAGAGTATCGGGAAAGAGTTGGAAGAGTCAGTCAGGCTGTAATGACGAGGTTACTGCGTCTCTGAAACCCCATTCTAAGAGTTCTGGTAAGAAAAGAACCTCCGAATTTGTCGCGGAGATCCAGACCATCATTGATAACGATACCAACAAGACAATGAGGTCCATACACAGGGACAAGGGAGTGTCAGAGCCTCTCATCAGGCATTACTAAGTAAATTTTACGATGTTTGCATGGCGACATCCTCTACTACCCAAAAGGACCAGCTTCTGTCGCATAAGATGAAGGACAAACGGAAGAAAAGTGCTGCGAAGCTTGTGAACAATTGAAGCATCTCCTCAAGCATAGCATGCTTTAGTGCTTCTTAGACGAGAAGAATTTCTGCCAGGACCAGATAATGTACTCGCAAAGCAACCGCTAACTTGCTGTGTCCCCCAAAGATGTACCGAGAGTCATAAAGACCAAGTTCCCGGTCCACATCATGGTGTATAGGTGGTAAGTAGCGAGAGCCATGTTGTGGCCCCATTTATCTTTCCAGAGGGATCTAGACTCAAAACAGAGGCTACATCGAGTGTCTGGAGGAGTTAGTTTGCCATGGACCCAAAAGGTAACTGATGGACGGCCATGCATGTATCACACAAAGATGACTCACTCTTGGCTGTTAGACAATTTCTTTGACAACATCACTCCGAACAGTTGGCGTCCCCAATCCACCGACTGGAACCCCTGGACATTATGTATGGGGCGTGGTTTTGAGAGATACAAACAAGTCCCTATACACCAACAAGGTGGATCTTAGGTCCAGCGTCAAAACAGTTTTCAGCCAGGTAAACAGAGAGATCATCGAGAAGACCAGCAGTACGTTCTGACGCCGCCTAGAGGTCGTGGTTTATGTAATCGGTGATATTGAATAAAATGAATATTATGATGCTTCAACTTTTTAACATGGAGCTTTTTTAAATATACTCGTATATGTATAAATGAACTGTTTTATTTTATTTTATATTGAAATTAGGCTAAAAATTACTCGTTGCGCCCTGACATACATATACAGGACTTGGACAGAATAATGGAATAGTGATATTTCGAACTCTCTATTTTTGCCAAAGTTTGGACATATATATGAATCCCAATGGTACATAAATCTGAAATATAGCACTGCAAACATCTTGTACCTGATATAATAACCAAGACTTTTCTTCTTTTTTTTACAGATCTGTGTATCCATATATGAATGTATGACCTTTCTGACTTCCAAAGTTGGAAAATTGTTGGAGCGCCAAAGACTGTTTTGAGAGGAACTGGGGAAAGAAGTTTATTGCCTGGAATATATCATCACACTACGTGATTTAAATGCAATAGAAAAATGTTTAAAAAAATTATAAACGATGCTGAGGTTGTTATGAAATAAATAGCCCAAAGAAAAGGTTGTAAAATTCAATTCTAGAAAAGACGCAAGACGAATCGAGATATAGAGTGACCTCCAAATTAGAGAACAAAATACAAAAATCTACATTTCATTGAAAATATTCGATAATTTTCAAGAAAATGTACAAAATATTCTTTGGAATTTGCCTCTGATCGTATCAAGTTTCATTTCATAGATCAGTGGATAAAAACAATAAGAAAAGTAATGTGTATTTGAAAAAAGATGTGTTCAAAACTAGAGAATAATAAGTATAAATGGAGCCATAACTATAAAAAAACATCATTATCTCATAGGCAATTAATTGAACAAAGTACCAATAAGTATGCCGGCAAAGTTTGCTATGAATGACTTGAGCACACGTTCGGTCAAAGGACTTCACTGATTTGTCGTATGGATCAGGTATGATTTTCTCCCATTCCTCTTTGCCATAGATCTTCAGCATTCGTCGGTTTTCGAGCCATAGCCTATTCGCATAGTATATCGCATAGGTTTTCTATTGGATTTTAATGAAGGCTCTACGCAAGTTAGTTCATCACGGCGATATTTCCAGCATCCAAAAACTGTTTCACCGTCTTTGACTTGTGACAGGGAACATTGTCCTTCAAGAAAACAGGCTCACACACCCACGATGTTCAGAGATAACGGAATACAGGTTCCTGAAGCAGATTCTTGCATACCACAGCGTTTAATTTGTTGCGTAAATGGTCGAATAAACAGACTATAGTGCAGTGGTTCTTAACTTGGGTGGTGCACTCCCCTAGATGGGCGTCAGTAATCTCCAAAAGGGGACGGTCCCTATAGTAAAACAGGAATTTATCTGATTGTATTTATTATTCTCTTAACGAGAACATGAGCTCATATTGAGAAGTTTATGAAATACGGACTTGGAAAAAAAAGCATTGCTTTTCCCCTCAACGGTTGATTTTCAGGAGGCAAGTGAAAAGGAAAGCTCTTCAGAAAACGCCGACGAAATCATACAAAGTCGGCCCTTTCAAAAGTGAACTAGTCAGGCCACTCCCCTTCCCCTATTCACCCTTACCACTCCCTATTTCATTCACTCTCGTCTTCCATTGTTCCGTCGTGAATTCGCCCCGAAAAATGAAGACTCCACATATAACTCATGTTACAACTATGCTTTTCTATTCAAAGGACATAATTGGAGGCTTCGGAGAAGGGTGGTTTGTGGTTTAGGCCACTGTGAATCCGAAGTCAACAGGCATTCGGGATTGAGACTGAGTTACAAGCTGCGGGAAGAGTTCATTCACCCTACCCTGTGGGTCGGAGCAAGATAACAGCGAGGGACATGTAACCATCGCTATGTAGGTTGGGCGTAACTTTGAATAACCAAAACCCATGGGGGGAGGGAGGACACCTAAGGACTGGAGGTCGTTGACTCGGCATACATCCACCATCAAGTCTACCATGTTTTTACATCCTTTGAGGAGCCCATCCAGGTCCATATTCACATATTCATGCAACCATTATTCATCTGCAGTCATAGTTCATAGGAACATTCAGCAACGGGGTGGAGGCTTTTCCAAAACAAAGTTGTAACATCACATTTCCTCCCCACCCTCCCCAAAAAACATACACAGTAAACGCCATGAGTAGGGAAACCACTCTAAGTTTGCCACCTACCGATGGGGACGGGGACAATGGACACTAGTACGATCAGAAACATTAAACTATCAAACACTATGGACACACCGATCGCCGACATTCTCAAGGCACAAATTGGACAAACTAATGAATATTCATATCCATAACAGACGCAAATAAATTCTATACACTCGCTAAACGTTTACTATCTGAAAAGCACCACTTTGCTAAGCAGTCATAGACAATAACAAACATAGACCAAATACGCATACGTAGAACCAACCATCTTTGTTTGAAATTCTCCACCAAAAACCAACTCACTCACCTCAGGTATGAGTACGGTGAAGAGGCCATCTAAGACCTCTGTTTTAACTGCGTGAAACAATGAGCGGTTATCAAACTCTCCAAGGGAAATCCCCAAAACACGCTGCTGCTGGACCATTGCATCAGGGTCCTCTGTACACTAACAGACGCTCAACACATCGAATAACAACACAATATCAAACCACACCAGTGTCTTCGTTGCTAAAAACAGGACCCTAAACAACTACATACCAAGCACACCATGACTTCACAAAATGAAGGACAAAATGTCCTTTTTGCACTGAATGCACAAGCACTACTCTCCTTTGCATAAACTGCACCGACCACCATGCCACGGCAGGCATGAGGTGTCCATACTTTGTGAAAGAACGCTTGGTCGCTGTTGCGGAGCTAAGGAGACCCCAATACACCACACCTTCACGCGCCTCCCACTTCACTCATTCTCACTGGCACCCTCTCCCCATTTCACAAGAACTCTCGCCGTTGCTGCCGGCGTCACAGGGGTCATTCAAGCCCTAATACCGACAAAAATCTACACAACTTCCCCAAACTAGACACCAACCAAACCAAACACCCAACTGGCCACCGTGCTCTCCCCTATGACATAAGGCATGTCGGGAGGGCGACCACCGCCTATACACCACTGTCCCAAACCTGCCCAAATGCAGCAAATGGACTAGCGGGATTCGTTTTTCTGAATACAAGAACATAAGGCCAACCACTTCTCCCCACATCTCTCCATTCTTTTCCAGATCCTCCTCTATCACTACTCCGTTTACCTCCTACTCTGCCATTTCTACTCCCCTGCCCCAGCCTCGGCTCCAGCACCAAACCCCCTCTCTGCCCCTACCCCTCCTTCCACTGTACCCACCCCTCTTCCCACTGTCCCCAGCTCTTCTTCCACTGTTTCCATCTCTTTTTTTCATTATATCCACCCCTCCGCTACCCTGAGCCCCTCCTTCCACTGTCTCTACCCACCCTATCACTCTTTATACTGACCCCTACCTCCGCTCAGTTCCAATCCCTATGGCCACCTCCTCCAACGCGCCAACATTCCAGTCACAGCAACTACAAAAAACTCGTCTACCACCAAACCCTCTCCACCACTCACAATACGCGTAAAGGACACCACGGCGGCCCCAACTCTCTTGGTGCAATGCCAAGAGATTAAGGAGCACAAAGCGGCCTAGACGAACACAGCGGCATGTGCACTACGCTCTCGGTCATAGATCGGCTCAATATTGTTCAATTAAACGTACACAGTTAGCATTGCGTTTACCATACCATCTCCAACTGGGTACTAACCACACAAAGACCTGCCATCTTACTTTTGAACTCCACTATTCTACACGCTCCAAAGACTTAGACTAAGAACTTTAGGTATCTCACATGTCTCACCTCCACACGCGCCGCAATTGTGATCAGCGATCCTAGTTAAACGCTGCATACACCACACACAATCACTTTTCTAGACTGTAAAGTACACACCAAAACTGGCCCAATTCTAGTAATCTGCCACTACAGTCCACCACGACTAAAGCTACATATAGACGTCCCACTCCTGGTTCTATCCAAATCCCAACACCGACAGCTATCTAAATAGGTCACAACAAGGCGTTAAGTAGTATCACCGTTACAGAAAGAGACGTACTGAGATACATTGAAAAGCTTAAGGTAAATAAGTCACCCGGCCCGGATATGGTCTTCACTAGAATATTAAAAGAAGCCAAAAGTGAACTAGCCAAACCACTGTCGTTATTGTTTAATTATTCGTTAGAGACCGGGACTATACCCGATGAGTGGAAGCTCGCTAACGTAACACCAATAGTTAAAAAAGGCAGTAGATCTCTACCTAATAATGATCGCCCAATTAGTTTAACCTCGGTCGTTTGCAAAATGTTAGAGACACTTATACGTGACGAACTCGTTAACCACTTGGAAGAAAAGACGCTACTTAGAGACACCCAACACGGCTTTCGAAATAAACGCTCTTATCTAACGAATCGATTAGACTTCTTCAATGGCATTTTTAATGAATACGACGAAAGTAAAGCAGTTGACATAATTTAATTAGACTTTCAAAAGGTCATCAATAAAGTTCCGCACAAACGTTTACTAACTAAATTAAAAGCGCACGGAATTGAAGGCGTGAGAGCAAGATGGATAGAAAACTGGCTAAGTAATCGTAGGCAATGCGTAGTTATAAATGGAAAATCATCTAGCTGGACAGACGTCACTAGCGGGGTACCTCAGTGGTTTGTTCTAGGACCAGTTCTTTTTTTTAGTATACATTAACGACTAAGACGAAGGAATTTCAGGCATAATACCAAAGTTTGCTGACGACAGCAAAATCGCGAATTCAGTACTCACTAACACACAGATTAATGAAATGTAGAACAACCTCAATAAATTATCGAACCGGACGCAAACGTGGCAAATGCCTTTTAACACCGACAAATGCAAAGCGCTCCATATCGGATACCGAAATGTCAAAGCAAATTACTCACTAAATGGTACTCAACTCTTAAGCGTAGACAGAGAGACAGACCTAGGAGTAACAATATCGAGCGATCTAAAGCCCACTCAACAATGCTCAGACGTCATTAAAAAGGCGAATAAAATAATTGAATTCATTGGTAGAGCGTTCGAGTATAAGTCCATAAATACAATCCTTACTCTCTATAATTCCTTGGTCGGTCCCATTATGGAACACTACGTCCAAGCCTGCTGCCCGTACTATCACAAATATATAGTGAAATTAGAACGAGTCTAACGAAGACTCACTAAAATGATACCAAGTCTAAGGAGCAAAACCTACGAAGAGCGACTTAGAGAACTGAATCTCTTTCCGTTGAATCACCGTAGATTAAGAGGAGACTTAATTCAGGTCTTTAAAATTATCAAAGGCATAGACAATATGGACCGCCATAAATATTTCACTATCGACCAGTCAAATTGCACTAAAGGAAACGGTTGTAAAATCATAGGTAATCATTTTAACTCGCACGAATCTAAGAACTTCTTTTTTAACCGAATCGTGAACTTATGGAATGGGCTTCCTCGTAAAGTGATAGACTGCAACACCGTAGATACTTTTGAACGCCGTATAGATAAATACTTTGAATCAAATCCCCGACTAACAGCGTTTTTATAACGATTAACTAACTCCCGAGCATTCAGGTGTCAGGTTAACCCAATTTCCCCTAAATAAATTTCACTTCAGGATCTCTCCCATTTTTCTCTGACAAGAAACTATTGATAAAAGTTAAAAGAAAAGAAAAGATATGTACATGAATAAATACATTTAAAAATATCCTACAGAAAATTGCATCTCCAAACAGTATAGCAGTGTCCAATAAGTCAAAAAGTTTTAAAATAAGAACGGAAGTAGTAGATGGATCTAATAGATAATAAACGTCAAAAATATAAAAAAAATTGCCAAAAAAAGAAGTAAAAAAAAGGAGCATGTTCTAATATAAGATTATTAAGATAAGTCATATTTTCTTTAATTTTTTGTATATATTAATGTGTTCCTACTCTCCTGTTAAAATTTCCTGGTTGCATCTATTTTCTAACACTACCAGGTATATATTTTCACTATTCCAAGCCTGGAAACGGGTCGGAGAGGTGGGTGGGGAGAGAGTTCATCTTTGCTATCCTATGCCTTACACGAAGTATTGTATATAGTTAGAATTTAGGATAAAATTAAAGGTACTTCCATTGTAATGGACCGAACGGTCTCTTAAGGTAGTTACTATCTTCCTCATTATCTTTTATCTCAGGCAACCTAGTTTGGACCGCAAGGTCTGTTGTGGCCTGTCTATCTATGTGACTCTTCTTTGTAGGGGGCCTAAATACACACCATCGCTCACTACTTTCGAACATCACAAATAATGCAGGTAAGTGACTGGTGCTTTGCAGTAATTTTGCTTCGAGCACATCGGTACGACCTTTTCCCGGGTATAGTCTCCCTCAGTCACTACGCCACACGCTTCAATACCCACATAGTCCTAGAGCCCCACGTACTATCAGACCACATCCCTCTATGCCTCCCACTATTCCCTTCACCTATCATCATACCCACGCCATCCAATACAACTACACAAACACAAACTGGGAGTTCAAAAGACATCGCCACGAACACACCACACAACCTCAATCTCCAGGACACTAACCCTACACATTTAGACACCAGTGGAGAACACGCATGAACATCATAAACACGACACGTAATATTTACACACCACGCAAGACATACAAATGCATTAAACACTTCACATTCTCCATAAGCACACAGGTAACCATGTACAATAGCCACTACGGTAGAGACCCACGGCATCATAACATCCCACTCTTACGTGCCCGCATCCTACAATGTGTGCAGCTGGACCGGAACCGCCACTGGCGCAAGGTGACCAGCATAACGGATGATGCTCTCTTCACTGACCCTTACTTCTTCTGGTGGTACTTGAAGATGATGTTGGGCAGGGACCCACCAAAACTCATAAGCCTCACACTCACTGACGCTAACAACATCCTCGACAGATTCAAAATCCCACTGGAACAATGTTCATACACACAACATACTTAAGCGGTTTTTACTATCGCTCATGAAATCATACGAAAAAGCACAAACACGACAAAAAACACTCCATCAGCAAGGAGATGTAAAAGACATTCGACAAGGTGTGGCACGAGGGACTTTGTTGAAAACTAGCCAACAACACGGACTTCCCCCCCCCCCTGCACCACACGGCTTCTCAACCACTACCCTACCGACATGCGGGGTCACATAAAATACAACACAACATCACATCCGTTTAAACCATGTGCCGGCGTACCCCAGGGTAGTGTGTTGCCGCCTAACTATACACGATATACACAAACGAGGCCACGCGGCTACCAGAAGACTGCAGAAACAAACACAAAAATTGTCTTACGATGACGACGAGATCACTTTCGTCTCCGGCCAGGGCCTAGGCAGAATCGCGCACCGTGCACAGATGATAAACGATAAGAATATGAGGATGATAAGTGGCTCATAGCCACGAATCCTCTGAAGACAGACGACACTCTACATCGCGTGAGATCACTACATGTACAGCATACAGATATGCACCCATAAATCAGACTTAAACTACTCAGCCCATACAAGACTTACATAAAAACCTCCCAAAATACTCGGAGCCACATTCGATAAATATTTGCCTTCCACCTACACCAAAACATCACCGACAAGAGCCAAACACACATACACACAAAATAATGTGCAGGTTTCACCCTGCCACCCGAAAGCTACAGCTATACCCATACAAATTACTAGCACTACCGCTCCTAACATATGCACCAATTACACGCACAGCCGCAAGTCACGCATGGAAGAGGAAGGCACCGCATATTCAGAACTCTCCGCTGAAACGCGCATGTCGTTCTCCTTGATACACACTCATGTCCACACTATACAAAAACAAAAATCTCACACATACACTCGCTTAACGCGAAAGTTGGGGAAACTTGCAA
Source organism: Ceratothoa steindachneri (assembly GCA_963969495.1). Lineage (NCBI taxonomy): Eukaryota > Metazoa > Arthropoda > Malacostraca > Isopoda > Cymothoidae > Ceratothoa > Ceratothoa steindachneri. The sequence goes on from OZ018319.1 coordinate 76,009,772, forward strand.
GAGACCTCATACACCCAAATACACGCAAGACAACAAATTGCATTGGCGTTGAGATATCCAGCAGCTCTCGATTACCCACAACCAACACTTATTTATACATAAGTTAGCAGCAATATGAGTATCGCGTTTCCTTAACTTGCGCTTCACCCCACACCCCTCTCTACCGCCCCAGTCTAATACAATTCCACTACCTAAACATGTGAAAACAGGACGCATCGGTGTCTAGTCACCGATCTTTAACTATTCCTGTTTTCTCTCCTAAATTTTCCGCACCATTTTCTTCTCTTATTAGCCATTCTGTGTCGTTCACCACAGTCATCCATCTGCTTTTCTTTCTATCACATTATGTCATGCCATACAGTCTACTTTCGTACACTATAGACAACTAAAGCTATAATTATAAGGCAATACTAAGAGAGCCTAAGTAGAGTAGTAGACTCTGTTTACTCTACCTAATACTCTAAATCATCATTGATATTTAATAATAATAATAATTTATCAACAAACCAATAATTACGTTTCTTTATAAATGTTACATTGCTTTAATAATAAATTAGCATCACTATTACAGGTATTCTTTCCGCTTTCTGGAATAGACTGGAATTGATCTGCATTTCCGCTGCAAAACATGAAAATCGGGTTACACCCTTACACACACAATTACTCGGTTGCTTGTTCACGCTTGTACTCAACTTGCAAATATATTGTGCGATTCAAATCAGTATTGGTTGACTACAATTATGTTTTATCTCACTTGTTATATTTTTTCCCAAACAGAAAGCAGCCATAAGTTTGTTGGTGAAGTAAGATCACGCAAGTGTTGCTTTGTTTCTTTTTTCGCAAGTTTTGATTTCGGTTTGTATTTTATCACAAGCTGTCTGTGCTTTAGATCATGCAGTGGTTTGTTAATAATGTGCTAGTGTTTATGATCATGTATGATTGTAGCCACTTGTATTGCTTGCGAATTTTACGATCATGTGTTTGTTATAGAGTGGTAGATTACTGGAATAGTTTGCCATCTGAGATGGTAGACAGTCCAAACTTTAATGTATTCAAACGCAGATTAAATGATTTTATGGGGAGGGTATTCTGGACTCATTCCTGTGTATGCAGTTTTTTATTATTGTATATTACGATTGATTTGGATTTTGACGAATCTTGATGATGATGCTTTTTGTTTTTGACGCATTCCTATGGATGGTTCAAATTGTATATTGTAGATACATGATCGGACACAATCCTATGGATGCATTTTGTGGGTGGGTTTTGACGGATGCAGATGATTTTTGATGGGCACTTGTGGCTTTTGTCATCTGTGAAATTATGTTATGTTATTTTAATTCTCTGAGTAATGATGAAATGCGACCCTTAAGCTTGGAACGCCACTTGAGGAAAACACATCATGCTCTTGCAGACAAGCCCAAGGCATTCTTTGAAACAAAATGACACACTGAATCAAGCTAAGTTGGACGGTATTTCTGCAACAATCTTCAAAGGTTGTTGAAAATTTCTATGAGAGCGCTATGTTGATCATAAAGAGTCTCTCATAACGCCAAATATACTCCTTACAGCAAAATACGTTCTGGGGAAAGATATTGCAAACCAGCTTTCTCAAATTTCATTGGCAATGATACAGTTAAGGAAAGGATCGATAAATTGATTTTGTATTCCTCAATTACAAGGTTGAGTATAGCCAACAAGGAGCCTCATGAATTGAGCATCCCGTTGACCTTATGAAATCTTGAAATGGGCACACAAACCAAACACTAAAATAATATGCTATTTGTTAATAATTAATTAATGTAAAGCAAACTGTATCTTGTAAATAATGCTAACCAGTTAATCAATAATTAATGTATACATGCAAAGCAGAATCTATACCTTAAAATAATGCAAAACCGCTAGGCGGTGAAATCGCTGTGCTCTCACGCTAACTCACAAAAATTCACAAACACATTAGAAAACAGGTGCGAGCCGAAGGTTTTTGCCGCGGCGATAAGGAAGACAATTGAAACAGCTGTGCATACAAGCAATGAATCTGATACATAAGAAGTCTGACCCACCAGTTTCGACATGGACCCGCGAAAGACGAATTCTTATGTTGCTACGAATACCGGCCTGATAAATATCAGTGAGATTTTAAAATTCGAACACTCTTTTGGTGTACACACGCCTACACTAAATACACGCACATACCCCCTTGTCAAATAGGTTTCGTTCACTCTCGGATTGGAGAAACGGAGCTACGCCTCTAATCTTTCGTTAGGATGAAAGGGCTTGTAAAAGACACATAAGGACAGTCAGACAAAGAGAGAATACAAGGACATTGAGGCTATTAACACTGATAGCCAGATATAAGGACGTGAGCATATTACAAACCAGTAACTCAGGGATTTCACTTACTCGAAAACAAAAGGCGGCCATAAGACCAAGAATAAACCTTCAAAACTGCATTTTTTCTAATTACCTTCGCCAAGTAATAAGTCGGTTACCGTTAGCCCAGCCCATAAGTGGCTAACCTGCGGACATCTTGAAGTTTCAATTGGAGTCAGATAGAATTCTACGGCATGACTAACTGCAGTCGATAAGCACAAGGCAAATCACACACATCCCCCATAATTTAATACATCAGAGATGAAATTCTCGACCAAGTAAAAGATTCTCTTGTTTTTGACATCCAGTATGACGAAATAACTGACATGCTCAATGTTCTCAGTTACTGAAGTATACTAATTTCCTGTCAGTCAACAGTGTTAATGAGGAAATGCTGTTATGTCACCCTATGAAAAGTTGTACAACAGCAGAAGCTATTTTTCATGATGTATCAACCCGAATTTCATGGGACTCGATGGTAGGGGTGTGCAGTGATGGCGCTTTAGCCCTGCTTGGTCTGTAGTCTGGATTCATTACAAGGATGAAATAAAAAACAATCCGCTGTAGGTACAGATAAGATACTTCATTGTGAAGCCTTGGCATCCAGAACTTCACCTGTTGAAATGTGGGATTTCATGAACGTGGCTATGAAGTTAGTCAATGTGGAAGAATAAGGAAAGAGAGAAGGACCTCCCCCCCTCCGACATCCCCAGTTCGCCATTAACCGCTCTAAAATTGTCTGCCCTATATACTGCGAAAGTTATAACAATGGAAATACCATTAAGGAGGCATCACAACTTCACGCTATAGAACCTTATCACGACCCATGGGATTAAGAAAGTCTGTTGGCGATGAATCTCTCTCCCCGTCTAGATCATTTCGGAGTATATATTTGACACTTAGAAGTTCCTATGCAGATTGTGTCTAAAGCCGCCAACCACTACGTTAGCCATAACGTCTTCGTTAGTCCAGAGGAAATCGACTGCATTTTCTTCCAGAGAAGAATTGAGTAATTGTCGAAGAGCCAAGGAAGAGCTAGTCATTACTCAGTGTTTTTCGTGGAGATATTTAGGCACGTTTCAACCCTTCTCACCACGTCTTCAGATTTTAAGGATCGGAAAAGCCATTCCCGAAGCACTCTCCGTTTGCCCCTAACTTCAGTTACCCGAAGTTGAATTGAGCGACCCGTGAGACGCCCACAAGTTCAAGGTCAAACTTACTTACCTGGTCCTACTCGCCGCACATCAAGGTAAAAGGGATTTAACCCTCGCTTCGTCACGCTCCTTCCACCTTTACCGCGTCGAACGTCAAGGATCCCCATTGGTCTAGAACTTGCATAATTGTAAAATCATTACTTAATTAATTATCCCTCGGTTCAAACTTAATTGATAGTGTTAATCATCTTAGCAGTGAACCGTCAATATTTAATTGCATTGCCATTTAACTTGCCGTGTATGCATATGTAAACATTAGTCCTATTAAAATATATTTTTATAGTAGTGTTTGAATATTCCTTGGCGTAGCAACTGTGTATTTAGAGCACTCTTAGAACCATCCCCAGGTGGAGCTTTAATTTTGGTCGGCCAGTAGGCCAGTGTGCGTATAACCGCATACACCTGGTCATACCAGGACATAAAACTTGCGCCAGGTCTTTGGTTTTGTAAAAGATTCCACCCTACCTGATCTTTTGCTATTTCTTTAAAGATCATTAATTCCACTCTATACAGTTGCAAGTGTCAAGAATATTCAAGCAAAAATAATAGGACAAATTTTTTTTGTTAATAGGCAATTATATTATTTTTTAGTTGAGCGTATTTACGTGAGTCAAGATACCATTAACTAAAGGGCAAGAATAGATGACAAATTTGGGGTTGCTAAAATTACCAGAAGACTCATTCCTGAGTCAAGTTATTTTCTTTTTATGGTGTGCATAATTAATTGGAACCTTTATTAAGTTTTTTTTTTTGGGGGGGGGGGGTTAATTGTTCATTATAAGTAGGTTAGATTTGTTAGGACGAGACTCACTTGTTCTGGTAATCTTTCTCGTGTACCGAAAGACAACGCAGCATATTCAGGATGTCTTCATTCGATCGCTTTCATAAGCAGGGACAGATCTTAGGACTATCAGGAAAGGATTTAATCGCTTACTTTCAAGAACGAGCAAAATGGGAAGAACAAGCACAGAAAGAACCAGAAGAAGGACAGATTGAAGCAGAAGAAAGAGAGAGAGAACAAATACGACATCACCAGAGAGAATTAAGCAGTGATCATGTCGAAATGGACACTTCGACGGGCCTACCGTGAGTCCGTGTGCGCGCAAGCGGATTAACAAAGCACCCTTGTTAAACTCCCCTCGTATAAAGACGGAGAAGATTTTTGTTCTTATCTGACCCACTTTGAAAATTTTTTCGAAGTCAACAATTGGGATTTAGAATTATGTGGATGGAGTTGCCCGTCTACTCCCTTTCTTAAACACTAGTCTGCGTGAAATTTTCATTGTTCTTCCCTCGGAAACAACTCTGAATTATTCAACCCTAAAAACAGAGCTCCTCTCTGTTATTAATATGAATCCGGAGTTCTATCTGGTTAGATTCCGCTCGGCTAGGATACAGCCGGGACAAATGTTTAAGCAGTTTGGGTTTACCCTTCGCCGTAATTTACAGTTTTTGCTGGACTACTTACAAGTGACTAACGATTATGAGTCATTAGTCGACTTTATTTTAAGGGATCAACTCATGGCTACCCTTCCCCGAGAATTAAAGGGCTTCTTAACGGATAGAAGAGCTTCTTCTTTTAAAGAGTGTGTAGAGGAAGCCGAACTTCACGCTTCCAGCCACAACCTATATCCCAAGGAAATCAAAAAGAGGCCGCCCCCTCGTCCCCCAAACATAAGTTTGGGCCTAATAAATTCCATGCTAAGAATAATGGCAGCTTCGTGAAGATTCAGGCGCCCCATAAGCCCAAGCCTCATCCTCAGCGTGAACAAAAAGACGTAAAGCCTCCAACATTCCCTTCTGCGCCGTCTCACTACCCCTGTATATAACTTCGCCCAGAACTCGCAGCTAAGGACTACCCTTAATCAACAGGTCCATCAGGTAACCGCTTCTCTTCCCACTAACTCTTCTCTTTCGTCATTGCAATCGCCACCTGCTCCCTCTCACTCGGGACAACAGGTAAATTTCCTGTTCAATAAGAGCTCCCCCGGTGGGCTCAAGTTTGAGAACGGCACGATAAATGGGTGCCGAGAGTCAACCCTTGTAATAGACACGGGTTGCACAGCATAGTTGTCTAGGACAAGCTGTTGCCCCCAGTAAGTCCCTATCATAAGAGATTTGCGATCGTTCACGACGTTTTAGGTCGTGCCACTAAGTTCCCTGTGGTAAAGTGCTACATACAGTGTCAGTATTTCACAGGCTGGGCCAATGTAGTTGCCGCCCCGATAAAGTTTTGCTCTTTTCTTATCGGACAGAGCGCGCAGCTCTCCCCAAAACCCACCCCGCCTTTAGTGATCACCAGGGTCCAAGCTGCGAAAAATACCGTTACCCCGGTAGCTTTAACGTCCTCGTCAACCCCGGACGTCCAGTTATCCAGCAATGATCAGTTTGCTGAAGCTCAAAAGAATTTCCCTTTTTTGCAACCCCTGTGGTAGAAGGCCAGAAAAAAAGAGCCCGAAACCATTCGCCTATAAATCTATGCAGACCTCGCCTTCAAAAATTCTGAGATGAATTTGGAAAAATACAAAACGTATTTTGACATCAAATCCAAAGCTCGGAAATTCGAAGCAGGGGACGAAATACCACTTATGTTGCCCTGTGAGTCTAATAAGCTCCTATCTCAGTGAGAAGGACCTTTTTCAGTAGTAGAACCCCGAGGCCCGGTCGACTACATAATTGAAACCCCCTCAGGTAATAAAGTGTACCACGTCAACCTGTTGAAAAGGTACCACCGACGCGCGTGCATTAATAATGTGGTCGCTTTAGATAAAGAACTCGCCTTAGAGGCAAAGCGGTTCGTTTTGCCTCGTTCAAACAGTCTGCGTTGAAGCAGACGACGAATGCCCTTTGGCATCTCTCCCTTCCTCCTAATTGGACTCAGCTCCCGAGCTCGATTTTAACCCCCGTCTCCGACCCATCGAGAAGGCTCGATTGGCGAGCCCACTAAGTGAATTCTCGGACGTAGTCTCCGAAACCCCAGGTTGCTGAATCCAATTCAATTATGAGATTGTTTTAAAAACGCAAGAATCAGTAAGAACTAAGCCTTACCCTATTCCCGTTCATTTACGCCCCGCGTTTAACGCCGAAGTAGAAAATTTGCTCAGGCTGAGGATTATCGAGCCTTCCTCATTTGACTTTTGTGCCCCAATTGTGATGGTCAGACAGGCCGATCATTCATTTACGATGTGCGTCGATTTTCGCAAATTAAATTTAGGCACACAGTTCGGCACTAAGCCTACACCTTTAATTGATCAAAACCTACAATCAAATGATGCGTCGAATTATAGACGGCCTAGTCAGTGTAACCTTTTATTTTGACAACATGCACTGTGCCACCCGTACATGGGACCAGCACATACAATACAGTCTTATCGCGCTTTGTTAATCCGTTTGCGCGCACACGGACTCACGATAGGCCCATCGAAGTGTCATTTCACATATGATACGATTAAATATCTTGGTTTTAAGATCAGAAAGAACCATATTGTCCCTCAAGAAGACAAAGTTAAAGCCGTAGCTGAAATGCTGCTTCTCTGGACGAAGAAGCAGCTGCGTTCATTCTGCTTCATTTTACAGGCGCTTCGTTCCAAATTTCGTCACTATAGCGTCCCTCCTTAATAATATGTTAAAGAAAACGGGACCCGATCCTGTCAGTTGGACTCCCCCGCGGTGTATAGCATTAACCAGCTGAAGGAGAAACTGATCTCTGCTCCTATTTTGAGACTCCCGAATCCGAACGAAAAGTTTGAGATTCGTAGATACTCAATGTGTTGTATGGCGTAATTTTTTTTTTATTGTACATGTGCGTATAGTCTGAAGTAATTATTATTATGTGCTAATCCCGCTTATGTTTGAATTTTGTTTGCATCTCATTGCAATAATTCAATTTTTATAGCGTCTTCCCCTTGAAGAAAAATTAGTTCAAGACTTTTTTTCGCACCCGACTTGTGGAAAAAGTCTTCCTGGAAAGGGAGGAGTGTGGAAGAATATGGAGAGAGAAAAGGAATCCCCCCTTCCCCTGACTTCCCCAGTTCGCTGTTAACCGCTCTAAATTCGTTTGCCCTATATACTGCGAAAATTAGAACACTGGAAAGACCATTAAGGAGGCATCGCGACTTCGCGCTATGGAACTTTATCACGACCCAAAGCAATTAATAAAGTACTTTGGCGATGAATCTCTCTCTCCCCGTCTAGATAATTTCGGAGTATATATTCGACACTTCGAAATTCTTAGGCAGATTGTGTCTGATGCCGCATCCACTACGTTATCTGTAACGTCTCCGTTAGTCAAGAGGAAATCGATTACATTCTCGTGCAGAGAAGAATTGGGTGATTGTCGAAGAGCTAGTCATCACTTAGTGTTGTTCGTGTATATAGTTAGGCGCGCTTCAACCCTTCTCACCACGGAGAAGCCATCCCTGAAGCACCTTCCATTTGCTTCTTAAGGATAAGAGTCCCACCCACCCACTTCAGTCTCGATGTTTGATTGAGTGTCCCGTGAGACACACACAAGTTCAAGGTCGAACTTACCTATCTGGTCCTACTCGCCGCACATCAAGGTAAACGGGATTTAACCCCCGCCTCGCCACGCTCCTCCCATTTTTACCGCGTCGAACCTCAAGGTTCCCCTTTGGTCTAGAACCTGCATAATTGTAAAATCATTATTTAATTAATTATCCCTCGGTTCAAACTTAATTGATAGTGTTAATCATCTTAGCAGTGAACCTGCATAATTGTAAAATCATTATTTAATTAATTATCCCTCGGTTCAAACTTAATTGATAGTGTTAATCATCTTAGCAGTGAACCGTCAATATTTAATTGCATTGCCATTTAACTTGCTCTATATGTATATGTAAACTTTAGTCCTATTAAAGTATATGTTTGTATTCGTGTTTGAATATTCCTTGGCGTAGCAACTGTGTATTTCAAAGCACTCTTAGAACCATTCCCAGGTGGAGCTTTAATCTCGGTCAGCCAGTAGGCCAGTGTGCGTATATCCGCATAAACCTGGCTTTTCCATGACAGTCAACTTTATCAAAGCTGGAGCCTTAAAAAGTCGTCTTTTCAAGATATGTATTCTGAATATGAATCTTCCTTTTTCATACGAACGTATGACAGTTATTAAAAGGGAATATGCTTGGACGGCTTTATGAATAAGGTAGATAGACATGGAAAGTTCCAGTCAGAAGATTTTCAGCTCTCTCTAGTTTACCTAGTGGACGTCTTCGAAGCGTTGAATTCTATCAACCCTAAATTAACAAGAAAAACATCAACATAATCACGCACCATGAGACCATTCTAAACTTCTTGGCTAAACTCTACCTCTGGAAGCGTCGAATTCAGCATGGAAACAGAGCCAATTTTAGCAACTTGGATTCTGCTCTCATTCAGGGTAACCTTAGTTCTGAGGTTCAGAATCAAATAACACTCATCCGACTTGAAAACAGAATTCATCAGATACTTCCCAGATATATAGATAAGAAGCGTGAAGCATGGAGCTTCATGAGAAGTAGCTGATATTTCGGACTAAATGCATGAGGAATTCCTTGAGTTGAAGTTCAACTACACAGCTAAGGAAGATTTCAAAGAAATGGATCTTGAGACGTTATGGGTCAAGTACCTTTCTGTTTACCTTCGGATCTTACATTAGACTCTTCGGATTTTGATGAAGTTCTGTTCCATGTACCTTTACGAAGCTGCATTTTCCACGCTCGTTGCTGTCAATGCCAAGTAGAGAAGCAGGCTGAATGTTGAAGTGGACTTATGCTGTGCAATCTCTAGCTAAAAATCAGTGTCAAGTTTCTCTCTAATTCATACTCAAATAAAAGATTAAAAAAAATAATTTTCATTTTTCTTTCAAATCTGGGAGAGAATATTATTTTGATATCAGGAGGGGGGCGTGGAGGGACGAACTAATTCGTATAGAGAGCATTGTAGTAAAAAGCCTAAACACCACTGTTCTAACCCTTGAAAACCTTCCCCACACCATAACTTTGCCACCTCTAAATTAAGCGCTCTTTGTGTGTATGTTTACGACGCCCTAATTGCTGCTTCCCGTCTGATCCGAACAAATTAAATTGGCTTTCGTCGCTGAAAAACTGTTTTGTCCTTTTTAGCATTCCATAGGACATATTCAGTAGCAAAGGACAACATAACCGTGTTAATCTTTTCACTTAAGGTGTAGTTTCTTAGTAGAGGAGATTCCTTCATCTCTTAAGCAAAATGTTACTGTATGGGAAGACACATTCAGGTTGATGATGTCGAAAACCTGACGAAACATGTCGGCTGTTGTCTCAAATCGGTCCTTCATCAACATCCGTTAAATAGTGCGATCTTCCTTTGCAGTGGAATTTCGAGGCGAGACCCAATTTTCTTCCTCGATTCGAAGGACTTAGCATCCTCATGTAGCTTTATTATGCGGGAAATAACACTTTTTTACCGATTACATTGCTTCAATTGTCAGACGGTGTGATACATTCACACTTCTACTGCAATTTTCATGGAAATTAAATGATTATTTTTAAGAAAATGTATAGTTTGTTCTCTAATTTTGACGGTACTGTATTGTGAAAAGTGTAATGGAAGACCATTTCTTTGTAATAGAAGAAACAATATAAACTATTAGTTTTTTTTCTACTTTAAATTTTATTTTCTAGATATCACAAAATGCTTAATTAATGTTTCCTACCCCCGAATATTTTTTTTCGGGCTGGATAGCTTTAGTGTTAGAATTTTTTACTTCAATCATACCGAATCGGGTGCAAAATAAAATAATACACAAATGAACATTTAAAAAATCAATACATTGTCTTTTCTAAATAATACTCATTATATAAAGGATTATTTTTTAAGTTCTGTTGAATTTCTACTCAACCTATTTGCAAGAAATGAAAATGACGCACCGGTGGCCCAATAAGCGCTTCTCGGTAGTCCTCTTTGTACCATCGGGTGCAGATGGCGCTTAACACGTTTTATGGAAGTAAATGTTGGTAGTGCATGTTATAAATGGGTGTGCGGATGAATGCATTAAGGAGGCCAAACGATAATAAAATGAGCGTTTAACCAGAATAAGAAAGCAAGACGTGAAACTATTGGGACGAAAGATGAATGTGGATAGGAAGAGGAAGGGAAGTGAGTAAAGCGAGAATCTAAGAAAGGAATAGTTGAGTGAACACCAAGGATAGTAATAGTTGAGTGAAAATGAACGATAGGAATGTTTGAATGAACATCAATTATAGGAATAGTTGAATGAACATCAAGGATAGGAATTGTAGGGCACTTGCAAGGAATGATGACCTCAAAAGTTCAGAGATGGCGAGATTACTTTAACGAGTATGAGTAAGGGCATATAAGATGAAGCGAATGTGAATGTAATTGCTGCGATGATATAAAATTGATATATGATTACTTTGATTAAAGGTATGGAAGCTATAAGTATTCAAGACGTCACTAGTGTTGTGAGAGATTTAAAAAATGGGAAGGCATCTGAGATGTTAAAATGTCTGTGATTGTGTTATGAAAGGGATATGGTGTTGTAAAGCATTCCCAAATCAAACAGTACCTGAGGACTGGAAGAATGTTGTGATAGTACTATTGTATTAGAGTAAAGGAAAAAATGGAAAATGTAAAGACTACAAGGGAATAAGTTTGTTGAGTGCTGCAGGTCATCAGAGTGTATAGAGTGAGCAAGGTGGGTCTAGAGCGGGTAGTGAGTGTGTGAAAGAGGAACTCGATGTATCCTGGTACAAGCGATGGTATAAACCACGAGACAAGAGATGTTAAATGTATGATAAATTCATGGACCTGGAGGAAGACTATAATCAGGTAGTGAGGGAAGCATTTATCTGGTTCTAAGAATGTGTAGTAGTGGCACACTTTTATATGGTGTGAAAAGTAGGTATGTGCGAACTAAGGCTTGGATATGGATAAAAGATGGCCGGAATGACTGGTTTGATATAAATGAGAGGCGTAATAAGTAATAAAAGGGTGTCTGGTTTGGATATCCCTTTCCTAACACAATCACAGACATTTTAACATCTCAGATGCCTTCCCATTTTTCAAATCTCTCACAACACTAGTGACGTCTTGAATACTTATAGCTTCCATACCTTTAATCAAAGTAATCATATATCAATTTTATATCATCGCAGCCATTGGTCACTGAAAAATTTAGGATAGGAATGAGAGAAAAGGATATGGGAAAGGTGATGAAAGGCGAGGTATTGGTTCTTTATATGCTGATGAACTGATGTTAGTGGTTGAGCGTAAGAGGGTTAAAAGTCCTTCACTGACTTGCTTTAATAATGGAATGCTCTGATGTTATTGGAAAGCTTGGATAATTTAACTTGTCTACCTCGGATAAAGATGGAGCTGTGGACTTTATTTAAGTTTATAGAAGTTAAGTTGAGTCAAGTCAAGTCAACTCCATTCAAGTCTAATCAAGTCAAGTCAAGTCAAGTTTATAGAAATCAAATGACAACGACTAATTAGTCAAGAGATGAGACGTGACTCGGACGAACTCATGTCCTGATGCCATTGATAGTATAAACCTTTTTTTCGTTCAACGAGCGCCTTTTGCCAAAAAGTTTTAAAAAAGGCTTCTGGTGAAGTTAGTGACAGTAAAAATGCATGGAAAGTACATGGAAAGTATCTCGGACCTTAGAGACAGGGTGGCGCACAACTCTCCTCACAAACAACCCTTGGTGAGGGTGCCATTATTGGGAGTTGGTCTCCGAGTGCAGCCAGATGTCTTAGGGAAGGCATCTCTTGGACACACAAATAGGGGTCTATTTGGAGACCTGATTTAAGCGGAGTATGGAGGTAAAGATGCCAAATATCCGACTAGCCAAACTAATGAGCCTAACTTTCTTCTCCTTTTCGATCTCAAGGGAAATCAGGCTCCACTGGTCGATATAAATGAATGTCTGTAGTTTCCCACATTTTTGGCAATGCTCTCATTTGTTTAATTAAGCAGTGGATTTCTTTCTTGGAGAGTTCATTCGGTTTGGATGAAATATACCGTTTGATACATATATCATACTTTTCCACATCAGAATAAACTTTGTCTCATTTAGGTGATGTAGTAATGCTTTTAATAAATGTTAAGGGCATGAGCAAGGGCTGGTGAATATGGAGGACGAGGAAGACCTTCTCAACCTGACGGGTTTAATTTTCTTAAGCCAAATTTATGTGCGAGTGTGTATTGTCCTGAAAGAGGAGGAGAAGGACCCGCTTTCGGCTGATCAATGGAAGACGTTTTCGTTCAAGAGTTTCATTTATAAATTGTAATTATTGAACATTTTTGAGGCCTGCACTAACTGAGGGCTTATTAGTGAACGGCTCATAATGGATAACTCCTTTCATATCCATACTATTGGAGATCAAGTCTAGGACTTGGAATGTATTTGTATTTTTTGCGCTTAATATTGCAGTCAAAAAATAAAAACTTCATTTTCCGTAACAATTCAGTCCAGAAATGGCTCACAGGCATTTCGAACCAGTAGAGAGCAGTGCGTTTCAACCTTTTTATGATAATGGCACTCTAATTGTTATCTAGAAGCAGCCGCGACACCTCAATAAAAAATAATTTACGTATAAATAGTTAATTACGTGTAAAGCACTTAAAAATTAACCACGATTAACATTTAACCGAAATAAGACATACTAATTTGAAAATAAATAAAGCATAACTTTAAAAAAGTTTAATGGGAAATTTGAGCTTGATGAGCATTACATAATTCTTTAATATTGGGACATATATTTAACAAGGGAACTCTCGTTTCTTCATTCACTGTCTGCAATCCTTCTCTTTTTCTTGTTTTTATGTTGCACAATGCAGAGAAGATAGATTCAAAATAATTTCAAGTCTCGTTAGATTTTTAATAAATGTTAGAAATACGAGTACATGATTTTTTTTTGCAATTTAGGCATTTTAAAAATGATTTCTTGGTCGTTCCGCGGCACCCTTACCTGGCTCTCGCGTTCCCCCCGGTTGAAAACCCCTGTAATAGAGGAATCAGTATTTACACATTGTAAACGCTGCCTTTCAGATAGTTTATGTAATACCTAAACACCATTTTTGTAGCTTAAAAAAGGCCTACGCATTACTAACTTAAAAAAGATCTCGTCATTCTTAGTTTAAATTAACCTATGCATTATTACTACAACTTTAAATAAAACGCATTACTAGTTTTACTGACAACCTAAACTATATGTCCATTTTAAGAATATAAACTTGCAATTGTTTACCTTTTTTCACTCAATTTTCGTCGACAAACTTTTGATCTTTTTCTTGAAGCGAAGATATTGTGTCTGGTATGAACCAGATATAACCGGTGTGCAGATGCCTGGTAAAATAACTATTTATCTCAGAGATAATATAATCTTGGGGTTGACTTAATTTTCGCCGTTTAATTCGATCTTTTGTTCGTTCCTGTTTCTTGTACACACACATAGTATTTATTTTTCTCTTGCAACCCTGTAAATTACAAGGAATCCTATGTTGAAATCATTATATATCTGAATGAATAGATGCCATCTTCCGCCACTGTTTTCATATGGGGATTATTTTCGTGCTAACTTCATTGTCAATAACTCACCAAAGTTTAATGCTTCATAAAAATGCTCTCACATATCTTATTTCCCATTTACAGACTTATATATAAACACTCTTTGCCCAATTTCTAAACTCATATCCTTGATACGGTGTCCGTAGGGACGGAAATTCGGTTGATTCATTTAACACTAGGAACTGCATATATAGACTTTGTGCCAAATGAAGATCAATTATGTTTCATGAATAAATATTATTCATCGGATCTTTGTACACGATTATGTATAAAGCGAGATCTAAGCAAGTATAAAGAAAGAACTAAGCAACGGTGGTTGCAGTAACAATACGATAAGTTTTGTGTGTCATCTACGAATATCTGTCTGTTCATGCAACTTGGAGTGTATATTCTTTGTTCGTGTATGTGCGCGCGCAATATTTCATCTGAGTTCATGTAAGCAATACAACAATCAATTTGGTTAAGAAGAGTAGCAGGGGAAACATCGATAAGGGTGGATTTTGAAGATGGTGATGCTTTTTGTTTTCGAAGCATTTCGGTGGATGGTTTAAATTGTATATTGTAAATGTATGATCTGACACAATCCTATGGATGATGTTTGTGGGAGGGTTTTGACGGATGCGGATGACCTTTGATAGGCCCTTGTGGCTATCGCTTCCTTGATCTATGTAGTGAATGTGACCCCAAATCTGTCTGTTTGGATCTAGGAATCGCGGTGATTGATTCCCTGCAATGAATCCATTTCATTTAAACAATAAACCCGAGTTGGGAAAATTCTAGAATTCTGTACATTTGTAACAATACAAACACAAAATTAACCTTTCACCGACACAAATATGCATCACATGCCCAAACTTCACACATACACGCACTACACACATATCCTCTCTAGAGAACTGTTGACCTACCTAGGGACCGTGTTTGCCTTTCTAGAGGCTGCCTACCTCGCAGAGGAAAGATAGGGGTAGGGGCGGAGCCGGCAAGTTCCCGAAGTATTATCGATATCCACTTTTTTTCTTTTCTACCGAGTGGAAAATACTGCGTTGGTTACCTCGTTTTCATTCCTTTCTCACTAAAAATTGAATGTCCCTCTTAATGTTAAGCTCCTAGTTTTTCTTGGAGGTCTCGTGTGCAATATGTCTTGTTTTCACGCACACGAATGCGCACACATGAAGAAGATCGACTTTGCAAGTCCCGGGTAGATGGTCCCGCCAAAGTGAAAAGGTAGGATCTCTCCCACAGCAAATGCTTTTGGTGTGTATAAGTGATGTTTATGACCTTGCCATTGAGGCCTATTTCCCCATAACCTGACAATTAACCATCAGGCAAGAAAATGGGCCCTTAAACTATTGGTAGCGCCGGGTTACTTGAATATACAAAGGTAAGTTCCGGCCCCAAGGAGGACAGTTGTTTTGATAAATCCGTGGCAACCGGGACAAAACCAGGCGACTGTTGATCAGGTAAATTTAAATCCGCATTGGATATTGCTCTTGGAGTAGTTGGAGTTAAGAAAGTACCAGTTGAATTGTAGTGTGTGGGGGGGGGGATGGATGATTTGATTCGGGTTTGCTGCAGCTAACATATGTTGCTGAATCTATCCGCAGTCGGGAACCACGTTAAAATGTAGGTCCCCACTCAGCGGCGTAGCTAAGGGGCACAAATTTAAAAGTTACCCAGGTCCCTCATTGGAAGGGGGCCCCAAACGAGTGTTCCATCCCTTTTTTGAATGGCAAAAACAGTTAATAAAACGGTTAAATATAAAGGTCAGTAAAATATTACCAAATACTCGTATTAGCTCAAGCATTAATGAAGCAAAGTATAAGAAGTTACTTAAAAGT
Organism: Ceratothoa steindachneri; assembly: GCA_963969495.1. NCBI lineage: Eukaryota > Metazoa > Arthropoda > Malacostraca > Isopoda > Cymothoidae > Ceratothoa > Ceratothoa steindachneri. The sequence continues at coordinate 76,025,768 of OZ018319.1, forward strand.
TAAATTTACGTGATGCAGTTGCTACAGGCTTTGTTTTACAATCAGTCTAAATCAGGAGTTTACAATTTTTATGTTTCTCTGTATTCCTTGGGCGTTTTTATAGTTCCATGAGCCATGTGGATCCTTAGAAATTAAGAAACAAACAGTATATGTGCAAATGGTTGCTGCACTCCAGATTCGATATTCCGTCCTTATATATAATTGTATTGGGTGTACAGGGCCATTTCGAGGTGTAGGCAATATAGGTAGTGACTTGGGGCTTCTACTGCTACTAGGAGGCACCTTAGTCCTATTAAAGCGTCTTACTTATTTTTATTGTTTTATTTGACAGACTCTCAGACTTACCAGAGTGCAGCAAAATATTGCAGGAGTAGTTTTCATATCATTCATGATATCAAACATTCGTATGTTGGGAACCCCCAAATGACATAATACTTCCGGGCCCTCAAATCCCTAGCTACGCCACTGTTCCCACTTAGGTATGGACTGGAAGTCGGGTAAAAGGGAACCAGAAATTAACCATAATAACCTTAAGCAAGGTTAAAATATATTTTCAACAAGAGAGAGACAAACTCTTGAGAAAGATGATGTTTACTGAAAGATATTAAGATAAGAGGCAAAAAATGAGGAGTGATGCTACAAATCTAGAAAGAATCGCACGTACTGAGCTTAACAATAGCAATCGAGGAATTTTCTTTCAACATCGTCAGATCCATATGAATTCCTTCCAAGAAAGGTCAAATTATATACCTTAGAAACAATTAATACATCATCTCAAACAAGAACTAATTTAAAACAAATGAAACAACAACAATTGATAGACTGGAAATAGGGAAAGGAAATCATTGAGGAAAATATATATCGAGGAATTCTATTAGGATCTAAAGGAACACCAAACAACTGATGTCAACTTCCAAATAAATGAGGGTGAAGTCCAACGTATTTTTAATAAAGAAAAACAAATTGCAATGTGAGTAAGCTACACGTTTTCATATTATTTTTTTTCACATCAGTGTTTTCTGTTGCCACTCACTTCCAGCAAAATAAGCAATTTGTTAAAATCCGTCATGAAAGAATTGGTTATCCAGTGCCTTCAACTAATTCTTCATCACTATTGGTGAAAAATAGAAGTCGCCTTGGGCCAAGAAGGATCTGGGTGAGATTGGTTAAGATTTCAAATTACAACTTCAAACCTGCTACTTTGGGTATTGGGATGTGCACGTTCTAGAAAAAGATATAATCTCTCTCTCTCTCTCTCTCTCTCTCTCTCTCTCTCTCTCTCTCTCTCTCTCTCTCTATATATATATATATATATATATATATATATATATATATATATATATATATATATATATATATATATATAAGTTGAAGGATCAAAGACAAGGCGAGGCGAGGTGTAGAGACTTCCATCTTTTATATAACGTACAATGTTTTGGATAACAGCTCATCTTCAAGTACTTGAGAAATAAGCATACAAATGACTAAGGATCATTACAGACAGGTCTAAAAACAAAAGTTATGTAGGCAAATGATCTTAAAATAAATCGTAACAATTAACTGTCACTCTCTAAACAGATAATAAATTTAAAACAACATATTAAAATGGGAACCAATGGTCATGTAGCATTATTTAAAAACAGTGTAAATTAAAAATAAATGAAAATGACTCCAAATGGAGGTTGATTGGTTAGAAAAGAATTATACTTAAAGCTAGAAGTAATTGATGGAAGAGCTGTCAAATAAACAAGGATTTGTAAATGTTTAAGGAGACTGGGTCATGAGTAATTTAAAGATTTATTTATTATAAATAGAAATATCAGTTTTGAAATTTATAGAATGTGAACGAAGAGGAGAAAACCCCTTTCTTCGAAACTGCCCCTCCATTTCTCAAGATAAGACACGTACCTGTGAACAGAATCTCGCCCTCGGCGAACGGCCCGTCCTCCCAACCTACTTCCCCAGATTACATTCAGGGCAATCGAATTCATAAACTACGGAACATCTCGCTTCAAGAAGCATCATGACCTTGAAGTTAAAATAATTACCTAAAAAGTGGTTTGTTAAGAAAAATCCTTCTTAAGCTTTTTATTATAAAATCCTGTGTCAGGGAATAAAACATATCGAATGTTTTTAGGAACAGTGGAGGGACTATCATTTTGAGTAATCGATATTATTCATGAATTTCCTTAACATTTCCTCGACAAAGGCTACAGGAAAACTGTTATTATTAAAAAAATGGACAGAGAAAACGGATTTATTTACGGAAGTTGGTGTAAGAGAAAAAGGCTCTTTATACACCAATTTTCATAAAGAAAATCGTTTTCTCTATTTAGTTTTTATAATAACGGTTTCCTTGAGCATGGCAAGTTCGGGCCTAGGTCGTCTCACCGTTTGTAATAGCATCCTGAATTCAGAGAAGTACCAAGCTATCCTGAGAGGTTACTGCACATGCTGTCCACGGCCCGGGACGGGACCTATCCAAAAATGCCGAGAATGTAATTTTCCAGCTCGAGAATGCCTCATGTCACAAGTCTGCGTCCACCCTACAGTTGCTCCAGGAGAACAATTTCACGGCGATGGACTGGCCAGCTCAGTCTCCGGATATGAATCCACTAGAAAATGTCTGGTAGGAACTGAAAGATGCCATAAGACGTCGTCAGCCAGCATTCTTTGAGCAATTGAAGTCCGTCATCGCCGAGGAGAGGGCCATTATCGCACTCCTCAGGTGTCGCAGCCTCTCATTACTGCCAAGAGACTCACAACACGCTACTGAGCTTTCTATATCAGTTTGGTGTTGCTGTAATTTTCACAGAGCTTCATCTGCTTACCTGCTATAAGTTGCCGATGTTACGTATTTTGGCAAATTTAGTAATTTGTTAGTTCCTTTGGAGGGAGGGGAAAATATATAACTTATTGATATTTCTTCCTCCTTATTTCACTGTTGTATTCATATTGATGAGGAAATAAAAACTTTACGACCCTTACATTTATCTAATTTCCTAAAAATTTTCGAGGTATCCGAAAACCTTTTTCCGTGGCTGTACATAAAGAGATCAATAAGACGATCTCAGAATGGCGTGGCAAACACGATCGAAGGACTGAGGCAAATAGAAACTCAAAAAAATCCTTTGCTCGACAGTGGGTTGAAGTAGCCTCACGATCAGGATGATATTGATAAAATTAGGCTCATCTAGATCTAATTATTTTTTAAGCTCTTGTATCGATCTTTCTTTTTTACGCCACATTTGATTAATTTGAGGAACCACTAAAAAATTTTTCAACCTTATTCCTCCCTCAATTTAGGTCAAGAACTAGACAACAAATTGGTAATATTTTCATGTTTTGTAAAGTAAGAAGCTGGATCTGGTCTTTCTGGTTCAGAAATCTCCACCTTTTGAAGGTCTTGAAAAGACCCTTTGCTGACATCTTACCTGCAAGCTCCGCATTAAACGATTTAGTACTGGGTAGTGTAACCTCCACCAACAGAGTTTGTTGGTGGTTATGTGATCGCTTGTGTATGTTTGTCTGTTTATGTTCGATATGTATATATCAGAGTGTTATTGGCGGATTTAGATTACATTTTGTGGGACGGTTGGAATTAAGGATTTATTAGATTTGGGAGAGGATCAAACTCTGGATGCGGCTTCTAGATAACTTATTCACTTTTTTTTAACATTGCGAGGTCATTTTCTGACGTTTGTCATTATTGAAAAAAAAAATAATGAGGTATTCAAATTTAAAACCCCTAGGTATGGAAAACTTAGAGCCCCTTAGATTTAAATGTAAATACATTTAGAAGTTTGAATTTAATGGTCTTTCTTTCAAAATGTGATACTACTTTTTGTAGGAATTTTATTCTTTCTTATCTGAATGTTTCGAGTTTATGCGAATAAACATATAAGGGTAGTATAGTTGTTTTTTAAAGTCACTGATGATGTATCTCTGATGAGCACTACTATTAGCTTTTGTCTTGGTTCGCTCTGGAAACTTTTCCCGATTGTTCGTGGTTTATGACGGCGTTGGCTGAAGTATGTGCTCTCTGAGTGTTTTCTAGTTCTAGCTGTATCTCTTCTAACAACAACTCTCCATCCTTAGGAGATGAGTGTCGTGAAGAGCGGCCACAGCCCTGCAGTGACTGGTATCGGCGATGAAGGAATATAAATACCACCATGAACGTGTCAGGTACTAAAGAAGATCTACCAAATGGTAAGCGTCCTTTCGCCCCCCTTTCGCCGTCCATAGACAAATTGTTTCCTCTAAATTAGAAAGACTCGGTGAAAACTACTGAGGCGTCGGGAGAGATGAGCACTTCGTTTCCTTCTTGTTATCATGTCCTTCAATCACCAAGTTCACTGAAGCAGAGGGAAAAGTTTAGTTTCCACGAGGATTCCACCAGTTGATCTTACCTAGCCAAAGGACAGATTGCACTTCTTGTCCCTCTCAGGTGCGCACTCCCCCGCCAGGGAGTTGATGTTAGTATTCGTTAGTGTTTGTTTTATACAGGAACTTGTTGCTGAAGGTTTAAAATACGCTATCTAAGCTCTACTATTTAAGATGGACGAGGTTTGTTATTGTTTTCTTTATCCTTTTACTATTCATGTTCTTTATTCACATTTCTTCGTCAGCTGTTTCTATTCACTCCCCGCCGAATGAAATTGTTTTCGTTGTTTACACTTAGTTTCCTTTTTTCTCAAGTAAGCCAGATAAATTCCCTCTTCTTCCATTCAAAAATCAAAATACAAAATTGCATACAAAGTTTTGCCCTAGGAATATATGCATTTTTCTTGTAAGTATGACGTCTCTGATTACGGGAATTTAACTGATTTGTTTAATATACAACATGCGTAGGCTATGGCGTTTCTATGACTACGGAAATTCAGTTGATTTATTAAGTTAAGCCTAGACTAGGCACTGCATATATGTTTAGTTTTCTTTAATAAATGTTATTTGCAGGACAAAACTTTGTAGGAAAATCATGTACGCACACAAACAAAAATAGGGAGACTATGTATGTCTCGCAACACATACTGTGTGACATGTAAATGTGACGCCGCTGTGACGAAATGTTCCTGGCCTAGGCGAGAAAACAACTTTTGCTGTACTAGTTAGCGGGGAAACGCCTCCTTCAGAGGGATGAGGCAGCGATTTCGGGCTTTCTCGCTGTATCATGACGCGATAAAGCCTACAAATCATTGTTGGCTCGAGGAGAATAACTGACTTCTCCTTGAGACTGAGCCTCCAAATCATTGTTGGTCAAGGAGAATAACTGTCTTCTCCTTGAGACTGAGCCTCCAAATCATTGGTTCGAGGAGAAAAAAAATAACTTCTACTTGAAACCGCTCCTCCAAAACATTGGTTTAAGGAGGGAAGAACTGGGTTCTACTTGAGATCCAGCCCCTCGCCTCATCTACTCGTAGTCATTTCAAGGCATCATCATTCTTTTACCCCGACAACAGCCTATTTGAAGTTTGCTATCACAGAATTTTTCATCCTAAACCTTTTTAACTCTTCCTGTTCATTCTAGTTATTAACCTTCCCTTTGTTAATCTGTCTTTCTGCGCATTTAGATCCGTTTCCTTTCTTTTCTCAGCTAAAGGCGTTTTAAAATAGTTCTTGCGCAGCCGTTCTGCCATTGGGGGAGGAGTTCGCGTCCGCGGTCGCTGAGACGAGCTTCTTCCGAGGAGCAAGCGTCCTTTCCCTGAATCCTACCCGCCACAGCATCCGAGGGTGACATTTGTGTTGTACCAACACTTCTCTTTCACTCTCGCTTTTGCCTTTACTTCTGTCACTTTTAGGAAATGCAAGTCTGGCAAAAGGCTCACCTTTGGTAAATGCAAGTCTGTCTGCTTCGGAGACATAAAAGATAATTTTCATTCACAATGGTACTTACTAAAACACAATACAACTTTAGTCCAGTAGTAATTAGGTCATTTGACCTGAAGAACCATCGGCAATCCGTCGAACCATGTAAGAAAGCAAACCTAATTTGGTTATATATATATATATATATATATATATATATATATATATATATATATAAAGTGTCTCTAGAGACTATATGCAATACCTCTTTAGCGTCTCATTACAACAGGTGTGATTTTTTCAGATACATTTAGAACTGTAATAAGCACAATTTAATAGTTACAACACTATTTATTTCAGGTATTACATAGTTTATAGTCGTACAACTACCGTCCATACATCTTTTGCCAAAATGGGCAGGAAAGCTTTTTTTTCTAAAAATTTCAAACGAATCGTAGCGTGATTATCGCAGTGCGAAGAAAATTGTAGAGAATGGCAGCCAATCATAATGTGGACCGGGAACTTGGTCTGCATGACTCTCGGTACATCTTTGGGGCGCATATCAAGCAGCGGTTTTTTTTGCGATTTCACTACCCGGTCCTGGCATAAATTCTTATCGTCTGAGAAGAACCAAAACATGTGAGGCATGAGGTGATGCTTAAGTTTGTTCACAAGCCTCGCAGTACGTTTCTTCCGCTTGTTCTTTATCTTCTACGACAGAAGCTGACCCTCTTTCATTTTGTATGAGTAGTAACAGATGTCTTCGTGCACTAACTGCCTGATGAAAGACTCAGACACTCCATTGTCCTTGGCTATGGACCTCCTTGTTTTACTGGGGTCGTTGCCAATGATGGCCTGGATCTTAACATCAAATTTCGGGGTTCTTTTCGTATCAAAACGCTTAGTGTGAGGTTTCCAAGCCGCTGTACCCTCCTAATCGCAGCCTGACTCATCCGCCTCTTTCTTGATCCTCTGCACCGTCCTGAGATTGACACCCAGCACTCGGAGATCGTCGCATTGGAACTCTCGGCGTGAATCCTAAGCAGCGCAGCCTGCCTTTCCAAATTTTTGGAAGATTTACTTCAGCCATGGTATTGGTTCCTTGACATACGATCCAAAATTGAGTCTACTTTGATAGAAAAAAGAGAGAATCGAAGCCAGACAACGGTGACAAATTCCCCATTGCACCCCAGACATGAAAACTGACTTTAGTAAAGTCATCGGCTCAGTTTTCAATAGAGATCAGTAGAAGCATTCACCAAACGACGGCAAGGAAGGGATTGATGATTCAGGCTGCAATTGTTAGAAACAAGTGAGTGGTACCTTTCAAAGTGGATGGTGGCGTCAAAATGAATTCGAAGGTCTAGTGTGACTTCCTGGAGAAAAAACTATCCTACTTTGGTTCAAGAAACAGTCAGTGAGGATGTGAAAGTCACTTGCATTCAGGTAGGATATTTCTTCTAGCTAGTCATGCCTATAGATTCTCTAAGAATTGTCAAGAGTCAGGAGGATTTGTGGGAGACTCCATAATGGAGTGTCCTCCCGCCAGTTGCTGCCCAAATCCAATAGAAAATTTGTCAAGCATCCGAAAAAAGGGACGTTTACGCAAAAATTACCTTTGGAAAACCATCTAAGATTCTGAAAAGAATGTTTCTACTAATTGCATTAAAAATTAAACTTCATCAGTAGACAACAAACTGTTAAAAGTCATTCAGAAGAATGTTTTTTTTTGTCCAGTAGCTCTTGAACCATTCGTATTTAAAATTATGTTTCATCTAACTTCCCTTTATTGTATTTCCTAAAATAACCATATAATTCATTTAAGCCTGTTATACTTTGTTATTATATGATTCTTTTATATACACTGCCTGGCCAAAATAAAGGTCACTCACTGAGTTTGATACATCGTATGTTTTTTGTCACTGATTTGTTTCAGAATCCTTTAGTTTAGAGTAAACCTATATGGCAACACTCAGTAGTGTCTCTGACGTAGCCTCCACCTAGTATAGATGTTATAACTGTCCTATTTTTTACAGGAGCTGCAAGAATGAAGACGCGTGGAAAAAACATTACACCATTTGATAAAGGACGCATCGTCGCCTTCCATGAATGTGGCAAATCAACACGTGATATCTCTACAGCAACATTTATAGGCATGAGGACTATACAGAGAAAAATTGCACACTGGAAACAAGATAGGGAAACAGGTTCATTTCGTAGCAAATGTGGTAGGCATCAAATTCTCGACGAAAGAGACAGGCGCTCCTTGAAACGTTTGGTCAAGAAAAATCAACGTTGATCGACGCAACAGTTAATCAGCATGTTCTGTGAAGGCCTAAAAATGATTTCAACGAGAACTATGCGTCGTGAACTGAAAAAAATGTATGTGCTCAGCTGCGCCTCAATCAGGAAACCACTTATGATTGCACCAAATCGAAAAAAAGGCTTCAGTTCGCCAAAGAACATAACAAAAACTGGAGTGTAGAGGATTAGAAACGTGTCCTGTGGTCCGATGAATCTAGGTTTACCCTCATTCAGAGTTATGCGCGTATTAGAGTATGGTGAGAACCTCATGAAGCATTGGATCCATCATTCAACGTCCGCTGCGTGCAGGCATCTGGGGATAGTGTGATTGTCTGGGGCTGTTTTACCTGGGCTGGACATGGATCTGCAACCCTCTGCAGCAACAAGATGAAGTCCCGCGAATATTTGCAGATCCTAGACGATCAAGTTCACCCATCATTGGCGACGGAATGTTTCAGGGCGATAACGCACGCATCCGTCAAAGATTGGTTCACCCAGCATGATGGATCAATTCGGCATATTGAGTGGCCACCGCAGTCCCCAGATTTGAATCCTATAGAAAATTTATGGGATGAGGTTGAGAGGGACCTGCGTGCCTCATCGCCTCTTCCATCATCATTGAACGATTTGGGTCTACGGCTGCTGGAATTTTGGCCGAAATTGAAGCTACAGAAGATGCAAAAGCTTGTAGAATCAATGTCAGATAGGATGAGAGCTGTAATTCTATCGAGAGGTGGTAAAATAGCTTATTAGATAATTATTACACTGAATGACCTTTGTTTTGGCCAGGCAGTGTATGTATTCCTCCTAATAATAAAAACCTGCCGATGATCTCTTGACGGTAAAGTAGTCAATTCAACAATAATTTATCTTTTTGCCTTTCATATGGCATTTAGATTCCACATATTTACATTTCATTTTCTGCTAATGATTTTCTTAACTCTATGAAAAAGGTTAGATAAAAATGTAGCTATTTAAATCGAGCTTTGGCTATTTTTAATATTTGCATATAATCTCTTGACACACTTTAGCTATTTGTTTTAAATAAGTGAATATACCATTTTGCCACTATAAGTTCCCAATGGGGTAACTATTAGAATACGACGTAGCAGTTTTTGAGTCGTTGGCCCAGGATTCAGATGGTGAAAGGCTCCCGGCTGAAAGAAACATGGCTACCAACTTTAGGGGATAGAATATTTGATATTACTCGCATATATTCAAACAGCGCTTTTGCTTGGAAGGAGAGATGAGATTCCACGAGAACATGGCGAAAGCGAATGTGATTAATTCGTTAGAAAATGGAGTGGATAAATAATTGAAAGAGCACCATATTATGGAGACGATAATTTGGTAGCCATAAAAATTTTATTTAACTTAGCATATTGGGCTGCCTACAGTAATATTAAGCCAAAAGTTTTGAGACTAGTATATTTTTACATATAAGAAACTTAAGAGAACTAATCAAACATTTATTTTGTTTTAGTATCTTTGAATCATAATTTGAAGGTGAAATATAGAGCCCAAACCCATTTTATTAATAAATCTAGTCAATTGATTCGCGCAGGACTCCTTTATTTCGTTTTGGCATGATGGAGGCCAAATTTGTGATGATATCTTGACTGACATTGATCCATTTTGGACCAAATAAGCAGCCGCAACTGCTCACAATTGGATGACTTCTGTTTATCAACCGCCAGTTTGATTATCGCCCACAAATTCTCTATTGGTTCAAATCCGCCGAATTCCCGGGCCAAGGTCACAAACGTTCGATGTTATTATTCAGCCAAGCACTTTGTTGTTGCTTTTGCTTTTGGCCAAGGTGCCCCATCATGCTGAAAAATCCACTTATCTATCTCCAAATGCACACGAACTGTTGGGGAAAAGGTAGTGATGAAGCACGTATTGGTACCATTTTGAGTTCATGCCAGTGTTCTTGGACGAAATTGTTGGTGCTTCAGTTCGCTTAGATGAGAAGCAGCCCCAGACATAGATGGTGTCTAGATACTTCACCGGGAACACGACACAGGACTCGTGAAATCACTCCCCTTTTCTCTTCCTAGAGGTGGATCTTCTAGAAGCTCTAAACAAGCGGAAGGGAGCTTCATCAGAGAATATCACTTGGCCACAGTCTTCGACAGTCCGTTCATTATATTTCCTACAAAAGTGGAGCCGATCCGTAAGGTTTTTCTTGGTGAGATGAGGCTTGTTCATAGGCCTTCTCGACTTGAGACCCCGAGTCAAAACGTCTCCGCCTCACTGCACACGCCGAAGCCATCACACCTGCTTCTTTCCAATCGTGAGCAAGCTTGGCACTGTAGGCAACTCGACCTTGGAGCTGGGACCTTAACAGGAGGTGATCTTGGCGTTCATTTGAAGCTCTCGGGCGTCCAGAAGATTTCTTCACGGAAGTGTAATCAGTCTTTTTAAAGTCATTAATAATTCTAAAGATGGTGCTTCTTGATACAATGCCCTTAATAACTATCTCCTTGAAGGGAAAAAATGGTTGTACGCTTTTCTTAGGAAATAAACATTTCTGGAATTGAAAAAGATTCAAACATTTATTTTTACAAAAAAAGTTATAAAATAGATTATAATTGCACATCATCATTTATTTGACCCGTATTTGTCATGCTTTTACCCTTTTGATCAAATAGCAAATCTCCATGGACTGTTCCTACAGGAACAGGACCAGAGAGGGATTTTGTATTCGGCGAAGGAATGCTGTTTTTTTCCTATTATTTTTCAAATGTGACTTTTTAAATAAACTTGCAACAATTTAAATATTGCAATAATTATTCCTATCACGTAAATTTTAAAAACGAATGAAACAAATATATGTTTAAGTCTCCAAACCTTTGGCCATGACCGTATAATAATATTAACTTTCTGTAACAACTTACATATATAATGAACTGCGTTTTCTGCCACAATGGTGAATAACACAGGTCGAATTAGTGGTTTGAGAAACGAATCATTATTGATAATTATTAATTAATGAGACGAAAAGAGCCATAGTGTACAAGACGAAGAGGTCCCGCTGACTCTCCTATGAACCGTTATGCTGTATTTTGGCACCACTTTCCTATTTTCCTTCTATTCATCAAAATTGACATGATTGACGCATATGCTCATGTCTTAAAAGGATTATAAACATATTTTCTTAAGACGCTGAGAGAATCTGCGCATACTTTACTTAGCCGCGCAGAGCCTCGAGGAGACCCCTTCGCCAAAATCTCCTAACTGGCAATTCTTGTTTATAGAAATTCTTCCAAAATACGCTTATCTTTCGTGTCGTGGAGAATGTGAGGAAAATGATAGGAAAAATTATGGGGTAAGTGAAGGAGAGGGGGGAGGGGCGGGGGAAGGCTTTAACTAATAAAAACGGGGATCGGCGCTCTTGAAACATCATTCCAAAACTATCCCATTTCACTTGACTTGACCTAAGTGTTTGCTGCGAGAACAACTTTTATTTTTCCCGTCTCAAAATGGCAACCAACGCTTTTATCCATCAAAATGGGGTTCGGATCGGTCTGCTCTGCCTACAAAGAAGTCGTCAAGTGAAGGTAATTAGATAGTTGTTCATTCCTATAGGAAGCTCAAGTGGGGAAAGAAGGCTAAGTAGGAGCTATCCAGTGCTTAGCCTACGAATAGCGTTAAACGCCTGAATTGAATTTCCGTTGCTATAGCGACCTCATAATTAGAAAAATAGCTGCGTTCTTTTTGCCACAAAAACCTTGAATAGTTCTTGCATTAAAAGTTGAACATTTGTCCTTTTTTCTAAATAAGAAGAGAAACCATTACTAAATGTATTAAATATGGAGGAGTGAATTAAGTGATGATAATAAAATTAGGTGGTGGAGGCGTTTGAGATAACCGAGTGGATAAAGCGTTGCTTTCCATGCCTGCTTACCGCGTTGGATTACCGGCCCAAGCAGGCCGCAAACATTTCGGCGCTCGCAGTGGGAAGCCGCCAATGAGGTGGTGCGTCGAGTCTGGGGCATACGTGCATACAGCTCTGAACACGCTCATCATTATAAACATAACAGGGGCCTCTTTTCGCACAAACAACACGCCAATCTTCCGTTCTGGAACCTGCAGAAGGCGTATCCATATCCACATTCCCTTGAAGCAGAAAGGGTGGCTCTACCTTGGGCCAAGAAAGATTCTTTGTTCCTGTTCCTTGGTTAGTATCAAATAACAGCTATACAACTCTGATCCCCCCCCCTTACATAAGAGTTTAAAATAAGTCGAGAATAAAAAAAAAAATTAACACGCATTTTTTTTAGCAATATTCGAGTTTTCGGCGCAATGTTTTATGTTGAATGGCGATTGGCCTTTGTAGCTACGCAACACAACTTGAACTTGACTTAAAAGTTTTGCCATACTGAAATTACTGAAGTTTGAACGACAATTATTAAATGCCATCGCATTAATCTGGTCAAACGGATACAATATGACTACACATCGGTAGTTTCGTTTAAGAACCAGAAATTAATTAATGAATTTTATTTTTCGCCCTCCAGTTTTCATCAAAACAAAATAAAATAAAGTTGTCATTTAGAATAGTAGCAGACTATTCATTTATTACACCTTACTTTTTGTCCGATGTGCCGAGACCCAGTATAGTATTGATAGTAATGTATCCACATAAGTGTTCAACTTTTGCATTATGTAACTTTCGTGTAATTTTTAAATCATATCTTATCTTCCTCCGGCAAGAGATAATGCTTCGATATATTAAAAAGATCTCAGAAAAAATGTCAGGGTTTTATTAAAGTTGGATCAATACTAATATGATGAGAAAGAGGAATCATCATCATCATCCCCAACTCTATAATTTAAGAATGGGATTTTTTGGAGTATTTGAATAATAATTTCATCTTAGTTTGGTTATGACTTTTTATCAAAGTTATTTTTAATAATTCTCTTATAATATTCAAAAACAAAATGGTGAAGTTCAGAAATAAATATAAGTATCGAAATTTTGTGAATTTTTTCAAACCCAAAGAATTACAAAGTGAAGTTCAGAAAATTTATTTATATATATATATTCTTCTATAGCTATATTTTAGCAACGTGATATTTTGAAAGGGGGGAAATTTTTGTTTAGAGTTAATTTTAAAAATTATTAGAATTGGCGAAGTTCAGAAAATTTATAAAAAATTAACCATGGCTGCTTTTTTTAGATTTTAAATTTTGATCTCAGTAGTGAAGTGCAAACTCCCCCGAGTGGCGAAGCCATGGCTGGTAGTGCTATACTTTTTAGCGAGGAAAAGAATGAAATAGGAATACTCCGGCCTTGCCTCTTGCAAGATCATCCTGTTTAGCGCTACGCTCATTTCAGTTAACATGTAAAGTGCAAGTTCTTACTTTCAAGCGCTGGCGAACATGTTATGCACTTGTTCCTGGAGTGATTGTTCTAGAAGAGGTTGCCTGGATGATAAGGCCTTGGTTTTTTAAAGTCTTGGTACTGGATTCGATTCCCAACGACACCAGACACAAAACTTGAGCCGCACGTGAAAGAATACCCACCGATTGGTGGATGCGCTGTACATTACCCATACGGTAGGTAGCTCCTTTACAAGCCATCATGGACATAGCCAATCACAGCACCGCTTTCGTTCTTTGGCTTTTACTTTACATTTCAACACACCCGTTTTCTCATTTAAACCACAGGAGGACACGCAACCACCTATGTGTAAGTTGGAAGCAGCATCGAAAACCAAACCTCAGAAGGAGCGGCACCCCCGGGTGGTGCTAGTTGATTCAATCACCACCCATCATTGAGTCCGCCACATGTCACCCTTCTGAGGGGCCTCTCCGGGTTCACCCAACATCATTCATCCATCCCATCCGCCAGTTCACGTTCACGGAAACTTGCTTGCAACGAGGAGGGGACTGCTTTCAAAGCGCTCTACAAAAAGAAGCGGACCCTACAGTAAGGGGAATACATTGGATCAACATATCAACAAACAACCAGAATACACACAGAAAAGAGAGCGCAGAGAAAGCCAGCCCGAGGGGCCACCGCCTTTGAAAAATGGAGCAAAATGGGACCACTCGGATCCCGCTACGCACCATCAGCGGAAGCAGCAGACCCAGCCGAAAAGTGCTATTTGAAGTGGTGTATGGGAAATTAAAAATTGCGATGCTCCGACTGCTCGAGGTCCCCACAAGTTATGTGGCGATCTGCGAGAAAGACAAGGACGTGGAAAGCATAACTAAAGAAGATGCAGTTGAAACACTCCGCGAAATAGGTCGGCAACCAGCAATTCCACCGCAGATCCTAACGAATAGGAGCGTCGTCTGCCGGTGACTGGACCCCTGGATTGGGCAACATACAAAGGAGCAAATCAAAGAAGAACTCATGAAGAACCAACCATGGGCAAAGGTTTCCAAAATCATAAAGTTTTGGAACAAGAGAGACAATTCTGAATACACACACGTATTTAATATTGACTTCTCCGACACTTCGATGGCTCAAAAAGCCAAAGAAAATGGACTCCTGCTTTTTAATGCAAAAGTCAGTGTGGAGCTGATAGAGAGGGAAGAATTTACTCCCATACAATTCTGTTTCCGATGTTACAAGATAGAGACCTACACGACAAAGGAATGTAGTGAACCACAGGAAATTTGTTCAACGTGCAGCGAGCCAGGAACTGCAACAGTCCCAGGGAGAAATGCGCCAACTGCGGCCAAGGACATCGCTCCATGGCTATGGCCTGCCCTCTGAAAAAAGAGCTTATTAAGATAAAAGTACAGCAAAAGAAAGACGAGCAAATACGGAAAAGCAATACAACATATATACAGGCTGCAAAAGCAGTCCTTACAGAGGTGGAAGCCAAAAAGACTTACTTAAAAATCTAAAATGAAAACTCGACGAAAACCTTGACCTGCATCTTGTATGCTCATGTCAGGAACCTAACACAACCGGGAACATTTGCAAAGGAGCTGAATCAAATGCTCGCTAAGAACGGCATGAGTGAAATGTGGTTCCCTGATAACCCACCATCAGGGGACGTTCTCCAACTACAGCTGACTCCCAAACAGATGTCAGGAAGAAGTCAAGATAACGAGACGAAAAGCAAAAACGAAAACAAACGGCCCTACCCAAGGATTGAGGCCAAAAAAGAGAGAGAGGCAACCGCAAAAGCAGCCCACACGACCAACCCAAAGGATGAGAAGTAAGAAAATACAGAATCCTCTGACACCACGGACACTTCCGACACCTCAGACTCAGAGAACTCTAACAATGAAGTACGGCGCAAAAAAAGGTAAAAGAGGGACCAAGAAGAAGCTAGATGCTGACAAAGTCAACCTCTCTTTCTATGCTACCGAGCAATTCCCCTTCCCGAAGGACTAGGACACAAACAAAATCTGCGTGGGAATCAGAAAGAAATTCTACAAATGGAACTTCGACGTTCAATGAGACGAAGAATTGGTTGAGGAGGCCCTATTCCACCAGAACGTCGTCTTTAACCAGGAAACATTTGTATAACTCTCCCCAGCAAAGTTCAAAAAGAAGAGTAACGGGAATCGTAAATCAACTACTCGCAAGCACTAAGAGACATACAAAAAGCCAGGACAGAGAATGGAAACCCCGAACGACAGGTTAAGGATCGTGACGCTCAACGTGAATGGATGGGAGATTAAAGCCGTGGCATAGAGAAACATGTTCCGCGTGCTTGACCTCCCTGACATCATACTAATCACGGAGCACGGTATCAAAACTACAACCAGTCAACTAAAGATACCGGGCTACAGAGTAGTCACGAAAAAAACATTCTCAGCAGAGGTTTGACGGTGCTGCCGTTGCTGTCAGAAGGAATCTCTCATTCATATACCTTTCAGAACTGGACGAGTCCTTTGTGGTGGTAGAGTTACACACACTAGTGGGCAATCTCGTAATCGCGGCGGCATACCAACCACCTCAACGAACGTACCTGCCCCTCACAAATTTCTACACTTTGTTCGTCCACGGCAGAATGATCTTCCTTGGGGGCGACCTCAAAACCAGATACAGAACGGCTGGCTATGGGAAAACGAATAACAGAGGTCACAACTTAGGAATGATTATGGGTCGAAAGAAAATCCAGAGGATAGGACCGGATTTTCTGACCTACATCACCTCAAAGGCTGCCACAAAGCCTGACATAATCATGACAAGCGAAGGCTTCCCCTTCGATTACCATAGCGAGCCATGCCTAACAGTACCCAGCAACTACATAGCGACCTTGACGACTATCTCACTCGCGCCTATCCAGCTTCCGATCCCTCTCTGCAAAAGTTACGCTTCGGTTAACTGGGAACGCTACAGGGAAATCCTTACCAGATATGAACCAATGGACCTAAGCGAAGAAATACTAGAGGAGATCGACGAGGAACTGTAGAAGATAACTGCCCACACCATCGCGGCGTATCGCGAGTGTGTACCAATGAAAAAGTAAAAAACTCCTCCACGACCCAGATGTACCGATAAAATGAGAGAGATTGCTAGGGTTCACAGGGAGGTGTACGAAGAAACGAGAAGAGAAGGTACAAATCGGTAAAGAAGCTCGCTTTACGTCGCCTGAGTGAAGAGCTAAAGCATGCCATAAACCAGTAACAGGCTGTGATCTGGGACAGCCTGATTGAACAAATAGACAGCGAGGTGAGACCTGACAAGTTCTGGCGGCTAGTGAGAAAGTTAAAAGGCTTACCAAGTAGAGAAAAGACCCGCATTAAGGACGGCAATCCATATTTGGAGGATCCGGTGGTTTTGGAAGAGAGATTCCGCACATTCTGGAAGGAAGTCTTTACAATTACACCTGAAGACAATGCGGAATTCGACCAGGATTTCGAGGACCAGCTGATTGAAAAACTTAATCAGATTATACATCGAACGCACCCACAGGCCTATGTCGACGAAGGGAGGGTGATAGCAGACCATGGCCGACCAATTATAACAGAAGGGGGTCATGGAAACTGTGAAAACCTTTCAACAGAAGGCACCAGGATGGATGGGTATCACCAAAAACAACTTTGTACATGCCTTCCAACATATCATTCGGGGAATCACAAATATCTCCAATGCTTACCTGAATACGGGTTACTTCCCCGACGGTCTAAAAGTGACAAAAATCATTTTTATACTTAAAGGGAAGAAGCCCCACGATTAACTGGTGGATTACAGGCCAATATCCCTCCTTGAGTTCATAAGGAAAGTTTACGAGAAGCTTCAAGCTAATAGGCTACAGGACAAACTAACAGAGCTAGAAGCTCACATCCCTCAGCAACACGGGTTCCGTAAGAGAATGGGGGCTGATACAGCCTTTGCCCTCTTCATCGAGAAACTCGCCCGCTGTAAAGTTGAGGGAAATATGTAGGCGTCGCGTTGCGAGATGTCCAAAAAGCTTTCGACAAGGTTTAGGTGAGAGGTCTCCAATTCAAGATCTTAGGCCTTCAGCTAAACCTGATCCTGGAGAGGGTCCTCTGTGACTATGTCATGGAAAGGAAAGCCCAAATCTCGATTAAGGGCTACAGAGGACCCGAATTCGAACTTGAGGCGAGCGTTCCACAAGATAGCTGTCTGAATCTACTGCTGTACCTAGTGTTCACATTGGAACCAGTACCCACAAACATGCTGGAGTTCAAGCAAGGCAGACAGCCACTGAAATCGACAACATTAATCGATACGAAAGAAAATGGAAGATTAAGACCAACCGCCGAAAGTTCCAGATCCTTCCAATAAACCGCCGGAAACTTGACGATGTTTTAGTGAACGAAGAAGTGTACCCGTACACCAATGAGGGCAAAGTCCTAGGTCTGGGAATCACCTCAAAAGGGTTCAGAGCGCAGATAAAGAACAGAATCTCCCTAGCCAAAATACAGCTTGGGAAACTATATAGATTCCGAAGCCTCAGCTCCAATAATCTCGAGAAGCTGTACACTGCTCTGGTACGCTCGAAATTAGTGTACCCGACAGTAGTCATGCAGGCTGCGAGTTCCACCTCTATCAGGCAAATGCAGAGAGTGCAGAACAAAGCAGCCCTACTGATAGCTGGAGCGCGCAGGGTGGACCATATTTGGCAGACATATTTGCAGGCGCAAGAGCAGGTCTGAAGCCATTGAATATGGAACTCCAGAGGCTAGGGAGTAAGACCTGGGACAAAATCGAAGAAGAAATAATTCCAAATATGGAAATTGATCTTGACATTCAGAGAGCGGATAGAAGACGCCCCACCAGGTGAGTCCTATTCCCAAGTGGAAGAATCTGCTCCCGAGAGAACCTAATTGGACTCTTCACATAAATACGACAACCTAAAGAGGAAAAAGTAACTACAACAGCAATAACAAGAAATCCACTACACAG
Source organism: Ceratothoa steindachneri (assembly GCA_963969495.1). NCBI lineage: Eukaryota > Metazoa > Arthropoda > Malacostraca > Isopoda > Cymothoidae > Ceratothoa > Ceratothoa steindachneri. The sequence continues at coordinate 76,044,228 of OZ018319.1, forward strand.
ACAAGAACATAAGAGGCGAAATGCCCATCTACAACCAACTAATTAAAATCAAAAATAAGAAGAAAAAGAGGCGAAGTGCCCACATCCAAAAATGAACAAAAGAGGCGAAATGCCCACATACGGGTAATACAAACTAATATAAATTATCAGAGAAAATAAAGATACATTTAGAGATAGCAAATATAACACTTGAAATGCTCGAAAGCCATGACGGAGGAAATAAAGTTTATTTATATATATATATATATTGAAACCCCCCCCCCCAAAAAAAAAATATAAATAAAGAAAGAAATAATAAATAAATAAATTCCAAAGAACAACGAGAGAGTTAAAGTCAAAGGCAAAGGTCGCAATGCGGCCAAACAAGCACCGGAAGCAACCACTGATGGTGTACACGAAGAAGACAAATGAGACAAAACAAGAAAAGAGAAGTACCTTAGAGATGCCCTCTACACCAGGGCGAAACTCACCATCTAATTTACCTATATTTATCTTCTACACTTTTTCACTCTTTGTACATCAATCAATCAATCAATTGTGCCAATTCGCATTCGCCTACGCGGAACTTGACGTAGAACCATTCATGCTAGAAATAACCCGCAGGTACTATTAAAATACATTGAAATTAGTATGTGATATATATTGCTAAATGTTAAAAGAATAAAAGTTCAGAAGTGGAAGTTGTCAAGACCCATTGCAAGACGAACGGCATAAATCCTAAAGTGAAACCTATTGCTCACATTTTTCATCTAAATGGAATTTATTTTGATCCTTGGAATTGCAAAAGGTATAAATCTGAAAATGCCACGAAAGCTCTAAATTATCATAAAGAGGATTATGGAAAGCTTCGACACTTGCTAAATTTTCTTAATTGTTATGTAGAATTCAGACGAGAGAATGTTTATGGGATTCAGAATACTATTGAGATATATATTAAAGGTAGTGCAGGAGCAATGTATCACAATGAAGGCCATTAAGAAGGAAAGTAGGAAACCATTATGGCGGAATCGGGAGAGAGAGAGAAAAAATTCTCAGAAGAAAAGGACATACGAGAAATTACAGGTAGAGAATAATACCCTTGAAAATTGAAATCATTTTCGATTGACTAAGAACGAGCTAAATAGGATTATAAAGAAAATCAAAAGGGTGTTGTAAATTAAATTAGTTCATAATAGCAACAAAGAACCAAGAAAGTTCTTTCGTTATTATAAAATAAATAACAAATCTAGCATAGATAGAATAAAGCCTATTAAATATCAAGGGGTTGTGCGAGAAACTGATGAGTAAATAGTTAAGGTACTTAATGACTATTTTCTTCCACTATTTACAGAAGTGAACCTGAACAGTTAAATATATGATACTGCAGGGTCATAGAAAGAGATAACCGCCATTAATGTAGATCGGGAAACTCTTAAAAGGCTTGTAAATAAATTAAATGTAACACTGATAACATTCATTCTAGGATACTTACAGAAGGAGTAGGAAGAATCGGAGTAGCACTTAAGAAGATATATATTAGATGACTAGAGTTTGGAGAAATACCTGATGATTGGAGAAGAGCGAATGTAGTGCCCGTTTTCAAGAAGGACAATAAAGAAGATCTAAATAACTTTAGACCAGTAAGCTTAATTTATATAATCTGTAAAATTCTCTCGAGAAAATAGTTAAAAACGGGATTAGGGAACATTGAGAAAGTGGAGGGATAATCATTGATGTTAAACATAAGTTTAGAGCCGGTAGATTTACTAGAATTTCTAGATTTTGTAACAAAACAATTGGATAAGGGAGAGAATCTAGATGTAATTTGCTTAGGTTTTAGCAAAGACTTTGACAAAGTTTCCCATAGAAAACTAGTGGTATTTATGAATATTTTATATTCGATGGTTGAATGGCTAAAGGATAGAAAGCAGAAAGAGGGTGGTGCTAAATGAAGTAAAGTCACAATGGAGGGACATCATTAGTTACGTGCTTCAGGGATCAGTTCTTGGCCAATTATTATTTGTAGTCTATATCAATGATCTTGGGGAGGAAGTTAATAGCAAAGAGTTAATTTTTTTATGATATCAAATTGGCAGCCGGGGTAAAAGAAAGAAGTTGAGGGTAAATTTAAAATGCAGAGTTATTTAAATAAATTACTAGCCTTGGCACATATATTAGTGGCAGATGACTTTTAAATGTCAGAGACGTAGTCATTAACGTGGGAAAGGATAATAGGGAACTTAGCTACGAAATGAATGGGCAGTGGCTGAACTTAGTCGATGAGGACTTAGGATCATGAATAGGTAGGCCATTAAGGTTTTCTAAGTAGTGTATCGAGGCAAAAAACATGTCAAGGAGTGTGTTGTGTTTCATTAAAAGGAATTTTAGCAAGATGCTTGTCCTTAAACTCTATAACTCGTATTTCCGGCTACATTTAGAGTACTCTATCCAGACATGGTCCTCACACACATTTTAGACATGACATCAACCTGCTAGAGTGAGTGCAAAGGAGGTAAACAAAGATGACCTTCCCTGAAGCACCTTGAATATGAAGATAGACTGAGGGTACTAAATATGTTCTCATTTGAAAGAAGATGTTTGAGGGGAGATAGGATTGAGCTTTTTTTGAATCTGGGATAAATAAATTAGATGTCAAATTCTTTGATTGAGTGAGTAATGAAAGGACCAGAAGTTACCACTTCAAAATATATAAAAAAATGTGTAGATTGGATTTGCGAATATATTTTTCAGTCAATAGAGTGATAGACTTTGATAGACTTATGGAATAAATTAATGCAGAAGGGTGGGAGTAGTCCAAATTTAAATGTGAGTATGCGGAGAGAAGTTTATGGTGATTTTATAGTTTTGTGCTGGGCCCAAATGTACATATTGTAATTTCCCTTTATATATATATATATATATATATATATATATATATATATATATATATATATATATAATATATATATATATATTTAGCGATATGCTTTAGTTGTTTTTTTTACAAACTTTGATTGGTGACTCTTTAGAAGCATATTCTGGATGCATTCCTGCGGATGAGGCTTATGAGAATGATGGGTGTTTCTTGCAGAGGCTCGGATGAACTCTGATATGATATTCCGCCCTGGGGGCTTCCTGGGGGTTCCCTGGAGGCATCTGTCATCCGATGAATTATGTTATGTTGTGTTCATTCTTTTTGCCCTTTTCTTCATTCTTTTCCATAGTTTTCTTCATTCCTTTTCTCCGTTTCGGCCATCTCCGAGGTGGACGCCAAGAAGACGTATCTGAAAATAGAAAACGAGGGCTCCACCAAAATCATGACATGCATTCTCCATGCACACGTCATGAACTTGGCCCGCCCGGGTACATTTGCAACAGTCCTAAACCAAATGTTGGCAAAGAACGGGATGGAACAAATGTGGTTCCCGGACAACCCACCCTCGGGGGACGTGCTGCATCTGCAGATGGCCCCTAAGGAACAGAATACTGCAACCACGACTCTTACGGACACAACCAAGAAATCTAATAATAAAGCACGGAAAGTAGCAGTCGAGGCGACAACTCCTGCTCCCACCCATGGTAAACAAAAATCGGCAAAAAATATCAACTCAGATAATAGCAGTTCTTCGGAATCCTCAGATTCCTCAGACACTGATACACCCAAACCCCAGGATAAGAAAGAACAGAAGAAGAGAGTGAAGAAGATAAGGGCAAACTACATCAACCTTAGGATATACGCCTGTGAGCAATTCCCCTTCCCGGAGGAGATGGAAACCAGGAGCATATTCCAGGGCATAAGGTCTAAGATCTACAAATGGGAATATGACTCAGAAGTAGATCCCGAGACTGTGGAGGAGGCCCTGCTCGCGCAAAATGTGATTCTACATCACAGCACATGCGAGCAGATCTCAAACGCTGAGTTTAGGAAGAAGAGAAACGGGAGGAAAAAGAACATCACCCAGAAGCACTAAGTGACAAATAGATGGAGAGAGTAAGCAACAGAATGAGGATTCTGACACTCAACGTGAATGGATGGGAGGAGAAAGCCACGGCATATGGTAACATATTTCGTGTGCACGATCCTGACATCATTCTCATCACGGAGCACGGTATCGACACTACAGCTGGTCGCATTAAAATACCGGGGTACAGAGTGATCATGAAGAACCATTCCCAGGAAAGGTTTGATGGTGCTGCAATAGCTGTCAAGAGGAACATCTCCTTCAAACAACTACCAGAACTCGATGAGTCCTTTGTGGCAATCGAGGTACACACCCTGGTCGGAGACCTCGTGATAGCTGCAGCATATCAACCCCCTCGACGAGCATATCTCCCGTTATGCAACTTCTACACACTGTTCGGGCACCGCAGAATGGCATTCTTAGGGGGAGACCTCAATGCCAGATGCCGTGCGGCAGGCTATGGTAACACCAACGATAGAGGCCGAAACTTGGAATTGATTATGGGAAGAAAGAACATTCAAAGGATAGGGCCGGATTTTCCGACCTATATCACTTCCCGGTCAGCAACTAAGCCTGACATAATCTTAACAAGTGAAGGCTTTCCTTTCAACTACCATAGTGAGCCAGGCCCGACAGTCCCTAGTGATCACATAGTGATTCTCACTACAATATCTCTCGCACCAATCCAGCTCCCAGCCCCTCTCCGGAAAAATTACGCCATGGCCAACTGGGATCGTTACAAGCAACGACTCAGTGACTATGCGCCAGCTGACCTCAGCACGGCGTCGTTAGAGGAGATCGACAGGGAGTTGGAGAGGATAACAACGTCCATACTAAACGCGGACCGCGAGAGCATACCCGTTACAGGGTATAAAACACCTCCTCAGCCCAGATGGACAGAGGAGATGAGAGATATCGCTCGCGTTCACAGGGAAGTGTTCGAAGAAGTACGACGGGAGGGTCCCAGCCGGGAAAGGAGCTTGCTGCTCCGACGCCTAAGCTCAGAGCTTAGAGAGGCTATTAACCTCCAACAGGGGGAAATATGGAACAACTTGATAGCCAAAGTCGACAGCGAACTTAGCCCGGCCAAGTTCTGGCGCCAAGTCAGGAACTTAAAGGGACTTACACCAAGACCCAAGACTCGGATAATGGAGAACGGAGACTACATTGAGAACCCGGTGGTTCTCGAGGATATGTTCAGGAACTTCTGGAAAAACGTTTTCAGGATTACACCCGAGGAAAACGTTGAGTTCGACCAGGAATTCGAAGGCCATCTGATTGAACAACTTAATCAGGAAACGCATCGCACACACCCACTACAGCAAGTCAACGAAGGCAGGGAGATGGCGGGTCACGGACGTCCCATAACATCAGAGGACGTCAAGGCCACTGTAAAAGCCTTTCGACAAAAGGCACCAGGCTGGACGGGTATTACCAGAAACAACTTGGTTAACGCCCCACAGCAGATCATTCAGGGAATCGTTAATATCTTCAACGCTTCCCTGAACACGGGCTACTTCCCGGAAGGTCTCAAGATTGCGAAGATGATCTTCATACCCAAGGGAGGTAAACCCCCTGATCAACTGGTAAACTACAGGCCAATCGCCCTGCTGGAGTTCATTGCAAAAGTCTACGAGAGACTCCTAGCTGACAGGCTTCAACAACAACTAGCCGAGCTGGGAGCCCACAACCCTCAGCAGCACGGGTTCCGCAAGGGTCGAGGAACGGAAACAGCCCTCGCCCTTCTTGCGGAGAAACTCGCTTGCAGTAAAGCTGAGAGGCAGTACGTAGATGTGGTGCTGCGTGATGTTAAGAAGGCCTTCGATAAGGTTTGGCTGAGAGGATTACAGTACAAGATCCTCAACCTCCAGCTTAACCCACTTCTGGAAAGGATCCTTTGCAATTACATCTCCGATAGGAGAGCCCAAATTTCAATCGAGGGCTGCAAAGGACCCGAATTCGAACTAGAAGCGGGAGTTCCACAAGGCAGCTGTCTCAGCCCTCTGCTGTACCTCGTGTACACAATAGACCTGCCTGCTCCAGTGAGGTACGATTCGATGTATCTGCAATATGCAGACGACATCACCCAAATCGTCCTGAGTCCATTCAGGAACGCTGGAAGCCAGGCGAGGGCGACAGCTGTCGAAATAGAAAATATCAATAGATATGAAAGAAAGTGGAAAATAAAGACCAACCGCCAGAAGTTCACGATCGTTCCAATGAACCGCCGAAAAACTGATGACGTTGTCGTCAATAATGAACACTATCCGTACTCCAATGAGGGTAATGTCCTGGGCTTACGACTCTTTAAATCTGGATATAAGACCCACATAAATACCAGAGTCTCCCTAGCCAAACGAGAGCTGAAGAAACTTTACCGCTTCAGAGGCCTCAGCGTGCCTAACAGCAAGAAGCTGTATATGGCCCTGGTACGCCCAGTCCTGGTGTACCCGGCCGTGATCACGCAGATGGCAAGCTGTACCTCTCTCAGAATGATGCAGAGAGTGCAGAATAAAGCCACGCTGCTGATTACAGGCACGCGAAGGATCGACCGTATTCGGCAATCGACTCTTCACCAGAGAATCGGTCTAAAGCCGATCAATACGGAGATCCAAAGGCTAGGGAGAAAGACATGGGACAAGATAGATCTAACTATACTCCCGAATTTGAACCTAAACTTAACCATTCGTGCAAACCGGAGACGCGCTATAGGTAGAACTGCTTTGTTCCCAAGCAGTAGAACCTGCGCGAGAGAAGTGGTACTACCTATATTTACGTAGTACTAGTCCACTTCTCTTAAATTATGTGACCCTAAGATACCAAGACTAAAAAGTTTGATGATTGGACAACCAAGTTGACAAATTTTAAGAAACATATTGAAAAAAGAGGCGTAGTGCCCACGTTAAAAGTCCCCCCCCCCCCCAAATATAAATAAATATAAATAAATATAGTAAAAAATTAATAAAATAAAACTAAATTTAAATATAAAAGAGGCGAAGTGCCCAAAACTAATAATAATCAAAAGTCAAGAATAAAAAGAGGCGAAGTGCCCAACTCCCAATACCCAACTGTTAATAAATTAACTAAAAGTCAACAAAATTCAAACTAAGAAAAGAGGCTAAATGCCCATATTAAGAGACTACAAAGCAATCAACACTGAGAATTATTCAGCAAGAAAGTCAACCTTGAAAGGCTTGAATGCTTCGAAGGCGGAAATACCTAAAAAGAAATACAAATATTATGACGGAGGAAACTGGCTGTCAATGACAGCCAGCTACTTTTTGACGGAGGAAATAAAAATTTTTTAAATACACAACATGAAGAATGCTAGTGATGCCCTAACACCAGGGCAAACTAGAAAACTTATTCACACCTTTATATACCTACCACACAATTTCACCACTTTAACCTAATTTGTAATTCTGACGTCATAACAGCTCATGCTGGCAACAAAGCAATTCATTATGACGTCATACAGTGGGCGAGATTTTAATGACTTGTATAAAAATATAAGAAGCGATCACGTAGTTCCCTTGCAGACGAGAGCGATCGATCGAGAGGAAAATACATACATATGTGCACATGATATGTTTGAAGGGAACCATTGATACTTTAATTACAATTCCCAACACAAAGGTTGTTTCTACTATTACATCGTTACATTCCTCTTCATCACAAGAGGGATTTAAATGTATATTTTCAACGGTGGTACTCCATGCAAGAGATTGTCCCGCCAGTTTTTGTTACACCTTTATTAATTTTTTTCCTCTCCTACCCCATCTATTTATTCACATTTTTTTCGTATGTCTTGCGTTTACATTCTTTTTACACGAATGGTCACTCCAGTTTCCTTTCTGAATTAGAAGAATATACTTCAGCTTTTCTCTTGGTCTCAATCATATTGTTCTTTGGCGCGCATTCTGAGTTTCAAACATGGCGGTCGATTCGTTTGCTCACCCAACCCCCAAATTTGAGGGAAGAATTACTGTCGTTTTTCTAAAATGAAAAATAAAATATATTTTTAAAAATGTATTAAATAAAAGCTTTAATCAGCAAAGTAAGTATCATTCTTATTATTAGCGATGCTCCTCTCCCAACGCTCTTTCCTGCGTGGTGGATGCGTGACTGAAAAAAAAAATTCAGGTTTTGACGAAATAGAAGAATTGATATGACTTTCCATCTCTCCCATAACACTTTCCATTGAGATGGTGTGGTAGTGAAATTAGACATAGGCACAGAGGATGAGGGAGGACTTCCTTCCCAACAAGGGTCGTTTTCTGGGTCACACGTGTGGGCGCCCAACTTAACATAACATAACATAATTTCATGGATGACAAAAGCCAAAGGAGCCAATCAAAGGTCATTTGATGATGATGACGATCTATTAATCCTCCTTCCAGTCATCACTCCTCGAGGGCTATCGCAATTTAAAGCCCAGTTTTGCTCTCTATATTGTAACTAAGGTTTATTTAAAATACCTTATGATATTGGTAATGCAAAAGTTTACCGCTTTCTGGATTGCTCGTTTAGGACTCATTTTGAATTGCTCTTTTATACCTCATTCTGAATGCTCTTTTACACGTCATTCTAGAATGCTCTCGTATACATCATTCTGTAATGTTCTTCCGGAATTCTCTTTTTACATCATTCTAGGATGCTCTTTTATACGTCATTTTGTAATGTTCTTTTGAACTTCTCTTTTATACCTCATTCTGAAATGCTCTTCTCGAATGCTCTTTTACATTGAAGGCGACATTAATGTTTTGACCTCATGTGAATATTTTCAATTTCAGGCGACTTTGTCGGCCACCGATGTTTTACTACAAAGGGTCCGAAAATCCAGCACTTCCCCCCCTCAACTGCAAGGACTCGCTCTCCCGAAGTTGATTAAGACGGAAGGAGGTAAATGAGAAAGAGATAAAGAAAATCCTAAAGTCCTGCGCCATTCATTGTTTTAAAGGGGGTTTAATTTAAGAGATTTGAGCCGCTTCGTTCACCCGTACTCGGCTCTATCCAAGCAGGGGAGAGAAGGAACGGAGAAGAGGCGGATATAATTAGTAGATAGGAGAAGAGGGAGAAACTTTCCCTTCGTGAATTCGAAACGTAATAGCAAAGAGGCCGTACTACGCAGAAAGATTGTAAGGTCAAATTAGTAAAGATGGAGGGAGTGAAATGTGTATAGAAGATATACATATAGTTGCAGTTCTTCCTGCATGCAATGGAGGCCGTGAGGGCAAATTGTGGGTGTTGGGGCAGGAAGGAAAAAAAATATGGGGGCAGTAAAAGGAGAAAAGGGTGGTAAGAATGCCGACATGCTAAAACCCACCACCACCACCACCATCTTTCACCTCTTAGCAATGACTAGAGATGAATGGACGAAAGCTGGTCGCCGACTAGCCTGCGAAATTAGTTGCCAGCCAAAAAGATAGGTGAAACGGACGAGACTTGAAAACAAAGGGGCGAAAAAGTAAAAAAAAACAGAAATGTTTGGAAGGAATAAAACCTAGGTGGTCTCAATCTCGTTCGAGAATGCCGGGAAGGCGTACCGTTCCTCCAGTACCGGGTGTAACAGTCTTCTCTCCTCTTTTTAGCATCATCATCCATAAATGGTGGGGCCAGAAGGGCACATTGCCTTGCTGAGAAAATTGTCACCCGCCCAAATTAGCTATGACTCGCAATATAATCTGTGCAAAGATAAACTGTTACGAACAATGTCCCATATTTTTACCCTATGAAATATATACAGGATTGTATAGAATTTTTAGCCGCTGAATAAACTCATATCCGTGTATTTGTCTCCATGACAACGGCAATTGGGTTAATTTATATCACGCTATGCGCAGGCTATGTCTTGTCCGATGGGTATCGAAAGTCGGCTGATCTATTGAATAAATGTTATATAGAGGACAAACCCTTGAATATAATCCTGTATTTCAATAATCACTTGATATATGTACCTACTCATTATTCTAATGGTACAAAGGACCTCGTATTAGTACGTTAGAGCATAAGCCTTTTATACATGTGACTGGCCTAGTGTTGTGTTGTTCGAAGTGTAATTTCCTACCTTCCTTTTCGCACTATGTCCTCATTTCTTGTAGCTACTGTTTACTTTATATCAAGTAATAAAATAGGTGTCTTGCATTTTAACAAAACATATTCCTTTCGTCAAAGAGCCAAAAATCATCGATGTAAAGATGGAGGAGAGGAAGTTGAGCGTGACGTTCGAAGACGACTCGAAAGAAGAACTGCCTTCCCTGTGGTTGAGAGACAACTGCCAATGCTCCTCTTGTTTTGATAAAGTGGCTCTCGGGCGGAACTTGCTCATGCAGAACCTCGATGTCAACATCAAAGTTGAGAGGGTGGATGTGAGAGGAGACTGCCTTGAAGTCGCTTGGCGAGATGGTCATCGAAGTACTTACGGCTCTAAATGGCTTCACGAGAGGGCGTTTAGCGAACGCGCCAGAGAGAATTATCGAAACCTTTATAGGATGCGGAGGGTAAGCACATTTTGTGGGCTCCATTCACTCGGGTCGAGGAATTAGACCGGTCAAGGGACTAGAACGAGAGCAAAACGTGACAAAAAAAGACTTGTTTTTTCTTACAGCGGGAGGGGGCGAGAACAGGAAGAGTGTGGACCTTCCTGACCCATAGCGCCTCAAGTAATCTTTCAACTATTTGGGCGTAGCATCTCCCACACAATTTCTCTTTCCATTATTCCGTAAGGTGAAAGGATGCAGCGAGTATTTTAGGCCCTGCTGGGTGGAGAAGCGTGCAAAAAACGGCCTGAGCTGTATGAATTAGTCATCGGGGATTGAACTGTGTAATATGGTGAGTTGCTCATCTGGCTCACATATCACAATAGGCGGAAATACTGTCGATTAAAAGAGGTCATGGGATGAACACAACCTTAAAAGTCTAGGTCTACTTTGAAGTCATTGCCTAATTATTTTTCTAAACCGAATCTATCCGATATAAAGCCAATCGTCTCTTGACCTGATCTCTCCTCGCCGAATTTGATTATTTTTCCGAGATGACCGATGCTTCCTATAAAGGAATGTAACCATGGTAACGAAATAATTTGCTTTTCTCCATACAGAAGCCCTGGGGAAGGAATTTCCAACTCGTCACGTTCAATTACGATGACCTGAAGAAGGACGATAGAGCTCTTCTCGAATGGTTGCTCCTGATGGAGACAAAAGGCGTGGCTTTGATAAAGAAATCCCCGGATGATCCAGATGCAGGAGCTCAGCTCATTGATCACATTGGTTTTGTTAAACCATCTCATTATGGGTAAGTACCATGATCACAATCCCTCCTTCCTTCTTTCAAGAAACGTCATCAAAGATGAATATATTAAATTTAACACATTTCACACAAAGATAGTGCCCTTATCCATCCCACTTCTCAGCACCTAGTGTCGTCAAAAATGCTTTCACATCATCCACGGCCATCGTTGCCGTTCTTATTTTCCATCCGTGCAATCTTCTTTCTCACAATTTCCGGCAGGTTGGAAAATTATAGAAAGAGGGAGGTGAACTGTTAGATAAAGTGAAAGATAGACAGGGAGAATTGTTTATATCTTCTTAGCTCATCTAGATTCGTCATTTTAACTTCCTTTTCTTCATCGTAGGAGACGTTCACCAGTAATTGTAAGAGAGAATTCTAACAACGTCGCTTTCTCTAGCCTCAAATTAGGTCTTCACACTGACCTTTCTCAGTATTATCATCAACCAGGGGTGAGTATTGAATGGTGACAACCGGGGGCGTTTTGTCATTTATTTTGTATAACTGGTCTATACAAAGGAATAGCGAGATTCGATGATATAAAGTATAGTACCACCTGTATTTCTATCACAAGATCTTCCATAACTTTAGCCAAAAAAAAGCTAAGATTTCCAAAATTGGTCTACGATAACTTAGAGGAATGTACAACGTATTGGCAAAGATTATGTGAATTCGGATGAAGGAAGTGAAAGTTCTCAGCAGATATGCAATATAATAGAAAATTCACGTGTCCAAAATCATCCAAACGACACCGGAAGCCATTTTTTTATAATAAAATATAACAATTAAATTATTAGTGGAAAAGTTTGAACAATTTATAATTAGTATTTATTGTGGATGTCTTGATTTTCGATGATGCGTTGAGATCTCCTGCCACAGGAATGAACCAACTGTTAACACTCTCGCGCAGTAATCTTGCTCCATATATCTTGAATTTTCCAGAGTTATTGAACTGTTTTCGGACTCCTCACTTTAAACTTCTCTCAGAATGTCATCGAAACATTTCCAATGGGATTCAGGCCTGGACTCAATGCAGGCCATTTCATAAGTGATGTACTCGTCGTCCAGGATGGTATTCACCAACTTAGCTGTGTGGCAGGGGTCGTTCTCCTGCGTGAAAATTGCAGCTTGGCTGGGATTCGGAGGCTTTCAGACGGGGCAAAACATGCTGTCTCAGCAATTCCTTGCACACTTTTGCATTTACCGTCCTCCGTAAGCACACAACTGTTCCAGTTTCTTTCACCGAAATCACGCCAAAGACCATGGCACTTCCTCTGCCAAACTTCACACCCTTTTTGGTTCAATTGACAGACAATTTTTTGACTACTCTGCGACGAAAAAACCTCCTGCCATTGAATCCAAACAAATAGAGTAGAATCTAGATTCGTTAGTAAAGTGGACTTGGCTCCAATGATCATCCATCCATCCATGCAATGTGCTGACTGGCGAATGAAAGAATAGCATTTTTGTTCTTCGGACTGATCTATGCCCTGATCGCATGTGGGCGAGCGTGAAGATATCTTCCTCTAGCCGAGGTGACACAATATGTCAGAGACATTGATCACCAAAATCTCACTAATCACGTGAGAAAATGGTACAACCGTCTCGAAACCGTCCTTCTTCACAATATGGGAAATGGCTCTATTTCCCTTTTTGAGGTCTTCCGTGGCTTACCTGTTTATTTACCAGCATACATAAATCACTTTTGTCAAGGGTTGACAGAAAGTTATGGGCTACATCTTTGGAGCGTTTTACAGTCTCTACAATGGCTCCAATTGAAAGACGATCTTGGCAAAGCATCTTTACGATCAATTGGCGGAGAGAAAGAGGTGGGAAAATTTCTTATTATTTTACCTGGACTACAACTGGCGAGAGACCTAACGTACAAGAGATTGAACTGAAGTCAGTTGCTATGCAACCAATGAGGCTTCTTTTTACAAGAAACAAAGGCGTTCGGATTATTTTGGACATCACTTTTTTGAGTAAATTTTTATCTGCTGATAACTCGTTTTATTCAACCAAATTTGCATAACCTATTCCCATACATTGTTGATACCTATCTGTTATTCTACAACAATTTTGGAAACCTTGGATTTTCTCTGGCAAAATTTATAGATCTTGGGATAGAAATAGAGGCGTTCTGATCTTTTTGAACGGTACTGAGGGTAGTCATTTATATAAATGTCCCGGGCTTAAGCACAAACGAGCATGACAAAAAGGTGCAAAATTATTTGCTTTCCACACTCATTTCCATTAGCATGACCATAAAATATTTATTTCTTGAAGTATAAATCAATAGCAGTCTTAACCCAGGGGTTCGCAACATTGGGCTCGCGCACCACCAGGGATGCGAGATGGAATATCAGGGTGCCTCTGTCGTTGTGTGTTGTCACTGACTCATCACAACAATTGGGGTGGTTGTTCAACTTATATGTTCATTTACTGTACTAATATATAAGCTTATTTTACTCAATTTGTTCACCAACATGGTTTAATTTGTGGTACAAAAATTTGACCTGTTCCTCTTAAAATGCAATATTACTTTTGTACGGGGTAGTGGATCCAAACAGTACTCCAGTAATTCCTAGTAGTGTGAGGAATTAAAAATTTGAGAGCCACTGCCATAATTTAACCAATTCCACTAAGTTCGCTATGTTTAGTGATATGTGCTACATTTATCCAGATTGGTTGATTAATCAAGATAATCACTACTGATGTCTTTTGAGTTGCAGCATGATTTATAGTTGTTCCTCATATGAGCACATGCATAGATGCTTCTAAACTGAGTCCAGTTCCCCAAACTCTAGAAAGGCTTATTTCAAGTTTAAAAAATAACGCTCTTGTAACCAATGGCTTCAGCCTGACGGTTCAATGGATTTCACAACAACGCAATATTTCATTATTTTCATGTTCTTCAGATTTCCTCTTAACTCTTTTTCTATCGATTTCGTACTAATTCTGGGAATTTACCATAAGAATATCTAAGAACGTCTGACACTTTTATAGGGAGGGACCAGAATTGAAGTGAGATGATAGAAAGAATTGACTAGATGTTTTGCTCCGCAGATGATCTTCATCCAGACTGTGAAGCAACATAGAGGTAGAGGAGGAGAAAGTACCATCAGCGACGGTCTTTTGGCAGTCGAACTGCTCCGTAAACAACACCCTAAAGCCTTTGAAATGCTCGCCCGAACCAAAATTTATTTCTGGGATAAAGGTGTCGCCAATATTGCCATGGAAAAGGATGAGTTCTATAAAATCTCAAATGCTCCTATCATCGGGTGAGTATGCGTTGATGAAAAAGGGCTAAAATACTGGACAGTCTATCAGGTTAGGGTATGTTCTTCTGCATACTAATCCTAACCCGGTTCTTTGCAGACTTGACAGCGACCAAAACCTGGAAACGTTACGAGTTAATAATCAAGTAAGAGATTCCCACCTGGACTTGCCCCCCGACCAAGTCAACGCTTTCTACGAGGCCATGAAGTTACTGGATGACATATTGTATGACAACGCGGTTAATTTTAAAATGGAAGAGGGTAAGTTTGTAGTCTGTGGTTGCAATAGTTTCCTCTGTTCTTTAACCACAACTCTCGCATCTAAAACGACTCGGATCAAGCAGAGCTTTTAAAGTTCACTTCTAACATCGCTATTTTTATTTCGACCTACCCTGAACTCTTTTATTCCTAACTTTCTCCTCTTCATTGACCTTGTTTTTGGTGCTCTTTATCTGGCCTCCATTGCTTTCAACGTTCGATCCCCATAGCAATCAAGACATTGGTTAGGTGCTATTCCTTAGGAGGTGCGTGGTGGAAGTTACAATCCTCTACTTTCCAGGTGACATCCTCTCTCTGGACAATGTGCGGTGTCTTCACGGGCGAGAAGGATTTCTCTCCTCCAGCGATCGACATCTCGAATCCGCTTATCTGGACTGGGACGAAGCACTGTGCAAGCGACGAAGGCTTCTCGAGAAATTAAACCTTATATAACATGATTCCTGGACTTTTTGTTTTGCTTTCAACCAAGGGAATGTAACCTTTGAGTAATAGTAATACACTCGTAAAATATTCATTGTGATATCATAAATGCCAGTTCACAATAGATAAATGAGAAGCAATTATGATTATGATGTTAACTAATAACTATTTTTTAACATTTAAGAGTCTTTTGATCTTTGCGCATTAAAATGACAAGATCCATAATTGTTGGTTTTTTGGCCTAGTCTTTTATAAATGCATTTAATTCTAACGTCTAAAGTGAAAGATTATAGATAAAATATAATGGAAGTGAAATACAGTATCTATAATGCTATGGCAGGGCCGTTTCATACAGAGATGCCACAACACAGGTAATATGTAGAAGTGATTATGTAGCTTCAAGAACATAACAAGCCGTAACTGTATCTAGGATGTTTATCACGAGTTGTGGAAGAGAGGCGAGACGGGTTTAAGTCGATCCTGATATGGGTTCCTTTTGTTCTATCTTGTTCCTGGCATTTCGGCTTACCATTCATTCCATTCATTAGGGCCGGTCTTCGGTTATCTATAATTCCCCCCCTTCAACAAACCATTGAGAAATTTCAAGAATATCCTGAGTAGGAAAATGATTTATCCATTCCTTCAATCTATTCTTATTTCCTCAATTACTTTTTTCTTTCGTTATTTTCCTCCATATTTTATGTGTTTTTCTCCATTACTTTTTTTCTTCTTTTGTTGTTTTTCTCCATGTTATTTTTTAATTCCTCTTTATTCCTTGTTTTTTCTCTATCACCGATATCTATTCGTTTTTCATCTTTTTTGTTTTCGTTTAGTGTTTTTTTTCGTTCCTCCTTGTTCTCTTCCATTTTCTTTTCAGCCTTATTTTAAACTACGTTCATTTTTTTGTTCCTTCATTGTTTTTATCGGTCTTTTGTCTTCCTGCGTTGTTTTTTGCCTATCTTTCTTTCCCTTCTTTCGTTATTTTCTCTATTCCTTTTTTTCTCGCTTAGTTTATTTTCCCTCTTTATTTTTCTTCATTCTTTATTTTTCACATTCGTTCTTCTTGTTCATTCGTGGTTCTTCTCCCTCCTTTCTTTTTCTCCCTTCCTTATTTTTCTCTTTTATCTCTCTTTCTACCTTTGTTGTTTTCTGCAAGCCTTATTTTCTCCATTCTTTGTCTTATTTATTCCTTCCCTATATTTTTTGTTTTCTACATTCCTTCTTTTCTAGATTTATTGTTTCTCCATATTTTTGCTTTTGTTTTCTTTCTTTATTTCTTATTTTTCGTTCTTCATTATTTCCATTTCAATTCCTTGTGTTCTAAATTACTTCTCTCTCGTTCTTCCTTATTTTTCTCAATTCATACTTTATCATCCTCCGTTGTTTTTTAGCCTTAATCCTTCATTTACTTCCCTGGTTGTTTAACTCCATTTCTTCTTATTCTTTCCATTGTTGTTTTTATCCATTCTTGTTTCTCTTCCTTCCATGATGTGTATATTCATTCTTTTTCTTCCATCTTTTTTCTCCATTCCATCTTTTGTTACTTAGTAATTTCTCCATTGATTAGTTTCTTCATCGTGCTTTTTCACCATTCCTTCTTTTTGTTCCTTTGTTGTTTTGTGTATACTCCTTTTCTTTTTGGTTTTTCATCGCTATTCCTTCTTTTTTATCCTTTGGTTTTGTCTATATTCTCCTTTACTTCATTAGTTGTTTTCCCAATTTCTCTTTTCCTGCCTTTCTCGTTTTTGTCATTCCTTATTTTCTCCATTCTTTGTTTTCTGTATTTCTTTTTATCTTCCTTTTTGTTTCTACATTCATTCTTTTGTTCATTCATTGTTTTCTACATTCTTTTTTCTTTCGTTGTCTTTCCCAATTTCTTGTTTTTCTTCCTTCGTTATTTCCACCTCAATCCCTTGCTTATCTCCTTGTTTTCTCAATTACTTCTTTTTCCGTCTTCCATGTTTTTACAAACTCATTCTTTATTTTCCTCCGCTGTTTGTTGTCACTAATCCTTAATTTACTTCCGTGATTGGTTATCTCCATTCCTTCTTTGTTCTTCCATCATTATTTTTCTATGTACATTGCTTTATTTGCATTCTTTCGTTGTTTTCTTCATTTCTTTCTTCTGTATATTCAAGGGTTTTTCTATTCTTTTTCTCTATTAGACATTTTTCTCATGTCCCTCTTCCCCCATTCTTATTCTCCTTTCCTACTTTTCTTCGTTACTCATTTTCGCAATTTTTTCTTCTTTTCCATTCCTTCCTTTTTTCAATTCCTTCTTTTGCTTCCTATGATATCTTATATATTTCTGCGACCCTCCAGTTTCTCGTAAATTACCATCTTACTTACGTTAGGTACCAACTCGATTCTTTCTTCTTTAGACAAAGCCATCATTCGATCTGGTTGCCTCCCCACAATGGGGAGACAACCCTTCCTTTATTATAAAAGTACAAAATTATAAAATTACATATAAATAACGTAATTATAAGAGAAATACAAATATGATTACAAAGAATAGAGTACATCCTGGATGGGGATAGTAACAAATGCAAAGAACAAAATATTTAAAGAGAGAAAATAAATAAGCCAGAAGAAAGGCTAACAGATGTGAAATTTAGAATAGGAGATAAGGCCTTTAATAAAAATGAGCCATGAGAAGTGTACAGAGCAAAGGATTACATAAACGCACACAAAACTATATAATGCAGAAAATAACCGCTAAAAGGGCGGGAAGGAGGGAGTCCGAACCTGGAAGTACGCGATGTTAAACTGCCATGCCTCGCCCTGGTGGCCGCTCCTTATATACCCAAAAGGGTATAGGAGCCGCCACCATGGCAAGAGGTTTCTTGGGACTGAAAGGCCCTCGAGGCATGGTCAGCCAGGTTCTTAGCGGAGCGGACATAATTAATATTAAGGCTTGAAGAGCTATAAGAACGCGAAAAGCCTAATAAGGCAGGAGTAGACATAAAGTTGAGGATGTCCAATGGGATTTTTCTCCGTCGCAAGTTAAACAGAGCCGGGAGGTTATCCCCTCTGATTCGAGCCCATGGGAACCAGCACAAAGCTATTATTCCCGCGAGGGATTCCTTTAGGAAGATGTTGGGGCCGATGGTGACGGGGATACCGTAGCTGAGTCCGGCACAATGCCATCCAAGACCCGAGAGGCTCGCGTCGAAGTATAGGATGGTACTGGAAGCAAGTAGGCGTCTCCAGTAAGTCCACTTAGTGTGGATCATGGATGCCAAAGCCCGGCACCATCCGCTTCCTGGTACAACAGGGTCCTGAAGGTAACACTTCTGTACCCACAGGAAGGGGAGCCGGAGTAGAGGTAGCAAGAAATTCAAGAATCCCGCGAAGCGGGACCAACCTTTAGAAGAGATAAGGTTGTCGGCGGCAAAAAGGAGGGCAGACTTGATCTTGTGGGCCATACTGTCGGAAACAGCGACCCGGTGCTGGTTCAAGTCTATTTTGATCCCTAAGTAGACGAGCCGCAGTGTCGATTGCAAGACACTTTTGGAGATATTGACATTAAGGGAGCTATTTAAGATAGCATTGCGGAGGCTTCTCAGATCGTCGGGGAGGCCGATCAGGAGGATGTCGTCCAGGTATGTATATGCCTGACAGTTGAAGGTCGAGGCCCAGGCCCGAAGGCCTGCTTCCAGGGAGGCCTGGAGAATATACGGCCTACCGACGAAACCCATGGGAATACGGGTGAAGCGGGAACTCCTAAACCCACACCTGATACCAAAGAAGTGGCGTGCCTTGGGGTGGAGCGGCACGTGGTAAAAGGCGTCCTTTAAGTCGAGGCGAATAGCATGAGTGCCTCGCGGAGTGTTACCAAGCACTTTGTCCAAGCTGGGAAGACGGAAGGAAGGAGCGTCGTAGAATTTCCGGGCCGGGGCCATATCATAAATAAGGCGTCCGGACCCGTTGGGTTTGGGGACCAGGAAGACTTGATGACAGTGGGTAACTTCCTGAGATTCCTCCAGTATACCTTGTTGTACGAGGTGTCGGACGGCAGGCAGGATCGACTCGTTTGACGACCTCCAGCAGTGGTATCCTTTTCTGAAGAAGAAACGGATACCCTCCTTCTGACAGGAGCGGATTATGTTGTTAACTGGAGTAAGTCGGCGAGGGAACCAGGTTTTTCCACATCTAAGGTGGTAGTAGGGTCACACTGGCGTTGTTCTGGAGCCAGGGGATCCCCGAAGGGACTACCATCCTCCTCTGCCTCCGGCTCATCCTCTCGGCGATCGTTGTTGTCGCGCTGGTTGTTTTCGTCGCGCTGGTTGTCTTGTTCGTCGTTGCGGTTGGCGCGGTCTTGAAGCACATCCGGAGGGGCACTAAGAATGTCCCCTATGAGGAAATCGTGTCCCGTAGAGGCGGAGCTCACGGACACGTTGTCCGGCGAGGGGGCGCGGACATGTAGGACGGTAGGTACCGCCAGACCTTGTTCCGGTATAGCCGTGATGGACTGCGGAATCTCGTGGCTTGGAGCGATGCGAAGGGCCCCTAAGTCGGCAGCAGCAGTCTCGAAGAAATGGCGAATGTTGTCGAGATGATCACTGGTCGAGCTGCCCGATCTTGAAAGTGGAGAAATGGGAGGGGGTATGGGGGACACCATAGAAGGGTGTATAGGTGAGATGGGGGTTAATGGGGGCAAAAAGTGCCTAGTAGCGATAGGAGAAATAGGGTCCAACGGTAGAGACAAACTCCAAACCGGAAATTCAGGTGACAAGGAGCTTATGGGCGGACGTGCCCATATGTTGAGGAGCGCATCAGCCACGGGGTCGTGAGGATCGTAAGTGGATCCTGAAGAAGACGAGGTAGAATAGATAAGGTCTTTGAGAGAAGGCACCCTGCCAGCAGAACCTGAAAAAGAAGGAGGATAAGAATTATTCGAAGTGAATGAAGAGTTATCCGTGGAAGATTCGCTGGGGGCGGCGGCCGTCGCGCGTGCCTGCAAGAGAGGCAGGTCATAACTGGCGAAGCTTTCCTGCCAGTTAGCAAGCACGTCTTTGAGGACGAGTCGCGCGCGTCGAAGTGCGGCCGCGTTGTGGGCCTCCAGGTCTAGGGCCCATTCTGGTAGTTGAAGTGTAAGTAGTTGTGGACCGAGACGATTGGCCACGCGGGCCATAGATGGCCGCCTCGGAGAGCTGGATTCCCGTTAGGCCAGATGACTGTTCCCGCGCGTCCCTTGACGCGGGTCCCCAACCGAAGGTGAAGACGATCCAGTATAGACAAAGGCGCGAGTGCAGACGTAGAAAGGCGTCCCTCGATAGGCTGCTCCGAAAGCGTACATCCTGGATGGGGATAGTAACAAACGCAAAGAACAAAATATTTAAAGAGAGAAAAGAAATAAGCCAGAAGAAAGGCTAACAGATGCGAAATTTAGAATAGGAGATAAGGCCTTTAATAAAAATGAGCCATGAGAAGTGTACAGAGCAAAGGATTACATAAACGCACACAAAACTATATAATGCAGAAAATAACCGCTAAAAGGGCGGGAAGGGAGGGAGTCCGAACCTGGAAGTACGCGATGTTACACTGCCATGCCTCGCCCTGGTGGCCGCTCCTTATATACCCCAAAGGGTATAGGAGCCGCCACCATGGCAAGAGGTTTCTTGGGACTGAAAGGCCCTCGAGGCATGGTCAGCCAGGTTCTTAGCGGAGCCGAGATAATTAATATTCAGGCTTGAAGAGCTATAAGAACGCGAAAAGCCTAATAAGGCAGAAGGAAACATAAAGTTGAGGATGTCCAAGGAGATTTTTTCCCGTCGCAAGTTAAACAGAGCCGAGAGGTTGTCCCCTCTGATTCAAGCCCATGGGAACCAGCACAAAGCTATTATTTCCGCGAGGATTCCTTTAGGAAGATGTTGGGGCCGATGGTGACGGGGAGACCGTAGCACCGTAGCTGAGTCCGGCACAATACCATCCAAGACCCGAGAGGCTCGCGTCAAAGTATAGGATGGTACTGGAAGCACGTGGTCGTCTCCAGTGAGTCCACTGTAATTCTATCGAGGTCTAATAGCCTATTAAATAATGATTACACTGAACGACCTTTATTTTGGACAGGCAGTATATATATATATATATATATATATATATATATATATATATATATATATATATATATATATATATATATATATACTGCCTGTCCAAAATAAAGATCGTTCAGTGTGATCATTATTTAATAGGCTATTAGACCTCGATAGAATTACAGCTCTCATCCTATCTAGCATTGATTCTACAAGCTTTTGCATCTTCTGTAGCTTCAATTTAGGCCACATTTCCAGCAGCCCTAGACCCAAATCGTTCAATGATGATTGAAGAGGCAATAAGGCACGCAGGACCCCCTCAAGCTCATCTGATAAATTCTCTATGGGATTTAAATCTGGGGGCTTTGGTTGCCACTCAATATGCCGAAATTATCCCTCATGCTGGGTGAACCAATCTTTGACTATGGTAGACCGATGAATGCGCGCGTTATCTTCCTGAAACATTCCATCGCCATTAGGAAAAAGAATTCCATTGAGGAGTGAACTTGATCGGCCAGGATCTGCAAATACTCGCGGGACTTCATCTTGTTGCGCTGCAGGGGGGTTGCAGATCCATGTCCAGTCCGGGGTAAAACAGCCCCAGACAATCACACTACCTCCAGATGCCTGCACGGAGGAGACGTTGAATGATGGATCCAATGCTTCATGAGGTTCTCACCATACTCTAATACGCGCATAACTCTGAATGAGGGTAAACCTAGATTCATCGGACTACATGACACGTTTCTAATCCTCTACACTCCAGTTTTTTATGTTATTTGGCGAACTAAAGCCGTTTTTTCGATTTGTTACAGTCACAAGTGGTTTCCTGATTGAGGCGCAGCTGAGCACATTCATTTTTTTCAGTTCAGGATGCATAGTTCTTATTTAAATCGTTTTTGAACCTTCACAGAACATACTGATTAACTGCTGCGTGAGCAACGCCCATTTTCTTGACCAAACGCTTCAAGGAGCACCTGTCTCTTTCGCCAAGAATTTGAACCTGTTTCGCCATCTTGTTTCCAGTATGCAATTGTTCTCTGTATAGTCCTCATACCTATAAATGTTGCTGTAAAGATATCACGTGTTGATTTGCCACATTCCTTGAAGGCGACGATGCTCCCTTTATCAAATGTTGTAATGTCTTTTCCACGCGTCTTCATTCTTGCAGCTCCTGTAAAACTTAGGACAGTTATAAAATCTATACTAGGTGGTTGCTACGTCAGAGACACCACTGAATGTTGAGATATAAGTTTAGTCTAAACTAAAGTATTCTGAAACAAATTAGTGACAAAAAACATACCAGGTATCAAAACTCAGTGAACGACCTTTATTTTGGCTAGGCAGTGTATATATATATATATATATATATATATATATATATATATATATATATATATATATATATATATATATCGTGGTTCAACTACTCTATACCATACACTACTCCTATATTATATGGGAGGAGGTGACTTAATCACCTACTACAACGCGACCCGTTGAAGGACTGTTTGCAGGGATTAACGACCGATTAGGAGGTCACACTTGAGGCGTTGGGTTTCAAATCCTTAATAATCAAACAGAGTGCAAAAATGGTTGGCGAGATTTACTTGAATATGCTGAGAGTATCGTTCAAGGTTAGTTAAAGATGAAACAATAAAAATATAATTTTATTTACAAAGAAAATTAATAATAGTTTCTTGGTATGACATTACATTATATCAATACCATATTATATCTATTAGGGAGGGACCAATAACTTGAAAGCGAACCGACAAAAGGGACGGAAAACCACGAATTCAGGCGGTCTGAGTAGCTAGAGAATGCAACGAGGTCAGGTAAATTATGGACAATGGCAAAGCTCAAATAATTATTTAAAGAGACATGTACAAAAATATAATTTTATTTACACAAAATTAATGAGAGAATTGATGGGTAAAATTACCTCAGAGAATTAACGGGCAAAATCACATCAGTAAATGAAAGGGGGAATTGTAGTTATAAATCAGGCTATGAAGTTAGAACTTAAAGTATTCCCGGAGGAGACTATTCAAATAGGAGGGGGGGGGATTAACTCAATTGGGGTACTAAAGGAGGGAGAGGGGTTGGCTTACGGATGTCTTCTGCACTTGAGGTGAGGCCGCTCGGACTTCCACGCGGGAGGTTGGAGTGATGACGGTTCTCCAAAAGCAATAGATATATGTATAGAATTAAAAAAAATATATACATAGTTAGCTGACGAGTTTACAGGCGACCTATAATTTAGTGGATTAGCCATCATTGTCGGCTAGTGGATTCCGGCTAATATTATCAGCTATACAATTTTCGGTACCACGTATATACCAAACTTTGAAATGATATTGTTGGAGTGTCAAAAGCCATCGCATTATACGTCCGTTTTTGCTCTTAGTATTTAAGAGGTACGACAAAGGGCGATCGTCAGTCTCGACAAATAAACTCTTTCCTTATTATATGCATACTAAACTTGGTAATACTCCATACTATAACTAAAGTCTCCTGTTCTATTACCGAGTAATTACGTTCAGGGGGAAGTAGCTTTCGGCTCGCGTAAGCCACCGAGTGGCTTTCACCTTCGTCGGAGTATTCGAGCAGCACGCATCCAATTCCTTCGTCACTCGCATCCGTCCGGATGCCGAAGGGTTTAGAGGGATTAGGGAGCCTCAAAATGGGGGCGGAGGCTAGCTTGTCTTTGAGCACCTAGAATCTGGCAGTAGATTCGGGATTCCATGAAAGGGGATCTGGGGATCTCTTCTGAAGGAGGACACTTAAAGGAGCGGAAATAGACACGAAGTTAGGGATTAATCTACGGTAAAAGGAGGCTGATCCCATGATCGTGCGGGGAAGGGGCATCTCGATAATGGCTCTGACCTTTTCTTCCTGGAGGCCCATCTGATATTTCGAGCGAACAGGCTCTGGGAGGGTAGGGACGATGTTATGCTCAAATTGATTGGAGCAACCGAGGGTCTCGGGGATGAAATCTTCAAATCCATTTTGTAACTGCTGCAGCTGACTTTTTTGAAGAGATGCTAGCCTGGAGAGGATATCCAGCACGGTGGGTGATAATTCCGGGGGTCCAGATACAGATGGGATAGGGTAATCACCATATTGTTCAATGCATACTATTTGCACGACATTGAGGGAATCAGCGGGATACACTGCTTCCAAAGGGGACTCTTCATCGAGGGCTACAATATTGTTGATACACGCACGGCGGTGATATTTGTTTAACATATTGCTCTGGAAAACCTTATCTCCTGAGGGGGTTCGAATCAGGAAATCCACTGGTCATTTTACCTCTCGAAAGGAAAAGGGGCCCTTCCACTGGTTCATGAGTTTGTTACTCTCCGTGGGAAGTAGCAACAACACCTCCTCACCAGGCTTAAATCTTCTTTCCTTCGCCTTTAAATCGAAATAAGTTCGATACTTCTCCAAATTTACCTCAATATTTTGGTACGCGATGTTGGCACATATCTCGAGGCGCTTTCGGAGGTCTACGAGGTACAAATAGGAGGATTAGATTTCGTTATGCAGACGGGGATTGGTGAAAAGTTCCTTTAAAATAGCAAGGGGGCCTCGAACATTACGGCAATACAGTAATTCGAAGGGGGCGAATCCTAGGGTCCTATTGGAGAGTTCACGACACGCAAACAGTGCCGCGGGTAAAAAGCGGTGCCATTCTCGGGGCTGATCGATACACAATTTTCTGAGAATTGCTCTCAATGTGCCATTTAGCCTTTCGCAAACTCCGATTGCGGCTGGGTGGTATGGCGTGGTAAACAGAGGTTTTACCATGAAAAGCTTTCCAATATATTCCATAAGCTCGAAGGTAAATTGTCTTCCTCGATCTGACAATACCTCTTTAGGGATTCTTATCCGCGGAAAAAATGGAAATGAAGGCTTCGACGCACGAAACACTATTGATGTGGTTAAGGGGAACTGCCCCAGGAAATCGGGTAGCGAAGCCTACCAAAGTGATGACTTAATTGTGTCCTTCACTATACGGGGGGTGAATGGGACCAATAAGATAAATGGCCACACGAGTAAAAGGTTCCTAGATGATCGGGCTTTTCTGAAGGGGGGCTGGCTTGACGAGCCCTTTAGCAGATGTCCTTTGGCAGGCATCGCATGATTTGCAGTACTCTGCAATTTCTCTGGCCGCACCTGGCCAATAAAAATACGTAAAAACCCTCTGAGAGGTTTTATTATGACTAAAATGACTGGAGAATAAACTATCGTGAGAAATCTGGAGGACTTGGGGGACGTGAGAGCGGGGAACACACAAGGTGTATTTTTCAGGTTCGGTTTCGTCGGAACATTTACGATGTAACAGCTCATCCTTGACAAGGTATGGGATGCTTTTTCCACCACGGGAAGACTCTTGCTCCTCAGTCCTGGCTTTCTCCCAAAGGGGGAGGGGAGAGTTGCGCACCTCTTCTGGGCGCGGGCAAAATCCTCGTTCCGGAGGGTCTCCATCTCCGGATCGACGGGGTTTTCTAAAGGAACGGGTTCCAAAGACGCCTTGGCGGCCTGGGCACGGGTTACCACGGGTTTTGATACCGGGTTACTTGTAATCTGGGGCCTCTGCCAATTAGTACAGAGCAAAACTTGATTGGGGCCGCTACCACTTCGACCCAACCAGTCAAATACTCACATTCGATGTGGCAAAAAAAAAGGGGAAACGATTCGCTCGGCCGAATGGACCACAGCGAACTTTTGATGGTCAGGACCGACTCAGAGAAGTAAATTCTCGGATACCGTGATGCATGTGCACCCAGTGTCACGTACAAAGGTGGACACATGGCATCCGTTCACGGTTCTATTTTCAAATTTCAAACCACCGAGAGAGCTCTTATTAAAGAGAAAACTTACTTGGTGACCGGTGTTGTTGGTTGACGAGAGAAACGTAGTGGTATCTTGAAGAGACCGGGAAGGAGCAGGAGTGTCACTAACTTGGTGTACCTGATGGGAGGACATGCTTCTAAATTTGGAATTTTGAGGGCAGTTCGTGCGTACGTGACCTTCTATTCCGCACGTGACAGATTATCTGCCTTCTGGGGAATATCGAAGTGGGGGGAGTGGTAATTATAGGCTTTATATCTCTTGGTTCCGAACGAGGGAGGTTCCTGGGTTTCGAGGGGCCTTGTACTTTCACGAATTTAGGGGTATTTCTTGGAGGGAGCCTGGAGTTATTAATCTTAAACTTGAGAGGAGACGGGGGAGGCTTCTTATTAACTTTGGGGTACAAGTTAGGGCTACTTGCATAAACATCAGCTTCTAGGCATTCCATGAGCGTAGAGCAGCGCTTGTCCTTAACGAAGGCACGGATTTCGGGAGTCAGGGAAGCTAAGAATTCTTCTTTTAGGACAAAGTTCAGAAGGGACTTGTACACTTGGGGGACTTGAAACGCATCTAACCAAAATTGGAGGTGTTTCTGGAGGGTATACCCAGAATGGCGAAAGGTCTGACCGGGGCGGATCTTTTCGTGACGGAGACGGGCACGATAGAAGTCTGGGGTCATACTTGAGGGTAGAGTAGTCCACAATGGACTTTGATGGAAACGAAATGAATATGTCTCTCAACTGTGAGTTTAGGAGGGGAAACAATTTAGCGACACCATCTACCTTGATGTCCGAATTGTTGATTTAAAAAATCTTCTCGAAATGCGTAAGGTATGATCCCAAATCTTCTCTTTCTTTAAAGACGGGCAATCTTACTGAGGGGGGCTGTGGAGTTTCGGCCCTGGAGTTAATTGACATTGACTCCAATTAATTGATTACGGCTTACTTCCAGTTCATGCTGCCTTATTCTCTCACGCTCTTCCATTTCTGCTCTGTTCTTTTCCATCTCTCGTTGTTCTTTTCTCTCTTCACCTTTTCTTAGTTCTTTTTCATGAGCTCTTAGCTCTTGTTCATGCGCTCTTAGTTCTTGTTGATTCGTTCTTCTCTTTCATTTCTCTCTTCTTCCTGAATATAAGTCAATAATTCTCCGCCCGACAGGCCCAACGACTCTCCTTGACTCGTGAAACGGTCAAACGAAGAAGACATCTTGTTGGCTTACTAGGGGAACGTAACACGCGAACGGGGCTATTGACGTAACGAAATTACTCGGCAATATACGTAAAGCCTAACTTTTCCCAAAAATAAATATTCAAAAGTTTTCACCTTAAAAGAACACTAAAACTCTTCCTACATGGTTAAGACAGGTTAATCTTTCTAATCCGGCTGAGGATTAACTCAAATATTCCGGTAACTGGAATACACAAACAAACAGAACGGGCCCCAACTAATAATCTAAATTTTAAATAGTTAATAGACTAAAATTCCACGTACTTCGGCCAAAATAAGAAAATAAAGAAACTTAATTAATTAATTAATGTAACTAGGCTCAGATCAAAAGGGTAAATTGACAATACTAATAATGGGGCGTGGGGGGGGGGGTCAGTCTTACGGGTCGATGACTTCGAGGAAGGTCCTTCTTGCGATGAGGCGAGTGGGGAACGATCCGAATGAGGCAGATGGGGCAACTTTTTGATGAAAATAGCCAAACTTCAAAGATGACGTTCGACGGGGAATGTGGGATTACTCATAATTCCACTGGAAGAGGAAACTTCTTTTCCCTCAAAGGTAATTGATGGAGATTTTCTTCGGTTCGATTAAACGAAGGGAGACTGTTGCGCAAAATTCAAAGGCTTGCCGATCAGAGAAGCTACCAATTGACTAGGACGAACGCTCACGGTACAAGACGATAAGGACGGCCTTGAGGTGCGGGCTGGACTCTTCGAGCCACAGAATAACCCGAGTATTTGTATGCCCGATTCTGAAAGGGAAGGGAGAGTTTGGAGAAAGGAGTCACAAGCTCCAGACATCTTAATCCGGAGGCGGAGTCGATTCATCATTTAGCAGCCAGGGCGAGACAGAAGGGCTCTTTCACACTTCGTCCCCGGGGTTAGGGGAGGAGGCTTAGGACGAGTTCGCAGGATTGGGAAATATTTTCCCAACATGCTCAGGAGTCGAAAATTCGAGAATTTTCTAACAAGAAATGACGTCGTCCATGGCGTGATACCATAGCACGTGGCCTCCGATAAAATGGGGGGGTGGGGGGTGGTCAGAAGTTGTTCTTTCACAATATATATATATATATATATATATATATATATATATATATATATATATATATATATATATATTGTCGTAGAACGGGTTGAGGCCGCTTAATTTCAACCACTATCACATGTTATTTAAAACCACGATGCTACCCACGTGCATCTTCGCTTTGAAGCCGGGCTCCTTATCGCAGCCGCCTGAGTCAATGTTTAAACAAGGAGGTTTATCTTCCACCGTTCGCCTCATGCACCGACCTCGCCAGATTGAGTTAGGCTTATGGGCAGATAAGGTATTGTTCTCAGGCTCGGCTGTGCATTCCCTTGAAGCCCCCACTCCATTGTCCCCCACGCCAAGGGGATGTCCCGACTATTTATTTGGAAACTTTACCACTAAGATCAGATTAGAGATCCAGATTTTCTTCGCGAGACATCACTACGGTCTAGTCTCACCTTGTGCACCAAAGGGCCCTCGACCTCGAGATCCACCATCACTTGTCCAGAAGAAAGACAATATCCCTTGAGGGCCAAGGTTCGAGCCTTTGTGACGCCAAGTCCACTAGGCTTCTCCTGTTGTTTAGAAAGAGAACAACGTTAGAACAGCCATTGTTCTTTTGAGCCCGTTGACAAGAAACGGTTCACACCCCCATCCCTATTGTTCAGAAGAGAACGACGTAGAACAACCATTGTTCTTCTAGCCCGTTCGCCAAGAAACGGTTCTCACCCTTCCCCCTTGTTGTTCAGAAGAGAACAACATTAGAACAGCCATTGTTCTCGAGCTCGTAGACAAGAGACGGTTCTCACCCCACCTGTTGTTCAGAAGAGAACAATGTAGAACAGCCATTGTTCTTCAAGCCCGTTCGTCAAGAAACGGTTTTCATTCCCAAGACACCACGTCAGGATCATTTAATTTTCCCCCTTCGGCTGGAACTCGCCAGTGGACCGAAAATTCCTTCACGTCGCCTTCCTCTGCACAACAAGTGTATTTACGTAAGCTGAACGTTACCTTTGAGTATTTAACCCTTTTGTCAACCCTACCCTGTGCTTTAAATGGTTTAGCGAACCATCCCATCCCTTTAACTTTATATTTGTTTTACCTTTTTAAATCGCTCTTAATCCTCGGATTAGCTAGATTCCCCACGACCCTTTCCATTCTCTGTTTATGTCAATATTTTCCGTTTTGTGTGTTGTAGATAGTTTTATTAATAAAACTCTATTTTATTAATGATAGCAATATTATTATCCTTGAGCTCAGTTCCACTTTTTAAGCATATCGAAGATACATAATATTCGTCAACCCAGACATCCGCCCACTCTAAAGATAATTAAATAAGTTCCCTCAACGAATAGTTATATATGGTATATCGTCGAGAGTCCATTCTACGATATATATATATATATATATATATATATATATATATATATATATATATATATATATATATATATATATATATATATATATATATATATATATATATATATATATATATATATATATATATACTATTTAAATTTGGTATCAAGTGTGTAAGGTTTAACGCTATATCTTTGCAAACACTGGTCTCAGTCGAGTAAAGCATAGTGTTTTTCGTTATAATAATAGAGTATAGTAGTTCCCTTCTGTTTTAACGATTGCGATCCCCTTTTTTGAAAACTTAAGAAGCTGGAGTAGCTTAAGGAACTGTTATAGTAATTTGTTTATGTTTTTTTTTGTGATTTTAGTCAGTGGTTATTTAGATCGAAAAACCAAGTACGAATAGGTCAGTGCCCATATTTAGGTAGGCTAATTCTCTAGAAGGCATAATTCTTGTTGCAAGGAATTTTAGTTGGTTGACTATTGCGCCCCCAAGTGCAAAGATGGCTCAGTTCGAAATCTTTAAAGCGCAATGAGAATACTTGGGACTTTCCGGAAAAGAACTAATTGAGTACGTTCAAGAGGAGCAAAGAAAAGAACGAGAAGAAAAAGAAAGAGAAAGAGAAAGGGAAATCCAACGAGAAGAAAGAGAAAGAGAAATCCAACGAGAAGAAAGAGAAAGAGAGGAACGGAAAAGACAAGCTGAGCTTCACCATCAGATTGAATTAGCTCGTGTTGAAGCAGAAATACAGTCAGCCAGTTCACGTTCAGAAGCCCCCCACAATCTCCCACTAAAGCTCCCCAATTTCAAGGACGGAGAGGATTTCGGAGCATTTTTAGCCCACTTCGAAAAGATCCTCGAAATCAATAACATGGATCTGGAGGCTGAAGGTGTAGTCAGATTACTTCCCTTGTTAAATTGTAAATTGCGCGAAATTTTTATATCTTTACCATCTGAATGTACAATTAACTACAGCACCTTAAAAGCTGAGTTATTGGCCGCTCATAATATGACTCCCGATTTCTACCGCCAAGAATTTCGAGGAGGTCGTATTTAACCCGGACAGCCGTTCCGTCAATTCGGATACATTCTTCAGAGGAATTTTAAATTTTGGTTAGAATCCTCAAAGGTTGATCCTAACTACGAGTCCTTAACCGACTTCGTGTTGCAGGATCAATTTTTGGCGTCTCTCCCGACGGAGATCCGCGCGTTCGTCAAGGATCGTCGGTGCCAGACCTTTAAAGAATGTACCAAGAAGCGGATGTCTATGCCGCAAGTCATAATTTATACCCAAGGGAGAATCGAACTTCTCACCAATCCCCCTACAAGGAAAGAAGGAAGGATTCGCGCCCCTTCATAGGAAAACCGACGAAGTTTCCGAGCCCCGTAAAACCCCAAAACTTCTTTCCCCAAAACCAACAACGGGACTCCAAACCCCCCGTTAAGATTTCTCCTCCATCTCTCTTCCCGAAGCGACCAATCATATGCTTCACCTGTGGTGTAGAAAACCACACGAGCTGGAATTGCCCCCAAAATTATAGGCTTAAGAGCGGACCAGCCCACCAAGTTCACCAGATTAATGCCACCCCGGCTCCCCCGGTGGTGCAGACCCAAGCAACAACTTCTCCCCCTCCGTCAGGCCACCAGGTAAATTTTATTTTCGATAAAAGTTCATCGGGAACTTTGAAATTTGAGGAGGGCAGCGTGAACGGCTGCCGAGTCTCGACTCTCGTCAGGGACACAGGATGTACGTGTTTCATCGTGTCCGACGAGCTCCTTCCCCCAGTGGACCCTAACCACGAAAAATTTGCGGTGGTACATGACTACCTTGGGTGGGCGAACCAATTCCCCGTCGTTAGATGTTACCTGCAGTGTCAATATTATGATGGCTGGGCTGAAGTCATTTCAGCACCCATACAATTCTGTTCCGTACTTATAGGACAGAGCCCCCAAGTAAGTTCCGACCCTGTGTCTCAGGCCACCCTTCCTCGAGGCCGAGCTAAGAAAGAAGCCCAGGAGCCCGTTCCCATCAGGACTCCGATACCGTCCGATTTCTCGGAGACCCTTAACCAAGACTTTAGGACGGCACAAAAAGAGTGTGAATTAATAACACCCTTAGGTGATAAGGCCCAAGACAAGGACACGGAGACTGTCCGTGAACCCAAAGAAGAAAAGTACCCCAACGCGCCCATGGAGATACGTTCGTAGCACTGGACGAAACATCGGCGCTTGAAGCAGATTACCCCGCGGAGTCCCTTAATGTAATACAGACAGTGTGCATCCAACCTGATGCCGATTAGCCTCCTCCTTCCCTACCAGGCGAGTCTTTTGAACCCTCTGACCTGGATATTGACGCGCAGCTGACACCACATCGAAAGAGTCAGCTACAAGAACTATTTGAATGGAGTCACCATTTAACCACCCTATTAGCTCTCTTTGAGCGACTGCGCGAAAATGGCCTCACCATTGGCCCCAGCAAATGCCATTTTGCCCACGAAACCATAAAATATTTGGGTTACTTACACTTACTACACTTATACATACATTACATACTTAAAGATACATTATACTATCTTCTTAGGGATTCGTGACTCTCTCTCTCTCTCTCTCTCTCTCTCTCTCTCTCTCTCTTAAAGTGCATAATTTCCTCCGCTTGTTCCATCATTGTATTAACTTCATGTATCTGCTATTCATCTTTGTTGTATTCATATTTGCTATATAAATATTTACTCAGCATTTTCAACATAACGATCCAAGTAATTAATAAAAGAATAACAAAGTGGAATAATTATATAACGATCTCCTACTCCAAATTATCATATAAATCTCATTTTGCTATTTAATATATTACTTACTAATTGTAATAAAATTAAGAGCGCTAAAAATACAATCAATTCAAAGAAATAAGATTCTCAAATAATATTTTTGGAACCGAAATGTTTACGAATAATTTTTCTAGAGGTTCTAGTGATCGATGTTAGTTATTTTATTATTTATTAGAGAATGTTCTTATAGTTAATGTTGATTCTCCTGAAAACAATTTGAGTGTGTTGGTGGATTCCTCCTTACAGTTTTACGGTCAAATTTGAGAGGTTGATTCTCACATGCTCCATCTTGATGAGTACTCTCTGTTATCGTCAGTGTACTCTGATTCCAATATACTCAGGTTTTAGGCAAGTATAACTGCCTCTATATTTAACTTTACTCATTTTCCTAACCTATATTATTGTAGCGTGCGAGAAATGCAAGCAGGCGGTTTAGAAAGTTTCGCTTGAAAGAGTCTTATAAAACTAAGGATGGCGCCGTCGATACACCGCTCGCCAACAGTGATCCGGTGACGCAGGAAATTGTTAGCAACTCGCTGCACCCTACTTTCGTCGTTTATTTTTTATCTCCACTTCCTACACCCCTCTCTTTAAACTGGTGCCCAAACTTGGGATTCAGCGTTACGCATTGGATAACGTTTAAAGCGGCGTTAGTTTTCTTCATTTCTTCAACATACGTTCGGCAGATAAGAAGGGGCTATGTAGCGTGCCGAGAACTGCAGATGGACGGTTTAAAACTTTTCTTGAATGATACTTTATTGAGACTCATGATGGCGCTGTCGATACGCCGCTTGCCAACTGTGCTCCTCTAGGACAGAAAGTTGTTCACATCCGCCCCTCGCTACCTTCGTTTTTTTATTTTTTCATCTTCCCTTCGCCTACGCCCCTCTTTATATTTACTTTCGTTCTTTTTTTTATCCTGCGTAGTTATTGCGTTATTAATAATATATGATACTGTTTAAAAGGGTGAGTAAATCCATGTCAACGATTTCAATATTTTATTATTATCTATAGGCCTATTGAACGCCATAATCTATGTTATAGAAAAGTTATCAGACTAGTGAAACATCTACTTGTTAAATTATATATTACTAAACTACTTATTATAGCATCTTTAATTCAAGGTTATCACATACTGGTGACGAGGATATTACATATTGCCTATAAGTTTATTACATAGTTTCGAAGTCACTCCGCCATATTAGATAGCCAGGTTGTCTGCTGCCCTGAATCCGGTACATATTAGGCTGTTCTTATTTTAACATCACTAATATTGTGTGTGTCACTGCTTTAGTGCAAAGAAGACATAGCAGCGTTGGTAATTCAGACAATTTAGTGCAAATGATTTTTTTTAATGGCGCAGATTGGCACGATTAATGTATTTGACGAAAATGTCCCAATTTTGATACGTATGTCAGCCGAGTCCAGCTCTTTTTCGTAGCTAATGATATTAAAGATGATAAAAAAAGGCCAGCTTCTCTCATCCTAACGGGACCTATGGTCTAGCCAAAAGATAATTCTCACTGACTCGCCCTACTGGCGCTTAATATGATAACCTATTTAAAGCTCTCAAGGACCCTTACAAACCAACATTATTATTATTTTTGAGCGTTTCAATTTTACTATAGAAATCAGAAATAGCGAGAATCAGCGGTGAGTGGTATCAAGGCCTTGGCTTGCACTTGCAATTTTAGTAAGCAATTAATTACATAACATGATCAAGGATAGGTTTGTGATGGGGCAATCTAGTGAATCAACAAAACACACTCTCCTGGCGGAAGCAGATCTCACTTTTAAGAAAGCTGTGGAGAGTGCTACTCTTAGTGAGGACGCTCAGCGTGATGTCCAAGCTATGAGGCATCATTTCGTTCATAGGTTACAGTCGGTTGCTAAAAGTTCTCTTAATACTAAGGTAAATATTCTAAAACAGTGTACATATATCCATAACTAAATTTATATGCGACGTGTGTGGCTTTACCCGATGTTTTTATTTCAATAGTGGGGTGCCGAGATATATGTAGCTTATACCAAGAGTTGGTAACCAGTAGTAGGTTCGTCGAAGCCCCCAAAGAGTGCGCAGACGAAGTCGATCTCTCGGCGTAGGTTATTTCTGAATCTCTTTTCTTGTTTGAAAAAAGGATAGGTAAAGCGGGGATTAAAGCTTAGTGGATGATGGAGTGAATGAGAATTAAGCTGCTAATTATCGAGGTTTTATTCTAATGGGATCTTTGAAATTATGCAGCGCCCATTGTAAAGTGGATTATGATCAACAATGAAGCCTCAAAATGAGTGTAATATAAATCCTATAGTCTTGAGATAAGCACGCAAATAAAAATGCACATACAAATAATATAAAAGTGTATAACAGTTTGAATAAATAAGAATAACTATTTGTGTAAATAATATATAACATCTTTTTAAAATAATAATATATAGCTTTCGCCCATGTAAATAATAAGACAAAAGCACATTGCAAGGCGGAATAGGTTCAACAATGAAACCTCATAAATAAGTAACATGAGAATCCTATAAAGGTTTGTAACAGGCACATAAATCGAAGATTGAAATAATATACCATCGTGTAATAATAAATTAATGTAAGACAAAACAAATACTTGTAAATAATGTAAAATTATAATTTAATGATCTATGTATCAATGCAAATCCGAATATTTTGTAATGAGGCAAGTGAAATCGATATGCACTTATGCAAACGTACAAACATACATACATTAGGAAACCGGTGCAGACGACGGTCTGGCCACAGAGATAAACAGAGACGGTGGAAACAACTGTGCACACATAGAACGGAATCTGATCTGACCCGCCAGAGTTTACATGAATAAAGCACGGTTAGGTTCCCAAATTCAGATATTATCATGATGCACACACACCCTTTGACCAAATAAACTGACCCGCCAGAGTTTACATGAATAAAGCACGGTTAGGTTCCCAAATTCAGATACTATCATGATGCACACACACCCTTTGACCAAATAAACTCCGCCAAGCAGTCTTAGTAGAGCCCACACAAACATACCCTTTGATCCGACAAGCTCCGCCCCGCGTTCAGATTAGAGAAGCTACGCTCCCTTAATTGCTGTTAGTATAAATAAGCGGGTAGAAACATACAGCAGCATCATTATTAGTATTATACTGGGGAACAATGTATTTGATGAATTGACAAAAAGTACATTTTTCTACATAATTAGAGCATACTGAATTCAAATCTGAAATCAGATTCTCTCTAAATGCTACAGATTTTTCGTAATATCAATATCTAATATTATACAATATTTTCACTTTATTACGCCTATCATCATGCACTAAAGTAATTTTGAATCATACTTTTGCGTTATTTATAGTAAAGCAGTTTTTTTTGCACAAACATTTCATTTCACATGAGAAGAAACCTTAATTACACATTACGATTACAAATACTGTAATCAAATAGATGCTAATTTATTAATGAAGTTACATTATTAGTCTGGAGGACCTCTTCTTGATTTCAATCGGGAAGAAATTTGCGTTTGTAACTCTTTCTCTTGTAAGTCTTCTTTGGCTGATCTCTTCTAATCGTCCAGCAGTAGTCCGCCATCATGTGTCTATCCCAGTGACCTTGGTAGCGCTCTTCCATCGTCATCAAATCCTGGTGGACGCGTTCCCTTTGTTCGTCGCTTACAGCTCCCAGATTCTCTGGAAATTGGTCGAGGTGACTATTTAGGAAATGAAGCTTCACACTCATGTTGCTTCCCAGATCACGATATGCTAAAAGCATATTAGTAACCAGATCTTCGTAGTTATGCGCTTTTTTTTTTGTTTCCAAGAAGTTAAGAACAATGGCAGAAAATGAGAGCCAGGCTGCCTTCTCTTTTTCATTTATCGTGTTCACAAATCTAGAATCACTCAGAAGTCTTCGGATTTGAGGACCATCAAATACTCCTGCTTTTATTTTTTCGTATGAAAAAGCAAGAAACTCCGATACTATGTACTGAAAACAATCATTGTCAATGTTCAACGCCTTGACATACTGCTTCATCAATCCCAGTTTGAGATGAAGGGGAGGCAAAACGATCTTCTCTCAACTTACGATTGGCTCATTAACAATGTTTGGCATTCCTGCTTCCAAAGTTTCCCAAACTGGCCAATCTTTTGGGGACCAGTGTTTGTCACGGGCTCGACTGTCTCACATATAGATATAGCATGGAAACTTTGTATATCCCTTCTGCTGGCCAAGGAGTAGGTTGACCATCTTAAGGTTTACACATATGATCCAATTGTGTTCATGGTACTTAAGTAAATCTATGACCATTCTTATATCATCGTGAGTTTCTCGCAGATAGACAGAGTGACCGAGAGGAACTGCACCAAAGTCATTGCCATTATGCAAAAGGACACACTTGAGGCTACGCTTGGAGCTATCCAAAAACAGTCTCCACTCAGCAGGGCTATAGGTGCCAAGTCCCAACTCGGTAAACAGACCAGGAACATCGTGGCAGTATACAAATTGTGTGTCCCCAGATAAATACTTAACAAATGTAACCTCCCTTGTTCGATAATATGATACCCGTACCGGCTTGTCAAGCATATTTCTTTTACTCAACATAGAGGCTAAAAATTCTGCAGTTTTCTTGGAGAGCGCCAAATCACGTATCAAGTCATTCAAATCCTCTTGATTGACACAGTGATGAGTTAATGACTGCTTAGCATCTGATGATGAATCTGCATACTCTGAATCCATTCCGTGGAGGTCTATATCAGGTACATCATTTTCATCTTCGGAGGAAGCATATCCACTGAAAATCGGAACTAGTAAAGACTCAGAATGAGGTACTGGCTGGATCGCCGAGAGAATGTTGAGGTAGTCGATCTTGTGCCGATTTTTCTTGCAAATCCCTTTAGTATTCACCAGACAGAAGTAACAGTCCGATACATGATCCTTTTGCTCTCGCCATACCATGGGAATTCCAAAAGGAAGACCATTTCTCTTTCCTTTCGTCCACTCACGAAGATGTTCCCAAGAACAATGGCAAACAGCATGTGGGGCCCACTTCTTATCTTGATCGCTAAAATATGCCTTATAAGTGCAGATCACAAAGTTTGATATAATGCGCCTTTGACCAACTAGCGTGTAACAGCCACATATGTAGCATTAGGTGTCTGGATCATTAACGCAATTTCCTCTTGACGAAGCCATCACTCTTACATGAGACCTGAAAAAATAAAAACAATAATGTCAATATTTTGCCCAATAATACTTATTACTATCTTACTACTATGTACTGTGAAGTATTTGCTTTCTACAAGCACCCTCTCTGTCCGTCCGGAGGGCAGTTTTCGGGGAAACGAGAAAATAGAAATTACAGAATAACTATAGCATGTAGGTAAAAATGGATTATATATTTGAGATCAGCATGAAAAGGCTAATTAAACTAGGCAGACAAATCTAAGTCACCAGAAAATGTGATTAAAATTGTTTCCCTGTGTTATCATTAGTATCAGTATTATCATTGGAGCATTGGATGTCCAGTATTAGCATTGGCCTAGACTCAGTCGGTACCTCGTTTTCAATCTGTCTATCCATAGTCCCAACAAGAAACACTGAGTATTAACACTGACAGTCGGCCATAGACGTGAACACACAAACGAACCACGGAAAACTCAACAATTTTACTTTCCTGAAGCAATTTAGCCCTAAGTCAAAACCGACATTCTATCCTTCTATCTGCCAAGCAACAACCAGGTTACCCTTTAAACCCAACCTACAAGCGGATTAGCCAAAAGAACACTTTGGGGTCAGACCAAACACGATTGTAAGACCGCCTTACTTTCTCTACAAAATAAATCGGAATAGCAAATGTAACCTACCATAAACAAGTGGTAGGTTACATCTCCCTAGTTGGGTGAGAACTTTCCCTTTTCTCACTCTTAGACATTTTCAACATTCTATTTTCGGAAACGACCCGCAGACATGACGCTTGTTGCTATAGAGGTACAAATTGTTCACTATATCGTTATTTATTCACAAAATTCACTGCTTTATTTTCTTATATTCTTAAACTAGCATTGTTTACAGTTTGTATATTTATTTAAGTTTAGATTATTTATTTACAAGTATATTGATTTCATAGCATAAATGAGTTTTTCAATGTAGATACTTCAAGTCTTCTTGTCATATCATATAGTTCAGTGTTAAATCAACTAAATATATATTTTTTTCTTTTAGGGGGTGAGCGTGAATACATTTTTATATTTTTTCCCTTTCGTTAATACTTGAATCTGATTTGTTAGATAATAATACAACAATTACTATATTATTACATCATGTAACTCACCAATAAGATATGATGTGTTTAGCTGTGGAGAGCATGGGCCTGGCACTAAAATAGCACCAGCAAAGTGCCTCGAAGGAATAGGAAGAATTATAACAAATGTCCTCGCAGGTATAAATATATATTTATTTGTAAACCGTTCAAGGAAGTAAGCAGGAATCCGAGAACATTTGTCGTCTGGAAATGGAATTAAGCTAAGACAGCTGCCTGCGTCTCAGGAATGCTAAAGTTATATCGAGAAAGGGTAAATTTGTAACGCCATTAATCGACGACCTTCGGAGACCATGGGATAAGGAATATCCCGCCCAGTGGGTGGAGCTAAATACATTCATGATCCCAGAGGCCACGCCTCCTATACTATTTATAGAAGAAAAATGGAGAATTCGAGAGGAAATTAATTCACACTTGGGTAGACAGTCAAGTTAGATAGACGATCGATAGTAAAGAACTAATTACGGTTCGTTTAACGTAGAGAAGCCCCCGTTGAACCCGCCTTAGTCTTGTTTTCGTAACACTCGCTTTCCTGACCAGTAGTGAAATTTTTCCTCACCGTTATCGTATAAACACGAGCCTCCATTTTGCTTTGCTGGTTTTGTTTGTTTGAATTAAACATATATTTTTTACGTGATTCCTTTCACTAATTTCTCAATCACAATCCTTCGGTAAGCCCAGCCAAGCAAAAATATTATTTGAGTATCTTTTGGAGTCAGATACGAGATTAACGCCACCTATCACCTCACTTGTAGGACTTGAGGGACCTCTCCAAAATATCCCCGTCATTTTAACCTTCAAACTGGTGACGTCCTTCCTCTCCCATAAACTGGGTTTCATCATTCCCTGAATAACCTGTGACGGTTAACTTTACCTCCTTGCCATAAAGTAGTGACTTGAGCCCCTCTATATATCTATATACAGTCTTCCCTTTTCAAAATTCCGAACTAACTCATTAGCTGAACTGCCAATGTTTGCCATTTTACAAAGTTGCCAGAGGTTGTGGTTCTTTTAGCGACAGATTCAAAATAATGTTAAAAATAAAGTTAACTTTTGCACAGGCAAAAATCAAATATAGAATACGCATACATGAGTCCAGTCTCTAGAAAAATAAATTCCAAATTATTATTAAGTAAATTATCCACGAGAATAAAAGTTTATTACAAAAAACTTTCACCGAATCAAACGTTTTCGTCTACCCCTAAACTAAGTTTGAAGATATCTTACCAATATGATATTTCTAAATTAGATTTAAACTGATAGGAAAAAATATATTGAATATATTGAAATTTGGACATTAGGAGGTGATTTCATAATGAATTACATGTGTTTTCATGTTATTACATACAATTTATTTTTCAATAATACTGCAAGTTATCGAAAGAGGAGGCCCTCCCAAAAGATGTTTGGCATTCAGTTTGCTTTTACCTACTATTTATAGTCTGCAGCATGTTACATAGTGTTTAGTTAATGTACATTAACTTTAATTTAGTCGTTTTGCATATCTAAGTCACGCCGTAACACCAGGCAAACATTTTTCAGTCTTGTTTAATTTGGATATTTCTCGAAATAGATAACGATTATATACAGTGTTTACCTGGCTGTTCGCCCCTTCTACGAGTATTTGGAAGGCGTGATTTTACTAATTTCACTGACCACAAGCCATTGGTTGGAACACAATCCGAAGATTGCAATTCTTCAGTACATTCCTCAGTTGATTCTCGTCATTTTTTTCATTCTGCAACTCACGATTGACAATCGCTATGTTACTGACTCTTCAAGCGTCGTATCAGACGCACGTTCTCGTATTTCGTCAACTTTAGGGACGACGAAAACTCTTGTCCCTCGCCCATTGATTTTACTGCACTAGCACTAGCTGAAGACAAGGACATACAGACTCAATCCTTACGGGAATCTCCTCAACTTGTCGTTCGAGAAATCGAACGCCCAACTAGTCTGTACAGGCGCTTTCTGGTCGAATTTAGCTTGCGTGAATGTACTCGCCCTCTCGTTCCATTTTCTTACCGTCGGCATGTTTTCAACCAAATTCACTGTCTTTCTCATCCTGGCGTTCGAGCTACTTGAAAAATTACCGCACATTGCTTTGTGTTGCCAGGTATGAACAACAGTGTGACCAATTGTACCCACTCGTGCTTATCTTGCCAACGTGCCAAGGTGCAACGCAATGCAAAAAGACCTCTGGTCCCTTTTTCTTTTTCATCGTGGTGTTTCGACGCCACTTACTTCGATCTGGTTGGTCCTCTACCCTATTCTCAAGGCTGTAATTATCTTCTGACCATAATAGGTCAGCTGACTTGTTCTTGAGAGGATTTACCTACTCCAGACACTCGAACATCCACTGTTAATCAGGTCATCATTGCAGGTTAGATTTCGCGTTTTCATGTTCTTTCAACAATCATGACCGATCGTGGAAACAAATTCGAATCGCATCCATAGCAAACCCTTATACCAGTTATTGGCTCATTTCACTTACGTACACAAGCTACTATGATCGAGTATAAGAGCCATAGGACGCGTCGATACGAAAATCAAAACTAACCTATGCTCCACGGATCCTAGCATCACGTGGGTGGACAAGCGGACTCTGATCTTATTCTGGATTCGTTCACCCCTAAAGGAAGACTTCTCTTGCTCTGGTACAGAATTAGTTTACGGCACCCACGATCATCTTTTCGGTCATTTTTGTTTCTTCTGACAGACCTCTACTCTATTCTCTAGATCCTGCTTCCTACGTCCATAATTTAGTACGTCGAGGACTGACGTAGGTCCAATCGCCTCTAGGGTGTCTGTAATCGGCTGCTTTTCGCCAAAGGAAATGACAGCCTGTTTTCATGTTTTTGTCTGTTGTGACTCAGCCCGCTCACCGTTACAGTCATAGATGACGTCATTTCCAGAAAACCACGATTCCTTGTCCTACAGCGTGAGACCAAGCAAGATACCTTTTCTCTGGAGTGCTTGAAATCTGCATATATCGACACTGTTCACCCTGAACAACCCTCGTTTTTTAATTGTTTATATTCATAGGCTGTCATTTGTTTATATATATATATATATATATATATATATATATTCTTTCGCGTTCATGAAAATTCTCAACTCCAAGTTTGAGGTAAAGGAGGGAAGAGAAAAAAATCCACTAAATCCACTCTATTACAAGAACCAAATGAGGGATGCTTACAAAACAGACAGAAAATACTACAAGATATCATAAAAAGTAAAACTATCAAAGAAAATAACAAGTTATCCTTACGAATTTATTATAAAACACATCAGGCAAATGGCCTCGCCACTTCCCCCTACGGGGGAAGCTTGCGCTTCGCTACTAAGATTCAAATTTAAAATCTAAAAAAAAACAGCCATGGCTAAATTATGGTTAAATTTGTATAAATTTTCTGAACTTCACCAATTATACTAATTTTAAAAAGGAACTCTGAACATAATTTCCCCCCTTTCAA
Organism: Ceratothoa steindachneri; assembly: GCA_963969495.1. Lineage (NCBI taxonomy): Eukaryota > Metazoa > Arthropoda > Malacostraca > Isopoda > Cymothoidae > Ceratothoa > Ceratothoa steindachneri. Next base: position 76,086,576 of record OZ018319.1, read on the forward strand.
AATATTAAGGTGCTAAAATAGAGTTATAGATAGAAGAAATATAAAAATAAATTTTCTGAACTTCACCATTTGTAATTCTTTAGGTTTTAAAAAATTTCACAAAATTTCGATACTTATTTTTATTTCTGAACTTCACCATTTTGTTTTTTGATATTATAAAAGAATTATTAGAAATAACTTTGATAAAATAAACATAAGTCATAACCAAACTAAGATGAAATTATTATTCAAATACTCAAAAAATCCCCTTTTTAAATTATAGAGTTAGTGACAAAAGTAAGCAACTTATTAATGAAAAACAACCTCTGCGAAAAGAAATAGATCTTAAAGGCTACAAATGTTGTATACAAATTCCAATGCTCCCAAGAGGACTGCAAACCTCATTCAAATAAGCAATATGTATTTATGACCACTACTACCATCAGCCGGCGCCTAACGATGCATTTGCACGAAGGAGGAATAAAAAACACACTACATACAAAGAAAAGCATAACGCACAAATTACAAGAGCAACTCTGGTCGAAAACACTACCATAATCAGAAGGAACCCTGAACTTCGCCGCGTGAAGATTCTAGAGGCTCTTCTCATTAAAGAGATGGGCCCCAAACTCAACACCCAACGCACCAGTTCCGAGCGAGTACTTCACATTTTCTGCTAAAGGAACATGGTACTAATAACATGGAGCTAATAACCAGAAAGCTTTCGAATCCATTGGGTTAAAAAATGCAAGGTAGTCTCTCAATGAGAGGCCCCGACGTAATAAAAGCTCTGCTAAGCGTAATTGGGACTCTAAGCAGTGGTATGAGACTTCCCCCCCAATGGCGCCTCTGAGTCGGACGTATCGATCTTGGCCTGGTCGCCTGCCGAAGCAGCGGCGGACCCGTCCGTCCCCGGAGCTCCCAGGGAAAGAGAGGAACCTTTATTCCCCTTAGTCTTCTTCTAATTTCTTTCGAGGAGATGAACGGAGAGGAAGGTGAACCCGATTCCCTCCACCGCTGCAATGAGCCCATAGACTTTATGGGCCGGCCTCAGATATATCCTCCCCAGAGAAGAGGAAAGTCTTAGCTGCCAAAGGGGCACCAGTCTCGGGAGGAGGTCCCTCCTCTCCTTGTAAGTCCTCAGGGGGCCAAGCCGTCTGAAGAGGGAGCTTGCACAGGGGCGGACTTAGGTTCAATGTTTGGTACCGAGCCCAGGCTCGACCCTTGGAAGATCGTGCCGTCTGAGGCTGGGTCATCTCCGGATCCATGTCCATCTCAGGGGGAGGGGGGCTCCATGTAGTCATCCCTTTCCCCAGGGCATCTCGTAATCCATTCGAGGTACCTTCTGTCTCATTCAAGTCTCTGGTAGTTGAACCGACCTCCATCGGGGATGAGAGGGGGGCAGTCATCTCGACCCCCACCATTTCAAAATACATGATTACAGGACTGCAGAGGCAATGGCCCGAAGTGCACCGCTTTTCCTTGCCTCCCTACAAAGGGTTGGCCCTATCGAGTCGCTTCCATGGGGTCGGTTGATTTACGCCCGCCTGCCTGCTCTCTTTGCAGTCCCTTCTGATAGAATAGAGTAGGGTCGTCCATAGGCGACCCCACAGAAGGGAGTGAGGGGGAAACCCTCGCACCCGTAGGCCTAGGAGACGAGTAGGCCTCCTCTCCGGTATAAAAAGGTTGGAGGGGCCCTTGAGAAAGCACAGGGGGCCACATCCTTTTCAGAGGTCGAGCTGCCCAAGAGCACCTCTAAACATAGCAAAGGGGAAGCTCGTTTTCCACATGACAATGGTGAGAGGGGAGCCTCTCTACTGGTCCAAGATGTGCCTCGAATTTTCTCATCATCCCCGACACCTAACGAGGTTGAGGCCGAGCTTGGACGGGGATCTCCATGCACTCTCCCACTATTGCCTTTAGTTGTCGCTTTGATCAGAGTAAAAAAGAAAAAAAGGCCTTCATGGCAATGAGATACTATGACCTCCCTTTGAGTTGGGAGGTTGAGAGAAAAGTCTCCGTCGGATCATAAATACCAGAATATGAAAGAAAAAAGGAAAATATAACAAATCGGGATAAATTTAAGATGGTAACCGTATAAAAGAAGCGCCTCTCATATGTATATTAGAAGGAGAGCGCTACAGACACGACGAAAATTGTAAGGTGCTTGGACTAACTATTACATCAGGTTACAAAAAACACGTTACTGAGAGGGAAAATCGGGGGAGAAAGGGTACTGGTATTACTGAACAAGTTGAGCAACCTCAGCATGAAGAACAAGAGGAAGATTTACCAGGCCATAATTCACTCCTCGATTATTTATTCAACCATAGCGATATACACAATCTTGAGGATTAACATACTAAGACTCCAGAAAGTACAGAAAAAACTATGTACATGCTAACAAATACTAGAAGAGGACAACTAGAAAGAAAATGAGACCTTCACATTTAGCAAAGATAAAGTTACTCAACAGGATAATTTCAAAAGGAGCCAGGAAAGTCATAGAGCAGACAGAACAAAATAAGAATTGATTTAAACAACCAATTTGCCCAAAGAGAAGGATGGAGATCACACAGATTATCCCAAGTTTTCCAAGGATTTATTGAAGAGGAGACGCGTAGGAAGAAGAAATCTATACCTAGAGAATGAGAAGAATATTCGACGACTAGCTAGATTAATTAGATACTCGTAACCGAAGCATCAAAAGAGAATAGATTATTGACAATTATAACTAGAATAGGAATAGAAAAGGATAGCTAGAGAAATAGAATTCTACACCAATTTTAGTAAGATTAATTTATGATATAAGATAACTAGCATCTCTTTATAAACCTCTTACTTCCATCAGTTTGCAGCGACTATTCTGCATTAACTATCACATTCACAAACAAGACTAACAGTATATACTTGCGACAAGGGTCATGATAAACAGCAACAATCTAGAGTAGATACAACCTATACATCGTGGTTCGGATTCCACGTTAAGGTGTAGGTCGCATGACTAAGTCCACTTTTTTGTCTCCTACTATATTTCCTCGCTCTCCTATCCTTAAACTTCCTTCCCATCCTTCTCACTCATACCTACCGTCCCCACAGTGCCTGGAGCCTAATTAGGCTCTTGACAGTGTGGCTGCTGGGGACTACAAAGGAGTACCAGGCCTCGTCCCGCCCCTTCCTTAGCTACTCTTGTGAGGGAAATGATCGGGCAAACTGTTATTTGTCTCTCACTTCTTTTTTCATTTTACTTCATTTCATTTTATTTTTAAACCTTTGCCCAAAAGATGGCCCATGAACGTTCTAACTGGCAAATGCAGTTTTTTTGTATCTGGTTCGAGATTAAATATCAGTTGAGGAAGATCCATTTTATTTTTTACAACTAATTTGAGCTTTCGCCTTTCTTAAGGCATCTTCAGACGGAAGTCTTTTTTATTGTTGAGGCTGCGTTGATTTGGTGTTTTTCCTTGGATTTGCCTCCTTTACCGGTGAGGTAGCTCATTGCTGGTCGTGAGCAGCAAAGAATGAAATTGATTTTCGTTCTTTGGTGCTTTGATAGGTCAAAGTCAGAGTACCATGTTCCTTTAGCAGAAAATGTGAAGTACTCGTTCGGAACTGGTGCGTTGGGTGTTAAGTTTGGGGCCCATCTCTTTAATGAGAATAGCCTCTAGAATCTTCACGCGGCGAAGTTCAGGGTTCCTTCTGATTATGGTAGTGTTTTCGACCAGAGTTGCTCTTGTAATTTGTGTTTTTTATTCCTCCTTCGTGCAAATGCATCGTTAGGCGCCGGTTGATGGTAGTAGTGGTCATAAATACATATTGCTTATTTGAATGAGGTTTGCAGTCCTCTTGGGAGCATAGGAATTTGTATACAACATTTGTAGCCTTTAAGATCGATTTCTTTTCGCAGAGGTTGTTTTTCATTAATAAGTTGCTTACTTTGGTCACTAACTCTATAATTTAAAAAGGGGATTTTTTTGAGTATTTGAATAATAATTTCATCTTAGTTTGGTTATGACTTATGTTTATTTTATCAAAGTTATTTCTAATAATTCTTTTATAATATCAAAAAACAAAATGGTGAAGTTCAGAAATAAAAATAAGTATCGAAATTTTGTGAAATTTTTTAAAACCTAAAGAATTACAAATGGTGAAGTTCAGAAAATTTATTTTTATATTTCTTCTATCTATAACTCTATTTTAGCACCTTAATATTTTGAAAGGGGGGAAATTATGTTCAGAGTTCCTTTTTAAAATTAGTATAATTGGTGAAGTTCAGAAAATTTATACAAATTTAACCATAATTTAGCCATGGCTGTTTTTTTTTAGATTTTAAATTTGAATCTTAGTAGCGAAGCGCAAGCTTCCCCCGTAGGGGGAAGTGGCGAGGCCATTTGCCTGATGTGTTTTATAATAAATTCGTAAGGATAACTTGTTATTTTCTTTGATAGTTTTACTTTTTATGATATCTTGTAGTATTTTCTGTCTGTTTTGTAAGCATCCCTCATTTGGTTCTTGTAATAGAGTGGATTTAGTGGGTTTTTTTCTCTTCCCTCCTTTACCTCAAACTTGGAGTTGAGAATTTTCATGAACGCGAAAGAATATATATATATATATATATATATATATATATATATATATATATATATATATATATATATATATATATATATATATATATATATATATATAACAAATGACAGCCTATGAATATAAACAACTAAAAAACGAGGGTTGTTCAGGGTGAACAGTGTCGATATATGCAGATTTCAAGCACTCCAGAGAAAAGGTATCTTGCTTGGTCTCACGCTGTAGGACAAGGAATCGTGGTTTTCTGGAAATGACGTCATCTATGACTGTAACGGTGAGCGGGCTGAGTCACAACAGACAAAAACATGAAAACAGGCTGTCATTTCCTTTGGCGAAAAGCAGCCGATTACAGACACCCTAGAGGCGATTGGACCTACGTCAGTCCTCGACGTACTAAATTATGGACGTAGGAAGCAGGATCTAGAGAATAGAGTAGAGGTCTGTCAGAAGAAACAAAAATGACCGAAAAGATGATCGTGGGTGCCGTAAACTAATTCTGTACCAGAGCAAGAGAAGTCTTCCTTTAGGGGTGAACGAATCCAGAATAAGATCAGAGTCCGCTTGTCCACCCACGTGATGCTAGGATCCGTGGAGCATAGGTTAGTTTTGATTTTCGTATCGACGCGTCCTATGGCTCTTATACTCGATCATAGTAGCTTGTGTACGTAAGTGAAATGAGCCAATAACTGGTATAAGGGTTTGCTATGGATGCGATTCGAATTTGTTTCCACGATCGGTCATGATTGTTGAAAGAACATGAAAACGCGAAATCTAACCTGCAATGATGACCTGATTAACAGTGGATGTTCGAGTGTCTGGAGTAGGTAGATCCTCTCAAGAACAAGTAAGCTGACCTATTATGGTCAGTAGATAATTACAGCCTTGAGAATAGGGTAGAGGACCAACCAGATCGAGGGGAGTGGCGTCGAAACACCACGATGAAAAAGAAAAAGGGACCAGAGGTCTTTTTGCATTGCGTTGCATCTTGGCACGTTGGCAAGATAAGCACGAGTGGGTACAATTGGTCACACTGTTGTTCATACCTGGCAACACAAAGCAATGTGCGGTGATTTTTTCAAGTAGCTCGAACGCCAGGATGAGAAAGACAGTGAATTTGGTTGAAAACATGCCGACGGTAAGAAAATGGAACGAGAGGGCGAGTACATTCACGCAAGATAAATTCGACTAGAAAGCGCCTGTACAGACTAGTTGGGCGTTCGATTTCTCGAACGACAAGTTGAGGAGATTCCCGTAAGGATTGAGTCTGTATGTCCTGGTCTTCAGCTAGCGCTAGTGCAGTAAAATCAATGGGCAAGGGACAAGAGTTTTCGTCGTCCCTAAAGTTGACGAAATACGAGAACGTGCGTCTGATACGACGCTTGAAGAGTCAGTAACATAGCGATTGTCAATCGTGAGTTGCAGAATGAAAAAAATGACGAGAATCAACTGAGGAATGTACTGAAGAATTGCAATCTTCGGATTGTGTTCCAACCAATGGCTTGTGGTCAGTGAAATTAGTAAAATCACGCCTTCCAAATACTCGTAGAAGGGGCGAACAGCCAGGTAAACACTGTATATAATCGTTATCTATTTCGAGAAATATCCAAATTAAACAAGACTGAAAAATGTTTGCCTGGTGTTACGGCGTGACTTAGATATGCAAAACGACTAAATTGAAGTTAATGTACATTAACTAAACACTATGTAACATGCTGCAGACTATAAATAGTAGGTAAAAGCAAACTGAATGCCAAACATCTTTTGGGAGGGCCTCCTCTTTCGATAACTTGCAGTATTATTGAAAAATAAATTGTATGTAATAACATGAAAACACATGTAATTCATTATGAAATCACCTCCTAATGTCCAAATTTCAATATATTCAATATATTTTTTCCTATCAGTTTAAATCTAATTTAGAAATATCATATTGGTAAGATATCTTCAAACTTAGTTTAGGGGTAGACGAAAACGTTTGATTCGGTGAAAGTTTTTTGTAATAAACTTTTATTCTCGTGGATAATTTACTTAATAATAATTTGGAATTTATTTTTCTAGAGACTGGACTCATGTATGCGTATTCTATATTTGATTTTTGCCTGTGCAAAAGTTAACTTTATTTTTAACATTATTTTGAATCTGTCGCTAAAAGAACCACAACCTCTGGCAACTTTGTAAAATGGCAAACATTGGCAGTTCAGCTAATGAGTTAGTTCGGAATTTTGAAAAGGGAAGACTGTATATAGATATATAGAGGGGCTCAAGTCACTACTTTATGGCAAGGAGGTAAAGTTAACCGTCACAGGTTATTCAGGGAATGATGAAACCCAGTTTATGGGAGAGGAAGGACGTCACCAGTTTGAAGGTTAAAATGACGGGGATATTTTGGAGAGGTCCCTCAAGTCCTACAAGTGAGGTGATAGGTGGCGTTAATCTCGTATCTGACTCCAAAAGATACTCAAATAATATTTTTGCTTGGCTGGGCTTACCGAAGGATTGTGATTGAGAAATTAGTGAAAGGAATCACGTAAAAAATAAATGTTTAATTCCAACAAACAAAACCAGCAAAGCAAAATGGAGGCTCGTGTTTACACGATAACGGTGAGGAAAAATTTCACTACTGGTCAGGAAAGCGAGTGTTACGAAAACAAGACTAAGGCGGGTTCAACGGGGGCTTCTCTACGTTAAACGAATCGTAATTAGTTCTTTACTATCGATCGTCTATCTAACTTGACTGTCTACCCAAGTGTGAATTAATTTCCTCTTGAATTCTCCATTTTTCTTCTATAAATAGTATAGGAGGCGTGGCCTCTGGGATCATGAATGTATTTAGCTCCACCCACTGGGCGGGATATTCCTTATCCCATGGTCTCCGAAGGTCGTCGATTAATGGCGTTACAAATTTACCCTTTCTCGATATAACTTTAGCATTCCTGAGACGCAGGCAGCTGTCTTAGCTTAATTCCATTTCCAGACGACAAATGTTCTCGGATTCATGCTTACTTCCTTGAACGGTTTACAAATAAATATATATTTATACCTGCGAGGACATTTGTTATAATTCTTCCTATTCCTTCGAGGCACTTTGCTGGTGCTATTTTAGTGCCAGGCCCATGCTCTCCACAGCTAAACACATCATATCTTATTGGTGAGTTACATGATGTAATAATATAGTAATTATTGTATTATTATCTAAAAAATCAGATTCAAGTATTAACGAAAGTGAAAAAATATAAAAATGTATTCACGCTCACCCCCTAAAAGAAAAAAATATATATTTAGTTGATTTAACACTGAACTATATGATATGACAAGAAGACTTGAAGTATCTACATTGAAAAACTCATTTATGCTATGAAATCAATATACTTGTAAATATATAATCTAAACTTAAATAAATATACAAACTGTAAACAATGTTAGTTTAAGAATATAAGAAAATAAAGCAGTGAATTTTGTGAATAAATAACGATATAGTGAACAATTTGTACCTCTATAGCAACAAGCGTCATGTCTGCGGGTCGTTTCCGAAAATAGAATGTTGAAAATGTCTAAGAGTGAGAAAAGGGAAAGTTCTCACCCAACTAGGGAGATGTAACCTACCACTTGTTTATGGTAGGTTACATTTGCTATTCCGATTTATTTTGTAGAGAAAGTAAGGCGGTCTTACAATCGTGTTTGGTCTGACCCCAAAGTGTTCTTTTGGCTAATCCGCTTGTAGGTTGGGTTTAAAGGGTAACCTGGTTGTTGCTTGGCAGATAGAAGGATAGAATGTCGGTTTTGACTTAGGGCTAAATTGCTTCAGGGAAGTAAAATTGTTGAGTTTTCCGTGGTTCGTTTGTGTGTTGACGTCTATGGCCGACTGTCAGTGTTAATACTCAGTGTTTCTTGTTGGGACTATGGATAGACAGATTGAAAACGAGGTACCGACTGAGTCTAGGCCAATGCTAATACTGGACATCCAATGCTCCAATGATAATACTGATACTAATGATAACACAGGGGAACAATTTTAATCACATTTTCTGGTGACTTAGATTTGTCTGCCTAGTTTAATTATCCTTTTCATGCTGATCTCAAATATATAATCCATTTTTACCTACATGCTATAGTTATTCTGTAATTTCTATTTTCTCGTTTCCCCGAAAACTGCCCTCCGGACGGACAGAGAGGGTGCTTGTAGAAAGCAAATACTTCACAGTACATAGTAGTAAGATAGTAATAAGTATTATTGGGCAAAATATTGACATTATTGTTTTTATTTTTTCAGGTCTCATGTAAGAGTGATGGCTTCGTCAAGAGGAAATTGCGTTAATGATCCAGACACCTAATGCTACATATGTGGCTGTTACACGCTAGTTGGTCAAAGGCGCATTATATCAAACTTTGTGATCTGCACTTATAAGGCATATTTTAGCGATCAAGATAATAAGTGGTCTCCACATGCTGTTTGCCATTGTTCTTGGGAACATCTTCGTGAGTGGACGAAAGGAAAGAGAAATGGTCTTCCTTTTGGAATTCCCATGGTATGGCGAGAGCAAAAGGATCATGTATCGGACTGTTACTTCTGTCTGGTGAATACTAAAGGGATTTGCAAGAAAAATCGGCACAAGATCGACTACCTCAACATTCTCTCGGCGATCCAGCCAGTACCTCATTCTGACTCTTTACTAGTTCCGATTTTCAGTGGATATGCTTCCTCCGAAGATGAAAATGATGTACCTGATATAGACCTCCACGGAATGGATTCAGAGTATGCAGATTCATCATCAGATGCTAAGCAGTCATTAACTCATCACTGTGTCAATCAAGAGGATTTGAATGACTTGATACGTGATTTGGCGCTCTCCAAGAAAGCTGCAGAATTTTTAGCCTCTAGGTTGAGTAAAAGAAATATGCTTGACAAGCCGGTACGGGTATCATATTATCGAACAAGGGAGGTTACATTTGTTAAGTATTTATCTGGGGACACACAATTTGTATACTGCCACGATGTTCCTGGCCTGTTTACCGAGTTGGGACTTGGCACCTATAGCCCTGCTGAGTGGAGACTGTTTTTGGATAGCTCCAAGCGTAGCCTCAAGTGTGTCCTTTTGCATAATGGCAATGACTTTGGTGCAGTTCCTCTCGGTCACTCTGTCTATCTGCGAGAAACTCACGATGACATAAGAATGGTCATAGATTTACTTAAGTACCATGAACACAATTGGATCATATGTGTAAACCTTAAGATGGTCAACCTACTCCTTGGCCAGCAGAAGGGATATACAAAGTTTCCATGCTATATCTATATGTGAGACAGTCGAGCCCGTGACAAACACTGGTCCCCAAAAGATTGGCCAGTTTGGGAAACTTTGAAAGCAGGAATGCCAAACATTGTTAATGAGCCAATCGTAAGTTGAGAGAAGATCGTTTTGCCTCCCCTTCATCTCAAACTGGGATTGATGAAGCAGTATGTCAAGGCGTTGAACATTGACAATGATTGTTTTCAGTACATAGTATCGGAGTTTCTTGCTTTTTCATACGAAAAAATAAAAGCAGGAGTATTTGATGGTCCTCAAATCCGAAGACTTCTGAGTGATTCTAGATTTGTGAACACGATAAATGAAAAAGAGAAGGCAGCCTGGCTCTCATTTTCTGCCATTGTTCTTAACTTCTTGGAAACAAAAAAAAAAGCGCATAACTACGAAGATCTGGTTACTAATATGCTTTTAGCATATCGTGATCTGGGAAGCAACATGAGTGTGAAGCTTCATTTCCTAAATAGTCACCTCGACCAATTTCCAGAGAATCTGGGAGCTGTAAGCGACGAACAAAGGGAACGCGTCCACCAGGATTTGATGACGATGGAAGAGCGCTACCAAGGTCACTGGGATAGACACATGATGGCGGACTACTGCTGGACGATTAGAAGAGATCAGCCAAAGAAGACTTACAAGAGAAAGAGTTACAAACGCAAATTTCTTCCCGATTGAAATCAAGAAGAGGTCCTCCAGACTAATAATGTAACTTCATTAATAAATTAGCATCTATTTGATTACAGTATTTGTAATCGTAATGTGTAATTAAGGTTTCTTCTCATGTGAAATGAAATGTCTGTGCAAAAAAAACTGCTTTACTATAAATAACGCAAAAGTATGATTCAAAATTACTTTAGTGCATGATGATAGGCGTAATAAAGTGAAAATATTGTATAATATTAGATATTGATATTACGAAAAATCTGTAGCATTTAGAGAGAATCTGATTTCAGATTTGAATTCAGTATGCTCTAATTATGTAGAAAAATGTACTTTTTGTCAATTCATCAAATACATTGTTCCCCAGTATAATACTAATAATGATGCTGCTGTATGTTTCTACCCGCTTATTTATACTAACAGCAATTAAGGGAGAGTAGCTTCTCTAATCTGAACGCGGGGCGGAGCTTGTCGGATCAAAGGGTATGTTTGTGTGGGCTCTACTAAGACTGCTTGGCGGAGTTTATTTGGTCAAAGGGTGTGTGTGCATCATGATAGTATCTGAATTTGGGAACCTAACCGTGCTTTATTCATGTAAACTCTGGCGGGTCAGTTTATTTGGTCAAAGGGTGTGTGTGCATCATGATAATATCTGAATTTGGGAACCTAACCGTGCTTTATTCATGTAAACTCTGGCGGGTCAGATCAGATTCCGTTCTATGTGTGCACAGTTGTTTCCACCGTCTCTGTTTATCTCTGTGGCCAGACCGTCGTCTGCACCGGTTTCCTAATGTATGTATGTTTGTACGTTTGCATAAGTGCATATCGATTTCACTTGCCTCATTACAAAATATTCGGATTTGCATTGATACATAGATCATTAAATTATAATTTTACATTATTTACAAGTATTTGTTTTGTCTTACATTAATTTATTATTACACGATGGTATATTATTTCAATCTTCGATTTATGTGCCTGTTACAAACCTTTATAGGATTCTCATGTTACTTATTTATGAGGTTTCATTGTTGAACCTATTCCGCCTTGCAATGTGCTTTTGTCTTATTATTTACATGGGCGAAAGCTATATATTATTATTTTAAAAAGATGTTATATATTATTTACACAAATAGTTATTCTTATTTATTCAAACTGTTATACACTTTTATATTATTTGTATGTGCATTTTTATTTGCGTGCTTATCTCAAGACTATAGGATTTATATTACACTCATTTTGAGGCTTCATTGTTGATCATAATCCACTTTACAATGGGCGCTGCATAATTTCAAAGATCCCATTAGAATAAAACCTCGATAATTAGCAGCTTAATTCTCATTCACTCCATCATCCACTAAGCTTTAATCCCCGCTTTACCTATCCTTTTTTCAAACAAGAAAAGAGATTCAGAAATAACCTACGCCGAGAGATCGACTTCGTCTGCGCACTCTTTGGGGGCTTCGACGAACCTACTACTGGTTACCAACTCTTGGTATAAGCTACATATATCTCGGCACCCCACTATTGAAATAAAAACATCGGGTAAAGCCACACACGTCGCATATAAATTTAGTTATGGATGTATGTACACTGTTTTAGAATATTTTCCTTAGCATTAAGAGAACTTTAAGCAACCGCCCGTAACCTATAAACGAAATGATGCCTCATAGCTTGAAAATCACGCTGAGCGTCCTTACTAAGAGTAGCACTCTCCACAGCTTTCTTAAAAGTGAGATCTGCTTCCGCCAGGAGAGTGTGTTTTGTTGATTCACTAGATTGCCCCATCACAAACCTATCCTTGATCATGTTATGTAATTAATTGCTTACTAAAATTGCAAGTGCGAGGCAAGGCCTTGATACCACTCGCCGCTGATTCTCGCTATTTCTGATTTCTATAGTAAAATTGAAACGCTCAAAAATAATAATAATGTTGGTTTGTAAGGGTCCTTGAGAGCTTTAAATAGGTTATCATATTAAGCGCCAGTAGGGCGAGTCAGTGAGAATTATCTTTTGGCTAGACCATAGGTCCCGTTAGGATGAGAGAAGCTGGCCTTTTTTTATCATCTTTAATATCATTAGCTACGAAAAAGAGCTGGATTCGGCTGACATACGTAACAAAATTGGGACATTTTCGTCAAATACATTAATCGTGCCAATCTGCGCCATTAAAAAAAATCATTTGCACTAAATTGTCTGAATTACCAACGCTGCTATGTCTTCCTTCCACTAAAGCAGTGACACACACAATATTAGTGATGTTAAAATAAGAACAGCCTAATATGTACCGGATTCAGGGCAGCAGACAACCTGGCTATCTAATATGGCGGAGTGACTTCGAAACTATGTAATAAACTTATAGGCAATATGTAATATCCTCGTCGCCAGTATGTGATAACCTTGAATTAAAGATGCTATAATAAGTAGTTTAGTAATATATAATTTAACAAGTAGATGTTTCACTAGTCTGATAACTTTTCTATAACATAGATTATGGCGTTCAATAGGCCTATAGATAATAATCAAATATTGAAATCGTTGACATGGATTTACTGACCCTTTTAAACGGTATCGTATATTACTAATAACGCAATAACTACTCAGGGTAAAAAATAGAACGAAAGTAAATATAAAGAAAAAAAAATAAACGACGAAAGTAGGGTGCGGCGAGTTGATAACAATTTCCTGCGTCACCGGACCACTGTTGGCGAGCGGTGTATCGACGGCGCCATCCTTAGTTTTATAAGACTCTTTCAAGCGAAACTTTCTAAACCGCCTGCTTGCATTTCTCGCACGCTACAATAATATAGGTTAGGAAAATGAGTAAAGTTAAATATAGAGGCAGTTATACTTGCCTAAAACCTGAGTATATTGGAATCAGAGTACACTGACGATAACAGAGAGTACTCATCAAGATGGAGTATGTGAGAATCAACCTCTCAAATTTGACCGTAAAACTGTAAGGAGGAATCCACCAACACACTCAAATTGTTTTTAGGAGAATCAACATTAACTATAAGAACATTCTCTAATAAATAATAAAATAACTAACATCGATCACTAGAACCTCTAGAAAAATTATTCGTAAACATTTCGGTTCCAAAAATATTATTTGAGAATCTTATTTCTTTGAATTGATTGTATTTTTAGCGCTCTTAATTTTATTACAATTAGTAAGTAATATATTAAATAGCAAAATGCGATTTATATGATAATTTGGAGTAGGAGATCGTTATATAATTATTCCACTTTGTTATTCTTTTATTAATTACTTGGATCATTATGTTGAAAATGCTGAGTAAATATTTATATAGCAAATATGAATACAACAAAGATGAAGAGCAAATACATGAAGTTAATACAATGATGGAACAAGCGGAGGAAATTATGCACTTTAAGAGAGAGAGAGAGAGAGAGAGAGAGAGAGAGAGAGAGAGTCACGAATCCCTAAGAAGATAATATAATGTATCTTTAAGTATGTAATGTATGTATAAGTGTAGCAAGTGTAAGTAACAAGTGTAGTGGATTACATTCCATCTTAAAATGATCCTTTACTCGCTCCAAACATAAGAACATATTTTATCAATCTCATTCTAAACATTTTTTTCCTATCCATTTTAAACGTTTTTCGTATTCATTTTAACATTTATTACTTTTTCCCTATAATCTGGCAACATTCTTCCTCTATTGCGCCCTTTAAACAAATAATAAAACGCATTTCACTAGTACCTCGCGTCCCGTTCCAGTTAATACCTCATTGTACATATTCCTAACTCATTACATATTCTAACATTAATACATAGCTCAAACATTATCACACATTCATTCCATTACGTATCTCATCTCGTCCTGAGTTACCCGTATTCAACTCACCCAAGTTCAACCGAAGTTAAGTTTTTATTTTTTTAAGGCAACCCAATAACTAGTTAGCGAATTTTGAAAAGTGTTGTGCTTCTTAAATGAGATTAGTTAATTCTTATGTATTTCCATGCACTGAATCCAAATATCACCTTGAAAAATAGTTATTAAATATAGTTTCAAAGATACGCAGCATGTACTATTTGATTATTTTATTATAACGTAGAGTACAAAGGTGTCATTATGTTTTAAACTCTAATCCATATCCACTCTCTGCCTTTTTGCTTGACGTTTATACTGGGCTGATGAATCATCTCTTGCCAATGTCCAGCAATAGCCTGCAAGCATTGTTGTGCTCCATTTACCCTGGTACCGCTTTTCCATTGATGAAATATCTTGTGAAACCTTTCACAATGTTCATCACTAACTGCCCCACAGTTCGTTGGGGAAAAAAAGTCTAAATGCGAGTCCAGAAAGTGGAGTTTAAGTGACATGTCATGAGATTTTCCACCAATTCTTCATAGTTTCCTTCCCTTCTGTTTCTGAGAAATCCCTTTGCCACTAACTTGAATGCTTCCCAAGCAGCTTTCTACTCCCAATGAAGGGATGATTCAAAGTTACCATCATTAAGAAGCTCTCGAATCTGAGGGCCAATGAAAACTCACTTTTATCTTAGCGTCGCTCAATGAGGGGAATTTTGATGTTAAATACTTGAATCCCTGACCAGATTTGTCCATAGCTTTTACAAAGTTTTTCATGAGCCCCACCCAGTTTTATGTGTAGTGGTGGTAGCAAACTTTTGTTTGGCTCAGTGAGAGGTGGATGTTGAACATTCTTCATCCCAGGCTCCAGTGACTGACGAGGTGGCCAGTCTCTCCCGATTTAGTGGGAACCTCTTTCACAGCTGTCCCATTCACACAAAAAGCAGCAGCACTTGGTGTATCCGCCTATCACAAGAGCAACAACCTTTAAGTCCACAGAGCTGCCCTTGATGTTCATCATATTTTATGCATTGCAACCAGGGCTGGGAATTGAAATAAATATCGATTCGAGTTTCGAGATGAGTTTGGCATTTTTTAAAATATCAATTCGAATTTCGATTCGAGTTCTCTATATTTTCTTTTCTATTCAAGTTTTCGGTTTTTAAATATGGATTTGGATTCGAATTCGATTCGAGTTCGAGTTCGGCCTGCATTTCAAATGCTTAAATCTATTATTTCAGAGTTCTATATGTTTTTTCCTCCTAAAATATAATTTATAACAAAGTAACTTATAAAACCTTTCCTCCCTCTTATTACACATTTTCCTTGAGTTAAGGTAAATTCGTTATTTACCGTGTTATTTCTTACTTACTATAGCTATCCATATGTACCAGATGCCTAAATTCACAGTGTACTTTTCTATTAAAATTAATGGGCAAAATATTTGTAAAGTCCAATGTACGGGAACCGTATATACTCGCAAGGATGAAAAAACCGCCGTCAAATGGATTTTTTTTTTGAGATACTACATTTTTTTCTCTATTGAAATATTTTGCAATTAAAATACAGAACCCACGAAGCATTTTTTAAACATTGTACATTAAAACAGTGTGCAAAAAAAACTGGTAAAGCATATATTACAAATTTTCATTATTATATTGAAATATTATGCAATAAACATACAGAATACAAATAATATCTTATAAGAACAATTTAAGCTCTTTTAAAAACAAACTTGACAGCCATATGGTGAATATATTTGACATAAATTTAAATTCAAAATCTCTTAGGAATTTAAAAACTCGGACAGAAGAAAGTTTTAGCTTTTGCGTCATTCTGTGATTAGCAAAACAAGATTAGGACTAGGAGGAAAGATTAAAATATACATTTTCCTACTATTCACAAGTTAAACCACTGTTATTTCTTGGAATTCCTAAGTTATTATATTAATGATACTCGATGTATTCGGTTCAAACTTATATTTATAATCGATTCAAGTTCGAAATCGAATTTTTTAATTCTTTTCTGTTCGAGTTTAAAGTTCAATCGGAGTTTTCAAAAAATTTTCAGTTTGATTATTTTTTTCGAAAATATATAGATTTTAAAGATTTATCGATTCGAATTCGATTCGATTCCCAGCACTGATTGCAACATATGCTTTATATTTTCCTAAGTTTCTTTCATATGTGGTGCATATCCCACAGGAACTAATGGCTCACTATTGCCGTTGTGTAACAAGACATCTTTCAGACTCATTTTTGATGAATCAATGAACAGCCTCCAATGTCTGGGTTCGTATTCGATGCCAAGTGCTTCCATTAGACCATTAATATGGTTGTAGGCCACTAAATCACCTTCCATTACCAGGAAATCGTTGAATTACTGTTAATGGTCACGAAACTTTGAAATTGTCACATCAGCTGCTACGAGATTCCACTGTTGAAGACGAGAGCCTAGCAGCTCTACCTTATTCTTGGGTAGTTACAGATCCCTGACAAAGTGATGGAGTTCCCCTTGTGATGTGAGATGTGGCCTAGAGGAGTGTGCTTCATCAAAATTTGGGTCACTCTGTAATCCATCGCTGCCATCCTTCTCTGCTGCTTCTTCGCCACTTTCCTCATCTGACTCGAAGGATACCAAAGCTGGTGCATCAGGAACAGGTAGACATTCTCCGTGTGCAACTGGGCGAATAGCTGATGGAATGTTTGGATATTCAATATACTCTTTTTTCTTCTTTGACAAGCCCTTTTGTACCAGAGGTACTATGCAGAAAAAACAATTGTTGGTATGATACGAGTATGTTCGCTCCCGCCACGTCATTAGCACAGCGAAAGGGATTCCTTTCCACTTCCTGTTAAACCATTGGCGAAGGTTAGCAGCACAAGTGTTGCAGCATATGTGAGGAGCCTAGTGCTTATCCTGGTCACCAATCTTGCATCTGAATATAGGTGATATGGCTTTCTAACCATAGCAGTTAAACGGTGCTTCTATTATACAAAGGTCACCTCACCACAAATGAAGCAGAAGTTGCCTGCCTTATTTACACAAGTACGAGGCATCTGAAAGAAGAAACAACAAACAATTAGAAGATAAACGGAAAATTTATTCATAAATTTATCATTATAATACAGAGCATAACAGTTTAGCAGAAGTATTTATATCATTCAGTAAGGAAAAACAAGGAGTAGAAAATGCTTCACATGTATATCAATAGCTTGCTCAATGAAATTTTATTATAAGTTTAAAAAGTGTTTTACTAGGAAAATCACCTACCTTTCACCTCAAAATGTAAACCAGCACAGCAAAACCACCTTCTATGATTGTTGGAACAATGCAGAAGGGCAGTGAGAGTGTGAGCGTAGTAAAAAACACACTGCTGCAAGCATGTTGGAACCGGTTGTGGCACGTAGGTGTATCTTGAAAAGTAAAGCTAACAAACAAATTTAACCATGATATTCATTATCAGGGACATAAAATTAGTTGAAAATTGCTATTCTGGTCTCGGAAGCATTTGGGGTAAATTCGTAGATTAAAAATAATTATATATATATACTTATATATATATATATATATATATATATATATATATATATATATATATATATATATATATATATATATATATATATATATATATATATATATATATATATATATATATATATATATATATTGTAAAAGAAAAAGAACAACCTCTGACCCCCTCCCCCATTTATCGGAGACCACGTTCTATGATATCACGCCATAGACGACATCATTTCCTGTTCGAACATTCTTGAATTTTCGACTCCTGAGCACGTTCGACAAATATTTCCCAATCCTGCGAACTCGTCCCAAGCCTTTCCCCCCCCCTCTTCGGTGACGTGGTGTGAAAGAGCCGCTTTGTCTCACCCTGGCTGCTAAATGGTGAATCGACTCCACCTCTGGATTAAGATGTCTGGAGTTTGAGACTCCTTTCTCCAAACTTCCACTTCCCTATCAGAATGGGGCATACAAATACTCGGATTATTCTGTAGTTAGAAGAGTCCAGCCCGCACCTCAAGGCCGTCCTTATCGTCTCGTCCCGTAAGCGTTCGTCCGACAGCTAGACTTTCCCTGCCGTGATTCTGCCCTAGTCAACTGGTATCTTCTCTGATCGGCAAGCCTTTGAATTTTGCGCAACAGTCTCCCTTCGTTTAATCGAACTGAAGTAAATCTCCATCGATTACCTTTGAGGAAAAATAAGTTTCCTCTTCCAGTGGAATTACGAGTAATCTCACATTCCCCGTCGAACGTCATCTTTGAAGTTTGGCTATCTTCATCGGGAGGTTGGTTCAGATCGTGCCCCACCTGCCTCATTTGGATCGTGCCCCACCTACCTCATTTGGATCGTGCCCCACTGGCCTCATCGGATCGTTCCCCACTTGCCATATCGCAAGAAGGACCTTCCTCGAAGTTATCGACCCGTAAGGCTGAAACGCCCCTCCATTATTTGTATTGTCAAGTTCCCCCTTTTGATCTGAGCCTAGTTACATTAATTAATTAATTTCATTTGAGAATCCTTCTCATGATAATTATCAAGAAACTCTTTTAATTTAAATAATTCCCCTTTGTTTATTGTGAGGGAATCCCCATGTCGTAGAATGCCCCCTCCTTTTTTGTTCTAAGAGTGCTAAGAGTGTTATCTTAAAGAATAAAGCCGTTGGAAACACGTAAGGATATAGAGAAACGCACAATAATTCCCAAAATAAACTTATATTTTAACTTTAACAATTGAATACACAACATTTAAACATTAACTACAGAATACTCTGAATATTATCATAAACAAGAATTAATTCAATTAGTTTACCCTCTAAAATTGGTTAATTTCGCTACAAACAGCAATATATAAGATTTAGGCTTACGGACTCAACTGGAGTTTAAATCCCTCAGGAATGTTATTGTCTCACGACGCGTGCCGCCTGGCCAGATGTAGATAGGCGGGATCACGAGGTCCTTTTGGCGAAGGTATCGGCTGGGGGGGTCCACACGGTATTCAGGGGGGGGGGGTCTTCAAGAACGAGAACAATTACGGTGCTTTATGCGTCACCAAGGTAGTCGTGGTCTCTCTGGCGAGAGTGAGTCGAACTTGGTCCTTAAACCAAGTTAACTTGGAGTGCGGTGTGACCACCGAGTAACGAACTCAAGGGGGAGCTTTTCTCCTTCGTTACTTAATTCCTCATGGGCGAGGACTGAACTCGGGGAGGGTCTTCTTCAAGGGCGAGGATAACGGAAGGGGGTTTCTCTGGCGAAAATAAATTGAACTTGAAGGTCGGTTTGGTAACCAGGAACTAGCTCGAAGATGAGATTCTTCTTAGTTCCAGTCTTCCTCAAGGGCGAGTATAACGGAGGGGGGTTTCTCTGACGAGAATAAGTTAAACTTGGTTCCTCAACCAAGTTAACTTATGAGTTCAGTGTGGCCACCGAGTAACGGGCTCGATGGGGAGCCTTTTCCTTCTCCTTTCCTCAATTCCTCAAGGACGAGGAATACCCCTGGTGTTTAAGATGCACCAGGATATAAGGAGTCTCTCTGGCGAGAGTAAGTTTAACTTAACAAAGTTAACTTAACGTTTGGCTGGATAACCAGGGACTAGCTCGAGGATGAGCTGCTTCTTAGCCCCTTAAGGTAGGTAGCCCTGCCTCTCTTGCAGGGTACTTCTTGGTCTGGAGAGCCAAGTAATCTACCTGTCCAGTCTCGGTAGCCCGATCTTAATTCGGGGACTTCGTCACCTGGAGACTGACGTATACTACCTCGATTTTCCTCAGTGTTCCTCATTTATACCTTGTCACCCCACTGGGGGAGTGGTAAGAGGTGGGGGGGGGGGGGGCTTGAGGACGGGCTCCGGAGGGTTCTTATGCCAAACGATATTTCTAACCAAGTCTTACATCGGCTCCTCGTTAGCTTTCGAGCTTGGGAGAAACACATCTCCAATTTCTTATTTGACGTGAAATTGGATCTCACTCTCCTGGGGGAGATCTTGCATTTTAACCTTTAGGTCTTTCATAGCGCCGAGTGGTGCGGCGCTGCGGTTACGCGCTTGACCCGACGATGCCTGGGGCTGGATGTCTTTGCGGTAACCGCCTCGTGACTCCTCCACTAGAGAACGGGGGGAGTGACGATTCCCCTACACCCCACGTGGAAGATCTTTAGCAGAAAGGAACTCCAATGTGCAGCAGAAGGCCCGGCTAAGCCTAAAGTGGTAAGCCTACCCCCCCCCCCTCCTCCTCCCCCTTCCACAAGCGGTAGCCTCGAATCGAGTTCCCCACGATTCACCTTTATGCGGGCTAAAATAGCTCTGCAAGAAGATTCGAGGCCCTCCGATAGTTTTGCTGATTCCCGCTAACCTCCAACTCCGGGGATGGCATCGGACATAAATAACGCTTGACTCCCCGGAAGAGACACAGAGTTGAGAAGTCTCGCCCAGAACCTTGAAGATTTCCCCATGGTTCCAAGTCAAGTTCTAGCAACAAAGCAAAGTGACAGCTGGACTATTTTGTGTATTTGGAATTAGCCCCAGCCAGGAGGTAATTCCACCGAACGATCGCCCCGAGTGATTTTCCCGACTTCTTTCATCAACTCTTGTCGAAGCCCTCCTCATTTCGGGTAGCCGAAATACTCTCCCCTGGACCGGAAGTTCCCCCCCCCTCCCTTGCTTTTGGAGAACCGTCATCACTCCAACCTCCCGCGTTGAAGTCCGAGCGGCCTCACCTCAAGTGCAGAAGACATCCGTAAGCCAACCCCTTTTCCCCTTTTAGTAACCCAATTGAGTTAATCCCCCCCCCCCATTTGAATTGTCTCCTCCGGAAATACCTTAAGTTCTAACTTCATAGCCTGATTTATAACTACAATTCCCCCTTTCATTTACTGATGTGATTTTGCCCGTTAATTCTCTGAGGTAATTTTACCCATCAATTCTCTCATTATTTTTGTGTAAATAAAATTATATTTTTGTACATGTCTCTTTAAATAACCTTGAGCTTTGCCATTGTCCATAATTTACCTGACCTCGTTGCACTCTCTCGCTACTCAGCCCGCCTGAACTCGTGTTTTTCCGTCCCTTTTGTCGGTTCGCTTTCAAGTTATTGGTCCCACCCTGATAGATATAATATGGTATTGATATAATGTAATGTCCGACCACGACACTATTATTATTTTCTTTGTAAATAAAATTATATTTTTATTGTTTCATCTTTAACTAACCTTGAACGATACTCTCAGAATATTCAAGTAAATCTCGCCAACCATTTCTGCACTCTGTTTGATTATTAAGGATTTGAAACCCAACGTCTCAAGTGTGACCTCCTAATCGGTCGTTAATCCCTGCAAACAGTCCTTCAACGGGTCGCGTTGCAGTAGGTGATTAAGTCACCCCCTCCCACATAATATAGGAGTAGTGTATGGTATAGAGTAGTTGAACCACGATATATATGTATGTATATATATATATATATATATATATATATATATATATATATATATATATATATATATATATATATATATATATATATATATATATATATATACACTGCCTGGCCAAAATAAAGGTCACTCACTGAGTTTTGATACCTGATATGTTTTTTGTCACTAATTTGTTTCAGAATACTTTAGTTTAGACTAAACCTATATCTCAACATTCAGTAATGTCTCTGACGTAGCAACCACCTGGTATAGATGTTATAACTGTCCTAATTTTTACAGGAGCTGCAAGAATGAAGACGCAAGGAAAAGATATTACACCATTTGATAAAGGGAGCATCGTCGCCTTCAATGAATGTGGCAAATCAACACGTGATATCTTTACAGCAACATTTATAGGCATGAAGACTATACATAGAACAATTGCACACTGGAAACAAGATGGCGAAACAGGTTCAAATTCTTGGCGAAAGAGACAGGTGCTCCTTGAAGCGTTTGGTCAAGAAAAATGGGCGTTGCTCGACGCAGCATTTAATCAGCATGTTCTGTTAAGTTTCAAAAACAAATTAAATAAGAACTATGCGCCCTGAACTGAAAAAAAATGAATGTGCTCAGCTGCGCCTCAATCATGAAACCACCTGTGATTGTAACAAAGAACATAAAAAAACTGCAGTGTAGCGGATTGGAAACGTGTCATGCGGTCCGATGAATCTAGGTTTACCCTCATTCAGAGTTATGCGCGCATTAGAGTATGGCGAGAAACTCATGAAGCATTGGATCCATCATTCAATGTCCGCTGCGTGCAGGCATCTGAAGGTAGTGTGTTGGTCTGGGGCTGTTTTACCTGGACTGGACATGGATCTGCAACCCCCCGGCAGCGCAACAAGATGAAGTCCCGCGAGTATTTGCAGATCCTGGTCGATCAAGTTCTCTCCTCAATGGACTTCTTTTTCCTAATGGCGATGGAATGTTTCAGGACGATAACGCGCGCATTCACCGGTCTAACATAGTCAAAGATTGGTTCACCCAGCATGAGGCATAATTTCGTCATATTGAGTGGCAACCAAAGTCCCCAGATTTAAATCCCATAGAAAATTTATCAGATGAGCTTGAGGGAGGCCTGCGTGCCTTATTGCCTCTTCAATCATCATTGAACGATTTGGGTCTAAGGCTGCTGGGAATGTGGCCTAAATTGAAGCTACAGCAGATGCAAAAGCTTGTAGAATCAATGCCAGATAGGATGAGAGCTGTAATTCTATCGAGAGGTCTAATAGCCTATTAAATAATGATCACACTGAACGACCTTTATTTTGGACAGGCAGTGTATATATATATATATATATATATATATATATATATATATATATATATATATATATATATATATATATGTATATATATATATATATGTATATATATATATATATATATATATATATATATATATATATATATATATATATATCCATTGTTTTAAATTCTTATATTGTAGAATCAAAATATCTTTAAATGCTGAGTTATTAGATAGGGGAGAGAGGGAGCGAGGGAAGGGAGATGAAGGAGTGAGGGGAGAGAGAGGAAATACGGGATATGGTGAGGTAGGAGATTATGTAAAGGGAGAGGGACTGGGGTGGAGATAGGAAGGGGGTTGGGGGAGATTGGGAAAGGTGTGAAAGTAGGAAATGGGCGAGATATTAAGTGGGGGGATGAAGGGGGGGGAAAGAATGGGGAGAGGGAGGACTTCTAACTTTTCAAATTCTTAATTCATCAATCTAAAAAAAAATCACGTTCTTAATATACACTGCCTACCCCACTCATTCTCCACACCCTTCCTTCTACCCCCACCCCCTTTCCTCCTCTACATCTCTTCCTCCCTCTCGAACCCTCTTCCTTCTCCTCCCTCTCGAATCTTTCCTCTCCCTCCTTCTCCTCCCCTCATTCTACCCCCATCATCCCCCTTCCTCCTCTCCTCAAGCTCCCTCTAGCCCCCCTCCTCCTCTCCAATCTCCCTATCTCTACCCTTTATCCCCTACCCCTAACTCTATCCCTATTTCATCTCTCTCCCCTCCCCCTCACCTTACCCAACTCTCTCTTTCCTCTTCCTCCTCTCCCGAATCCAGCTTCGGAGGAGAGGACGCCCAACAAACTGTCGGGAAACAGACAAGTGGATGGGGCAGTAGGTCTAGTGGACGCCCCATAAGAGTACTTCTCTTAAATGGCCGCTCGATAAGGAACAAGTTCTGCGAGCCTAGAGCACTGATTTCATCCGAGAAGCTTAACAGAGTGGCCATCACGGAGTCGTGGATCCGTTCAGACACAATGGATTTTATAGGTGAGTTTGGTGTACCTAGTTACGCGACTTTTCATAAGGATCGCGCTGACCGGGAAGGCAGCGGAGTTCTTGTGTATTTACGGGACCATCTTTTTCCCTTTGAATGCAGACCTGTTACGTGCATGAGGTTAGGAGTCGACAACAAGGTCGACGATACAATGTACAGGGTCGTAGTCGCCTACCGGCCTCCCCATCGGACAGTAAGGGCGATATGATTCTGTACCAAAAACTGTCCGATTTTTTAGACAGTCCCCCGTCGCTGCTGATAGGTGACTTCAACTGCAGAGTCGACTTAAGGCGACCGAGCGGACGACTCAGTGGGTCTGCGAGCCTACTCAAGAGGGTAACGTTTTGGATCTAGTATTTACCCTCGTCTCTGACTTGTCAGTGGATGACTGTCTAGGTGAAAGTGACCACAACATGGTCAGGTTCGGTGTACGTGCCCCCTGTACACAAGGTACTAATGAACGAGAACGTAAGTTGGATCTCAGACGTGCAGACTTCGATGGACTTCGGACGGCACTTGGCCAGATACAACCATCTAACGATGACGGGACGAACTCCAAATGGAACGATTTTAAGAATCGTTTTATGGAGCCTGAGGCTGAGTTCGTTCCCACGAAGACTGTCAGACTAGCGAACATCCAGCCTAGGTGGTTTACTCAAGAAATCGCCACCGCTATTAAAGGTAGAAAAAACAGCACACAGGGTATGGAAGAGAAGTAGGAATGCAGTGAATCATGAAGCTTACATGACTCATTGTAGAAGGGTAAAGGCAGTAGTGCGTACGGCTAAGCGGAACGAAGAAATTCGTGTGGCCTCTCTCTCAAAAGAGAACCATAAAGAGTTCTTCGCGTACGTGAACAGCCGAAAACCAGTGCGCTAACGCAACGCATCGGACCTCCGATGGACGTGGATGGCGTCCCCCAGGATTCGAACCTGGAAGTAGCCAACCTACTCAACCACTTCTTTTCCTCGGTTTCACGAGGGAAAGGGACGGAGAGATACACAGATCGTCGATATTGATAGATGTTAGATTAGAAGCGCTAGAACAGTGGTTCTCTACTTCGTTTGCCCCATGCAACCCTTTCACCATATTTCAGAATGTCATTCCCCTCTTTCCAATATTGTCTGCATCAAAAGGTGCATTCCAAATAATATGCATATAATACTGAAAATCCTTTATTTTTTTCCATATGGAGTTTTACAAACTTAATAGCAATTGAAAATATTGGTGGATTTTAAAACTTGAATAAAAGTAAAGTAGTTTTTAATATTAATAATTAATTACTTAACAGACCAAAATGAAGCATACTGCAATGAACAAAAAGTTAAAACCAGGGTATTGTAATTCAATAAACAAAAAATAGAATGGCAGGGCATTGTAATTCGATAGACAAAAATAGAATGTCGAGTTATTTTAATTTAATCAAAAATATAAAATACAAATATCAATATTCCAACAGTTAGAGTCTGTCAATCTGAGCTTCAAACCCCCAACCCCCTGAAACCCTGAAATTCCCCCCCGGATGAGAACCTATGCGCTAGAAAAAATAACTACAACTGCCAAAGAGGTTGCCAGGAGGCTCGGTCAGTTAAATCCGTACAAATCCCCTGGTCCTGACGGCTTCCTGCCAAGAGTGCTGCGTAAGGTGAAGTCCCTACGGACTGACCTATGGCCATCGTCACCCCGATCCACAACAGGGAAACCGTGGCACCGCTGGAAACTACTGACCGATAAGTCTCACTTAAATAGTGGGTAAAGTACTTGAAGGCATCATAGCGGATAGAATAACGAATTATTTAGAGTCCCACGACTTGTTGAGGGTCACCCAGCATGGTTTCCGAAAAAGCGTTCGGGCCTCACGAACTTGCTCGAATTCTTTCATTGAATTATGAGCGAGTTTGATTGAAGTCGAGCGGTGAACATACTTTATTTGGATTTCCAAAAGCGTTTCGATAAAGTGTCCCACCATCGACTGATGGCGAAAGTACGTGCCTGGGAAATTAGAGGAAAGGTCGCAAACTGGCTAGAAAGTTGGTTGTCGAAAAGGCAACAGAGGGTTACTATCGGTGGTCGTCAGTAACGAGCGGAGTCCTTCAGGGCTCCGTGTTGGGCCATCTATTATTCATCATTTACATCAACGACATAGATGAAGGACTGATGAGTCGCCTCGCGAAACTTGGAGCTCGTAGCCATCGCAGGCAGTCCACCTAAAAGAAGGATAACTCTGATTTCAAAACCCTGGAGCCAAAGTCATAATTTGCCTCTTCCAGAAGACCCTCTGTGAGTATTTGTGTTTATAGCGTGTTACGTAACCCGTTCGCTCCGATATGTACACAATTATAGCATCTTAATTAAAAAAGAAATATTTCAAGTGTTTTACAAAAATAAAAAACTAAACTATATAAACCCCAACGTAACCGGTTCTTTTGAGGCGAAGACTTAACAAAAATTAAACTAACTAGATTCTTTCAATTCGAAGATGGCGGCCAATGTATTTTCCGCCATAACATGATAATTAGAGATTTGCTCACATTAATTACTGAAACTGCTATATAGTGTATATCATAGATATACACAAATGCTATACAGTGTATATCATGGATATACACAAATGACTGCTATATAGTGTATATCATAGTTATACACAAATGCTATACAGTGTATATCATGGATATACACTATATAGCATTTATATAGTTTTTAAAAATAGAGGTAGTACCCACGAAATTCGAGGGCGGGCATAAACCTAGAAATAACCATAATATTTATCCTCCAAGAAATTTTATATATTCAACTCGCTAAATAACTTTTTATAACGTATCTCATTTCCACTTCCCCTTCGAAGAAAGTTGCCTAGTGCCACCAATCAAATTAATAGCTAACTTTAAACTAATTTTCCTTTTGTAATTATTATATTTTTATTCATCTTAATTTGTATCTACTTCAATATAGAAACCTTCAGTCATTAAATACAAATGTTAAATTGTTTGTCGTTTTTGTTTTCTATCCTGCTCAATTTTCTAGGCATAAATTAAATCATCCTTTCGTGAAATTAAATTTTCACTTACCTTTAACTCAAATTTTATCAAAAGGTGTAATAACGTACAAAACTACCTTATATTCTACACTTAACATCGATACAAGTATGTCTAAGTAAGTTTTAAGAATGCATTGTATATTTGAAAAGTGAAACGAAGGCCTGTAAAAGAGCAAAAATAATAAGTTCTAAAGAGTACTTACAGTTGGAAAGACACAATAATGAATATAACTAAAAACTTAAGAAACCTATCGATGGTAGAATTTCAGTAATTATGGCCAAACTAGTTTCACTCTACAGCGAGGCGCCGAAAGTTGCCGTGCAGTAAGCTTATTTCAAGAAAACCCTAAATTGAGCAATGCCTTGCGTGGTATATATATTTAATAGAGTTTTTCCGTGGGCACCTATTGAAGTCTGGGAAATGTACATTTGGATTAGTGTCATGCGAAAATGCAGGCCATGATACCACTACAAGTGTATCCATAAGATTGCGTGCCAAATACTGCTTAAAAACAATCACCACCATTGCGTCTATAAAACTAAATCATGTAGCTCTAATGTACACTATCAACAATTTAATTAAAAAAAACTCTCCCAAATCTGGATCCACAAAGATGCGTCTGAACATCATCTCCAAAAGCTTATTCTTTTCTTTGATATCTATATTCACAATGACTATTACTTGGATAATTTTTATGTTTGAGTTCGTGCAGGCCTTTATGCAAAAATTCAAATTTTATTTCATTGAATATGATACCAAACCTACCTACAAAAAGGTTACGCTGACGTAGAATAATACTTAATAAATTATATGATCCTAGTGACGTCACAAAAACTAAGTCTTTTATCAAGAAAATTTGAGTGTCATTTCTTGAAAAATTACGTGATTTAGAGTGACAGAAAAATTTTCTTTATTCTTGTGTCCCTTTACTTATCAGTAACTTTCACTCGTCATTCTTTTCTATTGATTACTATTCAATAAGTTTCTCTTGGGCATTATATTTATCAAAGATGGAAGGAATTAGTGTTGACAGATTTGTAAAAGGGTTAACCGATAATTTGTAAGTGATTTTTTTTTGTTTACTTCCTGCACTAAATCTAGGTTATAGTAGGGGATGTATCTTTTACCATATACAAAAGTTAAGTACTGGCGTTAAGTTATTATATTATGTAATGTTATGGTTGTTTGGGCTCAAAGGTATTTTAAGGGTAAAATTACAGATTAGCTGCTCATTTGCTTCTCACGATTTTTCCCATAATGAGTCTTCCTTTTCCCCAATATATATGCTACAATGGTTTATGGTGTCACTTCTTGCTTATTTTAATTTATTTTGTTTTTTCCTTCAATTTTCAAATTTCCAGCCTGCCCCCCCCCCCCCCCCCTATACCTTTCTTTTTGGTTATAGGTTCTACCACACACATTTTTTTAATCAACTTATAGACAACTCAAAAATAAAAATTGGGTAAATTTGGAATACCCAGTCATTGCCTTAAAGGAAATTTGGTAAACATGTAGACGAGCAGCCCGGCTGGGAAAAGATTATTTTGTGTAAATATTATGGTAAATATGTAGATTATCGACACGAACGATGGGACGTACTATTTCGTCCGTGTTCCAAAATGTTTCACATTTTTGGAGTACATTTAAGTTGACGGCTCATGTGGGGGTAAACACAATGGGGGGACTGCACTACGATGATCCTGAGTTTCATTAAATTGGGGGGGTCTGGGGGGCACAGCCCCCCAGTATATAATCCTAATTGTTTATAGAATAATAATTCGAAAAGGACTCAAATGCGCATGAATATTCTGACGAGTGAACGATAATATTTGCACACAAATTTTTTTTGCAGCCGGTCCGCTAATCTACATATTTACCAATATTATCATTCACCCGTGTCATTTCTGACATCATACCCCACCCCCAACCCCTATTATAATTCGCAAAACGATTAAAGGCGCTGACATGATGTAGTCAAAGCATTCACCTCTGTAAATGTCAGAACATTATAAAAATTAGGACGTATATACTGGGGGGCTGTGCTCCCCAGACCCCCCCCCCTCAATTTAATGAAACTCAGGATCATCGTAGTGCGGTCCACGCATCATGTGTAACCCCCCATGAGCCGTCCCCTATAAATGTACTCCAAAAATGTGAAACATTTTGGAATACGGTAGAAATAGTACATCTTATCGGCCTGGCCGCTCGTCTACATATTTACCGGAAATTTAGTTACCAAAATTTAATAACTTTATTTCTAGCTCTGCCCATTTAGGTGGACTATCCATTGCATCTGTCTCCCTCAGTCATCAATGGCTCTTACTACATCCACAGATGCTAGTTTTATCCATCCGCACCCGAGTGTGTATTGCAGAAGGTGGACTCTATTCATCACGCCCACCTTCGCCTGCTCACCGGTGCCTTCCGCACATTCCCCGTTAAGAGCCTACTTGTCGATGTTGGGGAGATGCTACTTGCTTTGCACAGTGCATTATTTGCCTGTATGCACAATCCCAGCACCTCCCTGAGTTGCCAAGAGATGCCAGTCATACACCAACCCCTTTGGGTTTAGTGCTAGGAAACTCTGAGAGCTTAGTTTAGCTCTCAGGCTGGTGGTGCCTATGGTTCTGCCCAGGATTCCACACCTTTGACTTTGTTTCTATGCCAAGCTTCCACATTGCTGGGAGTATTGCATACAACCTTTTTTATAGCATATCTAGTGTCATGCTGGATCCATACGTGTGTACATGGATGGCTCCAAGTCCCATGAGAGGGTCAGCCTCCATGCTATCCCTTGTTTGAATCAGCAAGGCTCTACCAGGCACTGCAAGTCTTCATAGCAGAGCTGGTTGCAATACACCACTCAATATACAATAAGGGATTGTGCCCAATTTGGATACAGGATTGTGATCTATAGCAACTTATCAAGCACCCTGAGTGCTCTCTAGGCAGGGCTGCTTGACCAGACTGGTCTTTTACTCTTCCTCACACTGAGTGCATGGCAGATATTGAGTCGGCCTCCAGGCTACCTGACAAAAATAGATGGCTGATGGTAACTTTAAGTTGTATACCATCACACTTGAAATTGTTCTTTTGGACCTACTTTCCAATGCTGTTGTGGCTTCAAGTTGCTTTCTGTCATCCTTAAATTAGGCACACTCAGAATACACTGCCATTTGATGGAGCGTTCCCCAGCACTTACTACAAGACTGTTTGGCACATTCTTGTTGAATGTCCCAGTCCAGATCTTTGTGTTCATTATCTGTCCTGGTACCAGGACAAGTGCAGTTGCTACTGTCTGTTTCTTGTACTTGGAACAGATTCATCTACACAGAATTGCAGATTATGACTTCTCAGAGGAAGCTGGTGCCTCTCATTTTATTTGACTGATGTTTGTTGCCTGTGCTGGGACGGAGATCTGCTGGAGCATGCTTTGTTTTTCTTTTCTTTTTTCTTGGTTTTTGTTTTGGAATTTTTTATTGGTTTTATTTTTTAATGTAGCAACTTTGCCTTAGTGGCAATTGTCAGATGGGCACTATAAAGGGTTAGTATTGCCTGCCCTGCAAGGGTCTCTTATTGAATATAAACATATTTGAGAGATTTGTACATCCACTACTATCTAATGTCCAAAATTATCTACTGAATTTATCTACCTTCCTGATTCTTTTTTCCCTAACTTTGCTTTGACCATGGAACACTTTTTGAAAGGTGACTGTACTTTTGTTTGTTGGTTTTCTTTTTTACAATTATCATTCATTTAATTTTTTACTATTTGAGTATTTGTTTGTGTCCATCCTTTCCCCATATTCCATTTTAGTTATTTTTATTTCCTTCTGCCACCTTTTTTTACAATCTTAAGGCTATCATCTATAATGGCAATTACTTTAATATTTCTAGTAAATTATATAAATTGGATTATCAGAAAATGACTGGTATATGTTTTGCAGGGAACCACCAGTAAGAAAACATCTGAAAAATGTTTATGCAAGTTTCACCTTGGCTTCCATATCAGCTTGTGCTGGAGGTTATGCCCATGTGTTCAGCACCATCATTGGAGCTGGTCTTCTTACGAGCCTCGGAGCTATTGCCATCCTTCTTTGGCTCTTTATGACCCCCTTTGATGGCAAGAATCAGAAGCAAAGGCTGGCATTATTAGGAGGGTTTGCTTTCTTCACTGGAGTGAACTTAGGACCACTTCTGCAAATGGCAGTCATAGTAAATCAAACTTTGGTGAGTTACAAATTTTATGTTTATAGCTCCCCTGGAGCAAATGGCATCTCTACTCCCTCCAACTGGTTGGGCGATTAAGGGAAAAAGGGTGTAATCCCACCGCCTGTGCTGTAGGTCCCATCAACATTACCACAATTAAGTGGGGTTGTGCTTTCTGTGAGACTGTCTTGAGGGACCACATTTTTATAACATTATGTACCCAAGAAGAGTTAAATGTGGTAGAATTCAATCTCCCAATGATATTGGATGGTACAAACATCTATAGAATAATGTTTTGATAGTTAGAAAAGTTGATGATATATCTGAAGGTAGCTAGAGGAGGTATAGTTTCATTTAGTACAAATTAAAGAAATTTAAATACATAGTGATTAAATAGAATGCCAGTGGTGCAACATGTCATTAACTAGCTGCTACCCTGATAAATATAATAGTGTGAGTGATGCTTCTGAACCCTCTAACCACTCTTGCTATGGCCTTACCAGTATGAATCGTGTTGGCCTTAGAAACCATAGGGATCATCTCTGTACAACAAAATGAGGACAGGAACCCATCTTGACAAAAGAGAAAGAACTAGTTTTGGGGTCATTAACTGTAAAGTGTAAAAGTATAGTAAAAATCAAACTTAAAAAAAAAAAAAAAATCTTCCTGCCATTCCCCCTTCCACCCTGACCTAACTAAACCTCTTTTTCACACACATAAAGACAGAAAAGTAGTTTAAGTGAAAATACAAACTGAAAAATGAGGAGAATAGCTGCTTGTTAGATTTAACATTGAAGCAGGAATTTAATCCCAGCAAGTACACACACCAAACTTATAGTACCATTATGAGCTTGATACCCATTGGGCAGATCCACTACTACTCACCCCCATTGGGAAAAGTAATTCCACACTGTGCAAATGCAGTGCTTGGGAAAAAGTAGTCACCCTGAAAATTTGTATTTTTTCCACAAAATGTCTTAAGTTCATCCTTTGCTTTGGATTATTTGTTGTAGATGTTTTAGCAATTTTTGGCCAACTTCAGCTGAGATTTCATTGCACCATGGTCTTGTCTTTTGAAGGCTTCTTATCAACCTTATTTTACATTATGAGCTTTAGATTCTCTTGGATTCAGACCTGGTTAATTCAAAATAGAAAATTTGTCATTTTGTCACAATTTTGGTATTATCTGATGGATTGTAAATGGAAGTTGTCCTGTAGCATAGCTAAATACTATATACCATTGTTGTCCTTTAGGAAGAAAATATAAGTTACTGCACCCATTATAAACAAACATTCATACTCCTGGGTGTTTCATTGTCTTTATAATATGTGTCCATCCTATCTTGCTGGCCTGTTGCCTTTCAAGGGTGGAGATAAATGGGTTCACTCCCTCCTCTAGTCTCCTAAAAAGAAATTAAAAGAGGACTAGGTATTCCTTTTACTCCATGTAGGGATGTGTGCTGCTGCTTCATCAAGCGACCAGACCAAGATTGGCACCTCTACTTCTGAGGTCCCTTCAGGCAGGGAGACTTAGACAAAGATCAAAGTGCAAGTGCATTGAACAGATCCTCAATTATGTCAGGGCACCTCATTCAGAGATGTCTGACGTTTTTTAGCCCACTGCTTCAAACACTTGATGCTTATTCACTCCATAAATGGTAGCATGTTCGCCAAAGGCAACATGATCCATCAAAAGAAAGCATTTGTTAGTTTCACTAGTAGAGAGCTGAAGGTGACCTGTTTTTCAGATGGGACCCTTCCAAGGCAGCCATTATTTGTGCCCTATGGACACTCAATGACTCATGGGTGAATGTCATGGCCGCACTCTACCATAAACTTCATGAAAAGAGTGGTTTATACAAGGAAACTTGGAGACTACTACTTTAGAGCTGGCTGACCATGAGGCAGTCAAGGTCGAATGTGTGATGAGAAAACGGGCAGGTCATCTCGAGACCTACCCCTATACTCATGTTTAACCATGACAGACTCCGAGTCAGTCATACTGGTTGGTATTGCTACTGCATGTAGGCCATTTGTGCCACTGCTTAAGCCATACAAGTCACTTATGAGACCTGAAATGTCGGGTTTACTGAAGTAGTGTAAGTTGTTCCAAGGTTGTACATAAGTCACTATCATGAATGGCAAAGTGTATCAATTGTGGAGAGCCTCACTCTGCTCCTGCAAAGCAATCTGGTGCTTATCCCATGGAAAAAGAAATCCTGGCCATTTAAGCTGTGTGGCTAAAGACTTGGGTTTTGCCTAGGACATATGCCTTTGTTTTTCTTACCCCCCATCCCGGTGCTCACCTAGTAATTGTTGACACAGAGGTTCACACCCAGCCTCAGCTCAAACCAGCCCCACCCTCCAACATGAAGGTTTTCTGTTGAGAAACAGCTGCTCACCTCCACTGAGTCATTAGTCTTGCATAAGTATCTAATGGGGTTCCTAAAGCCTAAAGCTCCGCCTGAAAGTAGGACGGCACCAAAGGAGCTTTGGCTCCTCCACCCCAACACAAGGCTGGACTGGGTGGCTGAAGATTGATGTGGAGGGATGAAAACTCTCATAGTGAGCACAACTTTGCCTGATAAGTCCTCACAGTCAACATCACCCAGAGTTCTGCCCGGAAGCATAGGGCCATTCCCTTGAGGTAATGGTCTGGAGAGCATATTCCTTGAATAGAATTTCCGCAGACTCCTGCTCTTGTTCCCCTTTAGCTATCATTTTGCAGGAGACTATGCTGGGCATGTGTCCACTGCCCACCCTCCAAGGGTATAAGGATTTTAGAACGCCACCACCAGAGGATGGGCAGGAGGATGTGCCATTTTGCTTTAAATATTCCCTTTTAGGCAGTAGTAGTGCATTTGCACTTTGATAGGAATGTTATTTTTGCATATATTCCACCATCAGGCTACTTTCGCAGCATTGTGACACAGTTGCTGAGGCCCTCTCTACTGCTCTGGTATTTGAACAGTAGACTACTCAATCAATCCCTCATTGATGAGCTGGAAATAGTTGTAGTAAATCTGGATGAGTTTATACAGCACTGTCCAAAAACCGCTTCATTTTCCTGCTTTGATCTATCCTTGTGCTCAGATGCACAGCCTGATTCGGGTGGTTGATGACCCCCATGGTAGTGATCACTTTCTTATTCAAATACTTTCTGGACTGCTGCCATCTGAGAGACCTCCACCCCACCCTGGTGGTGCATGGTGCATCTACAGTGGTCCATATTTCAGAAAATGACTGATTTTTCTCTCCCAGTTGAGGAGTTTAGGTCCGATCAATGAGGCCGTTGAGTTCTTCTCCCCCAACCTCATCGCCATGAGCCTTACTAACATTCCTAGAATGTCTTCATTTTACACACAGACTGCTTCCATGGTGGTCAGCCAATTGTGAGACACCCCACAAATAGAAGGGCTATGCCTACATGCACTATAAGCAACACCCAAAGATTGCACTGTCAGTGGATTTTGTCAAGCTAGGGCTAGGTTCTGGTATGTTTTGAAGCAGGCCTGCATTCCTGGCAGCCATACACTCCACTGAATGGGAGACCCCTCTAGCAGTCAAATGGATTTGGTGCAAGTTCTTCCAGGATCCCCCTTCTATTCTCCAGGAAAATGGGAATGCAATCATTGACCATAGCTGGGATGTTGCTGTCAGTGTTTAATGCACGTCTTGATGTTGTTGAATGAAGACTGACAGCTGGACTTTACCTCCAGAGGAGGTGAACCTTTCAATAACAGGTTTACATTGTGTGAGTTGCGTATGACTCTCACTTTGTGCGCAGACACTGCCCCAGGTCTGGGTGATGTCCCATCTGGCATGCTCCAGATGATGTCCCATATGCCATTATTCAACAGGATCTGGGCAGAGGGTATCCTTGCAGACTCTTGGCGAATGACTACTGCGCTTGCTTTTCACAAAGCAGTGAGATCACTATAATGGTTGCTTTCCATCCAATCTCTCTAACCTCCTGCAAGGTCTTCCATTATAGATGGGTAGCACTTATCTTACCATGTTTTTTAATTTGAAGAAGGCAATGGTATAATGGAGTCTTCAAACAATGGGGGTATTACATCTGTGCTGCTGGAAAATGTTCTTCCACACTACATGGATGATCTTTCAATCTCTTTTGGTGAGGCCCAGGTGCCAACTCTGGAGCATCAACTCCAACAGGCATTGATCCTCCTCTCTCTATGTTGAAGCACATGCATTTTCCTTGTCCATGATTAAAGTGGTGCTCTTCTGCCACCATCCATGGCTCCAACTTGACCTGGACTAGTTTGTAATTGGTGGATTTGCACAACTTCCTTGGACTTGTTTTCACTTAACGCCTCATCTGGGTTGCTCATATCCACAGCCTGTGTAAGGTTTTCTTATATCTGTGCTATGGACAATCTTGATTCTGTGACATTCAGCACCTGGGGTGCTAATAGGGTTACTGTGTTAAGTTTCTACTGATCTTTTGTTCATTTGAAGCTTTTACTACGGATGTAAGTTTTATGAGCGTGTATTGCTGAAGTTGGTCTTGACCCACCACACCAGTCTCTACCTGGCAACTGGTGCCTTCTTATTGCTGGGCAGATGGCATTTGCAGTGCATTATGTGACTGTGCTTGTGATACCATTGCTTCCCTCAGTCGCCAACAACTCTTGCTGCATCCACAGCCAATCTCAACACTGTCTATGATGGTGAGAAACTAGGTTTAGGGCTAGGAAACTAATTGATAGCTTGGTGTACCTCTTGGGTCATTGTTGCCTCTGATTCTGTCCAGATGCCACCCTGGTGGTTACCACCTTTGATTATTTGTTGCCATACCTCTGCTTCCACAGCATCTGATTATTTCCTTTTACCTCTTTGGAGCACACTTCATCTCACGCTGGATCCATGCCAATGTACTCAGATGGCTCCAGTCCCAGGAAATAGGTCAGTTTCCATGTTGTATCCCCTCTGAATTCAGTGGGGCTCTACCAGCTGGTTGCAATACCCCACTCAGTACGAGAGATAATGCATTGTGCCTTGTTCATCTTGTGACTCACAAAGCGCTCCAAGTGCTCCTGAGGCATTGGAATCTCCACACCCTCTGGTTTGTGCTATCTGTGATGCCACAGTTGCTGTCATTTAATGGATGTTGAGATTATTTTCTGCTGGGTTCCTGGACATGTACAAATTGTGGGAAATGAGCTTGCCAATAAAGGTGCCAAAGAGTTTGTGAGGGCAGGGTGCCATTGCATTGAGAATTTGAATTGGGTGCACTCACAGGACACACTGCTATTCGATGGAGTGATCCCCTGCGCAAAGACTGTGTTGTTCCCTGGATTGATAGACACATTCTTGTTAAATGTCTCACTCTGGGTCATCTTCCCGCACATTACCTCCTAAATGAGTTGGGTCACTACTGCTTTTAACTCGTAGTTAGGGTGAGTTTGAACACAGACTTGTGTATTACTTTTTGGAGGAGGTTAGCCTCCATTTTATTACTCTACTCTCTTTGGTGTTGGTTGTATGATCCTGCATACAGGGGAGATTGACCTAACCCAGATGCTGGTGTGTGCTTCCTTCTTCCTCTTGCCTTTGTTCTGTTTTTTTTTGTTGTTTTTTTTGTTCTGTTTGGTTTGGTTTTAGGAAATGTAGAGTATCCTAATACTAGGCTGAAATGTTAGAGAGGCTTTAGTCCCTGAAGGCAGTTGCCAGATTGGGCAGTTTTAAAAAAAAAATCCTCATCTCAAACCTCCAAGTTATCAGATGTTGCCATGTAGTATAGAAAGATTGTATTTTCCAGGTGTTTTAGATACTTTTTTGTGGGTACTGTAGTAAACTACAACACTGATACCATTTCCCTTTTTCCTCTATGGGGCTCTCGTATCCACATACCACTGACATCAAATGTCACCCTACCACCCATGTTGCACGCCATTTTGTCATCGATGGTTGGTGTCAAAATCCCACCACCAACAAAAACAGCCCCCCCCCCCCCCTTCCCCCTCTGTCATTGCAGTGATTCTCATTTTGATCTTTGTCCATTTTCATTTGCCACTCATCACAATCTAACTAAGACACAATCTCCTAGACTAGTAAAGAGGACCCATGCAAGAGAAAATTCCCTCATTCTTATCTCTAGTAATGATTATACTTTCAGGTTATTCAAGCTCTTCTTGGCACAAGTATTGTGTTTGCCTGCTTCAGTCTGGCTGCTCTCTATGCCCCACGAGGCCATTATTTGTATCTGGGAGGAATGCTTTTGTCTGGTCTCTCCACACTTTTCTGGCTCTCACTGATGAATATTTTCTTCGGCTCAAGGCTTATTTTCCAGGTATGTCATCCTGCAATTGTAAAAACAAAAAAAAATTGTATTCCAGTTTTTCATTTTTGTGTGTTGTCAAATTAAATATTCTCAATAGTCCTGATAATTTCTTGTACATAACTAAAAGAGCAAATTTCATTTCATTTCATTACTAATTTATTCTGTTGGTATTTGATTGATTTTGGGCAGGTAAACTTGTATGTAGGACTTGCGATCATGTGTGGATTTGTAGTGTATGACACTCAAAGCATCATTGAGAAGGCTCGAATGGGAGACAAGGATTATATAATGCATAGCATTCAACTCTTCATTGACTTTGTTGGAATCTTCAAGCGACTACTTATCATTCTCACAGACAAGGTATGTGTACTTGCTCCTTTGAATTATTTCTCCTTAGTTTTTCTTCACGTTGATGTATTGAAATGGATGATATCAGTGGTGTAATGCTTTAGTTTAATAAAGGGGGAAGAGATGTATAGTTTGTAAGAATGTATGGCTGTACCTGAGAACTGCAATAGAGCAGTAATTGTATCTGTATAAATGCTGAAATGGAGTATGTCTTAACTTAAAAGGAATTAGCCTGGTGAATGTAGCTGGAAAAGTTTGATAAGGCTATTTATTGATAGGCAGCAATAGAATGCCTGAAAACATATGCTGCTTCTGGGAAAGGTATGATGGGTTTATTCATATGACTTCACTGTGATATGGATCATTTTCTTGAAAGCATTATTATGTAGTTAGGTTATATTTATCATGTTATTGGCTTTAATGTTTAGATTGGGTAGTGGTACGAAAGATTAAACTTTCATTTAATTGCGTAGTAATACTCTTGTCTAGACTTGAATACAAAGATAAACTTAAGTCAATGATGAGATGTTTGCAAGTCTCTATGAAGGGAGACCTCTGAACTGCCCCCCCTCCCAAAGAATTGTGTATTATAGCCAATGAGAAAGTGTTGAAACCTGTAATGATGAGTAGTGTGGACTGGTCATGATTGGATACATAGAGCGAAAAGTAAAAGAATAGTAACAATTTGAGCTCTTGCAAATATTAATGGAAAAATAGTTAGATTCTGTATACAATTATTTTGATGTGATGGCAGAAGTGAGGGTCAGATAAGATTTGATTTTTTTAGAGAAGGTGGGGCAAAGAGAGATGGAAGGTCGACAAGCAAATATAGTCATGTACGATGGGTGTGCTTTAACCCATTTTAAGTTGACAATTCTTGACCTTATGACTTGGGCAATAAAACATTGAAGTTGGCGGGAATTGGGAAAGTGAGTTGTATTTCCTTCCCAGACCCAATTTAAAATGGATAAAAATGTAAATTCACCTTTTTTCATGACCTTCAATAACACTTTGCTGTATCCTGGTGTACAAAGAATTAGAAGATTAAAAAAAATGATTTGGTCTTGTTTTATAGCTCCCTGGGAGCAGCAGGGGGCATCTCAACTCCCTCGCTCCACTTGGGAGATTACACCACGAAAGCCTACAGCATGCGCTCTAGGCCCCACCAATGTTACTTACCACAATTTCAGTGGGGGTGGCTGCGTCTTTTGTGAGACTGTTGTACAGCGCCTCCCGCTATTCTAACGGTCCATGCAAGACCGTGGAAGTTGTATTGCAAATTAACCTCACCTGGAATATGTACATCCAAGTCGGGCGTTGGTCTACACAACTATTTTCCTCTTTTCCTACAGGGTAGTTAGAGTTTAACAACACACCCTTGCCTTCTGGGCATGGCATTGATTTGATTGTTAGAGAGGAGGAGGAGGAATTGTATGATATACTTGTGCTTGCGATATTCTGTCTGGGGGTGAACCCTTATTGGATGTCTTTGTGCTTGATAGGGCATAAAGGAGTAGATAGTTTGTAGTCCCATTAATGTGTAGCAATCCTACTTAATTGGAAAGCAGTTACTATCGATGATGAAATAAATGGCCTTTACGAATGCTATGAATTTTGTGTTAATGGACCATTAAGAAACGAGCCTAAAAACTGGTTTCCTGACTAAATGAACCCTGGATTCGTTACTACAGTTTATTGCGCCCCCTCTAGGAAAGGCTACTGGTGTGGAAAAAAAGAGAATGGGTAGCCTTGTGAGTAGAAAATTGTCAAGACCTTGATTTTTGACTGTGGTGTAAGAGAAACACTAGACCTAATAAGGGCTACAGCTTAGCTCAGTTGCTGGATGGAGTCGCAATTAGTCGACTCCAGTCACTGTAAATGTTAGATTAGCTCATTTCTTGGACAGCAGAGGTCATGTCTTCTGTAATTTACACTGTCAGATGCGCTGTTCCCGTTGGAGACTACTGCTCACTGCAGGGCTTTTCTTCGCAGGCAGGCAGCATCTCTGTTTTGCATTTCTAGGTCATTGATACAATTGCTAAATTTGATCATGGAGACCCTCCATTCTATGGGACTGGGTTATTACAAGAATGTTGGTTCCGCGTACGGGTGATGGAGAATGTAGGGTGTCCCGCAGGTAAGGCTCCTTAATGTCACTGCTGTGAGCATCAACGGTATCCTCTGAGCTGCCGACAAATTTTTTAGTCTCACTCTAACGTAGAAGAATATTTCTCTTTAGGTAGATTGCATTACATATATGCCAGGGCCGATTGTGAGACGGTTTTGTAATCCATAGCGACTCGCCTTTGATTTAAGTTATTGAAATCTCCATATCCCTCGATTCTCATCATCCGTGATGCCATGACTGTTGTGAGTTGGGAGTACATCAAATGGTCTTCTGCTAGGTTTCTGTAGCTTGAGGGATTGGTGGAAACTAGCCCGCTGATCAGGAATCCATACTGTCTGCATAGACAAAATAACTAGACCGGATGATATAGTATTATGGATTAAATCGACCCTTAGCGATACATGGCAAAGAAGATAGGGAGACGGCGAGCGAGAATTTAAAGTTGTGTGCCTTAGACTCTTGTTGTGGACCTATTCCTTCAGTGTCTTAACGGTATAAAGTCATTTTCTATCATCTCTAAATCCCACATGTTCGTAGCCGCTGCCTCATAAAGTTGAGCGCTCCCTAAACCTTTCTGCTCAGACTGAATGGTCCCCTAAACTGCACCACTATTTTGTTTAATGTCTTATTCGGGCAAGTTCATTTGCGGTGACTCGTTGCGGTCCTCTCTACTATTCTTAGTACTAGCTATATATAGTTTATTATTATTAAATTAGTATGTTTTTTTCTCTGCCTGTGACCCCGTTGGTGGCTGCCAGATGGTATTTGCAATTAATCTTTTCCACACATCCTCATTTCTCTGAACCTCTTAAATTTTCTGCCCTCCCCTCTTATTTTTTAAGTAAAATACCCCTCTTGTCCCATTTAGATCCACGACCCCCTTACTCTCCCTGACTCGAGCGCGCACTTTTTCTTTTTTTTTTCTCTCATTTTGCAGGAAGCCCAGGATAAGCGGAAGAAGAGAAACTGAGATGGGCTCGAACCGTCGTTTGTAGATGAGGAGCGATTGGAGTTACTCATTGGCGGCATGTGTCGAGTGATCCCATTTAGCTGTTTCCTTTTATATCAAAGTCGTTAAATGGAGAATTTAGATTCACTTAGTTATTGCTGTATATGCGCGCATCTCGTTTGATATATATATATTTTTTTTGTGGGGGGAGGGTTGTTTGCAGTTAGCTTACTCGTTAAATGGCAATGTGTGTATCCATTTTTTTTTTTCAAGGTTTGTTTATAATTAAAAAAATAGTGTAAGACAAGTAGATTTTATACAGAAATTTAAAAATAAGGTTTAGAACTGATTATAACCTAAATGCTATTCCTAACTGATTCTATTAATTGCAAAAGCATTTGTGTAATTGCATGTTGGTAAAAGGTAATCTTATCTGCTAGTTTAATTCTCCTAAAAACGCTTGTTTTACTTATGGTTTATATATACGAGGGCTCCTCAGCTGCACCTCCTAGAATACCACAGGTCGAGTGTAAACGCTTCTGTGTGTGAAATTACATTAATCTACATACTTTCAGCAGTCTTCAAGTTGCTCTTTCTTATCCCCCTCCCCCCCATGTCTGTCTTTCTCTTACCCATTAGTTCAACTGATAGTCTCTACGGAAGGGCACAAAAAATCCAAATT
The DNA here is from genome assembly GCA_963969495.1 of Ceratothoa steindachneri. NCBI lineage: Eukaryota > Metazoa > Arthropoda > Malacostraca > Isopoda > Cymothoidae > Ceratothoa > Ceratothoa steindachneri. Next base: position 76,128,379 of record OZ018319.1, read on the forward strand.
TAATGAAAATGGAATATTTGCATATCGACAAAATTGTATTTTTCTACATAAAATTAATCATCATACATTGTAGATAGAGGGACGCAAGCATGCAGATATCAGCGGCATCATAGCTACTTATGCTACACCGGATACCCTTGCAGAGTAGATTACATACATTAAACCTTACAGGAACCTCTCTTAAATATGATAAAAATTGCCCGCGGGGAAAAAAAACTGCAAGAAACGAAGTGATATATTCTCATGAGAATTCAAGACACAAATAGAACGTTATACCGGGTACGGCAAAAGTCCTGTTACACTCGTTACGACAAATTCAACAAAGGACACTATCATAGTTTGATGCAGTCACACATCTTTATTGTTTTAACATATAAAATAAACATGTTTAAATCATAATATCGATCAAAGTGGCTGCCCTCGGGGCCGAGCACTCACGCCAGCCTAGAGCTGAGGCCACGAACACGCGGACGAAGTCCTTCATGCTGCCACACGCGGTTGATGGAGGACTTTAGCTCGTCGATGTTGCTGTGGCAGACTTCCCTCGACATGCGCTCATACGATGTAGTAGAAGGGATTGAGGCGGCCAGAAGTTCACCGTCCTGTTGAAAGACTTTGTCCGCCTTAGGAATATTTCTTGCCCATGGCAGGACTTTCATGGTTAAGATGAGCCTGTAACCGGCCTCTAACCACATCGGCGGCATCTTCTCGCCATTCGAAGCCACAAAGCCGTACCGGACCTCGGAGACATCTAGGCCGAAACTTACCACGCGATCGTTCCGTCTTACCCATATCCACATGCTCTGCCTACTAAAGTGCTTTCCCACCAAACCAGCACCGAAAGCTTCCTTGCTTCGGTACCCTCGGTTGTAGTCATAGCCCTAAGTCCTATCGTCGGTGGAATCTTATGGCTCCCAATTTGAATATGGAGGCCATTATTCTACATGTTCTTCCTTGATGGAGCGCTCGCCAGCGTCTTACTGTGAAGACTGGGTTGTCCCCCAGACTGTTCGGCACACTCTTGTTGAATGTCCCAGTCTGGGTGATTTGCGCGCACGTTACATGTCTCGGTACCGGGATGGACGGGGTCGCTACCGCTTGTCCCTTGTACTTGGGACCGTGCACACCGACCTGTGGACTTTTAGACTTTTTGGAGGAGGCCGGCCTTCTCTCAGTTATTTAATATTTGACTATGGATCGCGGTCTTCTTCGGCGCGGGAGTGTGGGCCTTCCCCCGTCGACGGAGCGCACTCTATATTTTTTCAATTTGTTTGGTGTTTTTTTTAATTTGCCTTTTAATATAGCCTAGATGTAGGCTAGCTTGAGTACGGCGACTTATGCCCTAGAAGGCAGTCGCCAGATGAGATATATATTAAAAAAAAAGAAGAAATTACATGTTCTCCCAGGCCTTCGCTTCTCCTAAGCGGACCCCCCCTCCCTCTCTGGGATCTTTTCTTCAGGGGTTGTTCCCAGAGAGGCTCTGACCTTCTCGTGGCGAGGGGGGTCAGCCGTGGGCCCCCTAGGGGACCCATGGTGCTGCCAACAAGACTTTTAACATACCCCTCTTTCTTTCCTCCTATTACGCTCTTCCACCGCCCTTTATTTCCCCCTCTTCCTTCACCTATCTAGTGGTCCATATCAATACCCGACCTCTGCTCGTTTAATGGATTGGTTCTGAATTGTTCTTTCATGAAGGTGAAAGAGGCTGGGCATCTCCACCGCCTTCGTCTACCGAATGCCCAAGGAGAAACCCATCGTTGGCCCCTTTTCTCCGTGCGTAGGAGAACTCGGGCAGCCTCTTAGGGTTATAAAGATGGTGTGGTGGATCCGTATCCATTCTCCAAGAGGACATACCGGACGTAACTGATTGTATAGTTGCAGTAGTGCCGGGCCCTTGTAGGCCTCCATGGTGGGGAGCCCCGAGGGAGAATGCGAAGTTTTTTTCTTTTTGCAATGGCTAGCCATAAACCAAAAACCTCCCCTTCTCGTAAGGGTTCTCGTGCCAAACGTTCCTTAGCTTCCCTTTCAGCCTTTCCTCGCTCGTTGGACCCCTATTCCAACGAAGTAGACCCAGATCTTGATTATCCTCACTTTCTTGTCGATGAATTCATCATCTGACATTCCACTTGCAAAAGTCGATGTGTTTGACGTCAATGAATCTTTTGAGTCCCGCTGTGGTGAACCCCGTCGGATGTGGTCAAGAGGAAGTGGTGATGTCGTAGTCGAGGTGTCATCCCACTCTCAACACAACCTTGTGCGAAATCTATCTTCGATAGCTGAAATTCCAATAACTGTCTCGCCCCATCCGCGTCTGAATTTCGTCAAAGGTGTCGTCCGTTCAAACGAACTAAAGGACTACGACCCCACCCGCCTTCAGAGTAAGCTCAGTAGCCAACGTGTCACACACGTACAAAGGGTAACTAAAACATTAGGCTCCACTAAAGTTCCAACCGCCACACTGATTTTAACATTTGAACGACAAGAACTGCCGCAGTATATTAAAGCTGGGTACCTTCGTGTCCCGGTAAGTCCCTACATCGAACTACCCAGACGCTGCTTCAATTGCAATCAATTTGGACATGTTGGCCGAGCTTGTCGGCACCCTCGCTCCTGCGTGAATTGTAGCTCTGACTACCATGGCCCCGAATGCACCAAAACGCCCCACTGTGCCAACTGCGGATGTACCCACAGTGCTGCGTCGAAACTTTGCTCTATATTTTTATATGAAAAGGAAGTTCTCGCTTTGCGCGACTCCCTACGTCTAGATATAAGAGAGGCCCGCCAGCGTGCCCGAGCACAAACCTCGCCACTCGGCCGGCTCTTCTCTGACGTTTTACGTGATGCTGGACGAAACCGACCAGCCTGAAGCACTTCACCCTAGATCTACTCGCAGCGTCGAAAATATTCAGAATATGCAGTCGAAGCATCACTCTCATACCGAGATAATTAATGTAGCCCCCCTCTCTCCAGCAGCTCTAGCTGGGAGAGACACTCAGGGTGAGATGCTTGAAGACATCAGGCGCTATTTGAAAGAATTCTCAACATCGACCAGTGAAGGTTCATCCACCCGGCCACGAGACTCAAAGCCCAGTGGTAAGAGAAAGGATTCCTCACCTGGGTCATCGATCACCAATAAGCGGGCAGCCTCTGGAGCCGACTCGGCCAAACCCCGAGAATCTCCAATGGACTCCTTCCCTATGGTTGAACATTCTCTGCCCTTAAGTCCGTCTCGCCCTTCACAGGACGTAGGCCCCAGCCTGATCCAAACGATGGCAGAAATACACCCAGCTCCACACACCTCGCTCAGATCACCTGTTCGTCCCGCTCACCCTCCAAGCCAAGATCCGATGGAAGCAGTTGATACTCCAACATCACCAACTGCGGCAGTTGGACCAACTCCTCAGACACCGAAAATATCCCCGACCCATGAATCCGGGTCTACCGGCCGAAAATCCCTTCTGGATCTTCCTTTTCCGCCAGGTTGCGAGCCCGAATTACAATCAAGGGCCTCGGTCGGTTCTCCAAAACCCACGAAAAAAAACCTCAGTTACTACTCCATCTAGGATCTCTCCTCCTGCAAAAGCAGGATCCTCAAAATCAGCTCTCCGTCTCCCAAGCTCTTTGGGAAGAACCTCAAATACATTATCGGCCTCAAAAGAGAAAAAGATATCCACAGTGGTATCTAATCGTCACACATAATATCTTCCATTTTACAATGGAATTGTCAAGGAGCTCTTCCAAAGTGGGAAGAACTCAAAGTTCTTTTGACGACTATCCACCCCGCTGTTATTTGTCTCCAGGAGAATAAACTGGGTATACGGCCCTTTCCGCTGGTACCCGGTTTTCTCACTTTCAACTCTATTGCTCCTGCTGGAAGCCCCTCTCATGGAGGGGTGTCAATCATGGTATCTTCATCCTACCATGTTTCTCCCATCTCCCTACATACTACCCTCCAAGCTGTTGCTGTGAGGGTTTTTCTTACTAAGCTTTTTACCATTTGCTCTATTTACCTGCCCCCTTGTTTATCATTGTCAAGATTCCTCTTTTTAGAACTTATAGACCAGTTGCCCTCCCCATTCTTATTACTAGGAGATTTGAACGCTCGTCACCCATACTGGGGTCACATCACTCGAAATGCCAAAGGCAGTGTTTTAGAGTCTCTTTTATTATCTGACCTTTGTGTTTTAAATACTGGCGATTTTACCTCTTATCATGTCCAGACGGACTCTTTTAGCTGTGTTGACCTATCTGTTTGTTTCCTTGATTGCTTCACGGAATTTCGATGGTCAATTCTCGACGATCTCCATGGGAGTGACCACTTCCCTATTGTCTTGTCGGCCCTTCAAGTTAGCCCTCATACAACCATGCCCCTTAAGTGGGACTTAGGTCATGCAGATTGGGAAGGTTTCCAAGAGGCGTCCTTCACAAACGCATCTTTGGGGACCTTCAATGGAGTGGACGCGGTAGTAAAATACTTTTTCATCGACTATCTACAATGCAGCAACACAGACCATCCCACGGAGGCGACCTGTCACGGGCCGCTCAACCGTGCCCTGGTGGACTTCGACGTGTGCAACAGCTATCAAAAATTACAAGTTAGCCCATGCCCGATTCCGAAAGAACCCAACTTTGTGCAACAAGTTCGACCGAAACCAAGCTCGTGCGCTTCGCCAAAGAACCCTTCGTCAAGCTCGCCGAAATTCATGGCGCAGATACGTTTCATCGATCTCCTCTATGACACCTACTGCTAAGATCTGGAAGAGGATTAATAAGATCAGGGGCCGTTATGCTAATCATCATACCCCCACACTCAACTTAGACGGTTCCTTGGAGAATGATGGCCTGGCGGTCAGCAATGCTTTTGCTGACCATTTCCGCGCCGTCAGCAGTGTCAGCCGCTACGATAAGGCTTTTCAATCCTACAAATCAAAGGAAGAATCTCATTCTCTCAACTTTACAACAAAATCGAACCTTCCGTATAACGCTCTATTCAGCATCTATGAGCTGCAAAGCGCTTTGTCCCTTTGCAGATCTACTTTCCCTGCCCTTGATAAGATCCATTTCGACATGATTCGGCACCTACATCCACACTCTACTCTCTCCCTGCTTGATTTGTACAACCTTATATGGGTGAAGGGTTTTTACCCGTCATCATGGCGCATTGGGATCATCCTTCCCTTTGTCAAACCGGGCAGGGACGGGTTGAATGCAGATCACTATCGCCCTATAGCTCTCACCAGCTGTTTGAGTAAGTTGCTGGAAAAAATGATATTGGAGCGCCTAAACTGGTTCCTAGAAACCAATCACCTTCTCTCCCCATTCCAATGTGGCTTCCGCAAAGGTCATAGTACCCTTTACCTACTAGTACGTTTCGAGGGATCAGTCCGGAAAGCTTTCTCATCAAAGCACCGAGTCCTAGCCATAGTTTTCGATATTAAGAAAGCCTACGACACAACATGGAGATACGGCATCTTGAAGCAGGTATACATCTGGGGGATGAGAGGCCTTTTACCTTCACTTATTCAAAGTTTTTTAGCATCTCGATCCTTCAAGGTACGTGTTGGAGACGCATACTCTGACCTGCAACCCCAAGATGAGGGAGTTCCTCAGGGCAGTGTTTTAAGTGTCTTATGTTTTATAATTGCCATCAATGATATTATTTCGTCTCTCCCAGAAGGTAAATCGGCAACTCTGTTTGTCGATAATTTAGCACTATACTGTTCCTCACCTCACCTTTTATCAGCAGCGCGTCGGCTACAACTGGCGGTCGATGCTGTATCCAAAAGAGCACAACTTAAGGGATTCCGCTTTTCCACGACCAAAACCAAAGCAATGTATTTTCACCGAGGCAGAGGGGTTTTTGTTCCACCATCTATATCCCTACAAGGCGAAGATATAGAGTTTGTCTCCGAGTTTCGGTTCCTTAGCGTAACTCTCGATCCAAAGTTATCCTGGTTACCACACCTACGCCGACTTCGAACAGGCTGTCTGCGGGCTCTAGACATTTTGAAAGTCTTCTCACACACTTCGTGGGGCAGTGACCGACAAACATTGTGGACATTGTACACAGCCCTCATTCAATCCAAATTGGATTATGGCCGTCAAATTTACTCATCGGCTTCCCCTTCAGCCCTTAAAATGCTGAACCCCATTCGAAACCTTGGAGTTCACCTTTCTAGTGGAGCCTTCCGTACTTCTCCTGTCAACAGCCTTTACTGCGAGAGTGGGGTACTCCCTTTGCCCTACCATAGACTTCAAATCTGCATGCGATACCTCTGCCGAGTACAGCAAGCATCCTGTATCAGAGGTCTACAGATGCCTGTATGCTGCCGAATCAACGGCGGCATATGATAAGTTGCCATCTTCACCCCGCCCTTTGAACCTTCGCATAAGAGATCATCTCTCTAACCTGGGTGCTCCAAGGGTCCTTACCCTTCCATCCTTACTGAACCCTAGGTGGCGTGCTCCTCTCCCCACAGTATGTACCAACATGTGGAGCCTAGAGAAGTCCTCTATGGACCCTCGCATCATCAAAAGCCTGTTCTTAGAGCATTCAATCTCCCACAAACAATGCTGCCCACTATACACGGATGGCTCTAAGTCAGACGGTGCGTGGGTGCCGCAGCCATCTACCCAGGAGGAGAATTCCTAACTCTATCTTTGCCACCAGCAGCATCCATTTTTAGCGCTGAACTTTCAGCAATCCTTTTAGCCTTTAGACTCATCCAAATTTTACCTTTTAGTGATTTTGTTATTTTTTCCGACTCAAGGAGTGTCTTACAGTCAATTGGATCTTTTAATGCGTCCCATCCCCTGGTCACAGAAATCTGCAACTGGCTGATCCAAAATGCATCCCGATATAGAATTATTTTTTGCTAAGTCCCTGGGCATGTGGGGGTCCTGGGCAACGAGAAGGCTGATCGGCTGGCCCGCTCAGCACATTCTGTGTCCCCTGAGAACTCGGCTCTGCCTTTTAGGGACTACTTCCCTTCAATAAGAAAGTATATTTTTTAACTGTGGCAGAATGAATGGGATGACTGTTCAACATCCAAACTGTACAAAATAAAAAATTCTATTCGCTCTTGGCCCTCGAGTCGTCATAGAATGCGGTCGTTGTAGGTGGCCCTTTGCCGAGTTCGCATTGGCCACACGAGACTTACTCACGGCCATCTTGTTTCGGGTGATGCCCACATCAGCCCTTGCTGTCGTTTTTGCGGTGGGAACCAATCGGTTGCCCACCTTTTATTGGATTGTAGCCATTTTACCATTCTCCGGTTGTCCTGTTTCCCGACCCTTTTAAATATTCCTCAACACACCCGTCTTCGGTTCATATTGGCAGAGGAATCTTTTAACCCGTCGTTTTTAAAATTTTTGTCACAAAGTGGTCTCCTCCACCTTTTATAGATAATATTTCTCGTTTCACCCTAGCGGCCATATAGAATCCACTTGAATTGGGCAGCATCCCACCGGTAACTTATCTTAAATCTTAATCTCCTAAGCGTCATGCCTTTCCAGGTTTCCCATTTTTGGTGTGGCGGAAATACATGGACTACCTAAAAATGGAAATCGTACAAGACTTGCTGGCCTTGGTCCCGCAATTTTCCCTAGAATATCGAGCAAAAACTTAGAACGACTCATTGATGGATCTTATAATGTTTCCCCCCAAGTTCTTGGTGTCAATCATATCTGGATTAGAAGATTGTATTAAGGCTGATATTTAGTGGGGAGATTACGAGCTTGGTCATCTGGGAGCCTGAATTTGCAGGTTCACTTAGGACTGGCAAAACCACGAAAGGGAATCATTAAGGATAAGTGCTCTAAAAAGAGCACTGTTGTATATTTACCTCTCCTTTTGGAAACGTCCGAAAGGACAATGGTCATATGACCGGATTTTTTTTTTCCTTTAGAGTTGGTGGGATCTGAGCAAGAAATGCAATAACTAAGGTTAATTGTTGCAGACTACAAAAATAATCTCAGGCAAAGCTCTTGTAGCGGCAGTTATAAATATTGCCCGTAAAAATGTAAATTTTTACAGTGTGTCAGGTGGACACGGATCGTACCGCTAGTTGGTTTTTGGTAATCAAAACTAAAGTTTTAAAGTTAGTAGAAATCTAAAGTGCCCAACAAGTAGTTCACATAAATACCTTTATTTTCCCAATAGAAAAATTTTAAATATGTTTACCAGCTCAGATTTGCTATGTCATTTTTGAAAAAAGTGTTTTTGTACGGATCGTAACCATGTAGGACACGCTCCGTATGCCCTTGTACCATTTTTTTTTTTTTTTACACAACTGAAATTAAAGGATATACTACTAAATTATACATAAATGTTATGAAAAGACACATTATCTAAAAAAAAAATTGGTTATAATTTTTATTTTACGTTTTTACATAGGTATCAAAAATAATAAATTTCATTATTTTATAGAACATCTTTGAGCAAGTAATGAAGAGCCCTCCTTTTTATCATTGCATAAATATATTAATAACCTCATTAGGCAAAGTAAAATCCATATTTTACTGCAATAATGCAACTGGGAAATTGAAATTCACAAAATCGAATACAAAATAGCCTATAAAATGATAAATGCAAAAAAAGTCTTCATCAAGCATATCCCTAAACCTATTGATGGAAGAACGCTCAACATCCAGTACGCGGCGATGTGACCCAAATCGTGTTTCGGGGGACAAAATCCGCAATGATGATGGCCAGAGCAACGGCTGCGGAAGCCGAAAGGATCTCCAGCTTTTAAAGACACTGGAAAAGCCAGACCAACATCACAAAATTAAAAGTGACCGTGATAGGGAGACATCGGACCGTCAATCTCAATATAGGCTTGACCAACATTGAATACTTGCCAAGTGTTTCTTTACTCGGCTTAAAACTTGCCAGCACGGGCATGGACGGACTCATTAGCACTGAACGAAATTCAAAGATTTAGAAACCTTAACTAAGCAAATAAGAAGAAACTATACACTAGTTTAGTTAGATCTAAACTGGTATATCCTGCTATACCGCTCAACGCAGCCTCATCCAGCAACAAGTTCAAACTTCAGCAGGTGCAAAATCGAGGACTACGGCTCATCAGCAACGCAAGATGGCGAGAGTTCCAGACCTCGAGGAGCCTCCATGAAGAGGTCGGTATAGATCCGATCAACAGTTTCCTTCACAAACGAGGATGAGACATATGGGCAAGACTCGAAACAATTCTCCTCAGTGAGAAGTATCTGACAAGTATCTGGACGCACTTGACCCAGAAGCAGAAGGAAGTAGATTTAAAAACTACCTTCCCAACATAAGAACGATCGCACCTATACCTAAATGCAAATAACTCGAAAAATAATATAAGTAAACAACAAACAAGACAAAACATCCCGTAGTGGGACCAACAAAATTAGAAAAAACAAAATAATAAATAAAAAAGATTCCGCAGTGGACACCCAAAACTAACACAAAACAAATAAAAAAGATCCCTTAGTGGGACACCAATATCTTAAAAGGAGAAGGCTCGATCACCGGGCAACATTCATTTATCTCTACTACTTCCTTCCTCTTCCTTCCTCTCTTCATTACTTCTGCCACCTCTTATTCTGTATTCCTAAATGAAACGAAACGAAATCTCCGAACGGATATGCCGCTATTTGCTATTCGATGGAGAAAGTGGAGCAGCTTGTCTCTGAAAAGGACAAGACGGAACTTCAGATGATTGGGCTTGAAGCGTCAATACCACAGGAGAACGTCGTTCGCCGAACCCTTATCCTTAGATGGCTCGACCCGATCTTCACAGATAATTCCTGCGTGAAATCAAGGAAGAGCTGTGGAGGCAGCAAAAGTTGGCAAGAATAACCAAGGTCGAGAAGTTCGGAAAGGGCAACGGTATCGTCACCTCGTCTTCGAGACTATCGAGATGGCGGACAGGGCCAAGAAGGAGGGACTCCTAGGCTTTTACCTTCGCGTGGCCTCGGAGTAGATTGAGGCAGAAGAGTACGTTCACGTGGACTGCTGCTTCAAAAACTACGCCATCGAGAAGCACCTGACGCGAGAGTATAAAGAAACCGTAGTCACATGCTCCAACTGCGCCCATTCCAGAAACGGATGGAAGCAATGTGTGACTGAAAAGCTTAAATGCATTAACTGCGGAGGGGACCACAGGGCCAATGACGGATGACAGTTGTCTTACGCTTACTATTGAATAATCGTACAGCAATTTCGTCAGTACCTATTCGGAACTTTGACAAGTATCAAGATTTACCAAGATTACCTAGAAGAGACTCGACCTCGGACAAATCTACTTTCTTTTCTTACACCCCTATTTAGGGCGTTTCGGCTAGTACGCTTAAGTTTCCTTAGATACCCATAAAAGCAGGAGCCATAGCTGAACCGGGCGGCTAACTCAGCGAACGCTGACGGGTTAGACCCGTGTGCGCGGCGGACTTGTGTGAGTGGAGAAAAAACTGCCAGGGCTAGGCGTATAGGTAGGTAGGTAGGGCTTCTGACACGCTGCGTAATAAGCCAGAATGAATAACTGGATCATAACCGCATATTTCAGTTTTCTTTGTCAACTCTACTGCTTTAAATTTTTCTTCACTCTTTTTTTTTCAATGAAGAAGCCGGAGAACGAAGAATCAAGATAGCATCATGGAAAATACAAAACGGGTGCCTCTGGGCACCTAAAAGGGTGCGCAAAAGCCTAACAGGACCAGCGTATTCGAAGTTATCTACGGCGAACTTGGGATAGTCTTAATTAGGTTACTAGATTACTCCACTAACTTCGTAGCAATCTGTCAAACTGAGAAAGATGTAGATAAGTTGCTTAGTGAAAAAGCAACCGAGAAATTGAGATCAATAGGCCTACACGCCAAGGTGCTTCCGCAAATTAAAGCGCAGAAAGCAATCTATTGCCACCAAATAGATTTGTGTTTAGGGGAATATAACGCTGAAGAAATTAAAGAAGAAATCGAGGAGAAACAAGATTGGGGGAAAATTAAAGAAGTAATAAAATTTGTAAACAAGAACACCAATACATAATACACGCATGTATTCAAGATAATATTTCGGGGGACGGCCATGGTTAGAAAAGCTAAAGAGAACGAACTGTTAGCCTATAACCTAAAAAATTTCGGGAAAAAATAAAAGATGATTTCGTAAGTGTATAAACATGCTTTAACTGCTTCGCGCTGGAGAAGCACACCTCGAAAGAATGCCCAAATAGAGAATAAAAATATTGTTCTGAGTGCAGTTTCAAAACACACATGGAGAGAGTGTAATAACCAACAAAAAAATGCTTGAATTGAGTGGGTAACCATTGCACTATGGCAATGGCATGCCTAATAAAAAAAGTAGCTAATAGGAAAGAAACGAAAAGAAAGCTAAGGCAGAAGAGGAAAGACAAAATCAGACGTACGCGAAAATAGCGAAGGCCACAGCAGACCATTATCAAGGAACGAAAAATGTAATACAACTTAAACAGGAAAAGTCTTTAAATATTCTAGCGTGTATACTTCATGCACACGTACGCAATGTTGTCAACCCGAGATCCTACTCAAAGGAATTAAATAAAATGTGAAGCCACACTAGATTTAAACATATGTAGTTTCCGGACAATCCCCCGTCAGCCAAAGTTTTGAACAGGCAATATAGGCCTACAGTTGTTTCTGAATAAGTTTTGGCGATACTGGAACCTACAAGCAGCAGTCAGAAACAACGAACAAATCCAGTCGCGGAAAGGGACCCGAGACTTAAGCCCATGCACCCCAGGCTGATAATAGCAACATGGAAATTATAACACCAAGGACTAGCAGCGTCAATAAAAAACGACAACGAAAAATGCAAGATGAAAAGAACTATGAAACAGGAGACGAAAGTGAAAGGGCACAATCTCAGGAAAGGAGCGAAGGTGAGCAGGAATTTAACCTGAGAATCTTTGCACTAGAAGATAGGACATTTTAGGTGAACAACACAAAAGATATCAGACACGGTATTATTAAGAAAGGTTATGACAAATATGAATACGAGGGACGATACTCAGATAAAGAAATAGCAAAGATCATAATGAGTGGTTATCTCAACATACCTGAGTCAATTTGTCATACAGTGACGAAAGATGAGTTTAAGAAAGTGAGAGGCAGAAGAACTAAATCACCTTGTGGAAGAGAAATAAACAGAACGGAACGAAAGACACATAAGAGTACATAACTGTTTCTAATATGGCCCTGAGAAGAAAGTTAAAGATAATTAGCCATAACGTGGCAGGGTGTGACGCAAAGAGACAGTCACTGTGCAATGCCTGTCTGAAAGAAGACCCAGAGATAATATTATTAAACGAAATAAACATAGACCCAGAGAACAATCCAATAAAAATATTTAACTACAATATAATAACGAAGACAACGAGAGATATCAACTATGATGGTGTAGCGATGGCTATTAAGAAGAGCATAAAGTTTAGTAGACCACAACATCTTGAAGAGGCCTACCTAGCGGTTAAAGTTGACATGACCACAAGCCCTATAATGGTGATGACAGGATACCAACCGCCAAGGAGAAAATTCTTGCCATTTCACAATCTCTTAAACAAAATGGACAAAAGGATCAAGCAATATTTTTGGACCATCTAAATGCTTGCTCCAGGTCGTCCGGATACACCAACTACTTCAATAGCATCGATAAAAACCTGGGAACACTAATCGGAAAAGGCGCTGTAGAGATAGTGGGACCGGATTTCCCAACATATTTTGGGCGAAAAGGGCAACCAAACCCGATATTGTTCTAGTGTCACCTGCATTTAGATTCAACTACCTGATAGAAAAAGGGCCGCCGTCCACCAGTGACCACGAGATGGTCATAATACTATCTCGTTGGAAAAAGCTATAACGACACCACAGGCGTGGTTAAGCTGAAGAACTTACTAATTACCAGCAGCAAGATTTAAGTGAAGCAACAGTGAACGAAATCAAAGTAGCCACCGCCAACTTACTTAAAGCGCTCGTTGATGCCGATAAAAACTTTGTGCCAAGAACAGCGTATTGGACTATACTGCACCCTAGGCGCACAACACAAATTGATGCGCTGGAGAGTGAATACAAGTCACTCAGAGAAACACTGGAACAGTATGGCCCCACAAGGGGGTGGTGGCAGGGCAAGGCAATAACGACAATTGCCAGATAAGGGGAAGCAAGATGGGACCGGTTCGTGGAATCTATCGACGTAGAATTGAACCCAACCTAGTTTTGGCAAAAAATAAATCTAGCAAGAGGAAAATTAAGATAAAAAATTGAATTCACCATCAACCACAATGGAAAAGAGACAAACGAACCTCACATAATAGAAAACGCGTTCCGAGATCATTGGAGCAAGTTCTTCGATATTTCACCCAATGAAAATGAAGATTTTGACCGAGAACACGAAGAATGGGGGGTGCAGGAGTTAGAAGCGAATATACATGAAATAACACCTAATCATACAGCCTCAATAGTGTCTATGGAAGAACAAGGTGTTGAATCTGTAACATTACAAGAAGTAAAGGCGACAATCCGAGCCACACAACAGAAAGCGCCTGGAAAATCGGGCCTAACAAGAGAAAATTTGGTAAAAGCACCAGACGATTTCCTTAAGAAATTTGTAGACCTATGTAATGAAGCAATTAGTGCAGGGTATTTTCCTGGTGCCCCAAAGAGTAGAAAAATCCTATTTCTGCCCAAACCGGGCAAACCACCAACTGGACCAGGTAACTTCAGACCTTTTACGCTCTTGGAAGTGGTAGCCAAAATATTAGAAAGATTAATAAACAGAAAACTGGTCCACCATCTGGAGGAAAACGATCTAATTCCAAATTGCCAATACGGATTTGGGAAAGGTAGAGGCACGGAGACGGCGTTAGCCCTCCTCGTCGAGACTCTGGCTAAAGCAAAATATGAAAAAAAAAGTTTAGACCTTATACTAAGAGATGTGAAAAAGGCGTTCTACAATGTGTGGAGGTTAAGATTGAAATTAAAAAAAAGTTAGGCCTACCATCAATATTAACCAAGGGTCTCTACGACTACGTCACAAACCGGACGGCCTATATAGAGTTAGAAGGCTACCAAGGACCGGAGTTTGAACTTAGACAAGGTGTCCCACAGGGAGGATGTCTGAGTCCTACCCTTTATACAATATATACGAGGGACCTACCAGATCCGATTTTGCATCAACAACATATTTACAGTGTGAAAACGAGTTAACCATAATAATTAATAGCCAATATAGGCACCCACCAACAATGGCTAGGATGTCTGCGGCAGAGATTAAAAATATAAACGATTACGAGAAGAGATGGAAGATACTTACAAAAACCGACAACTTCACAATCGTACCTATAGGAAGAAGTAGAAAATCAAGGATAATGGTCAACGACGAGGAATATAGGTACCCTGCGGAAAGCAAAGTTCTCGGCATGAAAGTAACAACCAATGACTACAACAAGCATGCCACCGAGAGAGTAGGTTTGGCAAAGGCAAGCTTGAGCAAGATATACCAACTTAGAGACCTGAATAGGAGTAATAAAATTAAATTATACAATTCACTGTGCCTATCAATCCTTTTATATCCAACGATACCACTAAATAAGCTGCACAAATCGAATATTATTAAGCTACAGAGAATCCAGAATATCAAAGTATTAATTATTATAAATACTAGAAGAAGAGAACATTGAAGACAGAGTGATTTACACCAAGAAATAGATATGGACCCAATCAATGTAGTTCTATGTGAAAGGGCAAGCAAGGTGTGTGATAGATTGGAGGGGATTATCGATGAGGAGAAGGAAAGAGCAATAGACATACCCCTAGAATACAGAAGAACGAATAGGGAAAATTTTCGAAGTGGGAAACCACTCGAGGAACTCGAACCAATATTCAGATAGAACATAAATTGTTGTATATAAAATAGAAATAAAAAACAATGCAACATACAACTGAAGAAAGAACCGAATAGTAAACAAGTAAAAAACAAAGAATAATAGAGGCGTGAGAGCCTTCACCAACACATAACAACTAAGAAGAACAGAAGAACGTAAAAGAAAATATTCAAGAGATGGCTGATCACCCAGCAACTACAATTAACACTCAACCCTTTCCTTTTCACCACTTTCCCTAACAACTTCTATCCACTCTACTCTTACTTTATACTTTTTCTAACTTTATCAAGACGTAAGATGACCACAGAGCCCTAGCCATGAAGTGTCCCATCAGCAAAAAAGCGATCCAAACGAAAGAGAACAGTCGAAACTGGAAAAGGAGGCAAAGGCGAAGTCATTCGCGGAAGCAACGGCTACACGGAACAACTATGGAATCTCTGCGCCGAAGCTGGTGATGCCAAACAAGGGCAGAGAGATAATGGCCATGGTCATTTTTACCCACTGCATAAAAATGGGACTAACAAGAAGCTATTGTTCCCACCTAACCCTGCCCCTCAAGATGTCCTAAAGATTCAGTTAATCGTCCTTCTCCATGAATAAGAACCACTTGAACCAGAAAAAAGAAGAGTGTGCCGAAAAGGAGACTACTACTAACAAAAGCCCCAAGAAAAACACAAAGAAGAAAAAGAAACAAAGAGGAAATAAGAAAAACTTACAAGAAGAATAGGAAGAACAAGACGCCCCTACGACGGAGGAGGAAGCTGTGAAGTTCACGTTGTTCCAAGGAGTCCCCCTTACCAAGAAAAGGGAAGTCCTTGAACAAGGCTTCTTCTTCGACAGGGAGGAATTGTCCCTCGCAGTATTCGGAACACCAGTCTGCGTACCCCCTAAAAGAACCCACGGCTTCTGCTCGAGGGCATTCGGAAGGGAAAATGCAAGTCGACGTATAAGGGTCTGTTCTCTCCAAAGGAAGTTAAGGATCTGTTGTCGGATTAGGCAATCTTCATCTCAGATTCCTGCGTTCACACCGTCAACATGTCCGTATACAAGGTGATTTATAGTGGACAAAAAAGCTCCGAAATCGATAAGTTGAAGTGATCAATATAAAAATAAAAGTGGCTATAAATGATTACAAAAGTGTCTTACAGTGAATAAAGAGTGTAAATAGGTCAAATTTAACAAGTATCATAAATGTTAATCATAAGGATAGAAATTAATAGCAAGCAGTAGTAATAGAAGTGTCAGAGATAATAAGAAGAGCGAGCTTTATTGAAATAAAGTAGAAATAATTCATTTTATAATCAAATGTTATAACTTAATCATAAATATATCAAAGTAATATTAATGGAAATTAAAAGTGACGACTAAAATGAGCCAAAGACAGGAAAAACGAATTTAATAACAATAAAAAGAAAATAGTGTTTTACAGAAATGAAGTGAAAATAGTATAAACTAAGTAGAGAAAATGATCATTGTAAAAATATTTTAATATTCAAATGTGTATAAACTAAATAAAGTGTTTTATAGAAGTAAAGTGAAAATAGTACAATATTTTAATAATCAAATGTACATTAAAAATATATAAAGTAATCAATTTAATAATACTAATTTGTCAAAAATGCAATTGTTATTATTATAATTTTTTTTTAATTGACTAGCCCGACCTCCGGGCAAAATTTATACCTCATACTGTATTTAACTTTCATCAAATTTTCCTTCCTTCCTTTTTACTTACACCCAACCGACGAGAGTGTGGTGGGGTCCCTAACCTTTCAACTTTCTAATGAATAAAGAATATTTTTTCATTGTTTGCCCAGAAGATGAAGACCTTTGAAAAGGTTGAAAAACGTCTCGGCTAATAAAGATATGTCACTTTCCAGCATTTTTTTCCACCTTTCGCTTTCTGAAAAGAAAGTCTTTGAAAAGGTTAAAAAGCTGCAGCGCAAGCTTAAGCAAGAAAGCCAGCTCTGTTGATTTTAACAAATCTTGTATACAACATGGCTTCTTACCACGATATATATATATATATATATATATATATATATATATATATATATATATATATATATATATATATATATATATATATATATATATATATAGAGAGAGAGAGAGAGAGAGAGAGGGATCCCCTAGAATAATATTATTTCCCCACCTACTAAGATATTACTTCGGGAGAGAAAGCGAGCCGTTACTTCCCCCCCCCCTCCGACTTCACCCTTTTTAGACTTGCCACCCGGTCCCTGCAAAATTCACACCTAGGCATGACACTGAAATTGAAGGCTACCTCCTCGCCGTCTCAATCTCTCCCCCCCCCCCTCCCCCTCCCTTTTGGGTCGGGAGATTACTCATCTATTTTGTAGGTCCGCTGCGAACAGCTTTTATGGCTCCAGGCGCTGGTCGTCTGCCTGGCCGCTGATCCTTGCCTCTTACGCTTTCCCGCAAGGAGACGCTCGGTTTGTCACGGCCGATAACGAGGGTTCGAGAAGGCCTTAATCTCTCTCCCTGTTTTGGAGAACTCCGGGTATATATGCACTCTCCCCCGTCCCCCCAGGATTACAGACGGATTTAGTTAGACGAAACTTCCCCGAAAGGAATTCGATTCAACGAAGCTATCTCCCGAGAAGTGTGAGTGACGGTCTCAAGCCACGGAAGAGCTTGACATCACACCCGTATCTTCGGGTTAAGGAGAAGAGTCTCGTGAGACAACGTCAGCCTTCCTCAACCGTCTTCGGATCAAGGATTGGAGAAGCCGTCCTCCAAAAGTCCTTCTGGTGACCTCTTGAGGACAAGAGGCCCGATAGCTCGCTCAAACCGAGTGTGGAGAAGTCATCTTCCCCCATCCTTTCGAAGTTCGACCGGTGACCTCTTGAGGACAAGAGGCCTGATAGCTCGCTCAAGCTGAGTGTGGAGAAGTCATCTCCCCCCATCCTTTCGAAGTTCGACCGGTGACCTCTTGAGGACAAGACGCCCGATAGCTCGCTTAAGCCGAGTTTGGAGAAGTCACCTATATATATCCATATTTATTGTTGTGCATTTTATTTAATGTGTATTAAAATCTATTTTTGTCGTTGTGTTTGGAATATTCCTTGGTCACGTAGCTGCAGCTATCTATTCAAATCGCACTCTTAGAACAATAACAGTTGTTGCCTTGCTTAGCCTACCTTAGAGCCTGTGTGCGCATATTCCCGTACACTTGGCCATACTTCGACATAAAGATATATATATATATATATATATATATATATATATATATATATATATATATATATATATATATATATATATATATATATAAATATATATATAAATATATATATATATATATATATATATATATATATATATATATATATATATATATATATATATATATATATATATATATATAATTTGAGGTCAAGCTTTGGTTCTTCCCCACCTGATTTTGAAGCACTAAGTTCAATTGATAGCAGCTGCATTACCAAGAATAGCTGAACACCAATATATTAGGACAATTTTCTTTTTGATTAACAGGTAACAGCCAATTTTTAAGCCCATTCTGGTTTGGTTTGCCAACAGTTTTCCTAGTTCCTTAAAGGAGGATACTAGCTAAGCGGTAATACTAACCGCCTTTTTTTGTGTCGTGAGTCAGATTCTCCCGTTAGTTAGTTATTTATTTTCTTGTGTGAGTTTGCTCGATTTTTACTAGGAATTTTTAATAATTTTGTCTTTAGTAGAATTTATATTTGTTTTGGGGTAAAGCTTCAATAGCTCTGGTAGCTTTTTCGTGTGCAAAGGAAGTAGCATATCTAGGATGTCTTCATTCAACCTCTTTCATAAGCAAGATCAGATCCTAGTCTTATCTGGGAAAGATTTAATCGCTTACGTCCAGGAAGAGGAATGTAACGAACGTGTGGAAAGAAAAGCACACAGAGAAGCAGAAGCAGAAGTGAGAGAAAGAAAAGCACAGAGAGAAAACGAAGAAAGAAAAGCACATAGAGAAAACGAAGAAAGAAAAGCAGAAGCCGAAGAAAGAAAAGCCCAGAAAGAAGCACAAGAGTATGAAATAATTAGGCAGCATGAGAGAGAGATAAGCCATGACCAAGTCGAGATAAACTCCGTAGGATCTCGAAATAAACAGGTTCAAGTGCCCTCACTAAAACTCACCGCATACAAGGATGGAGAAGATTTTTGCTCTTATTTAACGCACTTCGAGAAGGTCTTCGAAGTCAACAATTGGGACTTAGAATCAGATGGTGTCGCCCGTTTAGTTCCACTCTTGAATCCTCGTCTTCGTGACATATTCATTTCGCGTCCTTCAGACGCCTTCCTTGATCATTCAACCCTAAATGCAGAACTTCTTTCTACTATTAACATGAATCCAGAATTTTATAGGGTTAGATTCCGCTCCGCGCGAATACAGCCAGGCCAAACCTACAGGCAATTTGGATTCACGCTTCGGCGTAATTTCCAATTCTGGCTGGATTCCGCCCAAGTATCAAATGATTACACTGGTCTGCGTCATAAAATGTTTCTGAGGGTTTCATAGGTGATTCTTAATGAAATTTGTCTCTTAAATCCAAATCAAGCATTCATATTGCTCAATTAGGTCTAGTTTTAAGATACAGACCAAGCTCCTTAGATGGCGTTAGAGAGCTCAGTCTCTAGCTGACCGCGAGCGCGAGTGGTTGTGTGTTTCTTGCTCACTCTCCAACTAAGTGTTGTTTTTTTAATCCATGACTTTTCTCATCTATGAACAGTGTTTTAAGTGTATTTCTAAAACTTTATTTATCTTTGTGAATTTTTTTGCAGGCAAATACATTAGCAAAACTCCTTATATTTCATAAAAATGAATAGAAAGTGTAAAAACAGTCCTGATAGATTTTGTTTTGTTTGTGGAAAGGTAACTTTTAGTGACCAGCAATGCACTATAACGCCGTTAGTAAAGTTCCTTTACAATGCATATTTTGGAATAAAGCTAGGTGATCAAGACAAAAACTTTGCTCCACCTATGTGCTGCAAAGCCTGTGTCATAGCCTTAAGACGCTGGAGTGAGGGCAAAACGAACTGTTTGTCATTTGGTGTACCTATGGTGTGGAGGGAAGGCAAGGACCACATTACAGACTGCTATTTTTGCAGGACAAATCTTAAAGGTGAGATAATTACTTTAACAATATAGTCCTTGACAAATCTAGAAATGTTTATACAAATCTTTTGGTAGCCTATTAAAATTGTAATTGTGTATAAAAATAGTGTATTATGCTGGTAGAAAAATTGTGGTTAAATTGTATATAAAAATTGATTGTATTTAAAAATTGTAAATTTACCTGGTATGAAAAATGTGTATAAAAATGTGGAAACGAGGGTCGAGTGAATTAAAAGTATGTAAATTAAGTATGCGAAACTTTTTTTCAGGTGTCAATAAGAAGAACAAACACATTGTAGTCTATCCTGATGTTCCTTCTGCCATTAAACCACAACCACATGGTCCAGGAGTTCCAGTTCCTTCTCCACCTAAAAATACTGAGCTACAAGACAATATAGAAGATATAGAAGTGGATGACACTGACACTTCAGTGACATATCAGCCTAAGTCTACAATGACTTTGCCAAGACCACTCACTTAAGGTCAATTAAATGACTTGACTAGAGATCTTGGTCTTTCTAAAGAGAACGCACAACTTCTTCCATCCCGTCTTAGTGAGAGCAACCTCCTCTCTCAAGAAACTACATACTTTTTTTCATAAATAGAGACGAAGAGTTTCGAAAGTTCTTTGCAGTTGATTCTTGCAGCTCTTTGGTGTATTGCAATGATGTAAAAGGTTTAATTGAGGCACTTGGCGTTCCTTACCAACCAAGTGAATAGACGCTCTTTATTGATTCTTCTAGCAGAAGTTTGAAGGCAGTACTCTTAAATATTGGCAATAAAATAGCATCTGTACCTATTGGCCATTCAGTTCAGTTAACAGAAAGCTACAAAAATATGAAAGTATTGATTAATACAATCAAGTACTCTAACCAGAACTGGTTAATATGTTTTGATCTCAAGGTAAGATATATTTTACTTTATTGAACTTGTTAAATATTTCAAGGAATGTTTGTTTTTAAATACCAATGACAGAAGGATATTATACACATATTAGTTTCTCCCTACCCCTAATAAACTTAGTGAAAATTGCCTATGCAAAAAATAGAAGTTCTTAGAAACCATGTACATCAATATGCATCAATATGTTTTCTTTCAGGTTGTGTGCCTTCTTCTTGGGATGCAAGGAGGCTACACAAAATATCCATGCTTCATGTGCTTATGGGATAGCCGGGCGGATAGTCTTCACTATAAGCAAAAAGACTGGCCATCTCGAGAGGCATTCCAAATTGGCTGCCACAATGTGGTAGCTCAACCTCTAGTCCCTCCCCAAAATGTTTTACTGCCTCCTCTTCATATAAAGCTTGGCGTGATGAACAACTATGTCAAAGCACTGAATAAAGAAGGCCAAGCTTTTAAGTATCTACTGCAAAAATTCCCACAGATCAGTGATGCCAAGCTCCATGCAGGCATATTTGATGGTTCCCAAATTAGAACTCTGTTAAAGGACAAGCATTTTTACACCAATATGGAAGCCAGTGAACAAGAAGCATGGCGAGCGTTTAGTAAAGTAATCGACGATTTTCTGGGAAATAAAAGAAGCTCAGAATATATCTCACATGTAAATGAGCTTATGAAAAGCTTCGAAAAAATGGGAGCTCGCATGTCGATAAAAATGCATTTTATCCAGTCACATCTTGACTATTTTCCGGCAAACTGTGGAGATTATAGCGAGGAACAAAGAGAAAGATTTCACCAAGACATAAAGACGATGGAGACAAGATATCAAGGACGCTGGGACATCAACATGTTAGCTGACTATTGCTGGTGTCTTAAACGCGACGAACCAACATCGCTTCACAAGCGGAAGTCATCAAGGACTTCTTTTCTTGGAAAATAGTTTCTTTGCACTCCTGGGTAAGCTCATAAGTAGTCTGTAAGTTTAAAATTAATTAAAAGAAAGTCGAATTGAGTTGGTATTTTTTTATTACAAGTAATTGTAATTTATTAAATAACTTTTATATAAATAAGGGATTTTTTCAAAAATGGCCCTTTTCTAAAAACAGTAGTGCGCTGTATCTCAAAAAACAGACCTGATTAAGCAAAATGAATGTCATATTTCAATTTAAGAGAACAATTTCGTTAGGAATCACTAAAGAAAACCGCAGGAACAGAAAATATTTTTCAAAACGCAGTCCTGTGTTATGAGTCGCTAGTTGACTTCATTCTAAGGGATCAACTGATATCAACCCTCCCTCGCGAACTAAGGGCCTTCATAGCTGACAGAAGAGCATCCACTTTCAAGGAGTGTGTGGAAGAAGCCGACCTTCACGCTTCCAGTTACAACCTTTACCCCAAGAAGGTCAAGAAGAACCATCTCCTCCCCCAAACACAAGTTTGGGTTTAACCGAAGCTAATCCAAGGGCAACAACGGATTCGTAAAAGTGCAGGCGCCGAGCAAGTACAGGCCTCACCTGCCGAGAGAACAAAAGGACGTAAAGCCTCCCGTACTCCCATCCACGTCTAGCCACTACCTACGTAGACCAATTGTATGCTTTACATGTGGCACCCCTGGGCACTTAAGTTACAATTGCCCCCAAAATTCTCAAATGAGGACCTCGTCGAGTCACCAGGTCCACCAAATATCTGCTGCTCTCTCGCCTAATCCGCCAGCCGCATCGCCAGTGGCCCCTGCTCCTTCTTCCCCGGATCAACAGGTAAATTTCCTGTTCAATGAGAGTGGGCTCCAGTTTGAAAATGGCGCAGTAAATGGTTGCCAAGTGTCAACCTTCGTTAGAAACACAGGTTCCACCTGTATAGTAGTTTCCGACAAACTACTACCCCCCGTAAGTACCCAGCATAACAGGTTCGCGTTGGTGCATGACTTTTTAGGTCGTGCCACCAGGTTCCCAGTGGTAGAGTGCCATATTGAGTGCCAGTACTTCACCGGATGTGCTGACGTAGTCGCGGCCCCGATGAAATTCTGCTCCGTTCTCAATGGACAGAGTGCACAGCTCTCCCCAAACCAAATTTCTCAGCTGGGCGTTACCAGAGCCAGGCCATGATGGATGTATCGCTTCTGGTACCCCTATCGTCCCCAGACTTCGACCTCACCACGAATGTTCAAAGTGACGAGGCGCAGAAGAATTGCCCCCCATTACAACCCCTGTGAGAAAAAGAAAGGGAGAAGGAGACTGAAACGGTGCGAGGCAATCAGAAGATCTAATACATCGTGAAGGACGCGTTACTATACCGTTCTTATGTTGAGCCGGAGAGCCCCCCGACCAACGCGTTGTGTGTGCCGAGAACGAATATCAAACCCGTTCTAAAGATGGCTCATTATGGCCAAATGGCTGGACATTTCGGCCATAACAAAACGGCACAGCGAGTTTTTAAATATTTCTTTTGGCCAGGAGCGGCCAAAGAAATTATCGATCCCTACAATTCCTTTGCCAGAAGGTCACCTCCAAAGGGCGTGTAGTCCCCGCCCCTCTTCAAAAGAACCCGAGAGTAGCCGAGCCCTTCGCCCGGGTCTCAATCGACCTAATAGGCCTAATTCGTCCCCCGTCAAGCGAGGGGCACTCCTATCCCGTGAACCCATGTGTTTGGTCCAAATGGTGTGCGTAGAAGCAGACAATGGGTATCCCCTGCCGTCTCTTCCTTCCCCCCAAGCGGGGCCTAACTCCAACTTGAACGTAAACCTAAATTTCGCCCCTAATGAGAGGGCTCCATTGCTTGCTTTATTGGAAGGCTTTCCCGTGTCATTTTATCGTCGTTTTGTGCCGAATTTCGCTCCCATAGCCTCGCCCCTTAACGACATGCTTAAGAGAACGGCCCCCGATCCAGTCAATTGGACCCCTTCCGCGGAAGATCGCTTCCACCAGTTAAAGGACAAGCTAATCTCTGCCCCGATTTTGAGATTACGGAATCCTAATAAAACATTCGGGGTTCGTACCGATGCCTCCCAGGATGGCCTAGGTTGTGCTCTCGTCCAATATGATGACGATGGATTGGGATATCCTGTAGGATATGCTAGCAGGAAGCCGCCCCATAGCGAAAAGGCGTATGCCACCATAGAGCTTAAAGCGTTAGCCATAACGTGGTCTATTCCTAAGTTTAGGATGTATCTCATAGGTAAAGAATTTATTGTCTGAAGTGATCACAAACCCCTAGCGTACCTAAAAAACCCTAAGAGCCAAAATGGCCGTTTAATGCGTTGGAGCCTACTACTAATGGAATACCAATTTCGGATCATGTGTGTTAAAGGCACCGACAACTGCTTGGTCGATAGCTTGAGTAGGAATCCAATAGAAGACCACCCTCCAATAACCTGAGTGTATAGTAAAATTCGTGTTTGATTCATTTTGTAAATACTAGTTTCCTTTTTTTTTTGCCTTGATGATGCTGTGTGTGCGTATGCATAGATTAAGTTATCTGGGTTACACATATGTAAATCCCGTGTAGTGTTATGTTTTTTCATCTCTGTTGGTAAACGTATTGTCGCTTTATAAGCCTTCCCCCACTCTTGATGAAATTATTTTAGACATTTTTTTCGCTCCAAAATGTTCTGTGCTGTAAAAATGTCTTTGGATAGGGAGGAGTGTAGAGGGATCCCCTAGAATAATATTATTTCCTCACCTCCTAAGATATTACTTTGGGAGAGAAAGCGAGCCGTTACTCCCCCTCCTCTCCGGTTAATTCAGATTTGGAACTTAAGATTTTTTGAATGGCGTCATTAAAGGATTTCGTCTTGTTGTTCAGAAGATTATAATTTAAAATTTCATAGGTAGTGTTGTCACAAATTAAATGATCTCTTAAGTGACAACACTACCTATGAAATTTTTAATTCTAATCCTCTGAACAACAAAACGAAATCTTTTAATGACACAATTCGAAAAACCTTAAGTTCCAATTCTGAATTAACCAAAAAATTTAAAACAATCAACCCTTCCCTTCCCTACATGTACGGGTTACCGAAAACCCATAAAGAAGGTATCCATTATGCCCAATCATCTCTTGCATTGGCTCCCATAGTTATAAGCTATCCAAATGGCTGGCCGGAATCTTATCAAATGCGGTGGGTAAAATCTCTCACTCACATTTTATCCACTCATCGGACCATATTTTCAAAATTAAAAATCTTGACATCAGCGGTAAAATCTGTTAAGCTTTGACGTAAATAGTCTGTTTACAAAAGTCCTGGTCGATGAAGCGCTTGACGTTTTATCGAAATTTCTTCCCAATTTAGATATTAACCTACCTTTACGCCAAAAATATGGCCTAAGTAAGGGTAACTCCCTTTCCTCCATCCTATGCAATCTATTTATGGAAAACTATGAAATGACCCTCCTTCCTAGGATCCATTCCCAACCTCTTATCTGGTTCCGATATATAGACGACATCCAGTAGACATGGCCCATAGACAACAACAATTTCAATGAATTTTCAACAACCTGAATTCGTTACACCCATCGATAAAATTCAAATTAGAATGGGAACAAAATAATTCTCTTACCGCTTTTAGACGTAAATATCCGCCATTTAAATAATTATATTCAGTGCTTAGTCTATCGAAAGCATATAAATTCAAATGCTTACATACATTTTTCTCACTACATGACAAATCCGTTAAGATATCTGTTATTTCTTCCCTCTTTCTCCGAGCCTATAGAACGTGCGACCCAATCTTCCTTCAGGATGAAATTAACTACCTTATCTGCAATTTCCTTGAACTAAAATATCCAATTCACCTCATAAATAAATGTGATTCTAAAGCACAAAAAAACTTCTATGCCACCTCTACACCACGAAGGGGTGATTTTAAAAAATGTATTAGCTTCCCATATGCTCCAGCCTTGGCTCCTCTAAAATCATATGCGAACGGAAATAACATAAAGATTACATTTAAATATTCCAAGACCATTCGAAAATCCCTGACTAGACTACGCCCAATCAATCTCGAGGATGGAGTTTACAGTATACGATGCTATAATTGCAAATTAACATACATCCGAGAGTCAGGCCACTTTAATAAGAGGATGAAAGAACATTTAGCTGATATCAGAAGGTGTAGGAATTCATCAAGTCTCTTTAAGCACATACACACGCACGACCATAGAATTGATTTTAACCATGCAAATCCATTTATAAATCAAACAATTATATTGAAAGGAGAATTGCGGAATCCATCATCATCAACAAAGTTGATAATTTAAATTTATCTGAAGGGCAATACAAATTTAACAAATATAGTCGCTAAATGTATCTATAAGCCCCCGGATGCAATGAGTTTTGGGGATTAGCAACTCTCCAGATTGTTTCCAGCCCCATTTCATTTTGTTTAGCTTGTCATTCACGCCAGATTTACTCGAGTATATATATATTTTTCCAGATTGTTTCCTGCTGTTTCATTTTGTTTAGGATGTGTCTTAACTTATATATATACTGTGCTTCTTGTCTAGCCTCTTCATTATTAGTTGAAAATGGTATGTTGCCGAAACTAGTCCGATAGTTATAAATAAAATCTTGATTCAATTATTGTGGTGTACCAGTATCTTATATATATATATATATATATATATATATATATATATATATATATATATATATATATATATATATAACCAACGTCTACCCTTATTCGAACCAACGCCCTTACGCGTGTGAAGTGCGGGTGTAACCACTGAGCCACAATGGACTGAGAGGAAACGCAACCAGAACTTTGTTCAGAGCTCCGAGAAAAGACATGCCAAATTAATGGTCAGAGGTCTTTTTCAAGTTTACAGAAAAAAAATTGAGATTATGGTAATTTAATATAAGTATAAATAACAAAAATTGCAATCAACCCCTTAAAACGTTTTTACTTTTTTAAAAAATGCTTATCAAAACTTTTAACCGCACCTACGCCTTGTGTCGTAAGTTTAAAATCAATATTTTATTCCAACTCGCATTTTGAAATTTTGGGCGTAGTGTATTCACGTGTAATAGCTTTTATAGTGTTATTTTAAAGGGTCTTTCTTATACAAATTTGGTCGTATGTTATTCACTTCTTCATTCCGTATTCATATTATTCTCTTATTTACAGCCTGCATGTCTGACTGATAGCTTGGTTTATATATTTCGAATTTTGAATGTTCCTCTCTTTTTTTTATTTCTTATTCGCTATTTTATTGTAATTTGATTCCATTAAGATCATTGAATTAAAAAGGTGGTTCTCAACCTTTTTCATTCCATTCCCCCCGTCCTGAATTTTCAACACCTTTGTGGCTCTCCTTCATTTTTATTCCCCCCCCCCCCCGAATAAAAAAGGTACAAAAATGTATATGTAGAGAGCAATTTTACTTTATTGTTTATTACAAAGTTGACAATCATAATTATCTTATATTTTGATAGATTTTTATGATATACTTATTAAAAGTTCAATTAATGTATGTTTTATATCTAAATCGAAAACATTTGTTTATGTAATTGTATTTTTGCATGTCAATCACTTAAAATATTTTTCATATCAAAATCGTAAGTATTTGTATCTTTAATTGTATTTTTACCTATTGAAATAGAAAGTATTTGCATTTGACCTCCAAAAATGTTATCACGCCTCAATAAGAGGGTGACATTGTTTATTTCCAGGCAGTTGACGAATCCGAGGTTGTGTCGCTGACAATGCACAGCTCATGTCGGGGTCCACCTCCGGTCGGTTCCGGCTCTTATTCTTGATTTGGTAGAAGGGTGGAGAAACCAAACTCACCAAAATAGGTAGTTGAAAAAGGCGGGAGTAGTCGAATTGCAATTTAACTAGCTGTTGGATATGATTGATACATTGAACGCTAGAATACATTCAGAGATTTTTCTTCAGAGAGATCTATCGCAGTAGAATCAAGGAATTCGTCCTGAACATCATTGGGAATGGTAGTAATATCAAGCGTATCGGTGAATGGATTCCACACGAACTACCCTACTTTGATCCTCGAATTCTGGGAAGTATATTTTAAATTCAGTTTCCAAGGATCTCAGATGAAGAGTAATTTCAGTTTTAAGTAATGGGTCAAGCAGACGATCTTCTTCATTTTCTTCAAGAACAGTTGGAAGGTCTTCAAACATGGCAACATTGCCGGCATCGACTTTCCTTTGCGAATTCTGGAGCTTGGTAAAAAATGCACGAAGACAATCCATCAGGTGAAACATATTTCTTTATTTGCCCTGTAGCTTGTGATTCAACCTAATTAGCTGTTCAAATATATATGCTAAGTATGCAAGACGTGGCTCACACAAAATCGCATTGAATTAACTCAAGAAATCCTCTTTCCCTTGCATTTCCAGGAACAATTTAACTTCTCTACGAATTTCAAACAGTAGATTCACAACAATGCCCTTTGAAAGACAGCACACTTTGGAGTAAAAGAGAAGAACTCCATTCTCTGAATCCACGTTTGTACCAAGGTTTTGGAAAAGGTAAGACTTCAGATGTCCAGCTTTCATAAAATTGACACATTTGACCACTACCTCCAGGATATTGCAAGTTCATCAGGAAGGGTTTTCGACGTCAATGCAAAACGATGGATCATTCTTTAAACCCCCATCATTATGAGCTACTTCATTTACTCGCTTCTGGAACCCTGATTTTAAGCCCAGCATCGCTTGATCCCCATCTGTACAGACTCCACAACAATTTCCCCAGGAAATCCTGTTAGCTTTGAAGAAAGAAAAAATCTTTCCCCCTCAAATTTGCAGCTGTTGTGTTGATCTCAATCTGTGTACAGAGCAGATATTCTTCCTTGATTTCACACAAGAAAACACGCCTAACAAATACAAGTAGCTGAGCACAAGAACTCACATCCGTTGACTCACCCAACTGTATTTCAAAAATACCAGTTGGACACAATTTGATCTCCTCTATCACTTTTTCCTTTATGTCATCTGATATTTCATTAATTTTCCGTTTCACTATGTCATTTTACAAGGAAATTTGTTGAATATTTCGTTAACTTGCCTCTCCAAGAACACGCTTGACCATCTTTAAAGCACATGTCTTGATCAAAGTTTCACCAATTGTGTGGGGCTTCTTTTGCTTTGCTCTTTCTGTTTTTCCAAACTCCTTTCATGGTGCCGGGAGAAATCTGGCTTCTCTCAGCTGCCTGTGGATGGATGGTCTGAAAATGATGCTTCAACTCACTAGGCCGCATAAAATCGTTCCCCAGAACTTTGAATCACATTACCCACCTAGGTTTTTCAATGCCATCAGCGAGGATTGATGTCAATCTACGAATGGCAGTATTTAACGCTATGATAAAAGAAAGATCCAATTCTCATCTCCAATAACAAGCGGGTCCAAAAATGGTGCCTGAAAGTATAGTGAAAGCAAAAACACAGCAAGTAACACACTGTTGCAAATTCGCCGTGGACAGCTCGTGCGGGACCCATTTTCCAATTACTGGAACCTTTCCAATTATTTTCCGTTTGCGGAGGCCAATGAATAGGCTACGTTAAATTGTTCTGCGAATTCCCTAGAAATTGTAACAAGACATTCTGTGGCAACAGCTTCTAACTCTTCGGAATCCAGTTCCTTTGGGCGACCTTTTTTTGGTCCGTCTTTTAGATTGAAATCCACACTTCGAAAACGCGAAAACCACTTTCTTTAACTTTTCTCATTTCTTGCATCGTCTTCATAAGTGCTCTGAATGGATTTTGCCACTGTACTTGTATTGACATCTTTTTGAAACTCATCGAGTAAAACATGTCTAATTGGATCTTTTGATGGGAGGAAACAGGGGTGAATACCGAAGATTATGAACATCTTTATAATCTGAAAGAAAAAGGTTTAAATTACTCATTGTAGCATTCCTAAACGATAACATGAATCACTACCTTAAGAAATACTCTCTAAAACTTTATTTTAGAAAATCGGACATTACTTACTCCGACGATGAAAACTTGGGGCTATGCCTGGGCTAAGAAACATTACATGGACTTTTAAGAAATTGGAGCAGGTAAGAATATCTAAGATGGTTGATAAGAGTATTTACATAATTTGTGATTGATAAAATATAATAAATAATAAAATAAAAAATCAAAGATTCTCTTACACTAATAAAAAATAAGATTTTCTTACATTGATTCTTAATTTCTGATTGTAATACTGTAAAACAGTCCCTGAATCTCCTACCGTTCAAATATTGTTTTCTATTATTGTAGGTAGTATTTTATGACGATTCAACCATTGCAATACTTGATGATCGTTTCTAAAGCGTAAGAAAGAGACCTTGTGAAGAATTTAAACTTGAAAATGTTTGGGAGGCAATTTTCTGCAAACGGAACAGTCACCTGCACATTGTACAGAGAACAATGAACCAGCTCACTTCTCTTTTTTCGCCCCTCGCTTAATAATACAAAAGTTCAGAATAAACGTGAAAAATAGTCTAAATAAAAGTATATCCGTCAATGAGAGTTTTGGGATAATATTACAAAGAATTCACAATAACCGTTAAAAATAGTTCGAATACCAAAATTTTCATTCAATGGAACTATTTTTCGCGGTTATTGTGAAATACAAAACGTTGGGATATATTTCGATAAACGATAAAAATAAGAAATAGTAGCAGGCGCAGCAGTTATCTGCAGTCTAAATTAAATATGACGAATACAAGTTATGCAGGTGGTAACAACCACAAAAGAGCTTTCGCCATATTTATTATTATTATTATCATCAAGCTACCAAAGCTTTCCCCCAGTGTGCAGATACAACATAATTAGATTCGCACAAAATACCAGGGGTAGTGGAGAGAGGCAGAGGCAACAAAAGGAAACAGGCCCCTAGTAAGCCTAAATAATGAATGAGAAGTTACTCTAATAACTAAATATTTAATCGAGACTTAAATGTACAATGTTAGGAGAAGAGACACAATATTATTATCTCGCCTCTGAAGATTTTGTATACGAAGTTAGTAAGGTTGATTTGCACAATATTTTGCTTAGTTTCGATTAAGTTTCGCTATTCACAAATGTCCCTATCGATTTACAGAGTTGTGAAGTAACGAAGTACAATTACTTAAGTACTTCACTCGAGTAACTTTGTTGTACTGTTTACTTCCTTAAAAATACTCAATAATTTGAGTATTTTCATTTTTACTTGCGTATTTTTACTTCATTACATTTGAAAAGCATAGAAGTAGTAGTTACTTCTCAGTTAATTTTGGCCAATCACAGACTTAGAAGCAAAAGTTTGACGACGACCAATCACAAGCGTGTACTCAAGTTTAAACCAATCATAAGCGCTTGTTTAAGTTTGGACCAATCACATGCATTCTTTCATACCCGATAGACAATTTGTTTGTCTCTCCCGCTTTACCGTCAGTTTATTAAATTATTCCTCATTGTCCTAGACTCCTAGCGTGCTACCACGCTATTACTGGACCATTATGAGTTCTACTCCTACCAATGAAAATAAAAATAGTGGCGATTCCCACCCATGGCCATACTTGGAATCATTTTTCAAGTAGCAGAAGAATGTTGGGAACTCGGTGAAGCTGCAATGTTTGTTGTGTTTGCCGAAAATTGCCGAGGAGACCGCATGAATCAATTCGCCTTCAAATACCTCACTACCTGCATCTGCTGCTTGTGAGCTCCCGTTTAGTTCTGCAGGACTAATTTTCGCCTCAAAACGTTCTCGGTTAGATAGCCAGAACTTAGAACTTTGAAAATCAGTTGCTTGTGAAGCTGAATAAAAATATGTCAGTAATTAATTCCTTTGTATATTTTTTTTACCTACTAATTAGTTTAGTTAACCAGACTCTTATATCCTGGAATTCTGTAAAACTGGATAATTTTGTAGTTAGTTTTACTTTTCATATATACTAGACTTTCTGATCAATAGAGGGATATTTATAGCTTGATTGTTAGGGCCAGTTTAACTGAATTCCAATATATAAGGGTCAGTACAGCGGGTATAAAAGGATTTAATAATAATAATGATAATAATAATTGGTTTATTCATCAAGAAGCAGTACATTGTACAATGTGAAATTACTGAAAAGATCTCGATTTAAAAATTCAGTGAAAATATATTGCCTAAAATAATTAAAAGCTAACAATGAACAATAAAAATTAAAATAGATAAGATCTTAATCAAAGCAATTAATGTCCAACATGTGCAAAGTCTATTTGTTGAACAGGCGAGACACATAGGTTATGGTGGACCGCCTGTAGCGCTCTGTTCGGTACCTGGCCGGTAGCCATCTAGGACTGTGTCGTGCCTGGTAGTGAGATGGTCCTCTTGCTGGCAGAATGCTCAGGTGGTCATGTTCCCTTAGTTTCTCTCCAAAACTAAAGGTGAGTTGGCTTCTCCTGTTCTCCAGCGCCGACAAGACAAGCGTGGAGAGCTGGCATTATAACTGTTGTAATGGCCACCTATAAAAATGCGATAGATCCGTTTCTGTACGCTCTCCAGAGAGGTTTGCTGTGCAGCGTAAGAGCGGTATGCCACACCGGACAGGCATACTCAGCTGCTCCTGCGATGCCCCAAACGATCTCGCTTGAAACATCATAAAAGCCGCTTGGACACCTGGGTGACGATGTAATCGATGTGATCCTGCCAAGTCAGGCTTGAGTTGATAATCAGCCAGACCACTTTGGCTGTTTTGACACAAGGTATGACGTTCGCGTTGAGTTGCACATCAAGGAATACCACGTCCTGTCGCAAGAAGCTGATGTTGAGCAGTTCGCATTTTGTGGGATTTGAAATTAATTTCAGTTCCTGGCACTGATTACTGATGGTGGTGATGAATTGTTGAAGGGGATTTGTGTGCAGATCGATGGTCCTCGCCACTGTGTGTACAGTAACATCGTCTACGAACTTTACTTTTTCAGGTCAATTTTTCAATAGGCTGTTGATAACGGCGAGGGAGATTACTGGTCCAATGCAAGTCCCCTGGGGCACTCTGCAGGTGGTAGGCAGCCAGTTGGATGATTTGCCACTGTACCTGGTGCACTGCTTCCTCCCCGTGAGGAAGGATGTCATAAAGGTCAGCAGTGACGTCCGGCATCCGAGGTGGTACAGTTGGGTTACTGCTACGTTGTGGTCCACGTTGTCAAAAGCCTTCTTAAAATCAATCAGGTATATCTGGGCTACTGTGCCACGCTGCTCCAGGCCCTTTAAGATAGCGTCCAGGAGGAACACCATATACATGGTGGTAAGACGTCCCTTCAGGTTCCCAAACTGGTACTTGTCGATGTTTTGTAGCATGTCCCCCAAGTCAACCCTCACCACATAACCCTCCAACACCTTTCCGAAAGTGCACGTGAGTGACACAGGGCGCAGCTGGCTCAGACTGGTCACACTTGCCACTTTGGGTAGGGCTGTCACTGTTGATTTTTTTCCATCGGTCAGGGCAGAATCCATTTTGAAGGCTCTTGCTATATATTATTTCAAGCGGTTGACTTAGTTCGTTTGCGAAGTCTCTAACTAGTTTTAGGGGAATTTCACCTGGGAGAGTGGCTTTATTTGTCTTAGTTTTCTTTAAATCTTTATAAATATCTAACAGCAAGGGAGAGGCAATGAAGGCTGGTGGGCGGCATATTACTTGGTTCTAGGGGCGGATAGTTAGTACATTTCGAGGCAAAATGTACATTTATCGCTTGAGCTATTTCATATGGGTCATTTAGGTTAAGAAAAGGAAGGTTTAATGGTTTTCGTTTAGGTTCAAGTAATTTTTTGATATATTTGTTAAACCCACTATCACTTTGCACAGTTTCAAAATAACCTTTCTTTGCTTGTCTTATTTTTCTTTTGAAACAAAAATTTAGATTGCGATAACGTTCTAAATTTCCTTGATTGTTTGCGGGACGCTTTTTATTAACCAACTGCTTTATCTCAGGGGTCATCCATGGTTGGTCACTGTTTCGTTTTCGCCACGCCTTGAGAGCAAAGTGAGTCCGTATTGGTGTTCAAGGATGACTTGAAATGATTTTTCTTGATGTTCTACTATTTGCTCCTACTTTTTACTTTCACTATCTGAGTACTTCATGAATAAGATACTTTATTACTTTTACTTTAATACATTCAAGTTTTGGTACTTTTACTTGTACTTTGAGGAAAGTTTCGCCAGGGTAACAATACTTTTACTTAAGTATCAAAGCAGGGTATTTTTTACACACTGATTTCACCAATGTTAAATCGACGATTTAACATTGGTAAAATCAGAAGACTGGTTAAAATGACATTGATTTTATTGTCCATTTAAACAAAAAAAAATTATTGACCTTATACGACTGTGTACGAGAAATCAGTATTTCAAATTTAATGGTATGTTTTACAAACAAAACATGGATATACCCATGGGCTTATCCCTTTTTGCAGTTTTGGAAAATATTTTCATGGAACTCTTTGAAGAAGATTTCTCCATGCTTCTGGAGTCAATTGGCTTATATACGTTGATGATACATGTGTATTGGTTGTTTCATCTGAACACAGAGAATTTATAAAAAAAATGTTAAATTCACTTTTGCCCTCCAGTCAATTAATTATTGAAATCGAGAGATGTAAACATTATTTTTTGGTTTTATTAGGTTTTAAAGATCAACCAAACTTCCCTTCGTTTAAAATTCATAAAAAAGACACTCATTTAATCCGGTTTGGTTCTCTCGAAGAGCCCGATTACATCGGTCCTTAGGAGCTAGTAATTTTGGGTAGACAAGACTGTAACCGAAAGTTATTCGACAGTCTGGGGAAGTAGTGCAGCCAGGACGTAATTTTTTTTTTGTTTTTTCCTTACTTATTCTTGATATATGAAACTGGGCTTCTACAATCTTAAACCAACCTTCAACTGCTGCCTTATTAAAGAGGGGTGGTTTGATGGTGAAGGCGTTCACGATCTCCGTCTCTCCTTGTCCTGCTTGTTAATGGTATGATGCGTCCATATTTATTTTTATGTTACCTTCACTGTCCGGTCGAAGGGGTCACCGGTTTATGGAGAATATTCGGGAGGGTTACCAGTTTACGGAGGTCGCTAAGTTTACAATGCGTCGCTTAGCTTATGAGAGGCGGGCGAGTACCAGCTTAGAGAAGGAATAACTTTGGGGTGAACCTTGTTTACCCGTAAAGGGGTGTCGTACGAAGGAGTTTAAGGTCTAACCGTTGAATTTGCTTTGACTCCCAAAGTTTTTACGGGGAATCCGTTTCTATGTAGGGTGGGTTCGAAAGGTAACTTGGTTATCACTGGGTTAAAGGAAGGACTCGAAAGGAAAATGGTGTTTGGTAGGCTTTATTCTTGGCTTAGTTCTACCTTAATTGGGGAAATCGAGATAGTCGAGTCGCATGCGGATTCGCTGTAAGTTTCTCTCTACGTTAGATAATTGGGGCTAAGGATAGCTGGATTTAGGATGAGGATCGGACTCGTGACGCAAATAAGATTAATGTGAATCCGTTATTAAAAGGGATGAATGTATCTTACTAATGATAGTGATGTTATTCTCGGGGATTTTCTGCCGGTCTTATTTATACCAACCTCCATTAAGGGGCCGTGACTTAGTTATCCTATCCTTAATAAGAGCGCAACGCGGAGCTTCACGGGTTAAATAAAGTATGTTCCTTCGTTCTTTTGTCGAGACTGTTGGGCGGAGTCAAGGGTGTGTTTATTTCAATGTAGATCCATTTGGCCGCATCTGGGCTGACATCGATAACAAGGTAATAACAAAGTTGGTTTTGTCGTTTCGCAGGTTCACGTCAACGTTAACTGGTCAAACCCAACTCCGTTCTGGCTACCTCGTTATCTTGTATCGAGACCTTTCGACTCGCAGCTGTTTCCTCGCGTGTGTAAGTTTGTGCATTTTCGTGGGAAACTCCAACTATTCACTTTCCTTCTTAAACTAATGTTTTCTTAATACATGTACAATTGTGATTTAACATTATATATAAGTACTTCGTTCTATTCTGCATTAGTCCATTGCTAATGCATGGCATATTATTTCATTAGTTAATATGTGTGCCCAATTTCAAAATTTCATAGGTCCAACAGGGTGCTCATTTGTGAGGTTCCTCGTTGAGCCTACTTAACCTTGTAATTCGGGCGTTGTTCCAGGTTTTAAACATTAACCAGACTTCCCATCGTTTAAAATTAATAGAAAAGATATTCATTTCATCATCATATCCATGCATTTTCCAACTGCCCTATTTTAACAAAAAATAATATAATTATTTGAATGTTCTATGTGATCTTCCCATTTGCGATCTTGGTTTTATTGATGACGATTTTGATTTATTAAGGTTTTTTAAAGTTTTAAATATCAATTAACATAAATTTCCAGGCGAAATTTCTAAATATAACATAAGCCATTCCTGATTAAATTAAGGTAGTTTTTTCTGTTTCCAAATACGGAATCCTTGTTATACAATTTCCCAAAACACGAACTCTTTCAAGTTTTGTATGAAATATGTTGTTCAAATTGTGCCAAATAGTATATGGAAAAATTAGTGACTTGAAACATGTTAAACAACACAAAATGAACCTCTTGTTAGGTAACGTAAACAGATCGTATGTAAAACAGGACAAAAGTTATCTCATTGATTTAACCAGAGCAAAACTCCTTATTTTAGTTAGAGATTGTGAAAATTGCAGAAGCATTTTTCATCGTAAAAGAAACACTTTAGAAGAGATAAATAATCCCTATAATATTGATCATTGATTTTAAATATGTTCAATTACAACAATTGTTTTGTATGTAGAGGGTGTAACGTAACATGACGTCACGAGATTTACTTTTACCTAGTTGACTTTGCGATTGCTCACTTCGCGCCCTTTAAAAAAATTAAAATTTTATCGGTGGCTTGAAAATGTGAAGTTTTGTAATCGAAATTTATCGATAATGTTTTGTTTTCTTTGAGGTGGGGCGGAACGAGAGACCAACAAATCCAGCTGCAACGCGAAGGACGAACTGAGGGCCAGGATTACCAAAAGTCTTCAGGGACCTAAAACGGAGGGGTAGTGACGAAGGTTTATGGCTGGTTTCGAGGTCGCCTTCAGGTTGTCATCAAGGCCACAGGCGGGTGGGTTCATTGAGTGTTATTGACAGGACGTGTCATGAAGACAACCTACCTAATTTGACGAATATATCTAAAAAGTTTAAAACACTCCTTTCTATTTTTCTTTGAGACAATCCCCCTGCAAACGAATGCCGTCTGCACCATATATATATATATATATATATATATATATATATATATATATATATATATATATATATATATATATATATATATATAATTGAAAATCACATGACACGTGATATATAATAGATGTATTTAAAGGCTCCCCAAAATGAAAACTGGTAACACATCCCGGAGAAAAGCGAAGTAAATTATTATTACGTGTACCATTAAAGCTTTTATGACACAGGTTCAAATCCTACTCCTTTGTTCCTTTTGTGATAACGATTAAAATAGTTTACTTCTAATATTTCTGTGAATATATCTCCCATTTTCTTTCTGCGGCTTTAATGGTACACGTAATAAGAATTTCCTTAGCGTTTTTCCGGGTTGTGTTAATAGTTTTCATTTCTTTGGGCCTTTAAAATACACACACGCATATATATATATATATATATATATATATATATATATATTTAAAATCACATGACACGTGATTTATAGATGTATTTAAAGGCCCAAGGAAATGGAAATTGGAAACACAACCCGGAAAAACATAGGAGAATATCACATGAACCAATAAAAGCTTAAGAAGGAAAATGGGAGACGTAGAGAACGGAAAGATAGGACAAACTATTTTAACCGTTATATTAAAATAAATAAAGAAGCTGGATTTGAACCTGTGTCATTAAGCGCTCATCGCTTATATGACCAAGACGCTAATTGCCAGAGCTACCATCCTCAATCCCCCAAAAGGTTGATTCAAGAAGCCTTTTGAACAACGAAGTGTAGGTTTTTATCCAGTGAGAGACAGGACAAGTGTTTTAGGAGGAGGGGGTACGGGCTTATTGGATGTGATATTCTCCTATGTGTTTTTCCGGGTTGTGTTACCAATCTTCATTTCCTTTGGCCTTTAAATGAACACACACACATACACACACACACACATATATATATATATATATATATATATATATATATATATATATATATATATATATATATATATATATATATATATATATATATATATATAGTACAGGAAAGAGAAATTTGACGGAATGAGCAATGAGACAAGAAACAGGAGTTTTTTAGAGGTAAGAGAAAGGGACATTAGAAGAAGACTAGAATCATAGAGAGCAGAGGGCGGCACAATGAAGGCAATCCTTTACCGAGAAGACAGAGATAACGCCAGGGGAAAAAAGTTTGAAAGGATTGCCTTCATTGTGCCGCCCTCTGCTCTCTATGATTCTAGTCTTCTTCTAATGTCCCTTTCTCTTACCTCTAAAAAACTCCTGTTTCTTGTCTCATTGCTCATTCCGTCAAATTTCTCTTTCCTGTACTATATTGTAATATAGTCTGCAATGCAAGGTTTCTGCACCTTTATTTCTGTCTTCAAAATTGTTTTGAAAGGCAGAAAATAAATATGGCGAAAGCCCTGTGGTGGTTGTTATCACCCGCAGAACTTGCATTTGCTCCTTCTTCTTTATATATATATATATATATATATATATATATATATATATATATATATATGTGTGTGTGTGTGTGTGTGTGTGTGTGTGTGTGTGTGTGTATGTTAAAAACTGTGTAAGAGCGTAATATTAGATGTGATATTCCCCTATGTGTTTTTCCAGGTTGTATTACCAATTTTCATTTCCTTGGGCCTTTATATATATATATATATATATATATATATATATATATATATATATATATATATATATGTGTGTGTGTGTGTGTATGTGTTAAAAACTGTGTAAGAGCGTAATATTTATTCACGAGACTAGTTTTGGCATGGAGTTTATTATGTCATCTTCGGTCGTATATTGAGAATAGATACAATCGCACCAAACATGAAATATATATCGAAACAAGAGATCAGATTAAAATTCCTAATTAGGGGGGGGAAATTTGAAGTCATTAAAGACATATTTCGAGTTTAAATTTTGGGTTTAGAGGCTACATTTTAATTGACCATCCGAGAGATTGAAATTCTGGATTGCGTTAATTAGTGTGGCTTTAACCACTTTTCTTTAGCGAAATTCCTTACACAGGTAGTAAACTATTTTGGCCTGAGGGAAATTTATTCGATGTTTAAAATTATTGGTGTGTCTGAAAATACTAGAAGCCCCCCCCCCCCTTGCACGTCAGACATCATCGCCTATGTGGACCTAAATCCCCTTTTCCAGACTCTTTCCAGTCTCACCTATGTAAAACAAGGGGAAGTTAATGCTTTTACAAGGGATTAAATAGACACCTGCTCTATTAGTTTGTTCTGTAGGTTTAGTTGTAGGGAAGGATCTTTTAATGGTAGAAGGGCATTTAAAGGTGGTGCAGTTGGTGAAATGATACAATTTAATTCTTTCAGTAATGGATAAAATGGAAGGGACAAACAATTTCTCTTAACATCAGGATTTCTTCTTTTGGGACAAGAAAAATTTGATCTGGCTTTGGATGAAGCTTTCGTTAATGATATGCAGGAAATATTTCATTTCTATAAACGGTAGTGAATGTAATTTCATGGATTGGAAATTCTCAAAGCTCTCAAAACATAGACATTGCAATGGCTTTATAAAAATTAATGTAAGAATTGGAATTGGTGGTTTTTCGGTAAACAGTAAAGGTACATCGATCATTAACTCTTACAATTTTGACTCCACGGAAAGGTAAGCAATTATTAATTATCTTTCCAATCAACTTTTAAATTTATGGTGGATGTAGGTTATGAAATTTGGGCTGTTTATTTTTCATATTGAAGGTTTCTAATTTAATTAGCTGCCAGCAGTTTGGAGGATGTGCTAGGATTTCGGTATTTTCTTCGAGTGACTTCCAATCCATTTGCGTTTCACGTTTTTCCAACGTGTTCGTTTTGGAGGCATCATTGTTTAAATGATCAGTCATTCTTCGAGTTAGCTTTGTTTCTGTCTTTCCGATATATGAAGGAAGCTTGAGCTCACTGTCCCCCATTTTTAAAGTGTACTTATATATTAAATGAGCTCTCTGCTTAGGTGTTAGATGAAGTCCTGGCTGTTTTTCATGACGAGGTTGGAAGTACGTTTACTATTGTAGGGAAATCGATATCCCACCCTAAAAACAGAGGCCCTGGTTTAGTCACCGCTATGTCCTGGCATTTGGCAGCGTAACCCGATTACTTACCCCCCGCCCTTCTCTCTCCCCTCGCCTCGCGGACCACCAGAAAAGGCCTCGCACAACCACGACATGCATGAATCATCATAGTTAAACCAGCAGTATTTCCCCGAAGGTTTGGGAACTAATTTCACTTCGTATACGAAATTAGAGGAGCGACGACCAAAAGCCAGAAGCTGCCTTCAGGGGTAAGTGACTTAGATTTATCTGCCAATTTTAATTCGTTTTTCATGCTGATTTTAAATATAGAATACATTTTTACCTACATGCTATAGTTATTCTGTAATTTCTATTTTCTCGTTTCCCCGAAAACTGCCCTCCTGTCCGGACGGACAGAGAGGGTGCTTGTAGAAAGCAAATACTTCACAGTACATAGTAGTAAGATAGTAATAAGTGTTATTGTGCAAAATATTGACATTATTTTTTTCTTTTTTCAGGTCTCATGTTAGAGTGATGGCTTCGTCAAGAGGAAATTGCGTTAATGATTCAGACACCTTCGGCTACATATGTGGCTGTTACATGCTAGTTCGTCAAAGGCGCATTATATCAAACTTTGTGATCCTCACTTATAAGGCATATTTTGATATTCCTCTTGGCGATCAAGATAAGAAGTGGGCCCCACATGCTGTTTGCCATAGTTGTGTGAAACATCTTCGTGAGTGGACGAAAGGAAAGAGAAATAGTCTTCCTTTTGGAATCCCCATGGTGTGGCGAGAGCCAAAAGATCATGTATCGGACTGTTACTTCTGTTTGGTGAGTACTAAAGGGATTGCAAGAAAAATTGACACAAGATCAACTTACCAGTCCGGATTTTTAGTGGATATGCTTCATCCCAGGATAAAAATGATGTACCTGATATAGACGTCCACGGAATGGATTTAGAGTCTGCAGATTAATCATCAGATGCTGAACAGTCATTAGCTCCTCACTGTTTCAATCAAGAGGATTTTAATGACTTGAAAGGTGGTTTGGTGCTCTCCAAGAAAGCTGCAGAACTTTTAGCCTCCAGGTTGAGTGAAAGACATATGCTTGACAGGTCGGTACAGGTATCATATTACCGAACAAGGGAGAGTACACTTGTTAAGTATTTCTCTGAGGACAAACGATTTGTATACTGCCACGATGTTCCTGGTCTGTTTCCCGAGTTGGGACTTGGCACCTATAGCTCTGCTGAGTGGAGACTGTTTTTGGATAGCTCCAAGCGTAGCCTCAAGTGTGTACTTTTGCATAATGGCAACGACTTTGGTGCAGTTCCTCTCGGTCACTCTGTCTATCTGCGAGAAACTCACGATGACATAAGAATGGTTATGGATTTACTTAAGTACCATGAACACAATTGAATCATATGTGTAAACCTTAAGATGGTCAACATACTCCTTGGCCAGCAGAAGGGATATACAAAGCTCTCATGCTATATCTGTATGTGGGACAGTCGAGCCAGTGACAAACACTGGTCCCCAAAAGATTGGCCAGTTTGGGAAACTTTGGAAGCAGGAATGCCAAACATTGTTAATGAGCCAAGGCGTTGAACATTGACAATGATTGTTTTCAGTACATATTATCAGCGTTTCTTGCTTTGTCATACGAAAAAATAAAAGCAGGAGTATTTGATGGTCCTCAAATCCGAATACTTCTGAGTGATTCTAGATTTGTGAACACGATGAATGAAAAAGAGAAGGCAGCCTGGCTCTCATTTTCTGTCATTGTTCTTAACTACTTGGAAACAAAAAAAAGTCGCATAACTAAGAGGATCTGGTTATTAATATGCTTTTAGCATATCGTGATCTGGGAAGCAACATGAGTGTGAAGCTGCATTTCCTAAATAGTCACCTCGACCGATTTCCAGAGAATCTGGGAACCGTGAGCGACGAACAAGGGGAACGCTTCCATCAAGATTTGATGACGATGGAAGAACGCTACCAAGGTCATGGGATAAACACATGATGGCGGACTACTGCTGGACGATTAGAAGAGATCAGCCAAAGAAGACTTACAAGAGAAAGAATTACAAACGCAAATTTTTGACCATTTGAAATCAAGAAGAGGTCCTCCAGCTTGATGTACGGTCATTAATGAATTACCATCTATTTGATTAGAGTATTTATAATCCTAATGTGTAATTCAAGTTTCTTCTCATATGCAATAAAATGATTGTACAAAAAAACCTGCTTTACTATAAATAACGCAAAAGGATGATTCGAAATTACTTCAGGGCATGATGATAGGCGTGATAAAATGACAATTATTGTATAATATTAGTTATTGATATTACGAAAAATCTGTAGCAGATTGTAAATTAGCGTAAAAGAGTAAGATATGAGTATGAGTAAGAAAAAAAATAAATGGGTTTTCCCCGGAATCTGATTTCAGATTTAAATTCAGTATGTTCGAATTAGGTAGGAAAATGTACTTTTGTCAATTCACCAAATACAGGGTGTTCCCCAGTGTAATACATCTGTGTTTAGTATTTGTTGGGAAGATAAGTGTTTTCTGTTATTTGGATGTGATACCTAAGTTAACTCATATAGCGAGTTAAGTGTTCTTTAAAGTGTGACTTAGCGTGCTGCTCTTTCACTTTCGTGAGAGTATTCCTTTTTTTATTTTTAAATATTAATTAGATTATTATTGCTGACTGTATTGAGTTGAGAGAAAAAAAAGATAGCCGACTGTGATTATATGCGTGAGTCTTGTGATATTTGTGTTAGATGTGGACTGGTTAGAATGGGAACTGCTTGTGTTGTTTGTGGGCTGCGAAAATGTGTGGTGGAGTTAAAGAAGGTAAGAGAGCGGGATTTGGAAGGAATAGCTAGGTTGGAGGAGTTAATCGCTGAACTTAGGAGGGAACTCAGCACTAAGCCCAAGCGGAATTCAGGGAATCGTAAGGTTAGCCCATTTACATTAGCGAGGAGTAGAATAAGTGGAGAGATAGTGAGTATAGTTTTTACAAATATTCAAAATTTAAAATATTTAAAATTTTAATACATATATGTAAAAATAAATGGTAATAGTGGTGAAATATTTTGTTAAATTAGCGGAGAAGAGTAGGAGATGAGTATGAGTAAGAAAAAAAATAAATGAGTTTCCCCCGGAATTGTCAGGGGATCATATATTTATAATCTAAACGTTATTTATTTTAACTTTGATATTACACCTTAATAGGGTTCGTTTTTGTATAAAACCATATTATTAATTTTTTAGA
Source organism: Ceratothoa steindachneri (assembly GCA_963969495.1). NCBI lineage: Eukaryota > Metazoa > Arthropoda > Malacostraca > Isopoda > Cymothoidae > Ceratothoa > Ceratothoa steindachneri. Next base: position 76,171,827 of record OZ018319.1, read on the forward strand.
ATAGGTTGTTCACATTATTATTATTAACATTATTAAATTTTAATAAAACATATTTTAAACATATTTGTAGGGCTGCCGGTGTTAAAGGGTGGGGATAGTAGACCTAGGTAGAGAGTAACAAGGAGTAACAAGGAAAGTAAGTACCCTAGGAGACCTTACGGTCCATTCAAAGAGGGTACCTTTGGACTAGCAATCGAGCGGGCACATGGCTGCTCAATTGTTTTGCGTCCCTAAACGGCCACTTTTTAAGACTTTGTCTAGTCTTGACTTGAACTGGTCAACAGATTCACTGTTGACAACTTCTACTGGAAGTGCGTTCCACTTACCGCAGATACTGTAGGTGAAAAAGTTTCCACACAGATTGCGGTTGTAACGCTTCAGTTCAAGTTTGAAGCTGTGATTGCGTGTTCTGTTCTCACTCAGTGTGAAAATATCCCGGTAGTCAACATTGTCGAACCCTCGAAGTATTTTGAAGACTTCGATGAGCTGACCACGCAGTTTACGGGTTTCCAGCGAGAACAGATCTAACTCCCTTAGTCTATCCTCATAACTTTTATGTCGGATAGAGGGAATCAGCTTGGTTGCCCTGGCTTGTACGCGTTCCAATCTCGCGATGTACTTTCGCAATGAAGGACTCCAAAATTGTACGGCATACTCCAGGTGCGGTCGGACAAGTGAGTTGTACAGGCACAGTACAATCTCCTGGTTCCGATAACCAAACTGGCGCTTAATATAGCCTAGCATCCTTTGGGCCTTTTTCTCCGCCTCAATGCACTGTTTCGAGAACTTGAGGTCACTAGTGATTGTTACACCCAAGTCCTTCTCATGTCGGTGGATTCAATAGCAGTGCCCTTAAGGATATACTGAGATTGGGGGTTTCGGTTGCCGATATGCATCACTTTGCATTTGTTTACGTTAAAAGGCATTTGCCACGTGTCCGACCACTCCCCAATCTTCACAAGATCTTCCTGCAGGCGGGCAGTATTTCCATCCTTTGCAACGTTCATATCAAGCTTGGTATCGTCGGCAAATTTGGAAATCTTGGCAACCATGTCACCGTCCATGTCGTTGACGTAGATGATGAATAGTAGTGGTCCCAGGACAGAACCTTGAGGCACCCCCCTAGTAACGGGCACCCAATCAGAAGACTGTCCATTCACCACCACCCGTTGCCGTCTGCCACTTAGCCAGTTCTCGATCCAGCCGGCTACCTTTACGTCTATGCCAAGCGCTCGCACTTTCCGGAGAAGGCGGCAGTGTGGTACCTTATCAAAGGCTTTCTGAAAGTCTAGGTAGACCACATCCACCGCCTTGTCCCGATCGTACTCACTGAAAATGAAGTGGAAGAATTCTACAAGGTTCGTCCGGCATGACCGTTGCCTTCGGAAGCCGTGCTGGGAACTCCTCAGTAGCAGGTTTGACTCTAAATACGACGTCACTTTGTCCATCATGATGCTTTCCATGAGTTTACCGACTTTTGAAGTTAGACTAATAGGTCGGTAGTTCGACGGTTGGTTACGGTCTCCTTTCTTGAAGATAGGAGTCACCTCCGCCTCACGCCAGTCTCTAGGAACGCATTTGGTCCGGATTGACATGTTAAAGATAGCGCACAGATGTCGTGATACTTCATCGCACACTTCTTTCAACACCTTGGATAGAAACCCGTCCGGTCCAGGGGACTTATTCGTCTTTAGGTCAGCGATTTTTTTCTTTATTTTCCTTCGGTGAAGTCCATTGCCTCCAGCTTTTCCCCCCAGTAGGAATTCGTCGGCTGGGGAATTGGACCACACTCTTCAGTAAACACTGAAGAGAAGTAGTCGTTGAGGAGGTTAGCATTTTCTGCATCTGAATGCTTTAATGTCCCCTCCTCATTCCTCAAAGGGCCAATCGTTCGACGGATTGGTTTACGGCTGTTCACATATCCGAAAAACTCCTTGGGATTCTCTTTACAGAGTCTCGCCACTCGGAGTTCCTCAGACCGCTTAGCCGCCCTTATGCTGGACTTCACTCTCCTGGCTAGCCTCCGGTATTCGTCAAAATCACCCGAGATCTTCGATTGCCGGTACACATTTCTCTTCTCCCTAAGCAGTTGCCCGATTTCTCGATTAAACCACTTTGGTTGAACAGAGGACCGACGGGAGCATTTCAGAGGGATGAAACGCGATTGAAGACTCATGAATGTGGTTTTGAAACTGTTCCAAGAGTCTTCAACAGCCTCGCACTCTTCTAGCCTCGCGTCAGTCAGTCCCGCGCGTAGACCTGCAAAGTCTGCTCTTCTCAAATTCAGTTTCCTTGATTTACTAGTTGCAGGCTCTGCCTTGGGGACTTTGACTACAAATCTAATTAGTCGGTGGTCACTGCCACCGAGCTCTTCGCCAACAGAGAGGTCCTCAACGATATCATCCTCAGAGGTGAAAACTAAGTCGAGGATATTGTCTCCTCTCGTTGGCTCTCTCACCCATTGAGTCAGGAACTCGTTTTTCGTGAACTCCAGGAGTAGTGCGTTCTCGCCACAGGGTTCTCTGGTTTCCCAGTCAACTTGTGTGTTGAAATCACCCATGATGATACACACTCTGTCTTCGACAAGTTCTCCTAGTAGCTGGTACAGATCTCTGTCCTTTTCAACGAGTTAGGCAGGAGGTCTATAAAGCACCAGGGTACTGTATTTGGCAGGACCTATCTCTAGGTCAACACCTAGTAGTTCATGGTGGGATACGATGTTGCAATCCGTCGAGTTGAGAGTATCCTTGACATACAACATCACACCGCCACCCTCTCTGTCTGGCCTATCTTTCTGGGAGAGCTGGTATTAATAGGTTTAGAGTCTTATGAGAAGGGAGTGTTATAGGTGCAGGTGAAGCAAATAAGGTGCTTGTGGTGGGTGATTCACAGGTTAGGGATTTAGATAGGACTTTTTGTGAACGCGAGCGCAATTACAGGATGAGGGTTTGTTTGCCAGGTGCACGGGTAGCGCGTTTGTTTTGAAAGAATTGAAAGGAAAATAGTGTCTGGAGCTGAAAGGAATGCCGTGGTTGTTTTACACTTGGGAGTGAATGGCATTGGAAAAACTAGGTCAGAGGAGCTAGTGTCTCGATATAGGGATTTGTTATGAAAGTTCGGGGATAGTAGTAGGAAGTGTACAGTGCCAGGAATTTTACCTAGGCTTAGAGTAGGCACTGAGTGGATATCGCGTGCAGTTGGAATTAAATGAGAGAGTGAAAGTATTGTGCGATATTATGGGATTAGTGTTTTTGGACACATGGAGTGAGTTTTTGGGAAGGGAGGATTTGTATTCAATGGATGGATGGGTTGCACTTGAGTCGCAAGCAGGGCCAGTTTAAGGAGCTGCGAGGCCACCACCCGTATATATATATATATATATATATATATATATATATATATATATATATATATATATATAACTGAAGAGGGTATGATAAACTACATACTGAAACTAGTCTCGTAAATTAAACTTTTGGCTCCTATACAGTGGTTTCACTATCATATACCATAACTCGTCATTGAGTTCTTTTACTTATATATATATATATATATATATATATATATATATATATATATATATATATATATTGTATCTCACTCCCACCGCCCATTTACCTTTGGAGAGAGGAAAAAATTATCTGCGGAATTCAAAAGAACTCGTTATAGTATTGCTGGGAGGAATGAACTGAAAAAAAGAGGGTTTTATTTTGTATACTTTTTATTCCTCTTTAAAGAACAACACAGTGCCTACCAGTACCTTAACCATAGACTATTTGTGCTGCCTTGGAGAATCTTGGAACCATTTGCTGAACTGGTGCACACCTAAGGGCAAAAACTTAATAATCACTAATTGTTTACAGCCCCGCGGGGCCCGTAGCACGTGCTACATGTGCTACCAGGTTAACCCGGCACTGGTCGCAAGGGTGTGAAAGTGTTAAATTACTGTCTCGAGGGAAGTATAGGTATAGGCTGTCAGGGCAAGTATGATGAGGCAAGTGGGGGTGAGGGCATTCAGATGAATTTGGAAAGCAAGATGCGGAGGAGTGAACAGAGGACTAGAGAGGTAGAGTGTAGTGATGATAAAACCATAAAGAGAAATACATTCAAAATATACTACATAAATAGTAGGAGCAGAAGGAATAGGCTCGATTTGTTAAGAGGGTTAGTGAGTGGAGAGAATTTTGATGTCATTGCGATGACAGAGTGATGGCTGGATTTGACAAGAAAGAACTTTAGAAGTGAGGTCCAAATTGATGGTTCTAATATGTTTCATACATATAGGAAGAGGAGGAAAGAAGGAGGAGGAGTCCAAAAATTACAATTAAAACAGACGATAACGCAGTAATTATGGTTAGATGTTAAGGAGGGAAAGGATAAACTTGTCATAGGATTATTATATAGACCTTCGAATCTTGGTAAGGAAGCCTCGTGTCCTCTGTGGCAGGATAGAGAATGGGCATGTAAAAGTGAGTATGTGTGTTATGGGTGATTTTATTGATAGAAAGGTAGAGTGGGAAGCTCTTGTGGGTGATTAGGAGGCTGAGGAATTTTTTACGATGGTGCAGAATAATTTTCTTAAACGGATTAAGAACCAATCCAGTAGGAGTGATAATATATTGGATTTAGTTTTAGCAAATAGGAAAAAGGCCATTAGCGATTCAGAGATTGGAAGAAATTTAGGAAATAGCGAAATTAGGTTAAAATGGAATGGTGTTATCAGTAGGATAAATAAGGTAAAATTTGCAGACTTTAGAAAGGCAGATTATAATGGTCTGTGGAGGTACCTGGAGACGGTTGTTTAAGGACTAGTGAGTAAGGTCAGGTCACTAACTGAGATGTCAATGAGAGCAGTTGAAGGGGAAGAAAACCCCCGGGTGGATGGTGTGGATGAAGAATAGGAGACAGGAATTAAACAGTTATTTGCTGGACAGAATATGAACATTACATATGGAGAGATGAGAGCAAAGTCTGTCCAGCCGTGGGTGCCACAGGAAATGATTGATTGATTTGATTGATTGGCATTAAAATGGGCATTTATAGGAAAATAAAAAATGGTGAGAATCAATTAGGCAAAGATATTATGAGTTAACTCGGGACATTATAAAGTTAATTGGGGTAGCAAAGAGGAATTATGAAATTAAAGTGGCAAATAAGGCAAAATTAAATCCCAAAGTTTTCTTTGAATTATACAGAACTAAGACGAGAGATAAAATAGGACTTCTTAAAACTACAGATGGAGAGTTAGTGACTGGTAGTAATGTCATGGTAAGATGCTAAATATGTATTTGATTTCAGTATTTACACTCGAGGATACTCTAATTGCATTTGAGGGAACCTTGAGCTTCAAGGGCAATGAAGATGATAAATTAGAGGATATTTTAATTACAAACGAGATAGTATCAAAAGAAATGGATAAAATAAAATTTAGTTGAACGAATGATGTGTTAAGTGAGCCCCTCGCACGCCTATTCAGGAAATCATTAGAGACTAGTATTATACCAACACCATGGAAGAGAGCTAATGTGATACCTATATTTAAGAAGGGGGATAAAACAATTATATCAATTACCGACCAGTGAGTTTGACATCAATGGCGGGGAAAATGATGGAATCCTAATACGAAATCTATTAGGGATCACTTAGATAAACATAAGTTGATCAATGAATCTCAACACGGTTTTACAAGGGGTAAATCGTGTTTGACTAATTTACTCTCTTTTTTTTTGAAAGGATTATGACACCACCGAGAGTGATGAAAATTACGATATTGTTTACTTGGATTTTAATAAGGCTTCCGACAACTACGACTTTTGAATAAAGTTAAAGCTCATATGATCGATTGAAGTATTTTTAGGTGGATTCAGTCGTGGCTTAGTGACAGACAACAAAGAGTTATTATAGACAGGATTAAATCTGAGTGGAGGCATGCTACCAGTGGGGTTCACCAGGGGTTAGTGTTGAGGCCGTTGTTATTTTTGATATATATTAATGATGTCAATTTAGGTATAAGTAGCGATCTGAGCAAGTTTGCTGATGATACTAAGTTGGTAGGAGTATAAGGTCTGATTCTGATGCTGAGGTATTACAAGATGAATTGACCAAACTATCCAAATGGGAAGAGAAGTGACAACTGGAATTTAACATAAGCAAGTGTATTGTACTTATTATAGGAAGGTGTAATCCACTGAATAATTATAAACTGAATGGGAGACTTTTAGGACGGTTAGAGTGCGAAAGAGACTTAGGTGTCCTGGTTAGTTCTGATCTCCGACCTAGAAAGCAGTGCATAAGCGCTAAGACTAAAGCTAATAAAGTATTGAGGTTTATTGGGAGAAGTATTAGTAATAAGAGTGCTGATGTCATTCTGAAACTGTACTTGGCATAAGTTAGGCCTCATTTTTGCTAGGCGGTGCAATTTGGGTTACCAAATTATAGGATGGATAATCCTTTGCTTTAGTCTGTGCAAAGGATGATGACTGAAATGATTCATTGGTTGAGGAGTTTACCTTATAGTGAAAGGATTAAAAGATTAACTATTCATACAATAGAAAGGAGAAGAATCCGGGGTGACTTGATTGAAGTCTTCAAGTGGGTAAAAGGTTATAATACAGGAGGCAATGGGTAGCAATGGGTTTAAGGTGGACAAGTTTTGGTTTAGGAAAGAAATTGGCAGAAATTGGTTTACAAATCGAGTGGTAGAGGAATGGAATAGGCTCACTAGCTATGTAATAGAAGCGTCCTCCTTGCGGAGTTTTAAGAATAGACTGGATAGATTTATGGATGAGGATGCAAGGTAGGACCGAACTGGGTGATAAGAACGGGAGCTGCCTTATATAGGCTATTGATTAGCCTTTATCAGATTCCTTACTTTCTTATGGCCCTACTTGTCGCGAAAACTTTGGGGTTTTTCAGATCCCTCCCCTGACACAGAGGAAACCTGCCTTAGATCCACACGCCCTCCTTTTCCCCGTGACCAGACGGGCAATCAAGACACCAACCTAGTTCAAATGTTGGCTCATGGACTTTGTGATGGGTATATAGACTGGATCTCCACAGAGGAAAAAAAAAAAAATGATCGCACTCTCGTCTCCCAACTAAGCTCTGCTAAGTGGAGGTAAACGTTTGTCACAAAAAAAAATGGATAAGTCCTACAAGTACAATTAATTATAGTAAATAATGAAATATAAATTGTAGCTGTGATGTTAGGCGAAATCAAGGTATCCCACTGGAATCAGGCAGGTTCAATCAATGACCATTAAAGGTTACACGAAATAGTTCGTCTAAATTGCCAATTGAAATGATCTGGTTCAGAAGACAAGTGCGAGTGACTCAATGCCAAAGGAGAACCCACTTTTATACAGGTGAGACGCAATACGCCGGGCCTACTTGCCTTAATTACGATCGCGAAGTATTCACAGGATCGTAAATGAAAGTGAAAAACAAGAAGATACCTAAGGACCAAACCTTTGGCACCTTACCGTACCAATATGAATATTATCGAAAGCCATTAGAAATTACCAGCAGAAGGCTTTAATTTATTAAAATTACTCAGAAGTTGGTGATGCCTCTTAACTGAGGCCGCTGTCTACGGATGCAATCTTCCTCACTGAAAAGGTCACAATGACGTCTTATCAGGAAAGAATCCGAACAGAAAAGGGGCTAAATCTAGGTGACGACCGCCAACGTTAAGCAACCACGTAAAATAAAGTGACTTTTTGAGCCGAGTCTCACGACTATAGTGACCAAACGCCGCTCACTGTCCTACATAATTCAAGCAAAGTAAGAAAAATAATTACAGAAGATGTAATTAAGAAGAGCTGTAGTAGAAAATGATACTTCTGCTCGGATTGGTTTGGGGTGTGATTTCGGTGGAATCCATTGGACCTCTTGTACGCTTATGTGACACTGTGAATGCACAAATGTACAAGGAATTCCCGCCAGAGCATGCTTTGCCCCATCTACAAGCCTCCGAAGCCCAACCTGAAATTTCCATGCAAGATAACACCCCCTGTCACACAGCCAACTATGTGAAGACATTCCTGGACAACAAGTACATCACTGTTACTAACCCGCCTGCACAGAGTCCCGACCTGAATCCCATTGAAAATATTCGGAAGACACTCGGGGACAGGTTTATAGCGAGGAATCTGAAAACAGTTCAAGAAATCTGGGATAGTCTTCAAGATGAATGGAGCGAGATTACTTCGCAAGAGTTGGTTCGTTCCTATGGCAGATGTCAAAGCATCATAACATACAAATGCTTTCCACTGCTAGTTTTAACGTTATATTCCAATAAAAAAAAACTCCGCTGTCGTTCGGATTACTTGGGACACTTCAATTGTTATAATAAAATATTATCAGCTAATAACTCTCATTTTGTGAACCCTATTTGCATAACCTTTAGCGATACGTAGTTCAGACCTGCATGTTATCGTCCATCAATTTTGGAAACCTTGGATATTCTCCGGCAAATGGCATGAAAGTTGTTTTGATAGAAATAAAGGCGTTCTTATCTTTAGAAGGGTACTGCATACAGAAACACACAAGTATTATGTATGACCTCAATGTGATTACGTCACTCACAATGATGCAGTTGTGGAACTTTCATACACAGCGACCTGATTAATATATACTATTTGTGGACGTGTTTTTATGTGTGATGTCACTAACAGCGAATTAATGAATACTACTGATTCCAACAGGAACAAGTGTATACACGGACCAGACTCTTAAAAGTCACTCACAATGTATGAATTTGTTGATCATGATCATATTTGTTTTGAAATTCTTTCCAACTTTGATCTTTTCGCTATTCTTTGTCTTCATTCTCCTGTTTTCTTTGTCTTCCTACTCTATATTCTTTACATTTAAGTAATTGGCAAATTAAGAAAATACTTCGCTTTTATCAGTTCGTTTTCTAAAATTTACCTTTAATCCCATTTACTATTTACAATTCAAAGCATCTCGATCAATTTTATGTCACTAATCTTAATCGAAAAACATGTGTATTGTGAAACTTATTTTGTAATTACAGATACCTGAAAACATGCATATTCAATCATACTTTTTGATATTTTTAGAATTATCACCACCGAGGGTTGATGTTTCGTTAATGTGTGAATGATAAGTATCAGTTGTATAACCGAATCATGGCGAAAATCGTGAATATAGCCTAGAAATCCTGCCCGCATCCTATTACTGCTTAAATAAAAATGACGTAGCAACTTTACATAATTCATGCATATACGAATAAACAACGATTCTTTGGTTCTTTCATTTAAATAGGCCGCGCCGTAAGCCTACATTATAATTTTCTTCCGTTAAGAAGCAGGTAAAAGGTACATCTATTAATGCGATTCTTTATGATTTGGAACGTTTTCACGTGATTTAAGGGATTATTTCTCGTTTTGCCTCTCTCCCTGTGTTGTTCTTAGAGCCCTTGTTTTTTTTTCTCGTGTTTCTGATTGACCGATTCTTCCTCTTATGGTCACCATCTACGCAATCTCAAGTTAATGAATAATGCTAATATTTTCCGAGAATGTTTTGCAAAGCCTATATCAGACGGGCTGAGGGCAGATCCGTTCTATTGACTGGGGTAATTTGATTTTATTAACCCTTTCAAGGCAGTCCATAGTTTTGATTCAGAGTATTATTAGCTATTATGTATTATTTGCACCCCAGCTCTTCTACCCACTCTCAGTTGAAGTTTTATTGTGTTATGTTAGTTCTGATCTCATCTGTTCTGACTAGTTCCTTTTTGTTAATAAGACCTGTCCGAGTGGAACACCGCTTTCGATTACAACGAAGTTAAGGCCATATCTGGTGGTGTGACAAGTCACTCAATGGAGTTCGAGTGGGATTGACGTCGCGGCGGCTTCCATATTCTGGTTCGTTAGAGCCCCACTGAGAGTTAAAAAAACACACAATAGAGTCGTTATTTTGTTGTTTTTTTCTCATAATTATTTACTTTTATGATTCAAAGATAACATTTTTATTTAACGTAGAGTCTTTTCCTTCATGTCTAGGTTTACCATACGTCCCGGTTTGATCGGAACAGTCCCGGCCGGTTCATAATTTTGTTTTGGAAAAATATTAACTTTATAAATATAAACTTAAAAAGTTATACCTAAACAAACTATACTAATTTGTGTTATAATAATTCCTGTGTAGGAATATAGAATTTAAGCTTTTAAAATTCATTATTCCGTATATTTTGTTCGTCATAAAAAGTTAAATAGCATTTAACAACTTTCATTTTTCAATGCAACTGTCGGAGATTATTTTAGCGTAGCCTATTGTTAAAATTAGGGAGGTTCGGCAGTGACATACGGTAAATTAATCACTGTTTACCTTTGAAATAGATAATTTGGGGGCTGTTAGCTAGATTAAATGCATAAACGAAAAAACAAATTAAATGTCGACCTTCAGAAAGAATATCTATTTCTAAAAAGTGTTTGTGACCGTGATGATAGAGTTAAGTTTGTACATTGTTCGTCTGATCGTCATGGCGGTCGCTCCGGCATTAGAGATCATGCGAAATCTTCAAAACTTAAAGTTAGTTTGGCATCATCTGCTAGTTCTTCCACATTAATATATATATATATATATATATATATATATATATATATATATATATATATATATATATATATATATATATATATATATATATATATAAATATATTAAAGTGTTGATCCCTTTAACAAAGAAGTGTTAATTGATGCCAAAGAGGCAACCTTTGCTTTCTGTACCGCTGCTCAGGATTTAAGCTTCAAAAGGGCTGATGATTGTTCACGTAAACAAATTTCTAAACTCTTTGAACCAAAGTTTACTCTTGCTAGAACTAAGACTGAAGTTGTCATTATAAATATAATTACACCAATGGCAATTCAGGAACTTAATGAAGATTTTAATAAGTCAAATTTTGTGACCATAACAATTGGCGCTTCTAATAAAAAAATAAAATGATTGTTTTCGTTGTCCTCTATATTTTACGAGAGGAAGTTAAAGTAAAACTGTCAATCTGTTTCTGGTGAAAGATCAGGAATTTCGACAGACTCTTGTCGGTTATTAAATACCATAAATTACCAAAAGTGTTGTTGGATTTCGTGGCGATAACTGTAACACAAATTTTGGAGCTGTAAAACGAAAAGGATAAACAAAGAAATGGAAAGAAATATTGTAGGTATTGGCTGTAGTGCTCATATTGTTCACAACTGTCTTCAAATTACTGCTGACGTACTACTTATTGTAGTAGTCCCGTGATGCTAAAAAAAACTATTTGGGGATTACTGTGGTTTATTCATGAGCAGCTAAATCTGTTTAATAAAACAATCATTTCTATGGAGAAAATCAAAGCATGTGACGGTGACATTTTGTTGATTTAAATTTTTTTTTTAAATGTAGAAAGGAGAGTTAATAAATTTCGACTCCAAGGAGCCAAAAAAACTGTACAGGACACTTGAGGAGAATGGGCATATCAATGCTGCTACAGTTAGGCAAGAATTTACGAATTTTTAAGATCGCTGCCTTCCTTACATTGGACTATGGGAGAAAAAGTTTGGCGCAGCTGAATCCTTGGTTTGGATAAATAGTACAGACATTGCGGCGTCTCAAATCCAAACATCTGCTGCTAAGCGGTTGCTATAACAACGAGTAGCCACAATCAAACTGCATCGGGCAAACCTGGGGGACGCTTTGCATCATCGCCATGCAAATGAATGCATCCAATACACAAATCTATTGGATAAAGTCACTTGCTTGATGCAGTGTGAATGAGGCTACTCATTCTATAACAACCATATGCCATCAATGCGTCCATTGCAGTTTTACTTACTATCTGCTGGCAAAATTAATGAACCAATCGGAAATAATGTAATAAATTTAAACATTGAAACAGTGGTGGTTTCCAAGATATTATGGTCTCTTCAAAGGGTGAATTTTGGAAAACTGAAAACTTCACTTCGAAAGAAACAAGGTCTCACTTATTCTGATTTATGACCTTACGACCTTTAAAATTTTCAATAATTTCTGGACCAAACTTGGGACGATCTTGGCAATTATATCATTCGAAAGGGAATGTAAAACAACATAAAGGTTACAAATTTCGTATGGAATCGGCCGAAAAATTATGATGCTATTACGAAATAATTCCCAGGTTAATCTTGGGGAGGGACTTTGTCAATTATATCATTCGAAAGATAAAGTAAAACAACATAAGGGTTTCAAATTTCGTTAGAATCAGTTGAATTGTTATTATGTTATTGACAAATCATTCTCAGCCTAATTTGGAAGGACTTTGCCAATTATACCATTCGGAAGAGAATGTAAAACAACATAAGGGTTTAAAATTTCGTTAGAATCGGCCGGATAGTTATGATTTTATTGCCAAATAATCCCCCAGCTAATCTTGGAACGACATCGGCAATTATATAATTCGAAAGATAAAGTAAAACAACATGAGGGTTTCAAATTTCGTTAGAATCGGCCGAATAGTTATGATGTTATTGCTAAAACAAAATAATTCCACGGCTAACCTTGGGAGGACCTTGCCAATTATATCATTCGAAAGAGAATGTAAAACAACATGAGGGTTTCAAATTTCGTTAGGAATCGGCTGATTAGTTATGATGTTATTACCCCTCCCCTAAAGTTAAATGAGGACCGACTGACAGTGAGATATAGAGTCTTTCCTGACTAAAAATTGGGTTCAAATGTTTAATCATAGGAAGGACCAAAGCATTTTTCTCTCCAATCCCAGCCGTATTATGGAGCACATTTTATGTCTTCCAAGTACATCGTCTCCAGTTGAGAAGGCATTTCCCATTATTAACAATTTGTGGTCGTAGGAAAGAGGCCGGAGGGCTGAATCAATTCTAGGGGTTCAGCTCTATTGCAAACTGAATATTGAACTGACTTGCAATGATAAAAAAAATAATAAATAAAAAATAACAAACAAATGCTGACAAAGATTCACACCAGCGAGGATTACCGGAGCTGTCAAAAACATGACTCATTTTTTTCAGTAAGTTTAATACATTTTGTTTTTATTAATACTGTAACTCTCTACTTGTGAATCTGCCATCCTCCTCTCCCCGCCCCCTTTAACTTGTACAGAACTATGCCGCCCGGCATAGTTCTCATCCGTCGCCCTCGCTTCTCTCCCTCGTAACCCTTGCTGCATGAACTGCACTGGTTCCCTGTCAGATCCCGTACTCACTTCAAGATACTTCTCTTCACATTTAAGGCCCTAAAAAACAAGGCCCCGTCTTACCTCTCTTCTGCCCTCTCGCCACGCCATGTCCCTCGGACCCTTCGGTCATCACATGCACCTCTTTTGAATATTCCTCGTTCATCTCTCTGCTTAATGGGGGACTGTTCCTTCTCAATCTGCCCCCCTAAGTTGTGGAATGCTCTTCCTGCTGAAATCAGGTCTTCTCCCTCTCTTACCACATTTAAGCGTCTCCTGAAAACGCATCTTTTCAGTATTGCCTTCTCCCCCCTCTTGAATTTCCATTCTCATCTCAGCACAACGTGCGCTCTGGGAAGGCCTCAGGCCTTGAAGAGCGCATTACAAAAGACTTATTATTATATTGTATTAATATCTCTCTTGAAAACGAAAGCTACACACCCATATATATATATATATATATATATATATATATATATATATATATATATATATATATATATATATATATATATATATATATATATATATATATATATATATATATATATATATATATATATAATTTTAATTGCAGTAGGAAGGATACGACCATCAGTGACATTCTTATTTATTCCAAGCAATGTTTCGGATTACCCAATCCATCATCAGGCTAAAGGGATAAACACAATTTGTGAGGCGAACAAATGTTAAACATAAACTAGATACAGGGGGCGGCAGAACCGAGTGAGCAGTTTTGAGGAGTTATAAAGTAAGGGGGGTATCTAGAGACGGTACGCCATATTTGGGGGCTACATTCCCGAGCGGAGCCCTGAGGGGCTTTGCCCAGGGGAGCGAGCCATTCCTCGGAAACCGCCCAAGGGAACACCCCCCTCCCTCATCTTCCCCCCGAGCATTTACTCCTCAAAACTGCTCAATCCAATCGGTTCTGCCGCACCATATATATATATATATATATATATATATATATATATATATATATATATATATATATATATATATATATATATATATATATATATATATATATATATATATATATATATATATATACCGCAAGCATCTGCAAACTCCTTTTGAACACAGTCCCTACTACCACCTTTCCTCGATCTCAACTTTTTCAAATTCTGATAACCGTTTTCCTTCAGAAATAACTCCATTTTGGCCTACATTAACGAAATATTTATTAGTGTACTAACCTAAGCCCTTTAAATGTATATCTTAATAGTTTTATTAAAAAAATCTCTCGTTGTGTTAAATCACAATAGTCATATTCTATCATTTTATAGAAATACCAGGCAATGGCTTCGCTACTAAAATTAAAATTTAAAATCTAAAAAAAAGCAGCCATGGTTAGATTTTTTAAAATTTTCTGAACTTCGCCAATTTTAATCCATAACTCTGTAATTTAAGATGGGGATTTTTTTAAAATTTATAAATGGTGTTTTTGCTTAGTTCGTAAATGACTTCGGGTGTTTTGGAAATTCAAAGGATTGAAATAGTTAAAAAGAAGAAGAATAAGATGAAGATGAAGATGAAGATGGAGAAGATGAAGATGAAGATGAAAAAGAAGAAAAAGAAGAAGAAGAAAATGGTGTCCAAGGTGTTAAAATAAAGAGTCTATAAAGGGGATTAAAAAAAGCGGTTAAGATTAGCAAATAAGGTCGTAGGCCACACCCCCGCAGGGGTGCCTGTGTAACCAAGCTCTTCCTGTTAAGGAAGCGAACAGCGGCTTGTAATTTTAAAAAGGAACTCTAAACAAAATTTCTCCCCTTTCAAAATATCACGTTGCTAAAATATATAGTTATAGAATAAGAAGAAGATATAAAAAAATAAATTTTCTGAACTTCACCATTTGTAATTCTTTGGGTTTTAAAAAATTCACAAAATTTCGATACTTAGATTTATTTCAGAACTTTGATAAAAAAACATAAGTCATAACCAAACTAAGATAAAATTATTATTCAAATACTCAAAAATATCCCCTTCATAAATTATAGTTAGTGATGATGAAGATGATGATGATAACTCAACTAAATTTAGTTTTCGGTAATTTTTAAGGAGAGCGCCGTACGATATTTTAGCCGGGTTTTAAAGTTTTTTTTAACTTAAGTAATTATACTAAACTTATATAAACTAACCTGACCTCAAAACTAACTAAAAAAAAGAAGCTAAAGCTGCTAAAATCTTGCCAGAATATGGTTAAAATGTCGTACGGCGCTCTCCTCGATAATTACTTAGTTTTCTTCAAAACACTACAGAAAATGGCGATATTTTTTCTATACATTATTTTCAACAAGAAAATTTTCGAGCGACATTTAGATAATCCTACATAGGGGACACGATGGCCATTATTATAAGGAAAAAGCTTAGTAGAGATATCTGGGGAAGTTTTGTCTGAAGAAGAATTGGAGATCAAAGGAGATTCTCTTGTGGCGAGCGAAATTACGCGGCCTTTGGTTGAACTAATATATCAGTTGGAACCGTGAAATAGCGACGAATGGTGACGAGGTTAGGCTAGTGCAGGGGTCCCCAACCCGCAGATTACCGCGGGCCGCATCAACAAGTCGAAGAGGGCCCGAGACCAGCAACAATGAAAGAAAAAAAATTGAAAACCAAATATTATACAAAAAAAAAAATCAAAGAATTTATTGAGACAAAGGGAGACAAGAAGCCTTAACTCGTATAGAAATATACTTAACCTAACTTCCTAACCTGAACTAACCAATTAACCGAACCTAACCATAACTTAACCTATCCTAAAACGCGCTCTTGAGAAAAAAGATGTTTCAACACTCGCTTGGAATGATGGAGAGCCGCACCGATGACCCAGGAAATGATCTGGCGGGCTGCCGGGAATGGCCTCGCGGGCCGCATGTTGCTTGCGGACCGCGGGTTAGGGGGCCCCGGGCTAGCGTCTTGGAAATTGGCGAATTCCGGCAAAATGTTTTTAGGACATTTATTCTTTCTTTCTTGAAAATGTGAACCATATGTTCAATTTTACAGTTATGCCCCCTAATAAGTCTCGCACATTGTCATAATTCCTATGAAAAGGTGATTGTTATGGAATGTCTCTACCTATCACCATGGCAACCATGCTGAAGCTGACATCTGGAAGATTGCGTTCCTTACCGGCTCCAATATATACTTGAGTATCTGCGCTATCTTTCCCTATTTCCACTTCCTTTATCTTTATCACATCTTTTTTACGAATCTCTCCTTACAAACATTTTGCGTGATCAAAACCATCCATCACTCCGCGAAGGGGAATTTTTTCCTTCGTTGCGACGCAGGGGAGAGCTTCCCCAGGATCCCTCATCTCCACGAATTGTTTACTTGTAATTTTCAACACATTTTCAGGTAAATATGTAGATTAGCGGCCCGGCCGAAAAAAAATTTGTGTGTAAATATTATCGTTCACTCGTGTCGGAATATTCATGCGCGTTCGAGTCCTTTTCGAATTATTATTCTATAAACAATTAGGATTATATACTGGGGGGCTGTGCCCCCCAGACCCCCCTAATTTAATGAAACTCAGGATCATCGTAGTGTAGTCCCCCCATTGTGTTTACCCCCACACGAGCCGTCAACGTAAATGTACTCCCAAAACGTGAAACATTATGGAACACGGACGAAATAGTACGTCCCATCGTCCGCGCCGATAATCTACATATTTACCCATTTTTATTTCCCCAACTTAATTACTCGCGCGACACAACCTGTTTTCCTTAAATTTTCTGACCCAGGAAGCTCTCGTTGGATTGGGCTTTTTCTTAATAACTACGAAACACACACACACACACACCCATCTCATAATTTGTTAGAAATATAGACTAACACGAAAACAAATTTCATGGCTTAACTGATAAGTGTTTATCAGCATTGTTATAATCATATATGGTTCAACTAGAAAGTTAATATTAATGAAATGAAAACATGGCATCAGCATCGTGCCGAAGTACCTTGTCGCAGGCCACACGCAAATGGAGTGCGATTCCATGAAAGAAAACTAGTAAATGATGACTTCACAGAGCGAGATTATGAAGTACTCATTCAGTGTGCGAGGATCAAACCAACCCCATACATAGTCAGACAGATGAAGCACCAAGATGGAGAATTCATTCTTACCCAGCACCAGGCCTGGTAAAAAGTCAAGAGATCCAGTGGTTCACGATCTACGAGGTTCAATGTACCTAAGTGATGGAACAGTGAAGTTCAGGGTGTCATTTAACATCCACTCAACGCGAGAGACTCTGCCACACCGGATTCAAAACGTAGAAGCGAAATGGGTCCCATTGTTTTCATCAAGACTGCCTATAACTATGCTTAAATTCAACGACCTACATACACTCCATGAAGACAGTTATGCCAGCTGACTGCTATAATCCTTTTGATACTTTGCCTCACGACTAATGAATAGTAACAGGATCTAGGTACTATAAGTCAAGGTTTTGAGAAGTATTTGACTAATTTCCCTACTTTCATTTGTTTAAGTTTATTTTTTAAAAATTAAGGTTACTAAACAGATAAATCATAATTGTGTAAAGATGCAAGGAAACAACAGTGATTTTGAGAATCATTTCATTAATTTTCCCTTTGTTTCCCTATACTTTATTTTTCAGGAGGTCTGAAGTTCCCTTTATGAAGGTATACTTATTTGTTTTTAATAATTGTAGATATATTGGTGCTTAGCTAATTCATAATTTTCGGGATGAAAAGATACAAAGAAACAATGTTTTGAAACGGATTTCATTATTTTTTCGGTAAATTTTCTTGAGTTTCTTTATCAGGTCTGTGGGTCTGAATACCTTTATCAGTGTCTAAGCATTTCTTTTGTTTTTAATAAATTTATTGGTGCTATATTTTGTACTTTTTTCTGAATTTCTTCTTCAGAATGTCTGAACTACTTTTTCAGAACGTGTACAAATTCTTTTTCCTCTTTTGAACTAATTGGTACTTTACCATTTTGCCTAAGTCATATGTAAACATTCCCAATTAAATTGCCTAAGTCAGTTTACTTCGTTTTATTTTAATGAATAACACTTTCCAACTAAGAAAAGCATATAAAAGTTTTTGTCCATCTATCAAAAATTTATAAAAGGATAAGCATTGCACTGATCCCAAAATCAAGAAAATGAGAGTTTTTTTCGATTTGCCGAAAAGTTGAAAAAAATGACTAGGCAATTATTTCAATATGGTGACAACGATATTGAGTTCTTGAATTGGTGCAATGATAACATTTTTCCCAAGGCTTATGTCGTCATTGCAAGGACAAATAATTAATACCTTTATGAATTGGAAATTACTATTTTGAAGTGAGAATAACTCGAAAACTAGTCTTTTGCGCGGTGAATAAATAACAACAGAATATTCAGATAAGAGGGTAGAATAGATCGAATGCATTTTTTTTTTTAAAGTTGTTAATCTGTAGAATTATTACCCAATATAATTTAGGTTGTGCTTTAATGTACATATATTGAAGATGTGTCTCAGAAAGTTCTACAAGAAAAGTTATGTAAGAAGGTTAGATTCACCAAATGGTGAATCTATGTGGAGGGGCGACTTTCAAAAGACATCTGCTGTTGATGGTTTCTCTGTTTATGCATACATGTAAATCATATTTGTATTAATATACATAAATACCTCCAAATCAATGGTGCCCTTTGCATTTGTAAATTATTTTTGTGTATTTTAAGCCATATTAATAACTAACAATAAAAAGTTGGATTACTTGGGACAAGAATAACACTGTAATAATAATTAGAAGGAAAATGAGTAGTTTGAAAGAATCGATTGGGAGGATTAAGCAAGAATAATGAATTTAATATCAAGGGGTGTTATTTAGCTCGGATGCAGATGTTGTCAACAAAATTCAAGGTTATGGTAGAGTGGGAGGCATTGGAATCAGGCCACATCCTGGATCTCAGATTCAAATATAGCGGATAAACGAGGTATTGACGTAATTTATGCAAAATATAAACTATAAACAAAGCAGATATATGAAACCAGGCGCCTCTCCCTTATGAGAACCCGGAGTACTGGTGGGCGAATCGACGCTAGCATGGGTTGGGCCTTTCCCATCGCCATATTTTTCATGGAGGCAAAATCAGTAAGATTTTTAGCGCGATGAAAGAAATCGATGAATGAAATTTCTCAATATTTAGATGACTCATAATGCATTGATAAGTTAAAGTTTCTCCCTAAATAAGAACCAGAAACGATGAAAATCTGCAAAATTGTTACGTTTAAGTTTTAAATCATTTTCTTCAAAAATACATTTAAAAATACTTAAATCATTTTCTTCCAAAATACATTTAAAAATACCTAAATAAATTACATGAAAAACAACAATGCAATAGTCTTTCTTACCTACCTGATAATTACTATCATCTGACCAGACAACTTTAGACTCGTTTTCATGTGTCCAATTTTTGTGATCTTTGGCTCACTGAAGACTTCTTTTTTTCTGTTGATCTCAGATATCAATGGCTTCTTTCTCTCCTTCCATCATTTTATCCCTTGATCTTTCAGTCGCATTCTAACTGTTCCTGGTCATATTTTTGAAATGTAGCAAGTTTAGAAGATGTTTTTCAGTGATTCTGTAGTAAATCCCGAATAAGAGATGTCTTCTCTAGGTGTTGTAAGACGTTTTCTGTCACTTCTTTTCCTTGCTATAAATTCTTGGTCTCTTGATATCTGCTATAGTGTGTTGGACAGCAGATCTTGAATATTCTATGCTTTTAGCAATTTCTTCTTGAGATAATCCTTGGCTATGGAAAATTTGGATTGTGTTCTCTGTACTTCTGTAAGTTTTTTAGTGTTAGTCATATTACTTATTTAGAATAATATTGAATACAAAATAGTTATAAATTTAAACTTATCAAAAGAAATATTGGTAAAATTCAGATTTTAAAAAACAACATTTTATTAATGACACGCCATTTGGTAAAATACTAAGTAATTCAAACATGTTATTTAAATATTCAAACATATTAGCATAATACACATTATTATCATACCTATTTATGAGAAATATGATAAATTCTAAAAAGTTCGATAAAATATTTTAAATATATAAATTTCTAGGGATTCTTTATGCTTTTGGCCAAGGATATATACACAATATATATATATATATATATATATATATATATATATATATATATATATATATATATATATATATATATATATATATATATATATATATATATATATATATATTAGAAGATATCGCATTAACGTGATATACAGTCGACCCCCATATTCGCGGGGAATAGGGACTACGAACCGCCGCGAATATTGAAAAACCGCGGATAGTTGACGCTACCCCCAAAACACCCCCAACCCTTCCCAAACATAATAATACGCTTCCCATATTAATTCAAAAAGTTATGTTTTGTCATGTTCATACACATACAGTACGAAATAAAGTATCAGAACACATTCAATTATTTTATTGTGTAATTTTTACTCACCTGGAGATAGTTTTGTTTTGATTGAAGAATGATGATTGATGACTGATTATGTAGATGATGTTGCCTGTGCAGTTCAATGATGACGATGACAATGGTGATGATATAACTACACAGGGAAGCTGAGGAGATTCTAATTATTCTCAGACTCCTGCTCATGGTGTAAAACGATTAAAAAACGAGAAATAAAACACGCAAAATTACGACAAATACACAAATCACCGACACACACGTGGGACACAAGCGTACTGAATGGAGCGCGGGAAATCGGTATGTACGAGGGGCGGTCAATAAGTTTTGCAATTCGGATATAAGAAAACGAGATATGAGGAAAAGTGTTTTATTATTTTTCGATATAACTACCCTCGACTTCAATGCACTTGCGCTACTTGTCCCTGAGGCTTCGAATTCCCGACAACCAGAAATCTCCCGACTGCTGTTCAATCCACTCCTGGATGGCGAGCTGGACATCTTCATCGCCCCCAAACCGGCGTCCACGCAGTGCAGCCTTGAGCTCGTGGAATAAAAAGTAGTCGCTAGGGGCCAGATCTGGACTGTAGGGGGGATGGTTGAGCTCATCGAATTCGCACTCGCGCAGGGCAACTCTATCTTTGTGGACTTTGCGACCCTAAAGTCAATCATGGGGCGTGAGGTTTCTAGGGACCCAACGGGCAGAGACCTTGGTCATGGCCAAATTTTCGTGGATGATGTTGATAACACTTCCATGTGATATTCCAAGTTCTCGCTCGATTTCTTCGACCTTCCCCCGTCGATTTTCGAGGATCCTTCTCTCCACACAGGCCACATTGTCCTCGTTGGTCACGTCTGACGGGCGTCTTGGACGGAGGTCATTTTCAAGGGACTCACGACCATGGCGGAACTCCCTATTCCAGCGAGCAATGGTTGCATAGGAAGGGGCGGTATCGGTGTACACTGCAACCATGCGTTCATGGATCTCCTTTGCATTATTGCCTTCCTTGGTCAAAAATTTGATCACTGCGCTGTGCTCAACCTTCTCCATTGTTGAAAGATTTGTGACTGACGATCTGCGATCAGCTACTGCTTCTTAAATAGACGAGGCAGGAGCGTGCGGCTGCAGGTCCTGACTTGTCATAACTTGTCCTAACACCCCCACAAACAGCCATCCTCCTTCCGCCCCTCGTACATATACTGTACATACTGTAGTTGAGCGAGTGAGATCTGAACGCTGATTGGTTGGAATCGTCCCGTCTCAGCCAACCAACACTTACGTTTTACGACTATGTACGTAGGTTTCCGCGGACGTCTGTAAATTGCGCAAATTTTGAATTTTAAGGCTCCTCAAAATTTTCCGCGGATAGTTGAAGGCGCGGATGACTAACCGCGAATAGCCGAGGGTCAACTGTATATCTAGTGAGAAAAATAATAATAAACCACTATTTGAATCTAAGTTATTCATAACAACAGAACTAGTTTCGGCTAATTAATGCCATTTTCAACTGAGTAATGCTATGCAAGGCAAGCAGCTTCAGTATATAAATGCGAACAAAATACTAAACAAAATGAAAACGGAGGAAACAAACTGGAAAACATAAATATTTGGCGTGGATTAGGGGGTAAGTTACTAATCCCCGTGAAGACATGGTTGCGGCGGCTGTTTATTTATAAGATTGGCAACCTTATTTGAGATATATTTGTTTAATTTATATTGCCCTTCATATAAATTTAAATTATCAATTCTGTTAATAATGATTGATTGTGAAATTCTCCTCTCAATATAATTGTTTGATTTTTAAATAATTTTTGCTTGGTTGAAATCGAATCTATGGTCATAATTTTGCATGTGCGTAAAGAGACTTGAAGAAATAACACCCCTTCTTATATCTGCTTTGTGTTCTGTTATCCTCTTATTAAAGTGACTCTCCGATGTATGACAAATCGCAATTTTGGCAGGGGATTAGATATACGCTGGCTTCTTGGTTGGTGGGACGCGGTTTAGTTAACGATTTTTGTATGATATTTGAAAATTTAAATGTAATATTTATGTCATTTCCGTTCGCATACGATTTTATGGAGACTAAGGCATATGGGAAACTAATATATTTTCAAATTTCTCCTTTCGCGGTGTGGAAATGGAATAGAAGTTTTTTCGTGCTTCTGAATGGCATCTGTTTCTGGAATATATTAGGTATTTTAGTTCGATGAAATTTCAGATAAGGTGGTTGATTTCATAAATGAATTTTAACACGAAGTTCTCCTCAAATTGCTGTTTGATGTTCTTCGTTTTTGACGATGATGTAGATGTCGTCTACATATCGGCAATATGTGTGTGGCTTATTTTCGCTGTTGTCAAATGAGCTCTCTTCAAGTTGACCCATATAGTAGTTGGCGATGGTCGGCCCCAGGGGTGATCCCATAGCCATTTAATAAATATATATGACACGAAACCTAATAAAGGAAATGAAAAATGGTTTCGAGCACTGTCATCTTTATCATCAAAGGATGCTGAAAACGACCGAGCAAGAGATGAGTTATGGTTGAGTTTTCGCTCGTAGCGGGGTTCTTCTGAATGGCGAGAATAAGATCTCTAAGAGCTCGACCATTGGTCACCTCTCTCTTCTACTCCTGAGAGTGTAAGGCAGATAAGACACTACAGTTCGACCCTTCCCCTGGCTCCTACTTCCCTCTTACAGGTTTAATCCAAAGAAGATAGGTGGGCGGAGGTGACGTAGAGATGGGAGGAGAAAAAGAGTGAGAGGATGAAATGAGAAATAATAGCAAGTGTTAAGAAGTTGATATAAGTTGACATTCTTCCTGAGTATGCGGGGCGGGGTAGAATGATATAATAGAATACTTCGATTATTTGGACCTACTGATTAACGTGGAATCCGAAACACTAATTCCTAATTATTTTTGCTGACATTCTACTCTTTCAACCCTCCAGGCACTCGTGACTGGAGAACCGTCAATCTATAGTTTATCTCTCTCTCTCTCTCTCTCTCTCTCTCTCTCTCTCTCTCTCACTCTTTTTCTCTCTCTCCCTCTTTCTCTCTCACTCTCTCTCTCTCTCTTTCATGAGCATTTAGTTTGTGGTATACTTCACGTGAGGGCCATCTAATCTATGTCACCATTCTATCTCTGTTTCATTCTCGTATTGTTGTAGCTTTCATGCCGTTATGTGAAGATATGTTTAAGTGATTACCTAGCCATGAATTGTTGTCTGTTTTCGGGTGTTTGTAATGAATAAGAAGGCCTACGTGCAGTTAGGGAGATTAACCTCCAACTAAGCGTTCCGCCCTAAATATAGACGCAGAAGAGCATAATCTGTCGGAGGTTGGATGCCTAGATAGGACAGCTCAGTAAACAAGATATACATAGGTAGCTGAGGAGATAATGCGAAATCAGAATTGAAAAAATGTCACCGAGGTCATAAGATTCAGAAACTGTAAGTACAACACCAAATACGAGCCTTTCTTCAGGATGTTAGTCAGCGAAACCGGCATGGCTCTGAATGCAAAGGAAATCGGTATACTCATATTCCATGCCATGGCCAGCGGATAACAGAGAGAGAGAGAGAGAGAGAGAGAGAGAGAGAGAGAGAGAGAGAGAGAGAGAGAGAGAGAGAGAGAGAGAAAGAAAGAGAGAGAGAGAGAGAGAGAGAGAGAGAGAGAGAGAGAGAGAGAAGGGGGTGAGTTCTCTCATATCAATATGTGCTTACTCTCTTTCAAGATGAAGCAACGCACCACCAATGACTGCCAAGATAAGGAGGGGACCTGCTTCAATTGCAGCAAGAATGGGCACAGAAGAGGATCAAATCAAAATACCAAAAAATTGTACCAGGAAAGTTTCAACTGTGCTGCGATAAACACCAGAAGGAACCTGACCTTCAAAAGGCTACCAGAACTAGACGAGTCCTTTGTCGCCGTTGAATTTCCAACTCGGTGAGGAAGAATCACTGTCACTGCGTTAAACCAATCTTCACGGTGTGATTACCTGCCAAACTTTATCACCCTAGTTGGCCATGGAAGAACAATATTGATAGGAGGGGACCTCCACGCTAGATGCTGGGCTGCTGTCTACAATAACTGAAACGAGAGGGGTAGGAATCTGGAGCTAATCATGGATCGTGAAAGACTTTAGATGGTGGGTCCCGAGTTCCCAATCTATATAACCCACAGATTCGAGAAAACCCCGAACATCATATAAAAAAGTAACAATTTATCCTTCAACCATTGAAGTGAGCCAAACCCTATCGTTCCGAATGATCATATTTCTATAATTTCAACCATCTCCCTTACTCTACTGCTGCTTCCAATCGAAACCAGCTGTCTAACCAGATGTTTAGCAGTTATGAAGAAATTGACGAGGTGGCAGAGACGATTACTCACTTTCTTACAGAATCGGGTGAGAGAGATATACCCCGAATCTCCCAAAAGATCCTCCCGTAACGAAGGTGGACAGCAGAGAGGAGGGATATCACTTGAGAGCATAGGACCATATACTGTGATGTCAGGCGAATCAGCTCCATATAAAGAAACTGAGTATACCATCCCGTGAAAAATGGGGATCATTTGGATGATCCGGAGGTAATAGAGTACATAATAGGAGGTGGGGGGGGGGGCGAACATTTCCAGTATGCATGAGGAAAACAGTGACTTCAAGCACGAATTGTTGGGCATAGAGATTGGCGGGATAAACACAATTATTCACCGCACTCACCTACATACACATCAGATAATTGTAGATTGCGGCTGCCCAATCACTGCCAAAGAGTTCTTGTGCACTCACAAGACCTTCAAGCAGAGGACACCAGGTTAGTGC
Source organism: Ceratothoa steindachneri (assembly GCA_963969495.1). Classification (NCBI taxonomy): domain Eukaryota; kingdom Metazoa; phylum Arthropoda; class Malacostraca; order Isopoda; family Cymothoidae; genus Ceratothoa; species Ceratothoa steindachneri. The sequence continues at coordinate 76,197,295 of OZ018319.1, forward strand.
AGGATCACCAAAAAACACCGTGTAAACACCCGGCAGCAAATAGTCTCGGGCCTCATCAACATGATCAACGTCGTCCTGAACACCGACTACTTTCCCGGCAGATTTAAATTCGCTAAAATCATTTTTAGCCCGAAAGGAAACAAGTTGCCGGACCAGCTCATCAACTATAGCCCGATCTCTCTTTTTTGGAGATAATCGGCAGGATTCTCGAAAAGATCTTAGTCAACCGGTTATAGATAGAGCTGGGCGAGAAAGGGTCATACAACCCACATTAACATGGGTTCACAGAGAGGCGAGGGACGGACACCGTGCTCGCACTTCTGACCGAAAGAAATATTTAAGTTCCGAGCGGATGGGAATTAATCGACATCGTAATTCGGGAGGTACAAAAGGACTTCGATAAGGTCTGGGTTATGGGCCTACAATACAAAATCCTCAGCCTTAAAGAAAGTAGAGGGGAAGGGGACGCCCCCTTGTCGCGGGAAGAGAGCTTGTGTGTACCTTTGACTTTTCGAGCTATGTCGGCGGGGGTACCTCTTCTGGGTACCCACTGGTAGGGCTTTCCTTGTCGATTTGGTCGGAAACCAGGTTCTAGACTAAGTGCGTCATTCATTCATTTTTCTACTCTATCCTTCTCCTTTTTAACTTTTATCCTATCTCTCCCACTTATACAAAAAGAAAAAAACAACAAAAAAAGCCTACCCCTATCATGTCACTCTTTCCCTTTTTTCCCTCTATCTACATATAAGGACCTGGCAGCTACCTCACGCGTCAGAAGAGAGGCTTTGGAACCTCTATAAACAACGCCAATCGACGTTCACTGGTTGCGAGAGACTAGGACTAGAGGTGTCCTAGGCGTTGGGGCACGATGAATGGGATGAGAGTAGTGCCCCGTTAACCCCTTCCCTGGCGCGTAATTATTGACCGTTCCCAGTGCCCGTTGACGGGTGCCTCTGGTAGCATCGGTCCGAGGTGACGGCCCTTTGTTCCCAGGCTGGTTGCCAGGCCAATAAAAAGCCTTGGGTCGAGTCTCTTGGTGGGGCGGGATATCCATTGAACGCTGCTCCGAGATCCTGGCCGTTGTGCAGGGAACTAGTAGGAGTTTAGTAAGGGGCGTGCTTCGTTGCTGTTTACCTGGTGACAAATCGATGGCCCCTTCGGGGGCCGTCTGTGCTGCTTGGTCGGGAGCCACGGCACGCCGAGGCTTGACGACTCGGTCGTACTAACAGCAGCACATGGAGCGTGCTTTTTGAAAGATCCGAAACGTCTCCGATCGATAGGCGGGAGCGACTCACGTGGGGAGAACTCAACAACCCCCTTTTTTTCTATTGATTGGTCACAAAGTTTTGAAAGAGAGAAAGTGTTCAAAATAACAGGGAAAAAAGGTCCAGCTGCACTCAAATATACATGTGCGATATGCCAGAAGGATAAGTGGTGCGTGGACTTCCCGGAAGGATGTTTTTCGAAATGCCCACGGGAAGTATATGCACCAACTGCATCCTTAAAGGAAAGGTCCGAGAGGCAGTAACATACTGCAATGAACTCAAGGATCTCTTCACAACCTCTGAAGAAAAATCTAGGGCACTGGAAAGTAAAGTACAGACCCTAGAAGCGCAGCACGCGCTTCAGATTCGGCGTCTCGAGGAAAAAATCCTAGAGCTAGCCTCTAAACCAGAGGCCCAGTCAGCTCAAGCTCGAGACGAAAGTCCCACTGACTTGGGTGGTTCCGCCGATGTGACTCCAGCCCAAGGAGGTGAAACTGCATTGGCAGCCCTACTTCTGCCATGCGAAGCCAATGAGAAGAAGAAAAAGAAAAAGAAGAAAAAGGACCTTAATGCTGCTCACCCCAGTGTAGAGGATTCGAGCGTTACTGGAGCGTAAGGGAAAGTGGAAAGAGAAGAAGAGAAAAGAGAAACGGAAGAAGAGAAAACAAATGAAGAAAATAAAAATAAGATAAAGAAGAAAAAATAGAAAAATGTAGAGATACAGGAGGAAAGCGGCAAGTCGCTTCCGAGGGGAAAGAATAAGTCGCCTGCTGACAAATGTGCAGGAGTCACCCTTATTGGTGATTCTCAAGCACGATGCCTGTAGTCCCTGCTAGCGGCTGCCTGCCAGGATGTGGTAACCGCCACATCAGAGTAGAGGCTGAGAAATCACAGATTTCTGAGAGCTCAGTCGTTGCTCTGATGGTCAAAGGAAACGACCTCTACCTGAGAGGAGGTAGGGTAGGCCCTACAGATAAAATCCTCCACACGGTCATGGGGGCCGTGGACGACTGTGGGCTGAAAACCCGCAAGCGTGTGGTAGTCGGGATGCTCCCGAGGAGAGAAAACAACACGGACCGCTCACTCGATGAATGTCTCTTTAATCCGGCGCCTGGCAGATTTGTGTACGGCGGAGGGGGTCTTTTTTGCGGACCCGTACCGCACCTTTTATGGTAGAAATGATCTCTACCAAAGGGATGGGGTACATCTTTCCTTTAAAGGAAAGGCCTTTCTGTCAAACATGATCCAGGATGTTGTAGAGAGGACCGAAAGGAGTATCCGGCCCAGAGTGAGGGCGGACGTACGCCAGTACGCCCGTGTCACTCCAGGAACGACCTTCTCAGAGGTCACAAAAAGGGGTGCCTCGCCAACAAACAAGCCGGGAAACGGAAGAGCGTAGGGAGTCCTACAGTCGGGGACTCCCTGAAAGTTCTTCTTTTTAATGCGAGGTCAATCATGAACAAGTTTCCTGAGCTCCGTGGCCTCGTAGCGACGGAAGAACCGAAATGGTAGCTATAACAGAATCGTGGATAAAAACCTCAAACCGAGACTTTGAAAGCGAATTCACGGTTCCTGGCTACCAACTCTTCCACAAAGATAGGCCAGGCAGAGAGGGTGGCGGTGTAATGTTGTATGTCAAGGATACAATCAAATCTACGAACTCCAACATTATATCCGATCACGAGCTCCTAGGCGTTGACCTAGAGATAGGTCCTGTCAGATATAGGACCCTGGTGCTTTACAGACCCCCTTCCCAACCCGGCAAGAAGGACAGGGAACTGTACCAGCTGCTGGGTGAGCTTGTTCAAGGCAGAGTGTGCATCGTTATGGGCGACTTCAACAGACAAGTTGACTGGAAAACCAGAGCAGCTTGTGGCGAGAGCGCGCTACTCCTGGAGTTCGCCAACAACGAGTTCCTCACTTAATGGGTCAGATAACCGACGAGAGGAGACAATATCCTCGACTTGGTCTTCACCTCTGAGGATGATATCGTTGAGGATGTCTCTGTAGGCGAAGAGCTCGGTGGCAGTGATCACTAGCTAGTTAGATTTACCGTCAAGATCCCGAAGGTAAGGTCTGTTGCCAGTCAATCAAGGAAACTTGACTTGAGAAGAGCAGACTTTGCAAGCCTTCGTGCTGGGCTGACTGATGTAAGGCTAGCGGTATGCGAAGAGGTTGAGGATTCGTGGAACAATTTCAAAAATAAATTCATGAGTCTTCAATGAAGTTGCATCCCCTCTGAAATGCCTTCGTCGGTCTTCTGTTCAACCAAAGTGGTTTAATCGAGAAATCGGCTAACTGCTTAGGGAAATGCGTACCGGCGATCGAAGATCTCGGGTGCTTTTGACGAGTACCGGAGGCTAGCCAGCAGAGTGAAGTCCAGCATAAGGGCAGCTAAGCGTACTGAGAACTCCAAGTGACGAGACTCTGCAAGGAGAATCCCAAGGGGTTCTTCGGCTATGTAAATAGCCGTAAACCAATCCATCGTAAGATTGGGCCCTTAGTGGACGAGGAGGGTGCATTAACTCAGTCAGATGCAGAAAATGCTAACCTTCTTAATGACTACTTCTCCTCAGTGTTTACTAAAGAGTGTGGTCCCACTCCCCAGCCCACGGATTCCTACTCGGGAGAAAAGCTGGAGGCAATGGACTTCACCGAAGGAGAAATAAAGAAAAAGATCGCTGACCTGAGGAAGAATAAGTCCCTTGGACCGGACGGGTTTCTACCCAAGGTGTTGAAAGAAGTGTGCGATGAAGTATCACGACATCTGTGCGCTATCTTTAACATGTCAATCCGGACCGGATGCGTTCCTAGAGACTGGCGTGAGGCGGAGGTGACTCCGATCTTCAAGAAAGGAGACCTCAGCCATCCGTCAAACTACCGACCTATCAGTCTGACTTCGATAGTCGGTAAACTCATGGAAAGCATCATGGTGGACAAAATAACGTCGTATTTAGAGTCAAACCTGCTACTGAGGAGTTCCCAGCACGGCTTCCGAAGGCAACGGTCATGCCTGACGAACCTTGTGGAATTCTTTCACTTCGTGTTCAGTGAGCACGATCGGGACAAGGCAGTGGATGTGGTTTACTTAGACTTTCAGAAAGCCTTTGATAAGGTACCACACCGCCGCCTTCTCCGGGAAGTGCAAGCGCTGGGCATAGACGGAAAAGTAGCCGGCTGGATCGAGAACTGGCTAAGTGGCAGACGGCAACGGGTCTTGGTGAATGGTCAGGCTTATGAGTGGGTGCCCGTTACTAGCGGGGTGCCTCAAGGTTCGGTCCTGGGACCACTACTATTCATCATCTACGTCAACGACATGGACGGTGACATGGTTGCCAAGATTTCCAAATTTGCCGACGATACCAAGCTTGGTATGAACGTTGCAAAGGATGGAAATACTGCCCGCCTGCAGGAAGATCTTGTGAAGATTGGGGAGTGGTCGGACACGTGGCAAATGCCTTTTAACGGGAACAAATGCAAAGTAATTCATATCAGCCACAGAAACCCTCAATCTCATTATATCCTTAAGGGCACTGCTCTTGAATCGAGTGACACTGAGAAGGACTTGGGTGTTACTATCACTAGCAACCTCAAGTACTCGAAACAGTGCATCAAGGCAGAGAAGAAAGCCCAAAGGATGTTAGGCTACATAAAGCGCCAGTTTGGATACGGTAACAAGGAGATAGTACTTTGTCTGTACAACTCCCTCGTTCGGCCGCACCTGGAGTATGCCGTACAATTTTGGAGTCCTTCGTTTCGAAAGGACATTGCAAGGTTGGAACACGTACAAGCTACGGCAACCAAACTGATTCCCTCTATCCGACATAAAAGTTATGACGATAGACTAAGGGAGTTAGATCTGTTCTCGCTGGAAACCCGTAGACTGCGTGGTCAGCTCATCGAAGTTTTCAAAATACTTCGAGGGTTTGACAATGTTGACTACCGGGATATTTTCACACTGAGTGAGAACAGAACGCGCAATCACGGCTTCAAACTTGAACTGAAGCGTTACAACCGCAATCTGTGTGGAAATTTTTTCCCTTACAGTATCTGCGGTATGTGTAACGCACTTCCAGTGGAAGTTGTTAACAGTGAATCTGTTGACCAGTTCAAGTCAATACTAGACAAAGTCTTAAAAAGTGGCCGTTTAGGGACGCAAAACAATTGAGCAGCCATGTGCCCGCTCGATTGCTAGTCCAAAGGTACCCTCTTTGAATGGACCGTAAGGTCTCCTAGGGTACTTCTTTTCCTTGTTACTCCTTGTTACTCTGTGACTTACTCATGTAACGAGTGGCCCAGATCATCATTGACGGCCACAAAAAAACGAACTCGATGCAGGCGTTCCTCAAGGAATCTCTCTTAGCCTCATCTTTGATCTAATCTTCACTATTGACTTATTAATACCGATAAAGGAGGACACGTTGTATCTGTAGTTTGCGGATGATATAACAGAGTTAATTCATGGCACGTATGATAACCCAAGAGTTCAGGCATGGGAAACTACTAACGAGATCGCAAATATAAACGAATAGGTACAAGTAGAGGTGGAAGATCATTATCAACAACCAGACATTGAAGATCCTCCCCTATACAGTATAACAGTGAACGTGATAATGGGGCGAAAGGGATATAGGTACTCCAAGGAAGGCCAGTTCTCGTGCTCCACATGGGTATCGAAAACATCCAAAGCGTCGAGAAAATATGGCGAAGCAGGAACTCTCAAAGCTTCACAGAATGCAAAACCTGAGTGAAACAACCTGAAGCAAATATACTTCATGTATACCCGAGCCAAATTAATATATCCAGTGGTGGTGATACAAAATTCCAGCAAAACCGTAGAACAGGTCCAAAACAAGGCGACGCTCTACGTCAACAAGGCAAGAAGGAACGATCGGATCTCCTAGAGGGACGCTCCACCACAGTCTCCATTAATCCCATTAACGTATCAACACAAAAATTGACTTAACAAAATAGGAAAAAATATCAACAGAAATGGTAGAAGAACTAGGCTAGGAACTAGAGATCCCAACAGAGGAGAGAGATATAATAGCTAGATATTCATTATTTTCAAGGTCAGCCCGGCTCAAAGGAGTATATTCCATGGTTATCATAAATAAGCACGTCAACTTTAGAATTCACAACACTAAAATACATTACTATACACTGAATACGTTATATAAATAAGTATCAAACGCAAGTAACACAAAAAACTACACACAAAAATCCAAGAAGGAATGAATTTAAAAAGTTACAAACTGGCGAAACTGGCGCGTAACAGAAAAGGAGAGGGGGGGGGGGGGGGAAGAAGTATGAGAGAAATACTTGAATGCTAAAATACACGGCAAAAAAAATGAAAAGAAGAATTGGACATAACATAAACCAGACTATTGTCCTAAGAATTAAACAAATCGAAAAGAAATGAAAAGGCAAAACTTAAAGCGAAAACCTCAGCAACAGGGTAAAGTTCTCTCAAATCTATTTTCCATATTTTTAATTGTGCAGGGGGCTCTTACAGAAGCGAATCTTAATGTTGAAGATTAAGGTGAAAACAAGGCAGTGAGGAAAATTTAGTTGACGTTTCGGGTTGAATACGCCCATCATCAGAAACTGCCCTGACAAATATAAGAGGATACAAAATTAACCACTAAAATAAACCGGTTAAATAATTAAATGATTAGAGAATTAAAATGTTAAAAGTGGGAAGGTAATAAATTATCTAAGATTAAAAATAAGGGCTTAACACAAACACCCGTACATAAGATCACAATATACATAAATATAAGAGGAGCGAAGTTGAATTTAAATTAGAAAAAAAATAACAATTTAAAATTTTAAATGAAACGCAACAAAAATGGCTCCGGTGATGCAGGGCGGGACGAGAGGAGACTGAATATAAACAGAAGAAATGGGCGAGAAATGAGGCTGGTTGGGAAAAGTAGTGACTAGTTCTGTGGTTAGATTAGTTGAAAGAGTTATTAGTGGGGAATAAGACAAATCGCGATTGAGAGAGGGATTGCGTTAATTAATATAGAGTGATTCTAAGATACGGAGGGAGGTATGATCTTTGGTTGAGCCTAAGATTTCAAAGTTCGCCATCGATATATTCATTTTGCATTTAATGGAGTGCTCGGGTATTGTAGATGTTTCCTTATATATATATATATATATATAGAAAGAGAGAGATAGAGAGAGAGAGAGAGAACTACCTACAATATTATAGGTGTATACAAAACAAACGACAACTACAAGTATCCTCAAAGGAGGAATAGTTTCCCCAACACTTTTCAACATCTACACCTCAGATATACCAACATCCCCACAAAGAGTAAAAATTGTCGCCTACGCAGGCGACATCCCAATACTCTCCTCACAGAACAAACCAGAAACCGCTACACAACAGATACAACCTTAGCTTAACAAAATACACACATAGACAATAGAAAACACACTAAAGCTAAACGCCACCAAAATAATGACTACTCTCTTCACACCGGACCTTGCAGAATACAACACAACCATAAATCTAAACATACAAAACATAACACTACCCACCATAAATTAACCGAAGATCCTTGGCCTCACCTTTGACCCTCAAAACACATACAAAACACAATAGTCAAGGCAACGAGAACACTCAAAGTCATCAAGGCACTCACAACTACACACTGGGAAAAACCAAGGAAACGCTCATTAACACATACAAGACAATCACAAGAATAGTACTAGAATACGCCCACACAATCTTGTCTCCAATCATTTCAGAAACCAACACCAAAAAACTACAGACAATACAAAACACAGCTCTCCGCACTGCCACAGGATGCAATCTTGACGCAAACACCCAATATTTACACGACGAGACGAACATCTTACTAATCAAAAATCACTTAAAACTACATGCATCACAACTCAAGCAGAAAACGCAACATCCAAACCATCCCCTCCACCACATCACCAGACTACCTCCCAATCACGTACACAAAAAAAAACAGACTATTTTCGATAACAATAACAACAACTACACTACTAACTTAGACACAGACCCTAACATAACAACAGAAGACACAATCAAGCAAAACATGGAAACAATCCACTCTCAGATCACACAACAATACTTGACACACAAAACCCACAACAAAATATTAAGTGCACCACTTCCAACCATACACAACTCAGAACAAACACTCACAAAGCAGATAAGAAAAGCACTAGCACAGATACGAACAAACAATTCACCACTCCTGACATCACACATGCACAAAATATCTCCCACCACCGATACAACACCAAACTGCTCCAAATGCCTAACAAGGATACACAACACCACACATCTCTTCAACTGCCCACAGGTAAACACAGACCTGGACTCGGTGGATCTCTTTGAGGGACCCGGGGAGGCTTCGGGTCTGCTCCTGCGATGGTCCGAGGACTTGTGGTGGAGCCTGGAATAGGTGTGAGGGTCCCCGACCCACTGTCGGGCCAGGGACGGGGTCGCCACCACCACTATAACAAGATGCATACTCAAAAGAGGCCAAATACAACAAATAAGTAGTTTTTTCCTCAAAGGTCAAAGATAACAAGAAGTAGCATCCTCAAAAGAGGTCAGAGACAAAATTAGCATCCTCAAAAGAGGCTAAACACAAACATTTATGTCTCAAAAGGAGACCAAAGACAAACCACAAGTAATGTTTCCAAACGAGGCCAAAGACAAATCACAAGTAGACAAGCGCAATGCCTGGGGCGCAAGCAACTTCAAATAATTTGTACTTAAGCTTCTTCCTCGAGTGCAGTCGTACTTGATGAGGTTTATACGTCGGAAGAAACCCAGAAGGCTAATTCGAAGGCTTCCCTACCAGTTGCGCCTGCATTCGAGACTTAGTTTTAGTTATTTGTCTTGCCCTTTCCTGGTTTGTTTGACTGTGTGCCTAGTTTGGAATTGTCCTTTGGTTGTTAACTTTGGCCTGGCCTTGGCTTTTGTCGTTGGCCTATTTTGAGGTCACTATTTGTTTGTCTTTAGCCTCTTTTGTTAAGTTTACTACTTGTTTGTCTTTAGCCTCTTTTGAGAATGCTACTTGTCTGTCTTTTGACTCTTTTGAGGATGTTACTTGTGTCTTTGACCTCTTTTGAGAATATTACATCTTTGTCTTTGTCCTCTTTCGGGGATACTATTTGTTGTTGTCTTGAGACTCTTTTGAGGATACATGGTTTGCTGGGTCGCCGTTGCTTAGGTGGTAGGCCAATCTTCTCAATAGTTTAGTTTCCGTCATTCCGATATATGAGTCGGGGAGGAGCTGACAGTCTCCTAGAAGGAGAGCCCATAGAAACTCCGTCTACTTGAGGGTACATATGTCCGTTGGGACCATAGAACAGGGCTTTCGAGGTGCAGGCGTGTAGGAGTTGACTTAGGGCAGCTCTTAGTATGCCAATAGGGGGCCGATCTTTTTGGTCGAAAACCTCTGATTTTTCCTGTTTCACCGAGCTCCTCGCTGAAGCAGGAAAAATCAGAGGTAACTTTAAGTCCAAGGTTCTTACTCCTCGCCTCATCCAAGGCGATAAACAACTTAAAAATAACCGCACAATTACCATTAGAAAAGCAGACAAAGTAGGTGTCTTCGACATTTTACCTACTGAAGAATACTTTACGAAAATGGACTCCATACTCAATGTTACATTATAATTGTCATTTTCCGAGCAGAAGTATAATTTGGCACTGCCGCTCTTCTTAATAATTCCCGCTTCTGTAAGTCCTTTTCTTGATTTACTAGAATTAAGACAGTGACCGTCGTTTAGTCACTATATTCAGAAAGTTCCGCTAAAAATGTCTCATTTTCTTTTAAGTGTTTGATTAGCGCTGGCGGTCATTTAGATTTAGCCCTTTTTCTGTTCGGATTCTTTCCTGATAAGACGTCATTGTGACCTTTTCAGTGAGGAAGATTGCATCCGTAGACAGCGGCTTTAGTTAAGAGGGCTCACCTCCTTCTGAGTAATTTTAATAAATTAAAGCCTGCTGCTGGTAATTTCTAATGTCAATTAATTAAATTTCGATAATATTCATATTGTGGCGGACCCAGAGTTGTGAAGTAACGAAGTACACTTACTTAAGTACTGTACTCAAGCAACTATGCTATACTTTTTACTTCCTAAAAAGTACTAAGTGGCTTCAGTACTTTTATTTCTACTTGCGTATTTTTCCTTATGTTACTTTTAGTTCATTTCATTTGAAAAGCATATAAGTATTCATTACTTCTCTTTGACCAATCACAGACGTAGAAGCATAAGTTAGACGATGACCAATCACAAGCGTGTACTCTGGTTTGAACCAATCATAAGCTCTTATTCATGTTTGAACCAATCGCATGCATCCTTTAATACCCGATAGAAAATTTGTTTGTCTCTCCCGCTTTCCTGCCTGAGAGAGGGCGTCAGATTATTAAATTATTCCTCATTGCCCTAGACTCCCAGCGTACTACTGCACCATTACTAGACCATTATGAGTTCTCCTCTTACCATTGAAAATAAAATGGCCATACTTTTTACTTTCACTACTTGACTACTTCATGAATAAGATATTTATTACTTTTAATTAAGTACATTTAAGTTGGGGTACTTTTACTTGTACTTTGAGTAAAATTTTATCATATTAACAATAATTTTACTTAAGTATCAAAGCAGGGTACTTTTTACAACACTGGGTGCTGTATGGTTGCCTAAGGTTTGATCCACAAGTATGTTCTTTTTTATTACTTTCATTTAGGATCATTACGATCCTGCGAATACTTCCCGATCGTAATTGAGACAAGTAGCCCGGGCAAAAGGCGTTCAACCTGTATAAAAGTGTGTTCTCCTTTGACATTGAGTTAATCGCACTTGTGTTCTGATCAATTCATTCAATTAGTAATTTAGACGAACAATTTCGTTAACCTTTAATGAACATTGATTAAACCTACTTGGTTTAATTGGGATACCTTAAATTCACCTAACGATCACACCTAAATTATTTTTTTACGTTTATTTTTTCAATCATTGATTGCTTAAACAAGACTTTCCGGTGCCGCTCTAGTATGTGATCAACATTCAAATTTGATTTTAGAAATATGCGATTCTAATTAGATGAGTGAGTTAAACAGTAAAATATAATATTAAAAATGTATAAAAATCCATCGATGAAGGAAAATACAAAGAAAAAATACTAATTTGATTTTTATTTCATACTAGAAACATGAATACTATTAGTTGGCTTCCTTCTGTCTCGTAAAACAATGGAGATTGTGCCATGGAAGTCAGTCTGTGGTGGAACTGCAGGGCCGGGTATGACTGTACACGTATTGCAGCAATAGGGAGAACAGGATGCTGAAAAGTGTTGGAGCGAGCACACAACCGTGCTTTAGTCCACTTTTGATGGAGAAGGGATCGGAGGAGGAGCCGTCATACTGCACGGTGCCTTTCATGTCTTCGTGAAAGGATATGATCATCTTCAGGAACTTGGGTGGACATCCTATTCTCTGAACGAGTGTGAACAAGCTTGATATGCTGACCAAGTCGAACGCCTTGGTCAGGTCTATGAAGGTGGGTAACAGGGGACCTCCCTGCTCGCGGCACTTCTCTTGCAGCTTCCTCGGAGAGAATATCATGTCAATCGTTGATCTCTTGGCTCTAAACCCGCACTGCGCTTCTGGGTAGAGACGCTCTGCCAGTGACTACAATCTGTTCGGTGTGAAACGGGCGAAGGTTTTCCCAACAGTGTTCAGGAGAGATATTCCACGATAATTGTTACAACCGCTGCAATCGCCTTTGTTTTTGTAAAGCGTGATGATGTTGGCATTTCGCATGTCCTGAGTCACAGTTCCCTCCTCTCAGCACTGCAACAAGAGTTCGTGGAGATGGTCAAGTAGGCTGGTCTGTTTGCCTGCTTTGATGACCTCGGGTGGTGATGCCATCGTTTCCTGGAGCTTGCAGCTGACTAGAGAGTCAATAGCCTCGTGGAGCTCCTCAGTGGTGGGCGGATCATCGAGCTCTTCCATGACTGGCAGGGGGCTCGTATTTTCCACCGTTGTGTCTGTGACGACGGTCTTCCTTGAGTATAGCTCTTGGTAGTGCTCTGCTCATCTCTCCATTTGCTTTGCCCGGTCAGGGATGATTTCCCCAGTGGTGGACTTCAGCGGGGCGATCTTAATGGCACTTGTGCTGAAGTCATTCTTCATGCCCCATACATGGCTCGAATATTGCCTCAGTCGGCGGACAGCTGTATGCTTTGACATAGGTTCTGCCAATAGTTGTTGGCGTATCTTCTAGCAATAGGTTGGGAATCACTTCTGGTCCTCCTAAGGGCGGTAAGTGTCTTTTCACAGGGGTCTTGCTTGTAGTTAAGTAAGGCAGATAACTGACTCAAGGTTCTCGATTCCGGCTTCAAACCAGTCGGGGATTTTCTACTCTCTTTCCAAAGGTATCAATAGCAGACTTGTATGTGGCATCGCGAATGTGTTCTCATCTCTCCTCCTCTTACTATAACTATGTATTTGTATACATCACTAATATCCTTTAAAATGCAATGTAGATTACAAGCTATACCTTGTGATTTTTTACTCTTAAAATGAAAAAAAAATTGTGATCTTTTAGGTCGGTGATAATCTATTGTCTGTAGCTCCGCCATTAGGTGTGTCTATTGAGAATTTTTTTATTTAATTCTTATGGACTCAAAACTAAAAGTGTACAAACTATAAAAGCTGCTTGTTTATATACTAAACCAACCGGAGGTCAGGTAAATATTATAAATTTTTAATGGAGATCACTAGCTATACATTGTGATCAAATGTATATCACAAGCTATACCAGAAAAATGAATGTAGATCACATACTATACCGGCACCGACCTTTCTTTGTGAGCAAAGTCGATCATCACTCATATTTGTATTTAATCATTTACTATAATTAATTTTACTTGTCGCACTTATCCATTCTTTGGTGGCAAAGATTTACCTGCACTTAACGTAACTTAAATCACAATTTTACCAAAGTTGTGTTGGGTGACGAGGGTGCGATTGCTTTCTTTTTCTATTTCTCTGTGGAGATCCAGTCTATAGATTTTTTTTATTAAATCATGAAGTTTATGAGTCAAAATTCTAACCAGATTGGTATATTGATTGCTCATCTGAACAGGTGAGGTATCTGGGAGACCCTAGAGATTTCGCGACACATCTAAACAAATTGCACTGGATTCGCGCTGAAATGGACTTGGCTACATTGGTCATCCGTTCATGTAACGTACTCAGTAGTGAGTGCAAGACGATCCTTCTTGTTATTCGGGCTGATCAAAGGTTTGACCGCGGATGAGCGAACATGAAGATTGTCTTCTTCCAGTCTACGTGCCACAGATTAGCTGGATACATTAATGGCCCAAATCTCTCTAACCTCTCAAGAAACTGCTGCAGCCATCTTGAAAGGGTGCTTCTTTGGACTTTGGGTAATACCTCGATCTTCTTTGGGCTACCCATTGATTTACCAGAATTACATAAACCTGTTTTATCATAGGTTGATATTTACAGCGCTTCAGACTCTACAATAATGGCTACAATTAAAAGACCATTTAGGTGGCGCAGGTTTACGATCAGCTCGTGGACAGAAAGAAGCATGACAGATTTTTTTAGGCATGATATGCAAACAATGTCGGTTCTCTACAAGAACCTTAAAAGTTCGTATGATTTGGGACACCAATTTTTCTAATAAATTGCTTATCTGCTGATAACTTTCGTTTTATCCATCCTAATTTGCATAACCGTTACCAATACGCAGTTCCCCAGAGGTTATCGTACACCAATTTTGGAAGCATTTATCTTCTTTGGCAAAGTTTATTGAAGGTGTGATAGAAATACAAGCATGCTGATATTTTTGGACGGTACTGAAATTTTTAGTAGTATTTTTATTAGTGCCTTGTTAAACATATGATTTAATTTAATTTCAGAACTTCACAGTTGACATGGAAGTTAACAAAGAAAGAAAGTCAAAATGTTCATCAGTATTAATATTTACAAAATAGAAGTATTTCCTATATTCTTTTATTTATCTCTCTGTACATTACGATTTGTTCTTTTATTCAATTTGCAAATTACCAAAATCTATAAGCAGGATATTGAAAAATATCCAGAGGAAATCATTATTTTCCACAAATCGGAAATCACAGAGTAACATTCAAATAGTGTCATTGTTCAATAGATATAAAACTGGAATTCATGTGTGTGTGTGTGTGTGTGTGTGTGTGTGTATGTAACAAGGATACTCATTCCTTTACCCATGTTAACTCACGTTAGTGAGGTCGTGAGATAAGCCATTTTAAAAAGAAAATGATTACTCTTGTTTACTAATATACAATTATATGTAGAATCAAGAGCCATCAAGTCCCTTGGATTCGCTCTATTGTTAGTTGTAGTAAAAGTCAGGAAGGTGAGGTAAATAGGACTTTGGAGAACGTTTAAAGCAAAAAAAACAAACAAACAAACAAGTAGCATAAAATACTCTAGTTTTAATCCGTGAGGTTCAATTATATGGTCGTCCAATCAATTTTTATACATGTTGATTCACCCACTTTGAGCTACATTGGATGGAAGAGAGTTCCAGGTTGAAATTTGTGATAGAATTGCTTCTATCACATATTTGTACTCATGCTTCCCACGTGTATCCTGCGAGAAGAAAGGAGCATGGCGTTCTCATTGCCTCGAACATTTCCCGAGTCTTATTTTCCCCCGCCCCAAGTTTAATCAAGGAGGTTCAATCTCCCGTTTGCCTGCAGGCGTCGATCTGGCCAGATTGAGTTAGGCTTATGGAAAGATAAGAGTGTTAGAAGCGCTAGTGGGACATTCCATGGAAGTCCCCCATTGCCTCATACCCCGAGGGGCTAACTCAGGCTATTTATGCGATCAAATTTCGCATTTGAATCAGATCCCGATTATCTTCGTCAGGCATCACGCCGATCCGGTCTCCCTTGTGCCCCTAGGAACTCTCTACCTCGAGAACCTCCTTATTGTCCAGAAGAGGCCAATATCCTTGAGTGCTAAGGTTCATGCCCCTCGAGACGCCAAGTCAACAGGGCCCTCCTGTTGTTCAATTGTTCAGAAAAGAATAACTCTAGAACAGTCATTGTTCTTCGAGCCCGTTCGAAAAGAAACAGTTTTCGCTCCCCTGATATCACGTCAGTGGTAATTTAATTCACCCTTTTAACGTTCTTAAAGAGAACGCTTGGTTACCCCCAATAACCTCAATTGTTCATCCAGAACATCTCCGGTATCCTGTCTCAAAGATCGCTCGTACTTCCGAGCCCCACTTCGCCCCCACTCCTCGAAGTCTGTCCTTCCCCCTAGTTGAGGACAACCCCCCTAAAAACCCTCCTCCTGGGAAGGAAATCGCCAGTCAGACCGAAGCCATTCCTTCAAATCGCCTTCACCTGCACGCTGACCTTATAAATACGTAAGCTACGAATTGCATTTAATTATTTAACTTTGTTGCCAACGTAACTCCCTGCTTTAACACGGATTTAGTCGACCCTTTCCCTTGTTTGTTTTTTCATTTAAATCCCTCCAAATATTAATCCATCGCTTAGTCAAATTTATCCTATGACCTTTTCATTTCATGTGCATCTCTCATTTTAATCCCCGGTCATGTAAATATTTTCCATGTGTTATTTTTGTTAGTTTAATTGATAAAATTCTATTTTGTTAATGCTGGCAATATTATTTATCCTTGGGCTGCGTTCCACTTCTTAAGTATATTAAAGATAAATAAGCCCTCTCCAGGCCTATTTATTAACGTACAGTGGGCGCAAAGGAAATTTTAACCTCTTAAACGCAATGGAAATGTTAACTCGAATTTCGCGGTTAACTTTTTTACCGCGTCCCCGCCATATAGGTAGTGGGAGGAGCTTGGTATGACGCATGTACCTGCAGCCAGGGCTCCCTCACAACTTTCCGCCAGGCTCAGTTTAAGTGTGCTCACAGAGCTCAGACAGTGTACATTTGTGTTACGCTGCCCCACAGACCGCATCTTTTTCACCTTTCTGCTGACTTTGACGCCCTACCAGAAACCACCATACTCGCACAATGGGGCGTAGCAAGCTGACAATGGAGGAGAAGACCCGTGCCCTAACCCTAATGGAGCAGGAAGTGCCAGTAAAGCGTGTAGCTGCTGATCTGAACGTAAGCCGTGTGTCACTCTTTAAGTTAAAAAAAGCAGCCACCCCACTCCCTCCCGGCACTGCACCGCCTCGCAAACCTGGCTCTATGGGCAAGAAGAAGACAACTGCTCGGACTGACAAGGTTTTGCTACGTGAGGTGAAGCAGGACCCTTCGATAACAGCGGCTGAATTGAAAGGGAAACATCCTGACTTGCTCCACAACGTCGCTATTCGTACGATCCAGCACCGGCTACAAAAAGACCTGGGTTTGCCCTGCCGCCGTGCCGCCAAGAAACCGCTGCTGACAAAGGGTATGAAGAAAAAACGGCTAGCTTTCGCGAAGAAATATCAATATTGGACTCCAGAGCAGTGGAAGAAAGTCATGTGGAGTGATGAGAGCAGTTTTCGGCTCGTCAGGGGTGGCTCGAAAGTGGTGCGGCGGCCCAGTGATGTGAGCAGATATGACCACCGCTAAACCGTGAAGCACCCCGATGGCATCGTGGTTTGGGGATGCTTCAGTGGGGAGAAGGGCAGGGGTGGTCTCTAGTTCCTCCCCAAGAACATCACCATGAAGGGAAAGAATTACATTGAGGTTTTGGAGGAACATCTGCTCCATTTCTACGCTCTCCACGGCTGCAACTTTTTTTATGAACAATGGCGCCCCTGCACATAAGGCTCGAGCTGTCAAAGACTTCCTTAATGAGCAGAACATCGAAGTTTTGGACTAACCAGGCAAGTCACCCGACTTAAACCCCATAGAGAATGCCTGGAGCCAAATGCCAAATGAAGTTGCTAAGTCCCGGCCCACCTCGATCCCCGCCCGGAAGGAGACACCTAATAATCTGTGTGTGGCAATGGACGGCTTCTACTTCGAGAATCTTGCAACATCCATGCCCAAGAGGATCCAGGAGGTGTTGAAGACCCGTGGGAACATGACAAAGTACTAAATGTAAAGAAATGTAAGTAAAAGGACCCAACAAAACAAACTTGAAATGTACTTTTGTGCTTAATTATCCAAAAATTCTTAATGTTAACATTTCCTTTGCACCCACTGTAGAATACTCGGCCATCTGATTAAATCCCCGCACTCGAATATAGAATAATCCCCACAAAGAATAAATATATAGTATATCGTCGGGAGCCTTTTCTACGACAAAATTATTTTATAAGTAGGAAAGTTCCTCACGATATTCATCTGATAACGCTTTAATATCAATTTATGACCAATTATTTGCATGATGTTTTCATCCCCAAAAGTGAATCAGAGTTCTTATTATCGAAGTGACATAAAATTTTGAAGAATTCTAGCAATTGGTCTCAAACGCGCCTATCTTCATACAAGAGCATTTTCAATTTTATAAGTATGTCTTCATTTAATAGGGTTTGTTTCGCTGTCCGGAATGAGCTTTGTCACCCTTCGCTGTTCTCCCTCCAATGCATCGATGTCCCGTTGCAGATAATGAGACCAGAAATGAGCTGCATATTCTAGTTGTGAACGCACAAATAATTTGAACAACGGAACTAATATTTCTTTACACTTATATTCGAAAATTCTCCCTATAAAACCGAGAGTTCTCTTTAAAGTCACTCGAAATTAATACGCCGAGACGACGTCCCACGATTTTTTTTAATCAATAACAGCCTAGCGTATAATCGAACTTTACATTTCGAGAGTCGATGTGTATTACTTTGTACTTATTGAAATTAAATATCTCGTTTAAGTCTTGCTGCATTTCATCTCGAGCTGAGTCGTGTTGCGCTAGACAATACGACCTAGTTTATTATCATCCGCAAACTTGGCAACTTGCTTAATAGTCTTGAATCTAAGTCACTTACCAAGATAAATAATGAAGGTGCCAAACGTCCGGCCAATAAATAATTAATGTAATCACCTGGGTCTTCATATTCCTACTACATATCAGATTCCCAAGGGACTAATCAATCAATTACAAGTATTATATATATATATATATATATATATATATATATATATATATATATATATATATGAAAATTAACTCACAGGAAAATAAAAAGATGAATCCAAGCAGTTTCGAACTATATTTGAAAGTTCATTTTCAAGTGCTTGGATTCATCTTTTCATTTTCCTGTGGGTTAATTTTCATATTATTGCTTTCCTCACTTGCCACTTTGTGAGTTTTTTATTATATATATATATATATATATATATATATATATATATATATATATATAGAGAGAGAGAGAGAGAGAGAGAGAGAGAGAGAGAGAGAGAGAGGAGGGGGGAGTGATCCATGTACACAAAAGTTGCACACACTCACGTTTTCTGACAGCAGTGACCATTTTATCTCGCCCTTTTCCCTTTATCATCCTTTAGGTTAACAAACTTTGTTTCCAGAGAACTGTCATATGACCATTTTCATTCTATTTGCTTATTAACGCCAGTCTGGAAGATTAAAATCCTATACCACAAAATCTCATGTCGTTTTTTCACCATTTATCTATTAAACTCCTTTGATGGACAATCTTTCTCTCTCTCGAACACACATCAACAAACATTCATTTCAAGCACAAATCTCCTCCTCCAAAACTCCAATGGTCTTGCCCACCTTCTCTACACATATAAAAGAGGCACATATTATCCACAAGGTCTTGACTTGTTAGTCATAATTTGGATAAAGCAAGCATACTCGGAAGAAGTTATTCGCTGATAAAGTAACCTGCCTATAAACGTGAATTTTTATTCCCTTTTCCCTTCGGGGATTTCAAGAAGAAGATTTATATAGAGCGCTGATTATTCGACAAATGTCGAACTAATCCCCCCTCGCCCCCCCCCCACCGGGGTGAGGGAGTTGAAATGACCTGAAATGCCATTCATCTAGCTACCTCTCAACTATGACGTTCTCTATGATAGGCAATAATTTGGGCCACCGAAGAAAGCAGGTTTGAAGAGTAGCCCACTGTAGAACTCGGCGTCAGAGGCACCCGGACAAGGGGCAGGACTGCAACTTCTGAGGCTACCCCGGGAGACCTGCCAAGGCCATAGAGGGAAGTACACCCGTCTCTATGTAGGCAAGGATGCAGTTCTGATGCCCAAACCCTCGAGGGGCGGCACCCCCGGTTATCGATAGTTGATTCCGCGCTAACCAACAA
Source organism: Ceratothoa steindachneri (assembly GCA_963969495.1). NCBI lineage: Eukaryota > Metazoa > Arthropoda > Malacostraca > Isopoda > Cymothoidae > Ceratothoa > Ceratothoa steindachneri. Next base: position 76,216,852 of record OZ018319.1, read on the forward strand.
AAAGTCCACCATACAATCACATCTCGTGCCCCTCCCTCCCCCCGCCCACCTCGGGTTCACCCACCATCATTTAATTCCTCTATCCGGCAGTTCACGTTCATGGAAGCTCGCTTACAAACGCTCTATTTTCAAGAAAAAAATTGAGAGAGGGGGGGACACACAGAAGAGGACATAAGGATTTGGTAACCAGCCAAAAAAACACGAAGAAGGAGCGACTCCGCAGTGGTTTACCGCCCCTCGGGGCTCTCATTGGGCAAGATGGCTCAAGCTGGGACCACCCGAGTCCCACTACGCACCATCAGCGGTCACACCAGGCCGAGCGAATACAAAGTCTTTGAAGTCGTCTATGGGCGACTTAAGATAGCCATGATCAGGCTACTAGAGGTCCCCATGGGTTATGTCACTATATGCGAAACTGAAAAAGATGTGGAGGCCATGACGAAGGAAGCTGCGGTCGCGGTCCTTCGCGAACTTGGCCCGCAGCCAGCAATCCCTCCCCAAAATCCAAACACGCAGGAGCGTGATCTGCAGGGGATTAGACCCCTGGATTTGGGAGCATTCCAAAGAGGAGATTAAATAAGAAATTCTAAAAAATCATCCATGGCTGAGGTCACTGAAATTGTCAAATGGCCAAGAAAGCGAAGGAGTCTATGCTCCTGCTTTTTAGCGCCAGGATCAGCGTGGAGCAGATCGAGAGGGAGGAGTTCCACCCAATCCAATTCTGCTTCCGTTGTTAAAAAATGGAGGCACACACTACTCGCGAATGCCAGGCCCACCAAGAGGTATTCTCGATGTGCAGTAAACCTGGTCATCACTGGAAGAACTGCCAGAGCCCTCGTGACAAGTGGGCGAACTGCGGGAAAAGCCACCGATCAATGGCAATGGCCTGCCCCATGAAAAAAGAATTGATCTGGATGAAGCAACAACAGAACAAAGAAGAGGCGACCAAAAAGCAAACAGAACGTACGCTCAGGTCGCAAAGGCAGCTTACTCCGAAACAGAGAGCAAGAAAACTTCCCTCAAAATCTCAAACGAGGAATCCAAAAATTTTTTGACGTGCATCTTGTATGCCCACGTCAGAAATCTAACGCAGCCTGGGACATTCGCAAAATAATTAAACCGAATGCTCGCCAAAAACGGCATGAATTAGATGTGGTTCCCGGACGACTCCCCATCAGGGGATGTCCTCTAACTACAAATGGTCCCAAAGGAGACTCAGGAAGATAATAAACAAGAGGAAAACATAAGGAGCAGACCACAGACCCGATCCAAGAATAGAAGCAAGAAAGGAAAGGGAGGCTGCTGCCAGATCGCTGAATACGCCCAAACCAAATAATAAAAACCTAAAGAAGAAAGAAGAAACGAAAGATTCTGATTCCACAGGCACCTCGAACTCAGAGGTCATGCCCAAAGATGGACACCGAGAAAAAAGAAAACGGGAAGCCAAAAGACCTCTAGATGCGGATGAGATTAACCTCTCAATTTACGCATCAGAGCAGTTCCCCTTACCAAAGGACAGAGATGCCAACAAAATATTCGTCGGTATCAAAAAGAAATATTACAAGTGGGAATACGATGCCCACTGCGAAGAGGAAATAGTCGAAGAGGCCCTCTTCAATCATAATGTTAAACTCTACAGAGAAACATTTGAAAAGCTTACCACGGCGGAGTACAAGAAGAAAAGGAACGGGACAAAGCGTCCCACTACCAGGAAACACTAGGAGACAGAAAAGAGAATGGAGAACCCGAACAACAGGTTGAAAGTTGTGACGTTTAAATGGATGGGAGGGAAAAGCAACTGCGTATGGGAACATATTCCGTGTGCTCTACCCCGACATCATCTTAATTACGGAGCACTGTATCGACACAACATCTTGTCAAATAAAGATACCGGGCTACAGAGTTGTCGCAAAGAATCATTCTCAAGAGAGGTTTGACGGTGCTGCTGTTTCAATCAAAAGGAATCTCTCGTTCAGGCACCTTCCAGAACTGGACGAATCATTCGTGGCGGCATATCAACCTCCTCGAAGAGGAGAATGGCATTCCTTGGGGCGACCTCAACGTCAGATGCCGAACGTCTGGCTATGGTAACAGGGACAACAAAGGCAATAACTTGGAAATAATTATGCGACGGAAAAACATCCAGATGATAGGATCGGATTTTCCGACCTATATCATCTCTCGGGCAGCAACAAAGCCTGACACAATCATGACAAGTGACGGCTTCCCTTTCAACTACCATCGCGAGTCAGGACCAACAATTCCCACCGACCATATATCGATCTTGACCACCATCTCACTCGCTCCGATCCACCTTCCGGTCCCTCTCCGCAAAAGCTACGCCTCGGGCAACTGGGAACGCTACGGAGAAATCCTAGGCGGATTCAAACCAGCCGACCTAAGCGAAGCAACTCAAGAGGAGATTGACGGGGAGCTTGAGAAGATAACAGCCGTCATCACCGAGGCTGACCGCGAGTGTGTACCTATGACAGGGTAAAAGACTCCTCCACAACCCAGATGGACCGAAAAGATGAAAGAGATCGCTAGGGAGCACAGGGAGCTGTATGAAGAAATCAGAAGAGCAGGTACGAATTGGGGACGAAGCTCGCTGCTACGACATTTGCGTGATGAGCTATAAAGGCTATTAACCAACAACAGGCTGAAATTTGGGACAGCCTAATAGCCAGGGTCGACAGCGAGGTGACCCACGATAAATTCTGGCGAGTAATAAGGAAATTAAAAGGCCTATCAAGTAAAGGAAAGACCCGCATTAAGGAGGGCGATGACTACTTGGTAGATCCGGCGGTCCTAGAGGAATGGTTCCGCACGTTCTGGAAGGAAATATTCTCAATAACACCTGAGGACGATGCGGAATTCGACCAGGGATTCGAAGACCATCTGATTGAAGAACTTAATCAGATCATACATCTAACACACCCACAAGCCTACGTCGACGAAGGGAGAGAGATGGCGGATCATGGCCGATCAATTACAACTGAAGAGGTCATGACAGTCGTAAAAACCTTTAAACAAAAGGTGCCAGGCTGGACGGGCATCACTAAAAACAGGGAATCACTAACATCTACAACGCTTCCCTGAATACGGGCTATTTCCCCGATGGTTTAAAAATGGCCAAAATCATTTTTATCCTTAAAGGGAATAAGCCTCCCGATCAACTAGTGAACTACAGGCCAATATCCCTCCTTGAGTTTGTAGGCAAAGTCTACGAGAAGCTTCTAGCTAACAAGCTTCAAGACCAGCTGTCTGAGCTGGAAGCTCACAACCCTCAGTAACACGGGTTTCGAAAGAGAAGAGGGATTGATACAGCCCTCGCCCTTCTTACCGAAAAGTTTGCACACTGTAAAGATGTTCAGAAAGCCTTTGATAAAGTTTGGCTGAGAGATCTACAATTCAAGATCTTGGGCCTCCAGCTCAACCCAATCTTGGAATGGGTCCTCTGTGATTACATCATGGAGACAAAAGTTCAAATTTTTGATCCAGGGCAACAGAGGACCCGAGTTCGAGCTAGAAGTGGGTGTTTCACAAGGTAGCTGTATGAGTCCGCTGTTGTACCTTGTGTACACGTTGGACTTACCTGCTCCAGTCGGGGAGGATGTGATGTACCTGCAGTTCGCAGACGACGTCACTCAGATCATCCCCAGTTTTTATAGGAACGCTTGAGTACAAGCGAGGGAGACAGCAGCCAAAATCGAAAATATCAATCGTTCGAAAGAAGGTGGAAAATCCAGACCAACCGCCGAAGGTTCCAGATCCTTCTAGTGAACCACCGGAAACGAGATGACGTCATAGTCGAAGATGATATTTACCCGTACTCCGACGAGGGTAAAGTCCTGGGTCTGCTCATCACCTCAATAGGGTATAAGACGCACATCAAAAACCAAATCTCCCTAGCCAAAAGAGAACTTGGAAAGCTGCACAGGTTCAGAAACCTCAGCGCCAACAACATCAAAAAGCTGTACACTGCCCTGGTGCGCTCGACGCTGGTGTACCCAGTAGTGGTAATGTAGGCAGCTAGTTCAACTTCTCACAGACTAATGCAGAGAGTCCAGAACAGTACTACCCTACTTAGAGCTGGCGTGAGCAGATTGGACCATATTCGGCAGACGGAACTGCACGCAAGAGCAGGACTTGAACCACTGAATATGCTTCTTCAAAGCCTAGGGAGAAAGACTTGGGAGAAGGTTGAAAATGAAATACTCCCACATATAGACGCAAACCTAGACATACCACAACCCATAATTGGACGTGTCACCAGGAGAGCCCTATTCCTAAGTGGAAGACTGTGCTCCCGGAAAGACCAAGCCATTATGTACACATAACCAGGACAAAATGATTCCACTCACCAAAAAGACTTACGGAAAAGAATCCACGATAAGAAAAGAACAGAACACAAAGAGAGAAAAGAAAAACCAAAGGAAGCGAAGTGCTCAACATAATTAAAACAAAATAAATAAAATAACTAAATCGAATATTAACAAAAATTATATAACAAAAGGGGGCAAAGTGCTCACAACAGGCGAAACAAGAAAGAGAACTAAACCTAATTAAAAATAAAAATGAAAGATAACGAGTTAGCACAAACATAATTGAAAGGCTTGAATGCCTAAAGACGGAGGACACAGATTTCATATATAAAGGGTGTTCCAATAACTTAGACCGATTTTAAATGTGAGTTAAGTTTAAGCGTCTAATGATTTTTTTATTTTTCTTTAGATTTAACATCCCCAGTCTTTAGCAATTTTAACCATGGAAAGATTAATAATCGAACAACGTGTTAAAGTTATTGAAGCCTATTAAGAAAAAGGACGTTCAAACAGAAACGCATTTTGGGCACTTCGCGATTTTTGGGGTTAACATAATCGACCAACCGAGAGTGCAATTGGGAAAATTGTTCATAAATTCAAACAAACGGGGTCGGTGGTAGATATGAAAACGCCATTGCGTGCTCGTTTACGCCGTTCAGCTGAAAACATTGCTGCAGTGCGCTAGAATGTGGCCGAAGATCCAGACACCTCTATGCGTCATCGCGCACAGGAATTAAACCTCTTCACAACAACATTACATCGAATTTTGAAAAAAGATTTGTCTCTACACGCTTACAAAATTCAATTGACACAAGAACTGAAGACTGCTGACCATTTGAAGCGCCGTACATTCGTCAATTGGGTGCACGAGCAAACACAAGCCGATGATGATTTTTCGCAAAAATACATCTTTAGTGATGAAGCCCATTTTCATCTTAGTGGATTCGTTATTAAGCAGAATTGTCGCATTTGGGCTGATGAAAATCCCAGGAAGATTGTTGAAAAGCCACTGCATCCACAAAAGGTTACTGTTTGGTGTGCATTTTTTGCTAGCGGAATTATTAGGCTGTATTTCTTCGAAAATAATGCCGGGAATTCTTTTACGGTGACAGACGAGCGATACCGTGCCATGATAACCAAAATTTTATGGCCTGAATTGAATTCTATGGATGTCGAAGATTTGTGGTTTTAACAGGACGGCGCCATATGCCACACAGCTAATGCAACAATGGCTTTATTGAATGAGAAGTTCCCAGGTCGAATCATCTCTCGAAGCAGCGAGGTCAATTGGCAACCACGATCGTGTAACTTGACACCTTTAGATTTCTTCCTTTGGGGTCATCTCAAAAGTAAGGTCTATGCCAACAAGCCAACAACAATTCAACGACTGAAGGATGAGATAATAAGGCATATTGGTGAGATCGAGGAGCAACTATGCAGAGACGTCATAAAAAATTTTGACCATCGAGTAGAGATGTGCCGCCGAAGCCTTGGTGGACATTTAGGCGATATTATTTGTCAGGCATAATTGCCATGACTAAAATAACATGATCCAATAGTGAAATCAATAAATTATCACCAATAACACTGTTTTATTTACTGCTAACTTCAATCCGTCTTAATGGAACACCCTTTATATATATATATATATATATATATATATATATATATATATATATATATATATATATATATATATATATATATATATATATATATACATATAAGAAAGAAAGATATAACAATAAAAAGGAAACAAATAAAAGCAAGGTAAAATAATGAGAAAACAGCAACAAAAGAGTTAAAACACTGGCACCATCGAAAGAGGAAAAAAAAGGAAGTAAAAAAAGTGAGAAGCTTGAGATGCCCTCTAAACCAGGGCAAACTATAAATATTCTTCACCACTACCTATACCTACAACACATTTTCACACTTGTTACATCATCATCATCATCATCATCACAAGGACTAACTTTCACAAAATTAGATACACATTATTAACACAATCGTTCACATCACTTCGTCATTGTGATCCATCAGTCTTTGGTGGATAGGATTCTTCACACTTCATCATTAAATCTCAAGTTCAAAATAAAAACTATTTTCATCAAGTTGTATATAAAAATCAAAATACGAAAATATTTGGTGGACATCCTCAAGAACGAACTCGAATGATGTAGCAGAGAAGGAATATTGTTCCATCTCGGAACTGGTAACCCCCGCCACAATCAATCCATCAACTATTACTCTCACTACAAAGCATCAACCAACTCGTCTCACTACAAGTAAGAACAACCAACTTGCATATACATATATAATATATGTATATGTAGCGAGAGAGGTAAGTTGGTTGTTCATACTTGTAGTGAGACGAGTCGGTTGATGCTTTGTAGTGAGAGAAATAGTTGATGGATTGATTGTGGCGGGGGTTACCAGTTCCGAGATTGAACAATATTCCTTCTCTGGATATATATGATATATATCCCGTTTTACTTCTTCAATTAGCTCGTAGCCCCTCGTACCAATTGGTAATTCGGCTGTTTGTTTTTTTTATTCCTGATATGTACAAACTAGAAATTCTTTCGTTGTTCCCCAAAGTAGTTCATGTTCGGTTTCCCTTAAAAAAAAATGTCGACCAAATTAAAGCTATTGGAAATCCCTTCCAGCCGTCTGTTCCAATATTTGGTCGCCGGGTCCAGCAGAAATAAAGAAAAATTGAATAAAAATCGCCGCTCCTTTTTTTTAATCTGAGCAAAACCTGGAAAACTGATTTCCAACCGTGACGCGTTGGGGATTTTTCGGACCGTCTTGACCCCACCCGGAACCTCGCTCTTCAAATGAGAGCGCAATTTAATTTACTCCTTCCTAAGTAGCTTCCTTATTTGGCAATTCGGTTTATGCATCTCCCAAACATTTTCACTTCGCTTAATTTCGTTTCTTTCTTTCGAACATCTTTTATTAAAAAACATTCTGGCATGCAAACGTAGAAGCGAAGCACTAATCGGTTTTTGCTCTGTATATTTTTAAATCCATAAGAAATCCCCCCCCCCCCTTTGGTTTTCAATCACAAAAAAACTTAAATTCGAAACTTCTCTCTTTACCTTAACTGTTGAGCAGTAGCTAACCGGTTGGTTGATTAAATTGAGCATGGCGGAGTTCGCGTTCTTAAAAAAAAAGAGAAAGTCGCACACATATAGATGCATACAGGCTCAAATGAACATACATGTTATTGAAGACTATTCAAATAATTCATCCGACATGCGCTAACAAGTTTTTTTTTGTCCTGGCGGTAATTTGCTGTTTTCTATCTTGAGCCTCTTTCTTGTCTGTTAAAATATATCTGCAGCAAAATGGACCTTCGTATATTGAGAACTTTGTAATTTCTAGTTAATTAAATAAACCTAGATAGTTTTGATTTTTAAAAATCCCCAAAGTTGAATTACCTTAGACTTAACTCAACCATTTTAAATTCACATTACTAATTTGATATACACGAATTAAAAACAGAATTTTTCTGTGAATAAATAAATGGCTATTTTTTGTCTATTCTTGTCGCGAAAAGCCAAATCCCTTTTTAATTTATTTCTAAAGTGTAGTAATTATCTACCTTATAAAATAAATGAAGCTATAATATATATATATATATATATATATATATATATATATATATATATATATATATATATATATATATATATATATATATATATATATATATATATATATCCATAGCCTACCTCTTTCAGGTAAGATTTACGTAGATATCAAGTTAAATCAGGTTATAAAGCAGACAAACAAGTTGTGAATACGTTCATGAATATATTTCAATTTAAAACAAGGTACATTATATCCATATGTTTACATAAATATATCTACTCAGAATAAACACTATAAGTATTTTTTTATTAGGTCTTTATACTATGCGTTTTGACGTTAAACTTATGCATGGCCTATATTCATATTATTGCTGCTTATGAAGTTTACCAATTTATATTTAATTTGCCAAAGCGGAAAAGGTTTCATTGCATGAGGAAAGGTTTCATTATCACCAGGTTAAGGGCATAGAGCTCATTAAGAGACAAGAGATGAAAATGAAAGGTGGATATAGCAAAGAATAAGTGATAAATGCTTGAGGATGACAAATTGTGAGATAAAAAACATAAACACTAAATACTCGGGTCACGAGGATGTATTATAAACCTCAGGAATAATATGAGCTACCTGGTGACATTATTGATGTCTGCGTCACCAGATGTATATATATTTTAGGATCAATAATAAAGCAGCAATGGAAATTTCCTTCCGTGAAGTTAATTTGCGTGATAGCAGCGTTATGGGTTAGAAATCAATCTTCCACGATCAGAGAAATAAGCCCGCATTTTCAAGTTGTCGGAATGTAGACAAATATCTTTTATAGACGATTAAGGTTAACCGCCTGATTATTCAATTTATATATATATATATATATATATATATATATATATATATATATATATATATATGATGAAAATTAATGCAATATCGCAAGAAAAGATGAGGAATTAAACCACATTCTCCGAAGACAATTTAATTCAGAACAGTTTCTGTGTATCTCACACCCTTTTTCAACTGACACTGGGCAGAAAATATAAGAGAATGCTTATAAGCATAACACAAGATCCCCTCTTTTTTCCCCCAATCCCCTACTTGTGGCTAATCTGGGGGGGGGGGGGGGGGTAGGCCTAAACATATTGAAGGGCTGACATTTTACTATTTTCTTTATTTGCGATCTTATTACAGGATTAAAAGAAAATTGACCCTCAGATAGATTTAAATTAGGAACTGACGATATCAATAAGATCGCAAATAAACAAAATAGTAAAATGCCAGCCCTTCAATATGTTTAGGCCTACCCCCCCTTTCCAGATTAGCCACAAGTAGGGGATTGGGGGAAAAAAGAGGGGATCTTGTGTTATGCTTATATGCATTTCTCTTATATTTTCTGCCCAGTGTCAGTTGAAAAAGGGTGTGAGATACACCGAAACTGTTCTGAATTAAATTGTCTTCGGAGAATGTGGTTTAATTCCTCATATATATATATATATATATATATATATATATATATATATATATATATATATATATATATATATATATATATATATACAGGATTTATTGAAGTCGACAGCAACGACTGCATTGTTTACTTTTGGCTGCAGCTTTCTTATAGCTTGGACTCTAGTCTCAACAGATGGCTCTAGACGAGGAAAATTGCTCGGAAGAGGCATAACTTTATTTGACTAGATATCTTTCGACCTAACAGTAGGTCATCTTCGGGACAGAATGGTGAACAAGGTTCACAGATTATTAAGAATGAATTACAAAGAGAGAGAGTACATAAATGTAAATATATAGCAGACAGTGTGGAAAATAGAATTTAGCAGAGAAGAGATAGTTATAAGTATAAGTAGGAAGATTTAAGGTACCCAGAGACGTGGAAATCAAATTTTTTAGCTCTATACAATACAAATTTCCTATTTACTCATAATAGATCATAGTTATAAAAAAATTATTCCTAAAAATTTACGTATATATTTATACATTATTATATATTTCTAACGTTAACTACACATTATTTTAATTACTTTACATTATTTCTACGCGTTTGTTGTAAAAAACTTTTTAGTATTCTATTTCAGTCTAGCTGATGGATGATTTTAATCTAATTTTAAGTCACTTATTTGATTAATTTACAATAGATAATTTGATAGATATATTTCGTAAATTAATTAACACACACTTCTATGTACACTTTTCCAAATCACTGATATTATTAATTAATTTAACATTATTTATTTGATTCACTTTTGGGCTTATCGTTATATTTTATACAATTGTATTTTGCACTTCACTTTATTTCGGACGTTTTTTGTCCACTTTTTATGGCTTTGAATGTTGACATGTTCACGTCCGATGGTGGGATGAACACCGAGCCCTTCAACATCAATGCTTAATTTCGTCCAATGAAAAAGATCCCTCGAAGGTCCACCTGAATTTCCCCCTAGGAGAAATTCTGGGTTGTCTCTTGGGGGCGGGCACAGGGGAGAGCCAAATACCTTGAGGCCTACGTCCTTGCCGTCGAAGAAGTAACCGTTCTCGAGGACTTCCTTCTTGTCGGTTAGGAGGACCTCCGTGTATTCCTCTTCGTGCGCTTCTTTTTCGTCCGACGAATTTTGTTCGTTTGTCTTTTCCTCTGTTTTTTTTCTTCTTCTTCCCTTTTATCCTTTTCTTCTTTGCGCCTTTCTTCGTTTCTCCTTCTCCTTCCGAAGTTTATTCCGTTATTTTTGGTTCTTCAGTAGGGGACTGCGTCGGTTCCTCATTTGGTTGATGTTCCCGTTGGGATTCGTCGGTAAACTGGATATTAAGTATTCCTACCGAGTCTGGAGTTTCGGGGAACCAGAGTTTTTTGGTAACTCCGTTCTTCTCCAGAAGATGGTTAAATTCTTTGTTAAAGGAGCCGGGGTTAGCCATGTGAGCAAAGATGATCATTGTCATGATATCTTTACCTGCCTCTGGTATTACTAGCTTCGGGGCGCTTGTAGTGACGAAGTTCTTCGGGGCCGCCGCTTGAGCGTAGTTGGTCTTGGTTCTTGCCTCTTTTTCCTTTTTTATATTCCCCCCTTTTATACGGATGGCTTCTTTGTGGATGGGACATCTCATCACCAAGGCCCTATGGCCCCCTCCACAGTTGAAGCACTTTTGCTTCCCTTCCGTGCAATATTTCCAACCGTGCCCGGATTTGGCGCAGTTGGAGCCTCTAGTCCGATTTTTTGGAGGTGGACCTTGGCCTCGTTGGAAACCAGCCGTTCCACATCCTCCATGGGGTGGCAGATTGACGCGTAGCCAGTCGGGGTGTTAATTAACCTGTTGAGGACTACATTGATATGTTTGTAGATAGCCTCAATCACGGCTGTCCTTGACGGTTTAGCTCTCCCCCCTCCCGTATAGTGCGGAAAGGAACTCTCTTACAGTCTTGGCAGGCCCACCCCATGGGGCCCCACTAGGATGTGGGATCCCCCTTCTTGGAGCATTCTCCTTCTACTCACGAATAGAGAGATTTCGATCCCACGAACGAAGAAAAAGATTCTGTTGTTAAAATGTCTTCCTAAAGTAAACTGCCTTTACCACGACGACACTTAATGAAAGCTTCATCACCTGTTAATTTTGAAATATCAGAGTGGTGAACGTGATATTACAGGAAAAATATATTGAATATGTTTGAATATAACTGTAAGAAAACGTACCAATCAAATAACTCTAAAAATACATGGCTAGATTTATGTTTAAAATTTTTTTTTAACATGATTTTAAGTAAACGGACCAATTAACTAAGAGTTTTGGTTGAGCGTTTCTCTTGTAATTGACGTATGATGCGTTGCAGCATATCGTCAACCTACGCGACAAGGTTGTGGAAGTCATCCCTATTTACTTAGCGTTGCGGTGAACGCAGTCACCGACATTGCACGAGTATTCATATAATAAGTTGGCCTCTTGTTGGGGGTTCGTCGCGGGGAGACAACTGTTCTTCATGACGAAGGATCGTGTTTTTCTGGTCTTGTAATATTTGACTCCAGTACAACTCCAGCCAGAGACTATCCTATCAACGACTCGTCGCTAGAATCTGCAACGCCCCCGCATAGAATCAGAATTTTTCTAAACCTTATCCTCCTTTTGTTTATACCAAACATCAATATTTTGTTCTCCAACATATTTTTAAACATTTCCAGGGATTTTCATGTTAGTTGATTGGTGAATTATGAATTGAAGTAAGTGGGTAGGTGTGTGTAAGGTACAAAGAAGAGGTGTGGGGACAGATAGCTGAAAATAGTCAAGTGGTGAAAAGAGAAAGAGGTGTGGTAGAGTGCAAAGAGTTGCTAAAGTACCTGGTGATCAGGCAATTGCTTTTAAATATTTTCTTGTTATGTGGTTCCTTTGTTGTCTTTGAGATAGTTTATATTATTATGGCGTTCAAGCCATTTGTCTTCTATAAAATTAATGTTCTTGGATATGTTATGCGCATGTGCTGTTGTAGTAATAAATTACTTTAGTTACTTTAGTATTATGCTTAGTGTTTTTGTTGTTGTTGTTTTTTTGTAGATTTTGTATGAGTGTAAATCGTGTCTTTTGTTTTATCTTTGATGTCTTCTTCGTTATAGTTGGGTCTTCATCGGTGAATTTGCTGTCGATTTACGGTGAGTTTTTGTAGAAATTGGTTAGGTTTCGTAATTAGGTTTTCTTTTCTTGATCCGTTTTATTTGTCCATGGTTCGGGTAAAGAACATTATTATTCTCATGCGTAGAACGGCACTTCTGCTCCGCCAGCTAAAAGCCCAGCGGAGCTGGGATATCTGGCTCGACTTATACCTCTTCTGTTCTGGTTAATCATTTGAACGATATCGTTGTTCAATTCTCGACTAACCAGTCCATGCATATTCCTTGCCGTTCTTATATGACAACGTTAATTGGACTTAACACCGCTTCCCGGTGCAGCTCTTCCTGGCATCTTCTTTCTCGCCTGAATGCACATGTAATTAGGTACACACATTTGTTCTGCACCACTTGTAATTTCCTCTTCTGTGTCTTTGAGACACACGAGAGGGTGGAAGTATGGGATAGCAGCGTCGATCTTACAAGTGCATTGTAGATATTATTCTTATTGCTTTCATGGAGATTTCTGAACCTGTATAGAGTTCTGACTGCAGCTGTGGCCTTGGTGATTCTTTCTGCGACGTGTTCTCTGTACCCGATTAAAGTAGTCTTCATTCCGAGTACATTGCACTCCGTGGTGTAAAGCTAGCCTCTATCCCCCACGCTGACATCGTATAGTAGTCTCCTGCCTATGGGGATTACTTTGAACTTTTCGCGGTTCGTGTGTATTTTCCACCGGGCCTCGTAGATGTTTAGGTTCTCAATTTATGCTGCTGTCATACGAGCTTGCCAATGTGCATTCCTCCATGGAAAAGTGATTATCTGGGTGAAATCATCGGTGAATTAAATTTTGAGGCAATTGGAGTTCACAGGGGCTGAGACATCAGTGGTGTAGATCAAGTTGAGAGTGGGGGACAAATACCCCCCCCCCCTGTGGGAGGCCCACAGTGAGCGAAGACTTTGGTCCGTCCGTGCACCCTAAACTGATATACTCCGTTCTCTCCGCGACATAGTCACAGAGAGGAGGAGGTCGTCCTTGATGATGAAGGAAATCACCTTATTCCTTCTGGCGGTTTCTCACGTTTTGTAAAGGGCTTTTGACCACAAGCGACAAAGAGACTCACATTCCCTCTGGCTTTTGGCAAAGTCATGGCTCATCGCAATCTGGAATTCGGGGGCACACGGGGGTTCCAGAGGTGTAGGGGCTTGCAGTTCTTTCGCGTAAGAAACCCAGGGAAACTGACCAATTAGGACAGCGCGAAACTTGATGGGGGCTGCAAGGACTTCAGCCCAACCAGTAAAATATGCGCACTCAATGTAGCAGTGAACAATGGGAAATTTATTCGCGCGCCCCAAGTAATCATGCACTACGGCAAATTTATCGTGGTCTGTAGCCACAGGGGGAGGAGTAGTTCATCAGATATAACAATACACATGCACCCTGTATCACAAACGAGAGTGAAGATCAGGCACCCATTCACTGATCCAGTTTCGAATTAGAGGGCCCCAGGGGTACTTTTATCGAACAAAAAGTTTACCTGGTGGTCAGCAGTATTCGGCGGGTGGGAATAAGAGGGGGCTTCATTTCGCGACGGTGGGTGCGTAGAAGTAGCACTGACCTGGTGTACCTGATGAGAAGGAGGGGTGCTTCTAAACTGCGAGTTTTGAAGGCAATTAGTTCTCACGTGACCCTGAGCTCCACAGGAATAGCACTCGATGGTCTTCCTGGGGCTCGACGAACAGGGAGGTTGAGAGCAAATGGCTTAACATCACGGTGTCCCGATGAGAAGAGATGTTTGAGTTTGGCGGGTCCAGTCACCTTAAGGAACTTATTCCCATTATTAAGAAAAAAAATTGTTCTTGCTGGTTTTCGATTTAGGAGATGTGGGGTTCTGATTTCTTCCCTTCTTTCGGATAGCAGTTGTCGCTAGCCGCCTAGGTGTCTGCCTCATTGATGCATTCATTGAGAGTACGGCACATCCGGTCCTTCATGAAGGATCTGATTTCCGAAGATAGCGACGCAAAAAATTGCTCCTTGAGGACGAAATCGACCAGGGAGTCGTATTCATGAGCCACCTTGGACGCATCAATCCAAAATTTAAAGTGACGCTCTAGGGAGTAGCCGAACTGTCGGAAGGTCTAGTTTTGTTGAATGCGACAGTGTCTAAATTTAGCTCGGTAGAAGTCCGGAGTCATGTTATAAGCGGCAAGCAACTAGGCTTTTAACAATGAGTAATCAATTGCTGCCTCTGATGGGAGGGAGATAAAAATATCCCTGAGATGGGAGCTCGGCAAGGGCAATAATTGTGTTGCGCCGTCCGTCTCGATGTCCCAATGGTTCACCTCAAAGATCTTTTCGAAGTGGGTGAGATAAGACCCGAAGTCTTCACCTTCTTTAAAGACGAGGAGTTTTATGGTCGCAGACTGCAGTGTGTCTAGTCTAGAACTTGAGGAGTTTATGGAGAGCGTCTCGTTCCTAGCTCTGCTCATTTCAAGTTTGTGAGAGCGAATTCTCTCTCTTTCTTCTCATTCCCTTTCTCTTTCTTCTCTGTCTCATCTCTTGGCTCTTTCTCTTCTCTCTTCTTCCCAGATGTAGGCTATCAGATCTTGTCCACTGAGTCCGAGTGACTCACCTTAGGTCTTGAAACTTCAAACGACGTCATGAAGCTGGTTTTACGTGACGGCACAACATTAGAATTAAATTAACGCATGACAATGAATATGGCAGAATTATGGATTTCTTTACGCCCTAACGGGAGTGCGAATGGTTTCGCTAAACAAAACGAAAACACGTCAACAAAGGGGAGGAAAACACTCGCGAGAGAGCTTTTGGGGTCGAGATTTTACCTAAATCCCTCACTGTGATTGAGACGAGAGTTGCAGCACCCCTAGCACAGCAATATGAAGAATAATACTAGTTTTACTATACCTTCAACTTACGGCACGAGATGAGGCCTTGAAGGACAACACTTCAATTCCGTGGGGGGAATAAAAATAATAGTTAAACACGGTCACTCGACAATCAATCCACAAAAATGAAATAAAATAAATGGGAACGGGAACAAATACACTTCGCAAGTAGGTATGCAATGGTTATTTCTCACCTTTTAAACTAGCCAACAATTAACAATTTAACAAAGGTTAACTAATAGATTGAAATTTTTTTAATTAATTGATTGACCAAGATTAACCCCAATAACCCAGACGCCAGTTTAATATATAATAGATATTAATATATATGCCGTAGAATAGGGTCGAGTTCAACCCTTCCTGCGTTTCTTAACCGAGAGAGATGACGGCTGTGTACATGGGGATTTATAAGACAGAGTGCAAATTAGCCTAATTTTAGGTTGGCCAAATGCTCAGCTATCTTGGAAAGTTCTGGGACTATAGAAAAACGAGAACAAAAATAATTACTAATATATGCAAATTAATATTCTTTTTAACAAAGGGGTTTTGAAGCAAGCTATACAACACATTAGACGTACACGAGTCTCAACATCTTAAAAGGGAGGGGCTTGGCGGGGATGGTCGTCGTACACACAAACGAACAATACTGAACGAAGGGTTGCTCGAATGACCTTGAGCGTACACGAGCCGACGATAGATGCTTACATTGAGGGGTGGGGGTAGAGAGAGCACTTGCGCAGGAGGGTTACGCGTTGGTGTTACTTCGAAGATTTGGTCCGAGGGAGTAATCTTTGCCTTGGCGCAAAGTTCAAATGATTGTCTCTTGATAATGATTACTAACGGGATGAACTTAGATCTTGCCTTCGAGTTTAGAACACCGAATCGAGACTGGGCGCGTTGCGTTCGATGAGTGGGTAACAGCAAGTGTGGGTTAGACTCACACGAATTAAACGAGAGTACACGGAGCTTGATGGGTTCTGCGAGGAATTATGCAGAGTCCAACGGAACGCGAATAGCGGGTACGAACGGGGAAGTGCAGACAGTGGATACCGACGGGGTGGGCAGGCGGCGGATACTGCCTTCCAACTCTGGCGCCGGAGGATTTATAGTGGAGTCGAATGGGGTTTCGCCCCTCCGCCGACGAAGGGGGTAGAAAGTTCCAGGTTCTGACGCATCGCCAGGCGAGGGTAGTCTCGCCCTATTAGCACGATCGCGGGAAAGTTCCTAAGCCGACGAGGCGAAACTTTGTCCGACTCACAATGGAACCTTCGAGCATCTCACAGCTTTCCGCGATGACGGGCTTTCAGGCCACCAGGGCCTCTCGTGATTTCGCGCCTTCATTAGCGCAGGCAAAAAGGGTCGACCAGTTGTCTGCTCTCTCTCTCTCTCTCTCTCTCTCTCTCGCTCTCTCTCTCTCTCTGATCTCTCACAAAGGAGATTGGGGAGAGCGAATGAGAGAGAGAGAGAGAGAGAGAGAGAGAGAGAGAGAGAGGAGAGGGTGAGAAAGAGAGAGAGAGAGAGAGAGAGAGAGAAAGAGAAAGTAGCGAAAGAGAGTAAGGAGAGAATAGCGTTTAACGTTATGATAAATGATCCCCTTCTCATCACCATTAACAAGCCTGCCCCCAAATGGGGCCTGAGTGTGTCATATAAGCAATGACTCAGAGCAAGCAACACGCTGTTGCATTATGGCCGTGGACAGTTCGTGTGGGACCCATTTTCCAATCACTGAAACCTTTCCAATAATTATCAGTTGACGTAGAACAGCTGCAAGGGTTACATTAAATTGTTCTGCGAGTTCCCTAGAAGGTGTAGCAGGATTTGCTGTGACAAAGGATTTTAGCTTTTTTGAATCAAGTTCTTTTGGAGGACCTTCTTGTGGTCCGTCTTTTAGATTGAAATCCCCACTTAGGAAACGGAAAAACGACCTTTGCAACTTCTTTCATTTACCGTATCATCACCATAAGGTCTCTGAATGGATTTTCCTGCTGTACTTGCATTGACACCTTTATGAAACTAATAGAGTAAAACATGTCTACTGTGATCTTTAGATGGGAGGACATACGGGTGAATAACGAAGAATATTATGAACAATATTTTTATAATCTGAAAGAAAAAGTTATAAATTACTCATTACAGCATTCCTAAACGATTACAAGAGACATTACTTATATATATATATATATATATATATATATATATATATATATATATATATATATATATATATATATATATATATATATATATATATATATATATATGTGAGTGTGTGTATTTAAAGGCCCAAGGTAATGAAAATTGATAACACAACCTGGAAAAACACTAAGGAGAATATTACATGAACCAATAAAAGCTTAAGAAGAAAAATGGGAGATGTAGAGAACGGAAAGATAGGGCAAACAATTTTAACCGTTATAGGAAAATAAATAAAGAAGTTCGATTTGAACCTGTGTCATTAAGCGCTCATCGCTTATATGACCATGACGGTCTGGTGATGAGCGTCGGGGTTCTATAAGCGATGAGCGCTTAATGACACAGGTTCAAATCCAACTTCTTTATTTATTTTTATATAACGGTTAAAATAGTTTGCCCTAGCAACTGCATAATGACGACACCTGACAACCTCACAAAATTCGGACTTATTTAATGGTAATAAGAAAGATGCAAATTATATTGTATTATTGCCTCACCTTCAACTTCCAAGCTACTTATTCACACGAGCTGCAGCAACTTGACGTGAACAATCAAGAAGAACTTTTTCTTTATACGCCGTTTGGTGGGTACGTTTTTCTGTACATTCCATTCGGTTTGAGTTCATTTTCGCAAACCTTTGTACGTTTTCTTAATGAGGTCCTGGAATATCTTCCATTTGTTTTCGCATTTATAGGCTACATATTGGTCCTTTCAGTCCACGTAGACATTCGACCGCCTACTGGCCTATGGTTTAGAGTTGGTCCCGCACAAATGCCAACTCAGAGTAGACCGATTCGAATTTCTGGGATATTTCCTACCAATGAGGGCATCTAACCTCTGCTTGACAGAGTTGTACCATGTGCAATTTCCCTGCACCCCCCACATAAAAATCTCTAAAGGAATTCCTAACTCTATTCAATTTTTACATGAATCATGTAAAAATGCGGCCTCCATCTTAGCAGTGCTAAATGACCTCCTAAAAGGTGCACAACCCATTGCAGCAAATCCCCATTGAATTCCTTAACCACCGAATTAAGGCGTCCATTGTAGGACGCTCCATTTCATATTCTAGTTGATGAAAATGCGGTGGGTGTGGGGGAACCTTTGAATAACATTTAAATTGGATATGTATGGGTCCCGTTAGCTTTATTTTCGAAATAATTGTCCCCAACTTAAACAAAAATGTTTACGTTTGGGCAGAGCTCTTTGTAGCTTTTTCCGCAGTAAAAACTTCCCTGTCACGATACAAGGCTCCAAGGTAACCCTTTTTACTGACCACAGGACTCTCACTTTGGCATTTTTTCTCCAAAGTTTTCTTCCCATCCTCTCGTGGTTCGGCAACTGGATTTCATTACACAATTTGTGGACGACCTTCAGTGGTCATACGCTAAGCATCTCTCTCCCGGTCAGAATAACGATTCTTATATGGACCTGTTCGACCGCAGACCACTCTTACTATCTTCTCTCGTGGCTGTTACTTTAATTTTTATCACGTCCTTTCAAATGGTCGACTATGCACTGCTAGGCGCAAGCGATTGCACAAGGATGAGTTGCGAGGTTCGGAGTGTCCAAAACGCTCATATCGAACAATGGGACTAACTTTCGTTCTCATCTACTTTCTTACGTCAGTAGAAATCTTGGCATTCATCCTGTTTTCACTCATACTTGGAATACGAGGGAGAATAGTGTAGTCGATTCTTTCATGCTACGCTTAAACGCTCCCTGTTTGCTTCTTGCGCACCGCTCTCAAACTCAGGAGGACTCTGGTATATCACCAGCACATGCGTCATACATGTGTTCTAGGAGGCCCAGCACAGAAACTTAAATCCACCGAAAGCGTCAAACTCAGTATCTGTTCAGGCTAAGAACCTTAAAGGGATTTTTATAGCAGATTTCTAACTCGCTCACCATTCAAGGGCCCATCTCTCATGTGCTCATTCACGTCAAATTTATCTTTCTTGTGTACGATATGGTTACATAACTAGTCTGCATTACAATGTTTTTGCATCTTTCTTTCTGCATTCAAAAGGTTTTTGAAAGGCAGAAATTGAATATAGTGAAAGCCCTGTTGTGATTGCTACCATCTGCAGAACTTCTATTTGCTCTTTATATATATATATATATATATATATATATATATATATATATATATATATATATATATATATATATATATATATATATATATATATATATATGATTATGAAAGTTAATGCACTATCGCAAGGTTGATGAGGAATTAAACCACACTTCCTGAAGACATATTTATTCTAAACAGTTTCGGTGTACCACACACCCTTGTCAACTGGCAACTGAGTAGAAAATTACAGAGAACTCCATATACACCTCTGACCTGATAAACAAAGATCATATTACCTGACCCACTCCCCTGTTCGGGCTAATCCCACGAGGGACATAATTTACTACCTGATTAGGGCTGGGCAGTTTTACAATTTTGTTTATCTGTTTACATATCAAACTATTAAAAGAAAATTGACCTTCAGATAAATTGAAATTAGGAATGGATGTGATCACACTTGATTCTACAATTCTTCTTTAGACATAATTCTTTTGATTTAAAGACCAATTCACTTCCTTGAAAATCGATGCAATGATTAAAATCTCTGACATGACAAAATACTCCACTACTTTCATTGCCAACTCTGATGTCCCCCTTATGTTTCACCTACATAAACATTTTCACAATCTTTACATGGAATTACGTATATCCCTTTATTCTATTGATCTTTAAGATTCTTGGAAATCATCTTTTGGTTTATAGAATTATTATATTTAAAAGCTATTTTAATTCCTGTTTCCTGAAATAAGTGCTTTAACTTATTTAGTTTGTCCTTAAATGGCAATGTTATACATTTGCTGAAGTCTTCAGAATGTGCAGGCTTATTACAATACTAAGTTTTCCTAGCTGAAAAATGAGCTGATGTTATAAACCAGATTGGTTTATAACATCAGCTCATTTTGCAGCTAGGAAAGAGAGATATGGTGGCACAACCTGCCTCTCTCAACATCCTTTTAAAGGTAAAGTTAAGAAGATCCTGCAGTCTCTCATCTTCTACATCGTCACCAACTACATTGCTTACTGACTTGCGATTAAAACTCGACCACACATTTATGACGCCACCCAACACATTCTTTTTCAAATCAAATGTATCCGCATTCTTCCTCAACCAACGAGAGACGCAGTGTTCCCTTACATCAAATCATGGAAAGCGGACCCAGAAATTCTGCTCGTCTCTCTCCACCGCGACGGTGATAAAAATCTTCGCGCCTTCGTTTCTCGCAAGATCATGGACCTTCGTCAAGGAAGCGATGTTGGTGACAAGTAGGTGAGAAAATTCGTTCCTCCTCCTCTCAACTTTAATGCTGAACTCATCGATTGGGATTCAGTTACGATTTACGAGTCCACCCTCACTTGCGATCTCACCATCGCCGAACTTCGGGATATGATTCTCAACCAATTTAAAATTGCCATCTTTCCCAACCCACACCCAATCGGTGGAGCGCCTGATTCGTGAATTAACAACTGCATGCGATAAAATTGCTGGTCATGATGAAAGAGATGGGCAATTTCCCGCGAGAGGCTTCCAGATAAATTTTTCGAAAGCTGACACGAAAAAAGATTTTTTGAAAATGATCTGTTAATTACAATCCCTCGATTTCTCATAGTGAGGGCGATGATATGTATTTCTCATGTGTTTCGTCCAACTTGCCTTCATTTGATTTGATGTTCCATTAAAAAAAAAACTTCTTCCTTACGTTATCAAAACTTAATTTAGTAATAAGATTAAGTTGGAAAAAAGAAAGGCTTTCTCTGTTTTTAAGCCCACATCCAATGAGCGGGTTCGAATACGGTCACGTGACCAACGATCACCATTCAGAATGCAGCATACTGATTGGATTCTAAATATGGTAAGGTATTACTACGGTTGAATTGGCCGGAGGTAGGAATTTTTTTCATTTTGAAATAAATCAATTATTGTTCAACCGATTTCTTTTATCAAAACCTCTCATTTTTATTATTAGTCGATTTCATTCTCCCTTTATATATATATATATATATATATATATATATATATATATATATATATATATATATATATATATATATATATATATATATATACGAGGGGCAGTCAAGAAATTTTGCAATTCGGATATAAGGAAACGAGATATGAGGAAAGTGTTTTATTATTTTTCAATATAACTACCCTCGACTTCAATACACTTGCGCCACTTGTCCCTGAGGCTTCCAATTCCCGATAACCAGAAATCTCCCGACTGCTGTTTAATCCACTCCTGGACGGCGAGCTGGACATCTTCATCGTCCCCAAACCGGCGTCCACGCAATGCAGCCTTGAGCTGGCGGAATAAAAAGTAGTCGCTAGGGGCCAGATCTGGACTGTAGGGGGGGATACTGAGCCCCTCAAAACCGCACTCGCGCAGGGCAGCTTGTGCAACTCTGGCCTTGTGGACTTTGATGATGTTGAAGTCGATCATGGGGCGTGAGGTTTCTAGGGACCCAACGGGCAGAGACCTTGGTCATGGCCAAATTGTCATGGATGATGTTGATAACACTTCCGTTTGATATTCCAAGTTTTCGCTCGATTTCTTCGACCTTCACCCGTCGATTTTCGAGGATCATCCTCTCCACACGGGCCACATTGTCCTCGTTGGTCATGTCTGACGGGCGTCCTGCACGGGGGTCATCTTCAAGGGACTCACGACGATGGTGGAATTCCCTATTCCAGCGAGCAATGGTTCATAGGAGGGGGCGGTGTCGGTGTACACTGCAACCATGCGTTCATGGATCTCTTTTGCATTCTTGCCTTCATTGGTCAAAAATTTGATCAGTGCGCGGTGCTCAACCTTCTCCATTATTGAAAAATTTGTGACTGACAATCTGCGATCAGCTACTGCTTCTTAAATAAACGAGGCAGTAGCGTGCGGCTGCAGGTCCTAACTTGTCATAACCTGTCCTAACACCCCCACAAACAGCCATCCCCCTTCCTCTGTTTTGCCCTACCGATTCGCATAACTTATTGACCGCCCCTCGTATATATATATATATATATATATATATATATATATATATATATATATATATATATATATATATATATATATATATATATATATATATATATATATATATATATATATATATATATCCAACAAACCGCAAGAAACAGAAAATAGGAAAAAACATTTTCGGAAATATAATTTCCTGATTCGAAAAAATTCATTTTCATCATTCTTTCGCGCTCATGAAAGATTTATACATTGTATATTGGCTGCGTGTTTACCTCAATTCTCCTTTGTCCTTTGAATTCCCTATTAATTTTCTCTCTCATCTTTCATAGTCCCGATCGACCTTACGAATCTTAGCTTAAAAGCTTGTTTATTCGGAAGTTTTTTTGTCTTCCGCGTAGCCAAGTGGCCTAAGAGATGATTTAATTGAGATTAAAGCAGATGTTCGATGCCTCAGTCTGCTCGGTTCGAATCACACCTCTGTACGGAATTTTTTCAAATTAGGTAATAATATTTCTGAAGAAAATTTTTCCCGTTTTCTGTTTCTTGCGGTTTGTTGGATTAATTTTCATCATTCTTTCGCGCTCATAAAAGATATATATATATATATATATATATATATATATATATATATATATATATATATATATATATATATATATATATATATATATATATATATATATATATATGTATATGTATATGTATATGTATATATATATATATATATATATATATATATATATATATATATATATATATATATATATACATATATATATATATATATATATATATATATATATATATATATATATATATATATATATATATATATATATGTATATATATATATATATATATATATATATATATATATTTATATATGTCTTGTTTTGACGTATCCTCCCTATACACCAGTGTCCCACTTTTAGAAACAATTAATATTTTTCTTTCTCACGCGTTCCCTTTCCCCAATTATCTTTTTCACTGTTTTAATGAGGAACAAATTAAGAAAATACTACTTACAGTTTCTCACGAAAACTATTTCTCGTTTAATGGAAACTTTTTTTACCAAATAGATGTCCTGGCAATGGGGAGTCTTATTGCCGCCCCTCTCGCAAATCTCTTCATGTGTAACTTAGAAGAAGAAACACTTGACAAATGCCCCTTACAATTCCGTCCTATCTTCTACAGGAGATACGTAGACGACACCATCGCCCTTTTCCGCTCTAAAAGTTCATCTGATAAATTCCTAGAGTACATAAACCAGTTACATCCAAATATTAAATTCACTCAAGAAAAGGAAATCAACGACTCCATTCCTTTCTTAGACCTACTAATAACACGCCCAACCGACGGTTTCTCCACTTCCATTCCCCGAAAACTTACACATACAGGCTTTGGACTCCATTTTCTTAGTCATTGTTCCACTAAAATCAAATTAAATTCTATCAAAACCTTACTTTCTCGCGCTTACAATCTCTCCACATCATACCTAAATTTCCACAGCGAGATCACTTTCCTCACTAACTATTTCCGACAAAACGGATATCCTTCAAACTTATACGACCGAACTCTTCGGAATTTGATCAATAAAATATTTACCCCGAAAGATCCCTCATACAACGTCCCTAAATAAAAGGTTTTTGTACCTCTCCCATATATAGGACCCCTCAATTTACTTCTCCGGGCCAAACTCTCACCATTTCTTAAGAATTCATTTCCTGCAACACATTTTATACCAATTTTTCAAAACACACGCAAAGTACAACATCTTTTCAACATTAAAGACAAAATACCAATGCTGCTTCGATCCTCCATCATATATGAATTCAACTGCTCGAGATGTAATTCCGAGGTATATTTAGGATCGACACAGCGCACACTACATACCCGTATTTGCACACATTTAGGCATCAGCAATAGAACTGGAGCCCCACTCACTACTCCCGAGTTCTCTCTCCCCTATCCAAATACACTACGAAAACAGACATCCACACCATAAACCAAACTTAAATATTTTTCAATTAAAGACACAGCAAACAACGAAAAACAACTACGTACACTGGAATCTCTTTATATTAGATTTAAAAACCCCACTTTAAACTCTGACACAAGCTCTTTTCCACTTTTACTACAACTATAATCATCCACAAATTACACACGCCAAATCCACTCCCCCCAAACAACCCCTATCTTTCAAAAATTCCTATTATCTCCCCCTTTTTACAATGAAGACCCCCCAAATTAATTAATCTCAGTTTTATTTAAAAACAAAAACATATTTCCTATTCCCTAATAGTTAAAAGCCCTGCATTTTAATAATTTGAATATTACCACCTCTGCTGCTTCCCATTTCCCATATAGTTAATTTATAAATATCTCATAACTTATCTAAAAAAATTCTTATGTTTGTATATATTTCTAACGTCATGTCCTTGAAAATGGGTTCCTACACGAAACGTCGGTACCAAGGAAGTTATAATATAGTAATGAACTTCCTAAAATTAACCTGCTTATTTATCCTAAAAATACGTATACGCCTGGCAACGCGCAACTCCTCTGCTCTCCTATATATATATATATATATATATATATATATATATATATATATATATAACAAAACAATAACAAAACAAGCAGTTTCGTGTATCGCACACCCTTTTTCAACTGACACTGGGCAGAAAATATAAGAGAAATGCATATAAGCATAACACAAGATCCCCTCTTTTTCCCCCCAATCCCCTACTTGTGGCTAATCTGGGGGGATGTGGGTAGGCCTAAACTATTTTGTTTATTTGCGATCTTATTACAGGATTAAAAGATAATTGACCCTCAGATAGATTTAAATTAGGAACTGACGATATCAAGCTCGATTCTACGATTCTTCTCTTAACATAGTTAGCCGATTTAAATAACATTTTACTTCCATTGAAATCGATCGTATGATTCTTGTCTCTAACATGGCAACATATTCCACTACTTTCGCTGCCCACTCTAATATCTCTTTTGTGTTCGTACAATCTCTTGTCTAGATTTATCCCCGTTTCCCCTATATAAACTTTATGGCAATCGTTGCATGGTATTGCATATACTCCTATGTTATGATGTTCTTTGGGTTTCCTGGCCATCATCAATTGGTTTAAGGAATTATTATATTTAAAGGCTAGATTAATACCCGTTTTTCCAAATATGTCCTTTAAACTATTTAATTTATTATTAAATGGCAATGTTATACATTTGTTGAAGTCATTAGTGCGGGAAGGCTTATTACCATAGAATGTTTTCCTAGCTGCAAAATGGGCAGACGATATGAACCAATCGGGGTAATACAAATTAGAAAAAATGGTCCTGATAATGACAATTTCTTCATCTAAATAGGAAGGATGACATATTTTGTATGCTCTAAGGAAAAGGTTAGAAATTACCGATTTTTTAACAGTATTATCGTGAAACGAAAAATAATGTATTTCTTATTTCCTAGTGGCTGTATGCTTAGTGCCCTATATTCTGAAAAATCTGACCAAATTGGTTTTCCTAAAAGATTTCAGATTGCGTTAAATTTACTTAAATTTAATAACAACATTGTTATAACCAAATCCGATAAAACGAATCAGTTAGTCATTTTGGACAAACATAGTAATAATGATAAACTGAATGAACTTCTTAATGATGTGAACACATATGAAAAGCTACAAAGTGATCCGCTCAATAACAAAACAAGCAATTTCAACAATAAATTGAAGAGAATATTGAAAAGCGCAGATTTAATTAATCAATTCAGGAGTATGAACCCTTCACTTCCCTATATGTATGGGCTCCCAAAGACCCACAAAGAGGGATGTCCCTTACGCCCAATCATTTCCAATATTAATTCTCCCACTTATAAGCTCTCCAAATGGCTCGCCAAGCATTTATCTCCAGTAGTAGGAAGAATCTCATCTGCATACATTATGAACACTCAAGATTTCGTTGACCGCCTCAACCACTTGCAATTACCGGATGGAAAATTTTTGAGCTTTGATGTAAACTCTTTGTTTACCAAAGTTCCGGTTGACCAAACCATGGGCCTTCTGCGGGAAATCATGCCTAGACTCAATTTGGATCTTCCCATTTCTACGAGTTAATTTATCGATTTAGTTGAATTATGTCTCTCTGACAATGTGTTTCGAGTAAATAATGAGTTTTATAGACAAATATTTGGCCTTAGCATGGGAAATAGTTTATCTCCGATATTGACATGTCTCTTCATGGAATATTTTGAGACTGAACTCCTTCCCACAATTTCTTCCCCTAACTTTATATGGTTAAGGTACATTGACGATGTATTTTCTGTATGGCCTAATGGCCATGATTTTGATACCTTTTTTTAATAATTTGAATAATTTGCATGTCTCCATCAAATTTAAATATGAATGGGAATATGATAATAGATTACCCTTTTTAGATGTCCTCATTAATAAAGATCACCATGAATTAAAACTTGACGTATATAGGAAACCAACCCACTCGAATGCCTATATACATTATTTTTCATTTCACAATAATACTGTTAAAAAATCGGTAATTTCTAAACTTTTCCTTAGAGCATACAAAATATGTCATCCTTCCTATTTAGATGAAGAAATTGTCATTATCAGGACCATTTTTTCTAATTTGTATTACCCCGATTGGTTCATATCGTCTGCCCATTTTGCAGCTAGGAAAACATTCTATGGTAATAAGCCTTCCCGCACTAATGACTTCAACAAATGTATAACATTGCCATTTAATAATAAATTAAATAGTTTAAAGGACATATTTGGAAAAACGGGTATTAATCTAGCCTTTAAATATAATAATTCCTTAAACCAATTGATGATGGCCAGGAAACCCAAAGAACATCATAACATAGGAGTATATGCAATACCATGCAACGATTGCCATAAAGTTTATATAGGGGAAACGGGGATAAATCTAGACAAGAGATTGTACGAACACAAAAGAGATATTAGAGTGGGCAGCGAAAGTAGTGGAATATGTTGCCATGTTAGAGACAAGAATCATACGATCGATTGTAATGGAAGTAAAATGCTATTTAAATCGGCTAACTATGTTAAGAGAAGAATCGTAGAATCGAGCTTTAATCCTGTAATAAGAAAGCATATACACAAAATAGTAAAATGCCAGCCCTTCAATATGTTTAGGCCTACCCCCATCCCCCCAGATTAGCCACAAGTAGGGGATTGGGGGAAAAAAGAGGGGATCTTGTGTTATGCTTATATGCATTTCTCTTATATTTTCTACGCAGTGTCAGTTGAAAAAGGGTGTGAGATACACCGAAACTGTTCTGAATTAAATTGTCTTCGGAGAATGTGGTGTAATTCCTCATCTTTTCTTGCGATATTGCATTAATTTTCATCATATATATATATATATATATATATATATATATATATATATATATATATATATATATATATATATATATATATATATATATATATATATATATATATATACATATATATATATATATACATATATATATATATATATATATATATATATATATATATATATATATATATATATATATATATATATATATATATATATATATATATATATATATATATATATTTTCCTCACCAAATTGAGACAAGCGCCCAAACAAAGGCCGTTGTCGGACATATCGATCAATGCTAGTTCTTATTTGTCTGAATTCGCATGGCTCAAACCTATTTAAGAATATTTTATGCTTCATTCTGAAGTTTAAGTGTTAAACTAATAGATTAACTTAAAATATATATAGCACCTTTTAAATAAATGTTATGCATATTAGTTGCTTCTGAATTAGCAAATGTAGTTACATTTGTGTGGTTACATATAAAATATAAAAAATATAAAAAGATGAAAAGGATAACAATTAAGAAAATTCAATTCAAAATAATGATACAATCAATCATAATTAATTAATTGAGTGAAAATATAATATTGATGATACAGTGACTTGGTAAATATAATAAATACGCATGAAGTAATATGTTGACATGTTGGTCCGAGTATCTCAGCCGGATCAAAATATAGTTAATAATGGTTTTGAAAATCAAATTGCTAAAAGAATAAATTGAACACATGCACATAATACAAACGACATAACTTATGAAAGTTAAATAAATCAATGAAATTAAAATCATATGTAGGCTAATTCGTCGGTTAAAAAATAATACGTGAGTGTAAAAAGGACATTAGTTTTTGTTAACTAAATGTTAAAATTCGGCACAAGACCACCATTGTCTCAGAGCTTGGAAAAAGAAAAACGACACTGGAAATATCAAAGTTCCTGGGAAGAGATCATCGAATCTTAAATAAATTTGTGGAGTGTTCTGGTGTCCACTCGAGGGCTGACAAGGGTACCTCAAGGATTATCTCCAGGCGTACCATGCCACGTATAACGAGGGAAGTAGTGAAGAACCCGCGTCTGCCTAGTCCAGAACTGTTCAAACGTTGTGGTAGGGAAGGTATTTCGAAATCTGCCAGGTGTCGCCTCTTGAAGCAGGAAGGCAAGAACGTAAAACCTGTTACAAGGCTCCCTCTGAAGGCTGTTCATAAGCAAGAGTCAAATGGGCAGAAGACTACATGAAGATAGATTTTCAAAAGTCCTCTTTAGTGACGAATGCCGTGCTACCCTAAACGGACCAGATGGGTGGAGTAAAGGATGGGTTGCAAATAGCGGAAATCGTCCTCATCGTTTAAGACGTCAACGAGGAAAAGGCGGAGTCATGTTTTGGGATGGCATCATTGGAGGCAAGTTGGTTGGTCCTTGGAAAGTCCCAGACGGAATTAAGATGACATCTAATGCCTATGTAACCTTTTTGGAGGACAAATTTAAGCCATGGTTAAAGAAGCAGAAAGTTTTATTGAAGAAAACGCCGATATTTGTACAAGAGAATGCGCCTTCCCGTGCAGCTAAGAAATCTGGAATACCTGCAGCAATTTGGCTTCTCTGGACACCGTTTGATGAAGTGGCCAGCGTGTTCACCCGTCTTAAACCCGACTGAAAGTCTATGGAGTGTTCTGAAAAGGAAGATATATCAAGATGGACTGCAATTTTCAACGAAAGATGCGCTCTGGGAAGCTATTGTAGATGCTGCTGACAGTATTACCCCAGATGAAATAGTTACGCTGACGAATTCAATGTATAAACACGTCAGGGACGTTCTTTCATATGAAGGATCATACATCAATCATTAAGAACTTTATGACGTCATATTTCTTTTATTATTTCAATTCAAACATATTATTATGCTCATTATAAAGTCCGTTATGATTATATTTGTTGTTAAAAATGAATTGTCGCATTAAATAAAAGTTTATTTTTGCATAATTAGCATTTTTATTAGACCTACTCGTACCTAATAATTTAGGACGATAAAAATTATACCTATTAACAAAAATGGACGTTGTTTCTTTACGTATGGGCGGATCAGATTCATTTTTGCGCAGTACATGCAGATGGGTATTATCCTCATTCAGAGGGAAAATATCTGGATTTGACCGAATAAATACTCTGTTATTACGAAAAAACAAAGCTGCCTAATAATTTTACACGAAGTGTATATATATATATATATATATATATATATATATATATATATATATATATATATATATATATATATATATATATATATATATATATATATATATATATATATATATATTCACATATTCACCTAGATTTCTTCTACAAAGTTTAAGTCTTATATTGAGTAAGAAGGACAAAACGAAGAAGGCGGGTCCCATCTTTAATTCCAACGATTCGGGTCATTACAAAACCCATCTTCAGGAGCTAAAAACAAATTCTAAATGAGTAATCTAAGCCTAAAAACATAAATAACAGCACAAGTTCAAAGTTAAAAACCACAGATAAGAGAAAATCACAACAAGGACGTTAAAAATATAAAATGAACGTTACGTTAATGAACAAACAAAATAGTAAGGTAAAGAACATCAAAATATATTTAATGCGGAAGGAAGCCATGCTGAATACAAGATTAGTTGAAGTCGACAGCGGCGGCTCCTTTATTCATTTAAATATGCATTTTTTTACTTGACCCACCAAACTCTCCTCAGAAAGTACGAGGGTACAGAAAAGGCTGGTAAGTGACATCTTTATTAGCCGGGACGTTTTTTACCTTTATTGCGAGTCATCCTAAGGGCGAAGGGGATAGATTGGGCGAAAGAAATAGACGTTTTGGCCTCTGGTCTCAATGATTGCCCCCTTAACTCCCCAGGTTCAGATGGGGGGGGGGGTCAGGAAAGTAAAGGAAAGAGGAGGATCTCTACTGGTGTGCAATCGTAACCTCTACAGTTGTCAGGAGAGTCGATTAATCTCTGTCCACTTTTGTTCTTCTTTCATTCTTGTGTGTAGTGTAGCATTCTTGCCGTTGTGATTGTTTTTTTTTTTGTATTAAGCTACTGCCTAGCTTTGTAGAGTTGATTATTCTTAAGTGTTTATACTAAATGTATAGTCTGCGTGTTTTGTTTCTCTGTTTAATGTAGGTTTAAAGGGATTGATCATTCCAATTTATTCACTTTGTTCACTGATTTCAATTTAATTTCTCATAAACTCACTTGTGACACTCCATCTCATTCATTAAATGCACCTTGAGGTTTACGTTATTTCACTTTTGTCACTATCTGTAAAAATATCTAATTCCTCAGCTATACACGACCTTTTGTTTGCACTTTTGTTTCACTTCTAGTTGATTGTTCCCATTAATGTGATGAGGGTACCGGTGGGTGTTACCTGTTTATGCTGTGGTATAGGTTACCGGTTTGTCAGTAAGTGGTCGGTAATTATAATGGCGTGTATTGAAGAGTCCTCATTGCTATTGCGCTCGACGGGTGACGAGTACTTTAGAGCGAGGGTCTACTTTACTCATCCGTCGAATTGGGTCTGACTCCTTATAATTTTTCATGAGGAATATGCGTTAGTCTGGACTTACGGAAGGTGGTTCGGTAATCTGGGTAAGTAAAGGACTTTGAAAGGACGCGGCAAAGAAAATATAACTTTATTCTTGAATTGGCCTATTAAAGGGGCAAGCGGAAAAGTCTCGAGTTCTTTGCGGTCAATGTGTAGGCTTACTGTTTTACGCGAAGTATCGAGTCTCAAGGCGGAAAAACTTAGGCGAGTAAACGGGATTCCGTGAACTACTAAGGGAATGAATTGAGTTAATGAATCTTCTAAATAATGAGTCTGTCTGTCTGTCTGTCTGTCTGTCTGTCTGTCTGTGTGTCTCTCCTCCCCATATATATATATATATATATATATATATATATATATATATATATATATATTCGTATCCAAGGGGCTTAACCTTGACCTGTCCGTGGAGCGGACCAGTCATCTAGTTTGTTCGTTATTTTCACCCCTTGGGCGGAGTTTCCGACAACTTTATGTCCCTGTTGCGCCTGCATATTTCCCATAGATTTAGCTTTATTATAGAGAATCGCTTGCTGCAGGTCTCTGTGAAATTTCACTGGTCAGAGCCTATATTTGTTCAGCTGCTGATAAATGTTCCCAACACGCGTATGTTTGTTTGTGGGCGATCCTCGTATTTGTGCATGTGGTCACCTTTGATATCTTTGTATGTTCGTGGGTTTCCGCGCAACTCTAGCGACTGCTTGCCTCATTTATTTGTTTAGTTTAACATATATATAGCTTCATTTCCTAATTATCTTTGATTCTGTATTTATTAGGCTTGGCATATTATTTGCACACATAACAATTTTTAGGATATGATAAATCCACCGAGCGTCCATTTGTGGAGTTCTTCGCGGAGCCTATTAAATCCTGTAATTTTGTGCCAAAGGCCTACCTATTTTATAGAACGAGTCCTGCAGATTTATTGGGGTATTGATTGTATTATTTATTTTAATCGGTTGGAGAATTTATCGGGGGTATTTTTCAATGGTCGGCTGAGCTCCTTAGGAACCTATCACTTATTCAATTGTTTTCATTCTTGTTTATTCTCTCAACTGTACAATGGTGCTTCCACTACTTCTTTTTTAAATTTTCCATTGCGAAAGATGCAAATGAAAGGAGCTTTTGCTCAGGCGTTGACCTTTTCTGCAAAGATTGAAGGAAGAGTTAATCTTCCTTCAAATATTTTCCGCTCTTTTTTTCTCTCCATTTGTTATCTAAAAGGTAAAGAACCCTAATTATTAACTCTTTGGAGTTTCCGTTTCTTTGATGTTGATAAACTGTTTATGGTGATGGGAGGATAGATGAGCGCCTCCCTTTAAAGTGCCAGATAGCTCTTTCTTCCTTTTTTCTTTGCGCTTAAACATCTTAAGAAGTATAAGAAGATTAGCACTAGTGTGGATTTGGAAATTATCGCAGCTACGTGTTGTATGTAGAGTGATGAAGTTATATTTAATCCCAATATTTTACCTTAGGGATGATAATGGTAGAGTTAATTTTTATATTTTAACATCGCTGCCTTTTATATTGAGAGCGGGACTATAGTAAAATTTTGCCTGTCGGTTCTTATTTTCTAGTCTCTCTCGAATTGGTTGATGTTGCCGATCTCAATGGCTGTCGTCCGTGCCTGAACTTTCCCATTCATGTATTAACTGAGGAACAATTGAATGATGTCGTCAGCAAAATGGATATTTCGGCATTCAGGCATGCTTTGTTGTGCCATATCCGCTATATAGATTTAATACACCGTAGACTTGATACATCTCCCGTTGGTGAATACAGCTTTCAATCCCAGCTCGTGTCTACTAAATTCATTAACAACCACATATTTTCTTTTATCTGCCACATAGTCACCGAGAATTCTCCCCAAGTTGTTGTTCATATTGGGATTTAAGATCTTGTATTGTATGCCTTTGACCTAGACTTTGTCAAAAAACTCTTTAGTCGCGTGCAAGTAACACTATAAATTACTATCTCAGCCACTCGGTCGGATGGCAACCATTTTACTTTTTAATGAGTTTTTGAAAGTTTTGAAGGTTGTAAGATCAAATGATATGTTTGTTAATTGATAATACGTTTGTTAATTTCTGTTTTCAAAATTATTGAAATAATTAAGAACAATCGACTTAGGTCTGATGACCTTGTTCTACATCTCTCAGGGCCACATCGATGTATTTTTATCTCTGATTTGGCATTGGCAATCTTTTCAGTGATAATGCCAAGTGCAATTGTGTATCTACCTTTTAGGAATCTGAACTGATATTTGTTATTAAGGTTGTTTTCATTTACATATTTTATACGTCTTCTGGCATCATTTTACAGACTTTGCTAATAAAGTTCCGAAGCGATATAGGTTGGTACCTGGTGAGGAGATCTAGTGGTTTGGCAAGTTTGGTGATGAAGCTCATTTTGGCGAGTTTGTAGTCCTCTTGGAAGTATCCGGTGTTAAAGAACGCGTTATACATATAGATATGTTTGATGGTTCGTTTATATTTTCCGGTGAGTTGGTAAGTCTTATCCAAGTAATTCCTCAGATGCCTGGCGTTTTCTGTTGAAATGAATGAATAGGGCGATTTAGTTCTTCAGTTGTTATAATTCTCTGACCTTTGCTGCTCGATGACAGGCGCTAAAGATATTTTCTCTGTTATTTCTAAGGTTGTCATTTTCCATCTCTTCGATTACCTGGCTGAAGTTTGACTTTTCTTCAGGTGAATTGAAAAAAAAATACTTCTAGTGTCGTTTGAATTCTTCTTCGATGGGACTATTTTCTTGTAATTACCCGTGCTCATTTGTTAATGATATGTTGTTTTGTAGAGGTGTGCCACCAGTTTTCTTTCGGAGTCTTCCCTTTATTCGTTTCTTCGGTGAGGCTATCCCATATGTTTCCTTGTTGTTCTTCTATGAGATGCATCATCTCTTTTTTCCTTCTATTTAACACCATTTGCCTTTCTCTGTTTGTGCCGAAAATCGTTATTTGGCCTTAAACGCTGATCAGCTGTTTGTTCTTCTCCCTCATCTTTGCTGTCCATCGTAGATATGGAAGTGTGCAGTGCCTCTTTCTTGGGATATTTCTGGGTTCCGCCTTAATGGGGTTGTTTTTAATCGTTCATTTACTTCATCTATTTCCTGCAGTTTACCTGCAAGATCGTCTGGGACGAAGTTCGTAAGTTCTTCCTTGTATCTGTCCTTGTTCGATCTGATGTGGCAATTTCTTTCTGGTGCCAGCACTTGTATCGGGTTCTGATTGAGACTCACTAGCATTCCAACATGTTCACTGCATGCAATGTTGATGGGCTGAATGTCAATGTTATATAGCCTGTGATGGCTGCTTAGTGCGACGTTTAGTTTTGTAGCAGCATTATCAGGTATGTTAGAAAGTCGGGGCCTATACCATTTAATATGTTTCTTTCGAGCAACATTTCGAAGTTTTGTCCACTTCGATTACTTCTCTAGTAGCCATTTGCCATGCAACCAGGATTCAGCTATCTCATGAATATTATTGGGAGTTCTGTGCTCTCCCTATACCCGCTTCTACCCTCACTAAACTCAATGATCTTTGAATCAACAATTGCAAATTTACCTTTAATGGAAAATTTTATCGCCAAACCTTTGGAATGGCAATGGGGAATTGTTTGCCTCTCGTACTCGCAAACCTATACCTGGAATTCTTCAAATCTAGAATACTTCCCCAAATTAATGAAACCCCTATAGCTTGGATGCGATATGTTGATGACATTCTTCGCCTTTGGCCTAATAATTTAAATATTAATACATTTCTTACTAAAATTAACATCTTAGTGACCTCGATTAAATTTATTTTAGAAGTTGAAAAAGATTGCACACTCACTTTCCTAGATATTCTAATTCATTGGACAAACCATTGTTTCAAATATGAAATATATAGAAAACCCACAGCCATAGACTCTTTTATACACTTTTATTCTAACCACCATAATAACATCAAACAAAGTGTTTTCTCCTCCATGTTTTTGCGTGCCCTTAGAATTGTCTCACCAGAATACTTAGACAAAGAAGTCGATAGAATATATAAAATAGAGATAAATTTGTGCTACGCTCTGTACTTTTTCGACAATTGTTATAAGTTCGCCAAGCGTTCCTATTATCAAACTAATGTTAGCATCCCTAAGTTTCAGGCCAAAAACGTATTAGTTTTACCCTATAACCATATTTTCATTAAATTACCTCGTTTACTTAGGCCTCTGAACATAAATGTTATTTTTAAGTACGAGACTACAATTTATCGCATCCTTGTCAAAAATTCCATCCCCCCCAACCTGGCATTGTTTATTCGATAGGCTGCAACAACTGCTAAAAATGTTATTATGGATAAACCGGGAAAGAACTAGATGTCCGAGTTAAGCAACATCAAGCCAATGTACGTAATCACAGTAAACAATCCGCGTTTTTTTCTACATATGTACAATCTTAACCATAGCATTAACTGGAACAGTGCCAAACCAGTCATAAAATGCAGTAATTATATTTCGAGAAATATATTTGAATGTATCTCCATTAATGCGTTCCCAAATTTCAATCTTAGCCCTGGTTTGTTCATGCTAGACTCCATTATTACTACATACATAAAATCTCAAATAAAGTTGTTTCAGGATTTTGTACCCCTTAATTAAAGTACAGAGGTGGGTAGTCTAATCCGCCCCCCTTCCACTATTTAAGGCAATGTATGTCCAGCCTCCTGTTCATTCCTTGAAAAGGTCTTTAAGAATAAAGACGAAAGCGCTCGGAATCGTTTTTCACTTTTACTTTGTGGGTGTATCTGCATAGTAATATCATATACGATAACAAGCCGCTGTTCTCTTCCTTAACAGGAAGAGCTTGGCTACACAGGCACCCCTGCGGGGGTGTGGCCTATGGCCTTATTTACTAATCTTAACCGCTTTTTTTAACCCCCTTTATAGACTCTTTATTTTAACGCCCTGAACGCCCTTTTCTTGTTGTTCTTGTTCTTGTTGTTCTTGTAGTTCTTCTTGTTCTTCTTCATGATATTTTTAACTATTTCAATCCTTTGATTTTCCAAAACACACGAAGTCAATTTGTCAACTAAGCAAAAAAATCCATTTATAAATTTTTAAAAAATCCCCATCTTAAATTATCGAGTTATGGATAATACAAAACACCAGGAAAATGAATAATTCTTTTATCTCGGCCGTCTGTGCCAAAGGACAAAAACGTAATTATTACTAATTTTTTACATCCCCGCGGAGTCCCCTAAGGCGCGGGGCCCGTAGCACGTGCTACATGTGCTACTAGGTTAAACCAGCACCGTCTCTATCCATTGTAAAGAATTGTAGTTTAGAATTATGTATGAGTATCACGCAATTCTGTATTATTGATCTGTTTCTTTTTCTTAAGTTGGGTGTTCAAACCCATTTTTCAGCTCATTTGTTACTGCTGGATTTAAGTCTCTTTCTGTGGCAGTCTTTTCTTTATATTTTTTATTTATCCGGTTCTCTATGTGTACTAATTTTACTTTTGTTAGTTATCGCATTTGTGTTGACATATTCCTGATGATGTTAATCACTTTAGAAGTACTCATTCGGTTTACAGTTCATTATAAATCAGGAGAGGAGGATATCATGGAATATAATGGTTCAGATTAACGTGGAATCTGAACCACGAATTGTTTTGTTAAGTTTCACTATACGAGGGGCGGGCAATTAGTTTTGTGAATCGGTAGGGCAAAACAGAGGAAGGGGGATGGCTGTTTGTAGGGGTGTTAGGACAGGTTATGACAAGTCAGGACTTGCAGTTGCACGCTCCTGCCTCGTCTATTTAAGAAGCAGTAGCTGATCGCAGATCGTCAGCAGTCACAAATTTTTCCAACAATGGAGAAGGTTGAGCACCGCACAGCGATCAAACTTTTGACCAAGGAAGGCAAGAATGCAAAGGAGATCCATGAACGCATGGTTGCAGTGTACACCGACACCGCCCCTTCCTATGCAACCATTGCTCGCTGGAATAGGGAGTTCCGCCATGGTTGTGATTCCCTTGAAGATGATCCCCGTCCAGGACGCCCGTCAGACGTGACCAACGAGGACAATGTCGTCCGTGTGGAGAGGAGGATCCTCGAAAATCGACGGGAGAAGGTCGAAGAAATCGAGCGAGAACTTGGAATATCACATGGAAGTGTTATCAACATCATCCACGACAATTTGGCCATGACCAAGGTCTTTGCCCGTTGGGTCCCTAGAAACCTCACGCCCCATGATCGACTTCAACGTCGTCAAAGTCCACAAGGCCAGAGTTGCACAAGCTACCCTGCGCCAGTGCGGATTCGAGGAGATCAACCATCCCCTCTACAGTCCAGATCTGGCCTCCAGCAACTACTTTTTATTCCGCCAGCTCAAGGCTGCACTGCGTGGACGCCGGTTTGGGGACGATGGAGATGTCCAGCTCGCCGTCCAGAAGTGGATTGAACAGCAGTTTGGAGATTTCTGGTTGTCGGGAATTCGAAGCCTCAGGGACAAGTGGCGCAAGTGCATTGAAAAATAATAAAACACTTTTCCTCCTATCTCGTTTCCTTATATCCGAATTGCAAAACTCATTGACCGCCCCTCGTATGAATCTCTTTTTTGTTGTTCTACTGGTGTGTAATCGCAACTTATTTAAAATTGTCGGGAGATGCAAATAATCT
This sequence comes from Ceratothoa steindachneri, assembly GCA_963969495.1. Lineage (NCBI taxonomy): Eukaryota > Metazoa > Arthropoda > Malacostraca > Isopoda > Cymothoidae > Ceratothoa > Ceratothoa steindachneri. The sequence continues at coordinate 76,255,162 of OZ018319.1, forward strand.
ATGTCCACTTTTGTTATTCTCCCATTCCTGTGTGAACTGGAGCATCCATGCCATTGCGTGATTTTTTTTTATGTTGAACTGCTACTTAACTGTGTATTGCTATTTATTTCTTAGGTGCTTGTACTGATTGTGTAGTCTGCCTTTTTGCTTGTGTTTAAGAAATTTTAAATGATGCTCCTAAAATATTGAAATATCACCACCATTGTTAATCCACTGTATCCAGTACCATCTAGACACCAATTCATCCTAAATGAAGCTCATACATGGGATCCTCTTTTTTTATCTTTTAGCAAAATTTGTAGTCACACTCTTCCCTTACTTAAAGACTTTACAAGTTTATCGGTTCAATAAACTTTTCTCCTGCAAATCTAGAAGTTCAATTAATTAAATTTCCCTATCGCGATAACCAGTGGCGGCTCGTAGCTTACATTAATGGGGAGCTGCATCAGAAATTTTGTTAGCATTGTTTTAATATTGTGTAAAAAGAAATAAACATATAAAAAGAAAATTTATAGATAAACTTGATAAAACCCTAAAAAGAACAAAATCAAACATTTTTTACTTACAAATAGCCTAAATTGTTACCGTTCAAGCTTGATCCATTCATTTAAAAACCAAATCCTTCTTCTTGTTTTAATTTGCTCGAAAAGATCAATTATTTTCTCCTTGATTTCTGGATGACTACTGGTGAATTTTTTTATTTATTGAAAGTACTGCAAGTGCATTTAGTCTTTCATAATTCATAGTCTCCCTTAGAAAAGTTTTTATTCTTTTGAGTAGTGAAAAGCAGCGTTCTGGCTCTGATGTAGTCATGGGAATTGTCAAAAGGATTTTTATCAGTTTCGTATTTTCCAAGATAAATTTCAGCAGCTCAATTAATTAATTAATAAAAGAACCTAAAAAATGTTAATTAAATTCTACACTTTATCACATTCAAGAATATAAACACTTTTTAAGCACAAACAAAAAGAAACACTACTTTCCACCAGCACACCAGGGTCAGCACTGCGTGAGCCACAGTGCTCTTTCACTCTCTCTCTCTCTCTCTCTCTAGCGTGCAGCTTCCTACCTCAGGCATGTGAGCATGCGCACAAGAGCCAAACACCGCGTCGCTGGAACTGTCAAACGCATAGTTCTATACAAGGATTTTTGTATTTTTTTTCATAAACTAGGGGATGGCTACTGACATTAAGCTTAAGGATTATATAATGTACAAGTATAAAAAAGAATTGAAAAAGTGCTCCGCCGTGCCTATACACGAGCCGTCACTGGCGATAACAAATGCACCTACTATTTCAGCTCCTGTTAATCAATGTGGCTCTGAGGAGTGAAATTTTAGGCGGAGGTAACATTATAACGAACTCTAATCACATCCATAAACGACAATGGGCTAACACACGCACAAACATATATCGATATCTCCTACACAATATACCCTAGCCAACTCGTATATGGAGATCCACTGGCCACCCGCAACAAGAAAATACCCCCCTTTATTTGATGATAGCGAAGTAGCTTGGAAACGAATGCGTATCTTAGAGATTTCAAGTCCCTACTTAAACTTAACTCCGTGAAAATAGTCATTCAGATTTATATGATATTCTATTCAGAGTCACTATTTCGAACTCAATGTATTAATTTAACTCATTCCGTTCATCGCAGCCTCACCACTCTCGTCGGTTCTCACTCACCCAATTCGCAGTACGAAGGTCTTCAATTTATCTAAGCTTGAGTCATCTCGTCTAAGTCAGTCACAAAATTTCAACAAGTTTGATATGGAAATAAAGAAATAATAACAACATTTAAAAAAAAAGTATTCATACCCCATACACTTGGATAACTAATAGTTAATAGTATTACCGTTTGGTTAATGACATTCAGCAAACGATTTATTGTAGTTTTGACTTGGTTCAACCAAACTTAGGATGGAATTTTGCCCGACTAGTCTTTGCAAAACTTCTCAATTCATTGATGTTTTGGGGATGTGTGGATGGATGGGAACCTTCAGTTCATGTGATTAGTTTTCTAGCGGGTTGTGGTCTAGCGACTATGATGGCCATTCCCCAACGCTTTGTTTGGGGTTGTTTTCTTTGGAAAGACCATTCTGGAATTGAAAAAGATTCAAACATTTAATTTTACAAAAAAACAATGCGAAATAGATTATAATTGTATAAAATCATTCATTTAACTCTTATTTTAACATCATTTTACCATTCTGATCGAATAGCAAAGCTCCAGGGATTGAAACTCCACTCCTAAATGAACAGGACCAGAGCGCGATTTTGGATTTAGCGAAGGAATGAAGTTTTTTTGTTATTATTTATGAAATGCTGATTTCTTGATAAACTGCAATAATATAAATATTAGAATGATTACTACTATCACGTAAATTTTAAAAATTAATGAAAAAATAAAAATAGATATTAATTTCAAAACTTTTATGATAAATTTAAGGATACTTTTTCACGTTTAACGACAATATTTACTAGCAAATTGATGGCGTCTGGAAGACTTCCCACGTTGTTCCCATTGCGGCAGACATTTTCATGACGAACATGGATAAAAAAATATTTCAAAAGTGCCCCAAAACTTTACCCCATGTCATACTATCGTCGCTTTCTCGATGACTGTTTCGCCATATTTTATACAAAAGAGCAACCCAATAATTTTCTAAGATATATTACCCTGTAAGGAAATCGATATCCCACCCTAAAAACAGAGGTCCTGTTTGGTCACCACAACGTCCTGGCAGTTGGCAGCGTAACCTGATTACTTGGACCCTCCCCCCTCTCTGTCCTCGCCTCGTGGACCACCAGAAAGGCCTCCCACAACCACGAGATGCATGAATCATCAGATTTCGGGTCCGACGAGCATAACATTGGATAAACCGGCAATATTTCCCTTAAGAAATGGGATCCAATTTCGCGTGTCATATACGAAATTAGAGGAGCGGCGACCAAAAGCCAGAAGCTGCTTTTAGGGCTAAGTGAAAGACGCTCGGAGAAAAGCCGTTAGAGGAGGAGGCTTAATCCCTAAGACCTTCCCCCTCCCCCTCCGTCCCCTACCCCCAGTGGAGTGGTGAAGTATATAGGCGGATAACTGTAGAAGAACAAGGAAGATCGAGTTAGTCATCGAGACGACGAAGTCCGGCGAGAGTGCCCGGCAACCCAAAGAAAGGGACAGAGAAGAAGCTCATCCTGAGCCAGTTCCTGGTGGTTACACCGATAATTAGCACCTTCTCTTGAGGAAGATTGAGTTAGAGATCGACACGACGAAGTCCGGCGAGAGTGCCCGACAATCAACAAAAGGAACACAGAAGAAGCTCATACTGAGCCAGTTCGTGGTGGTCACACCGAAATTTAGTTTAGCTCGTATTGAGAAATTAGCTCAATCATCTCTCGTCAGAGAAACCCCCTATCCCGACTTACAACAAAAACCTTTGAGGAATATCCCAAAGGGAACTCCCTCAAACACCCTCCATTCGTCTAAGGATTCACTTGTTTGCTCATCGCTCGTCAGTGCGAACCATTCCAAGATTAACAAGAAGATTGGAAAGAACATACTTTCACGGTCCCGTTGTTTAAATCATCTGACCAAGACAACGTGTTTAACGCCACCCGTCGCCCGCCTGAAATCGCCTATTCCCGCGCCAACCAAACAGCTGAGGTGTCTGTAAACACGTCCACTCGTCTGACCGCAAAAAGATTCTTTCGTCTACATAAAAATTCAAGGCCAAGGTCAGTTTCCAGCCGCAGTCACGTGTGGTTGTTTTAAAGGTAAAGAAATTCCATTATTTTTGAAGGTCAATTAACGTCCAATATTAAAGTGAGCTTTGAGTCAACCATTACTTTATATTCATTTGGTTAAATTAGTAAGTCTCACTTAAACTCGTTTAATCCATAGCTGTATAGTTTGTTTTGTTAGATTTCACTTTTTTTCATGTTGTAATTAAAGATATATTTTTCTTAGAAGTATTTAATTCAATCCTCGAAACGCTGAGCATGGCACTTGAAATCCTGAAAGATTAAAATAATGTAATAATAATAAAATATAGCACTCTTAGAGAAAACGAAATCAAGGAGTTTTTGAAGTACGTAACAAACCTATACGTACGTACACCAACTCGGCCCTTACTATACCACGACATACCCCAACATCCAATATACAGTTGAATTTGAAAATGATAGTGCCCGACTTTTCTCGACATTCTGTTTACAGGAAACAAACTCACACATGCCTTGAACGAATTTCTTCGGTTTTTGCGATCAACCTTTCAAAATTAATACCGTCAAAACATTAATTCAGCGCGTCGACCACTTATCTTCAAGTTGCACATTTTTACACAAGGAATTTGAATGTTTGTACAAATATTTCGCCAGTACAAATATCTTATTTCTTGCTTAGTAAATTCTTAAGCAAATTTTATGAACCCAAGGTGCCTATCTACAGTGCGTAAAGAAAAAGGGCCTACTCTTTCTAACATTGCCGTATTTAGGCTCCCTCAACTGCCCATTCAACAATATTTCACTCAAATCCAATTTAAAATTACTTTTGTGAATAATCTTTTAAAAGACAATGTTTCATATTAAGGGCGCACTTCCCTGGAACCTCCGAAGGTGCATTTAAACGTGGACCCAGTTAATCTAAACGTTAGCTTTGTTTACTGTTAATCTGTTAAGCAAAAGTTAACTTCGTTAATTGTTATTCAATTAAAAATGTAACAGAAGTTACCCCTGAATCACTAACGTTAAATAAAACAATGCAGAAAACGGGTTTGTATTTGTTGTTTTTTTTTAAACCACCTCAAAACTCCCCAAACCATAAAATATAAAAATTACCAGAATTATAAAGGACAAAACAATTGAGAAAATAGAAAACTTTAATGAAATACAATATTGGAATTAAAGTAAAAAAAAAATTATAAAATAGCTGAATGAAACAAAAAGAAAAACAATAACACAATAACAATAAAAAATGACACGATAGACGAGATACATAATTTATGTTTTATTTTCCTATTCTTCTCATTATAAATTTTTGCCATGAGATGCATTTTGATTTTTGCTCTTCATGAAAAGGAGCATCTGAAAGTTTCTTCAGAGAGGGATGATCTCTTGGCCCTCAAGATGTCCTGCCTAAAGGAAAAAAAACCATCCTACTCCTGCAATAAAGGGGATATCTGTGTTGAATCTGATGCACAAGTCCATCAACACTTGCTCCCCAAAGAAAGCAGCATCTGTCAGAAAGTCCTTGGAGTTGGTATCCAGCCAGATTTTGACCAAGTTCTGTGACTTGGCCTTCATTGACCTGTGGTTCCTGCTGCTCTTCCTTATGCTCTTTCACTAAAGTGAAAGAGCATAGAGAAGAAGTTAACAACAACAGGTTTGAATGTGGGCGAGTTAGAGAATTTGAAAGGGAATTGAAGTAGAGTCGTGGTTAAGGGTGGGGTGTTTATCTTTATGTGGAGGGATTCCAAGATTCTGAGAGATGCTTCGTTTTATTTCATGGAGAGACCACCACTCCTCAACTTACGGGGAAATTTATACTTGGGAGAGAGAAACGGAGAAATGGTTTTATTGTTAAAAAACGGGTGAGGTTTTGCTCTCTCAGGTTTCAGGCCCTGTGATGCTTACACAATTAGCTGAACTCCTCGTTTCCGGAAAACACATCTAGAACACATCCCCAATTGAGAGTCGCCCTAAAGGGATATAAGCAGGAAGGTCTTAATACAACTTTACATACACAAACAACGAAAAGCCTTCGTTGAAGTCTTCACACAAGTAGTATCTCGTATGGTGACGTTATTAAGCTACGACAATCAATTCATTAGAGTAATTCTAACTCCACCTCCTGGTTTTGAAATATAAAAACCAAGTCTTAGTTAACACTTAAGAAATACTTTTTATGGTAACTTATTACTAACTGGTTATCATTACAGTGTCCAACTAAACACGTGTGTAGTTCTTACAATGTATCGACCGATTTCCAACAAGCATAACCTTCATCCAAACTCCATTCATTATTGTGCCTTGATTGCAATTCATAAACTTGTGGAATCGTCAGATCGATGACGTTAAATTACTTATAAAGTGGTCATATTTACCTGGTATTGCAAAAGTCCTGTTGCACTCGTTGCGACTCTCTTAGCAAAGGACAAAATGATAGTGTTGCTGCAGTTACACACGTTTTTATGGTTTTAACATATAAATATATGTTTAAATTGTAATAGTAATCAATGAGGCCATCCTTGGTTGCGAACACGCTCTCAAGGCTAGACCTGAAGTCCCCGCCCACATTGCGGATGAAGTCTTTCCTCATACTGGCACAAACGCGGTTGGGGGAGGACTTCAGCTCGTCGAATTTGCTCTGGCGGATTTTGCTCTTGACATGTGCCTTCACGATGTAGTCGAGGGGATTGACGTCGGGCGAATGCGATGGCCAAAAGTCCTTCGACACCACCCACTCTTGCACGGTACTGGCCGTGTGGGCCGGGGCACCATCCTGCTGAAAGACGTAGTCCGCCTTCTTCCTGATCTTTTCACCCAGGGCAAGACTTTCATGGCCAATATATCCATGATATTGGCCATGGTGAGCCTGTAACCTGCTGCGAACCACACCGGCGGCATCTTCTAGCCATTCGAAGCCACAACCCCAAGCATCATTACAGAGGCCGGATGCTTGGACGTGGACGCGTAGTGGACCACAAAGACGTCCTGGTTGAAGCTTATCACGCAGTCGTTCTGTTTGTTAATGACAGGATCAACTTTGAAGGTTTTTTCATCCGAAAAAAATGAGAATTTAATTGCCGTGACTCTTCAAGTCGTTGAGAAAGCGAAGACAGCACTCCCGACGTTGTTCTCACATAGGGTCGTGAGCAAAGGCCTTTACACGCACCTCAAGCTCTTGTCACCCACTTCCTTTTTGGCCTTGGCACTGTGACCACCGAGATGTTCTTCTTCGCAAGCGGAGTCATTTTGAGCTTCGGAGCACTTTTGTCAACCAAACGGTTGAAAGCTTGAGGTCTACCAGAACGAGGTCGATCTTTGAGGTCTTTCCCGATCTTGAACCTCTCCGCGATTCTGTGGACGGTCCTCCGGCTGACATTGAGCCGCTTGGCCATGTTGGACTTGTTATGGCCCGCGTGAATGGAGAGCAGAGATATCGATTCATTTCAGTTCCATCTCCACCCACCTGCACACAATTGAAAAGACGTTTTAGTGACACCTGCTGGAAAAGTAAAACTTTAAGTTTGTTTGACGGGATATTTTCTATCACACACGTAAACCTTCGAAAGATAAAATATCGAGTGTAACATAAATTTTTCAAAACCTGGTATTATTATTATAAAAGTGTTGCAAAGATTTTATTTCTCTTGGCCTGTGTTGAAAAAGGAGACCTTTGACTCATTTTTATCAGATAAGCTGTAATGCACTTATGCCAGAAGTAGAGAGAAAGTGGGAAGTAGTTACTGTCACCAAAGCTACACAAATCCAGCTCACTTCACAAAAACAAGTAGCCTTCTTCAACTACAAGGTGACGACCCGGAGTTATACTCGAAATTCCCATGTAGCATACTCACCGAGTGACCATCGACTTTCCTCAAGCAGGAAATATTTTTGCAACAAAACTCTTCAGAACCACAGCGCAGCAACTATGGACTACCACAATGTAGTCATCACGGTAAGAACCTTGGATTAGCGTAGACTGCATTGCTTAACTTATTGTTCACCTAAATTAAACTACTCTTCTCCTTGAGAGAGTCATAAGTGTCACTCAAAATTTCAAGTCATTGGTGCGGGCCAGTACTGTCGCATGCAGTAATTGATGGAATTTCGTCCCTTCTTAGAGATCTCACAAACTTGAGGTATCAAATTATCCGAACCAGTGGCGGTCCTGGCCTAAATGGTGCCCTGGGCAAGCCTCACCTAAAGCGCCCCCACACCCCCACCACAGTTCGCCACAGTGCAAATACGAAAAGCAGTAGGAAGGACGCACAAACACACACACACACACACACACACACACACACACATATATATATATATATATATATATATATATATATATATATATATATATATATATATATATATATATATATATATATATATATGAACAAGAGAAGTACAAAATAAATTGCCATAATTAAACTAGAGAATTTAATTTCTAAATTATATAAATGCTCGATCACATAAATTAAGACATTTAAAAGAGGGTGTTTTATTTAAATCAGAGCAAGAAACAAATCAAATTGCTCCACAGTACAACTGCCATTTAAAACCTGACTTTTCTTGCCTTACTTGATACAAAGTCATCAATTAAATCAGCATACGAAATCTGCCCAGTAATTGTATGATTTATACTGATGATGGCAAGACAAGTAAGACGCTTCCGTGACATAGATGATCTCAGGTAAGATTTGATGAGCTTCATCTTTGAAAAACTCCTCTCTGCTTCAGCAACCGTGACTGGAATACTAAGACCAATTCTGAGAGCAGTCCACAAATTTGGATATATTCCAGAGAGCTCCATTTCATGGATAAATGTCAGCAATTCAAGCAGGGATATGGTCTTTGATGGCAAGTCAAGCAAGTTCTTAAGCTGCCGTGCAAGCTCTTTGCCATCTAAGTCAGATTGTCCCTTAAAGTGTAGCATAGTACTAAGGTTCACGCATTGTTCTGTTAGCTCCTCAAATGTGAGATTTTGAAAATGTTCAGCGCTCGAAACTTCTCGCACAATTTCTAACTCGGAAAATCTTTCCTGAATGGCCTATGTTGCAGAATCTACCACTGCATTGAAAAATGACACCTCCATCTTCTTTAAAGCATCAATCAAGGACTCAACGAATGCCTCATAGGAGAAATGCTGCTTTGTGGACCTCAGCTGTTTTTGTTTTAACACAGCTTCTTCATTCATTTGTTCACATATATCTGAGGCTGCTACTCATGCAGCCACAAAACCTGTTGCTCTGTAATTGCGGAGACCCCTCTCTGTTTTCTTTAAAAGATTTACTGCAACATCAATGTTCATGCTAGGAGATTTCATCTGCTTGCTCACATGATGAAATTGGCACAACAGGTCATACGACACCACTGAGCAAATGGCGAAGCGGTACAACCCAACCTCCTCGGCTAGAGATTGAGCCTCTACCTTTATTACAGAGTCGTTGGTGTTGTCCCTTACCTCGATCAGTGCATCTCTCACTGCAGCTGCCTCATATCTTAGGGGTTCCACACTCTTGGTCTTGGTTCCCCATCTTGTATCAGACCACATCTTCAATGTTATGTCCCCATAATTTTGCAAAATGGTCCATCGCTGTATGGAGGCTGAAAGCAAGTTGTAAAGCTTGTGCAAGAAACCAAAGTAATTTGTGGCATCAATAGATCCCTTGGCAGCATATGCCAACACCAAATTCAAAGAGTGGGTTCCACATGAAACAGACAGAGTTCTGGAATTAATTTATAAGAGCTTAGATTGAACACCCTTGTTTTTTTCCCCGTTTAACCCCGTTGTCTTATAATTGTCCTCTTCAGTCCATGAAGGAATTTTTAGCTCATCCAGTCTCTTTAGAATTAAGAATGCTATATCTGTGGACTTCTCTGCCTCCAAGAAACCCATGGAATGTTGCTTTGTATGGGGTTTCTTCTCCACTGACACAACTGGAATACCAATTGACAACTATTTGGTGTGACTGATATCCGGAGTGTAATCTAAAATTATTGAAAAAAAACTTGCTGCTCAACAAATCAATGAGTTCGTTTTGTATGTGGTGACCGAGGTAGCTGGTGTAACAGAATATACTTTTTGGATATGGCTAATGTGCTCTTGCATTATAGGATCAAATTTTGCCATTTGTTCAACTTCTTTCAGAAAAATTGCCATTTTATGGCGAGAATAACTTTCCTGTATGACCCCTTAGTGACAAATTTCTAACTGCCAAAGAATGCACAATAGCAGTGAGGCGTGTTAGTACCGCTCTCCATCTTAACTTCTCAGCATCCAGAAATTCCCTAACCACATTTTCAGAATTTAGATATTCTGAACTGTTTTAATGTGTTGTGAGCAATGAGCTTGCATGCTTCCAGTCCGTTAGTCCCAAACTTGTTAAATTTATTTTCTTCTTGGAAAATAATATGCGACAGAAACAAAAAAAGTGTTGTTTTTCAAGGAATAGACCAACCAACTTCTGGTTATATTTTCTCCACTAACCAATGACTTCCTGAAGTAATGATGGTGACAACTTCTTCCGTCAGTGTTGTTCCCAGGGAACACAAAATCAGATGGCACTTGACTTGGTCCTCTGGAAACCAGTTTGGTCCGAATTCTCTCAGTCAGAACTGACGGCCAGTCTGCAGAGTCGATGGACAGAGACTCATCCTCAGGAGGAAATTCTGCTCCAGGAATTTCTAATTGAAAGAAAACAAGAGGAATAGTATACAGAAATAAGTTAGATAATCATAGGTGTAACTCAAAGGGAGATGGGGCGCTAGTTTTTCCGATTTCCCAGAGATGTGCTTGTCCTTGGATGATCTCAGGATTGGCATTAAAAAAACCGCCTAAATACAAACAAAACCCACTGAAAAGAGGTTTTGATTTAATGTAGTGGGTTTCATTACTTTTCACCACTGTTATAAGCCTCAATTATACAATAAACTGTTAGAAAATGCTGTAAAATGCTTTGCAGAGATACACACATATAGATGCACACATTCACAGACATATGCGCCAACAAACTCCCCTGGAGAATCTTGCTGGGAAGAAGTAAAGGCAAATGGATCATCATCATCACCTGAAGGCTAAAAGACCATTTCTGTAGAGGCCTGTTTTTTTTGTAGAAGTAGGCGGCTTCTCATCCTGCTAGTGGCAGAGGGTGTTCCAAGGTATTTCAAAAGTGCCCCTGCAGTAAAATTGAACATAATTGACCAATGCATGAATAGTTTAGTACAATTAATTTAAAATGTGACTAAGCATAATTTATTGAACTTTTAGGCCGCAATAAAAAATGTAATATTTCCTTCATTCTATTTCAGGACATGATATGAACTGTATGTTTTGTTTGAATAAAACCTAAAGTATTATTTTATTCATTCTATCTCAGGACATGATATGAGCTGTATGTTTTGTTTGAATAAAACCTAAAGAAATGCCTTTTAACTATTTTTACAACCAAAAAATTTGCCATTTTTACCAATTTCCTCTCAATGTTGTGAAAATATCAACACAATTAAACCCTACATTAAACAATCTGTTAATGATACATCTGTAAGTATAGATCAGTTTTTATTTATTTATTTATTTTTATTATATTATTATACTATAATATTATTTTTTATATATTATTTATTTTTAACAGTAGATTTTAAATGACTCAAAAAGCTATATCACAAAATAGCAGTATAAATGATAGTGAAAAGTAGAAGGATGGCATGGCATACCATAGGTGGGCGTTATCGCGATAACGATATCGGGTTATCGGTCATCCGATATTTTTTTCCGCGTTATCGATTCATTGGTATCGCCGATACTTTTGGTTCTAAACTAGCGATAATCGATAATTTCAGTTTTTGGTTCCAGCTTAACACAGGGGCGAGCCGCGCGTGCCTTGGAGGCAGAAATAGGTAGGTTTCGAGCTGGGAACCAGCTGGCGGACGAGAGGTCACGAGGTGTTGCTCCTGCGCGCTACCGATTTTTCGCGTTCTTTGACGATTTTTTCCATTTGTTCCCGTGCTTCTTCCTTTCTATATATAGTCAATAATCAATAATATATTATAATTTTGGATTTATCGGTTATCACCTTATCGGGCGATGAATTTATCGCCAGTTATCGATTATCGGTTATCGCCGATAAGGTTATCACTCTCAATTTATTGGTTATCCTGATATATTTTTTTCGTTATCGCGCCCCTTTCTCCCCTTTTTCTAAATTGGGCACCTGATAGCTTTGATCTTTTCTTATACATTTGCGGTTATACATTTGCTGTTACTTAACTATTTAACCAAACCTATAAAAATAACATTACATATGTTAGAGTATTAAGTATAAGATTTTATTCTCAATAGTATACTAATCTGGAAGCATTGGAGAACAAATAGGCCTACTAAGAAATTTTGCATTGTGCAGGTCTTATATGGAAAGGTTTATGGCAGGGATGGCATCGATTAAATCACTTGATTTTTTTAATAAAATAAATCAATGAATTTTTTCGATTGTATTTATTCTTTAAAAAAAAATCCAATTGTTACAAAAATTCACTTCTCTATTATAAGATTTTTAAACTATTATAATGAAAAGCTGAATTCAAAACAGCTGATTTTCAATTTTGTCGTTCAGTCGTGGTAACAAATTATTTTTGTGAAACGTCACAGATGGTTTTTTCTATTAATAAAAATATATATATTTATTTTTATAATTTATTCTATTTCAATTTATATCTTTATTATTATTTTTATAGTTTTGGAGGGGCACTCATACCGCCCCTTAACAAGTGCCGCCCTGGGCGGCTGCCCATATTGCCCATAGGGCAGAAACGCCACTGCTCCGAGCCACCATTTTGTAAAAATTCACCACGTCCACGGCTCAAAAATTGGAACTTTTGGCTCGTTCCACTCAACTCTGCCATCCCTTCCGTTAGGATCTCCTAATAAAATTAACGACTCAGTCGAGCATAGTATTAGTCTTGACCTTCTTCCGGAATCCTTCGTCCTGCGCCTTCCCTCTTACATTCAAGAAGCATTTGAAATTCTGGCCCCAGATCCCTCACTTGACCGACTTACTCCGCTGCCTCATGGGCATTCAATCCCAGGTGTCAGACTAGGGTGACTTCCGTCCCAAAGGATCCCTCACGACAGTTCCGCGAGTAGATGGAGGCCGCATTGGTCTCCATCAAGGAAGAGCTCGTAACACGCTCGCGAAGGGCGGCCAGTAGTGAGAAGTCAAAAGATTACCTCAAGTGTAGCTCAGCATCCCCGACGCGTAACTCTACCCTGGATCGCACGAGTGTCCTGCTGCGTCGCGCAACTCTCTCACTCTTCAGGATAAGATCTCGTCGTACCGTCGCATTTAAGGTAGCCAGGTACAACACAGTACACCTGTTTACAAGGAGAATGGTACCTCGGCAAATCTGAGGGAAACAAATGTTAGAATTATTAGCCCGAAAGCAGGGCAGGGCAGGGCTAAGCAAGCTGGTGGCGCTTAAATGAGAGACATTCGTCTCCGATTTAATTTAGAAAGTTATATTCGTCTCTCCAGAGAACTTATTCGAAACGATGTTTAGTTCCGAATGCCATCGTTAGTTAGAGTTTAGTTTAAGGGTAGTTTAAGAGATGTTTGGTGGTTTTGAAATTGCTAGAAAGTTATGAGTTTGAAGGACCGAAAGTTAAATGAATTTAGGCGAGAGAGGGGGCCAAAGAAGAGAGAGAGTTTGATGGGAATTCAAAAGAACTCGCAGAACCTATGCGAGAATGAGGGTATAAAAGCTTACCTAGGTCAGAGAACACGGGCGAGGACCTATTAGCGAGTTGGAGTCGTCCAAGTTTTTTCTGTCCGCCTGAGTCCACGAGTTTGAGGAGAGTTTTGAGTTTGGCGGTTCCTTCTTTTTCAAGCTTCGGAACGGTTCTGCCCAGAGTCCATGAGTTTGAGTTTTGAGGGAATTCAGAGAGTTATTTCTTCTTCCAGCTTCTGATCTATAGGGGCTTTTTGTCTCTCCTGCAAGAGGGGTTTCAAAGAACCGAGAAGGGTGGAATTGGGCAGTGATTATGGGGGAGGAGTCGAGGAAGGCGCCCGAGGCCCGAAACACTTTCTACCCCTCATATAACCATAAATCACCGGGTCCAGCGAGCACCGATCGCCAAGGAGGTGGAGAGCAGCGATAGGCGTCCCGATGCCCAAGACGCCCCAAGTTGCGTAACCGCCCTCTCCCCCCTCATACAACCATAAGTAATTTGGTCTTTGATAGTCTAGAGAATAGGCCCGAGATAGGGGGGGGGAGGCACAACGGGGGGAAACCACCAAAACTATTTTACTTTGAGGTACATGCGTTTATGTATGCTCACACAGACACTTGTGTAAGACGGTGTAATAGGCTGTAATCTTGACAACCTCCCATCCTGAGAAGCGCAACAACTTCCTAAAGTTGTGAAGCTTACGCAAGGACACCTGAAATTTAGTTAGTGTAAAAATCAGCTAACAGAACAGAGTATAAGTGATGAAACCTTTGAAGGAGGTACTAGAATGTGTACTCAAGGGGAGATACAAGTATTTGAAGGAAGAATTTGACGCTAATTTATTAGACTGTTGAAACATTCGAAATGAAGAACTTTGATGAAGTAATTGGAATGATCAAATATTTGACTTGATCATGTATTTCAAATATTTTTTGAGACAATCAGGTATTACACTTGATTATGAATTTCCTGAAGTTTTGAGACGATAGAGTATTAGACTTGAGCATGTGTTTGATGAAGTTTTGAATGATGTTTGATAAGTTTTGAGGCGATCAAGTGTTAGACTTGATCATGAATGAGGTTTGAGAAGTTTGAAGTGATCAAGTATCCGAATTGATCATGAATTTCATGAAGTTAAAATGATGTTTGAGAAGTTTGAAGTTTGAGACGTTTGAGGTGATCAAGTGTCAGACTTGATTATGAATGATGAAGTTTTGAAATGATGTTTGATAAGTTTGAGGTGATCAAGTGTCAAACCTGATCATGAATGATGAAGTTTGAATGAGGTTTGAAAAGTTTGAGGTGATCAAGTGTCAGACTTGATCATGAATGACGAAGTTTTGAAATGATGTTTGATAAGTTTGAGGTGATCAAGTGTCAAACCTGATCATGAATGATGAAGTTTGAATGAGGTTTGAAAAGTTTGAGGTGATCAAGTGTCAGACTTGATCATGAATGACGAAGTTTTGAAATGATCTTTGCTCCTTCGGGAAATTGGTCATCTTATGGTACTCAAAAGCAGAGGAATAGAACAGTTACAGATAATACAATCGCTATGAACTTTTTTAACCGCTTGGCGGATGAAGGCAACCCCAAATCCTTCGTTCTCAAGGTGGGTGAGGGTGGAGTCAATCCCAAGATATTTCAAATGAAGATTATAAATGATTAAATTAGATCAATTTTTGAAAACAATGGATTGAGACTCCGTAGTAAGATGTGTTTACATCGCAAAATATTTTAAGCTCTGCCCCCACCATCATCCTCAACAGCATAGTTTGGAATTTTCACTTCGACCAACTTCACCAAATCGGTGCGAAATTTTTTCCAGGACGCAACATCGGGGCCAGAAATTGGACTATCACAATCCAACTTTTGAGACCACAGCTTTCTCATGAGTAGTTTATCGGAATGGTATAATCCGAAGGGGTCAAACAATTTAGAAATCATCGATAGTACGAGTACATTACGCTTAGTTTTAACGATTGCATCGGATTTAGGGGCAATTAATTATTTAAAACTTGAGGGTGGCAATCTTTAGGAAAACTCTCGAAATGAAGTTTTAAAATGAAATTTAATGCAAAGGAGAAATAGGTTAAACTGAAGACGAGCGACTTTTATCCATAGGAAACGAGTCTGCCTTCTTTAAGCCAAAAAGGCAAAAACGATCCTTGTCGCTTAATTTGTTAGTGCGAAATCTACACAGAAGGGAAAACAGAGAAGCAAGTAAATATACTCATTCGAAGGAAGCCTCGTTTAGAGAAGGCGCCTGGCCACATTTCAGCCAACAATTAAACATAGGTCGATTTTTCGTGGTAGTCTGATAAACTGCTAATTATATATATGCCGATCGACTCCGCATCGGTGTCCTTTAACCCGAGAGATCCTAGTGAAACAGATACTCTAGGCACAAATCTAAATCAAGTTCTGATATTTTGAAATTCTAAGGGCGGAAATAAAAAGGCGACGGACTGAGGGCAAAGTTTACCACGTGTTCGAAAATTTCGTCGTCAGCCTCCGGTTCCAAATTTGGCCCTTGGGGTAGATTAATCTCTTTTTCCAATTCGTTCTTTGGATTGGAGGAGCCGGCCCTCATAAAATTACCATCTAGAAGGAAATGACCATTATCCGTATACGAGTTTTTTTAGCATTGTGAAGGGTATTTGTAGTTATTTGGAGTGAAGTGCTCCACAAAGGGAACCTATTTCTCGCGTTGCAAGGAGAGGGTGCTCCCTATTTTGTTTGACCTAGCATAGCCGCCCTGGTCTAACTGAGGAACCCGCAAAGCCTCTCGGGGAAGCACTTTGATGTGCCAGCCCATCCGTGAATTGGTAATTGCAACCAATTGGGGATCAATGGCTGTTTTCTGAAGCGTGCCGGCCTGGGACACGGGGTACCGTGATACTTTCGTAAAGTATCCGGGCCTTCTCTGTCTCCAGAGAGGTCCCCCCACTACCCATGCAATCCATGTTTGAGAACTTGCGATTTGTATGGTTTCACCCCCCTGAAAACAACCTATTATTTCTACTCATTTTACAGTAAAACCCAGGTTTAAATTGGAATCGAACAAGAATTTGATCGACATTTGGAGGGAGGCGAAGCGAAAGACCGCCTCCAATTTCCTTATGCGTGTGATTTTTGACCCGATGAAGGTTTTGATCGTTCAAGAATGAGAGGCTAATTCCTCCAGATTTGCAGCCATTTGGGAAGCGACGGATTCAGAGTTGTACGACCTTTGGCTCGTTAGATCGAGTAAGCAACGAACAAGCAAGAATGTACTCCCCAATCCAAGATATCCGGTCAGAGTCGGGATTAGGAAGTCTAAATAGAGTTTTGAATTAACGGAACCTTTGGCTACTTCCACATCCGACTCTATAATCATAAACTACCCCAGGTGTAGTCACAAATTTACATCGCGTTTGACAGGGATGGGGCAAAGAGCAGATATGTGTTTTTTTCCGGGCAGCACTTACACGGGTAGGACAGAAAGCGCTTGAGCTCGGGGTACGAGAGGAAGAACAATGGGAGCACAGGTTCATTTCTAAGCAATATTTAATTCTATGTACTATTTGGGGTTTCATATACGCTACACTTCACCATGTTTTGAATTCCGATGCACAACCTGCACTTTGAAAAGAGGGAATTTGAGTTTAGGTTTGAAGGGAGGAGTGAGTTCGAAGTTTGAGTTTAGAAATTATGAAGAGGTTTAGTTTAAACTTGCTATTTGAAAGTCATGCCTCCCTGCCGTGAGATGTTTGATGGTTCCGAAATTGATAGAAAGTTATGAGTTTAAAGGACAGAAGGTTAAATGAATTTAGGCGTGAGAGGGGCCAAAAGAGAGAGAGAGAGAGAGAGAGATGGGGGGAGAGGGAGAGAGAGTCACAAGGAGTCACAAGGAATAGTAGTACCTCAAAGGACATTGCTGACCATACCGTGGAGATACTATTTTGTGAAAGCCCTACTTCGCTACTAAGATTAAAATTTAAAATCTAAAAAAGCAGCCATGGTTAAATTTTTATAAATTTTCTGAACTTCGCCAATTATAATAATTAAAAAAGGAACTCTAAACTAAATTTCTTCCCTTTCAAAATATCACGTTACTAAAATATATAGTTATAGAATAGAAGAAGATATATAAAAATAAACTTTTTGAACTTTACCATTTGTAATTCTTTGATAAAAAAAACATGTCATAACCAAACTAAGATGAAATTATTATTCAAATACTCCAAAATTCCCCTTCTCAAATTATAGAGTTAGTGATGATGATGAAGGCTCTTCCCGTCCACCTCTCCCACCCACATTTGCGGGCCAGAAAGCTGAAACGATAGATGAATGTGCTGAAAAAAAGAACACAAACAGGAAATTTTTAGAAAAAAAGTTGAAACCTATCTACTTTACTCATATCTATAATCTATACTAAGGTGGTACCATCTAGGTCAGGGTGTGGATTATTTTGTCAAATCAAGATTTGAACTGTTCGACTGACGAGCTGTTCACCACTTCTGGCGATAGACGGTTCGACGTTCCACAGATATTGTACGAGAAGAAGTTCCCGCAAATGCTAGTATGGAATTGCGGTAATTCCAGTTTGTAACCGTGGTTAGGTGTAGCATTTGCGTTCAACGTGAACAGCCTCCTGTGATCTACGTTTTCAACTCCTCCCATTATCTTAAAAGTTTCAATCAGCTGGCCTCTTAACCGGCGCGTCTCTAAGGAGAACATCCCCAGTTCTCGTAGCCTATGCTGATAACTTTTATGTCTAAGGGAGAGGATCAATTTTGTGGCTCTGGCCTGTACCCTTTCCAGCCCTTCAATATCCTTCCTCAGCGTTGGGGACCAGAATTGTACGTCGTATTCAGGGTGTGACCGGACTAGAAAGTTGTACAAGGCGAGAAAAGTCTGCTTATTTCGGGCCTAGCATTCGCTGGGCCCTCTTTTCCACCTAGAGGTACTGCTTGGAGCACTTTAGATCACTGCTGATTAGCATGCCTAAATCTTTATCAAGGTTAGTGGTATCTAGTTGTTTGCCTAGCAAGGAGTAGTTTTCCCGAGGGTTAGCATGACCGAGTGCATTACTTTGCACTTGTCAAGGTTAAATGGCATCTGCCACATTTCTGCCCACTCGCCTATCCTGAGAAGGCTATTTTGCAGGAGTTCCACTCATCGCGAGCTCACAGTACCTCCTAGCTTGCTATCGTCGGCGAACTTGGCTATCGAGCATATTAATACTTCGTCTATACCATTGATGTAGATGATGGACAATAGAGGCCCAAGCACTGAGCTCTGGGGCACCCCGCTACTTACTGGCGTCCATTGCGAAGCAATCCCGTTAATCTCTTTACTCGTTGCCTCCGTGCCGAGAGCCAGTTTTCTATCCATTCGGCTACCTTACCGGTAATGCCAAGGGTGAGGACTTTACTTATCAACCTGCGGTGTGTTACCTTATCGAAGGCTTTTTAAAAGTCCAGGTATAAGATATCCACAGCTCGACTACGGTCATACTCACTCAAAATACCGTGGAAAAAATCTAGTAGATTATTGATGCATGAACGGTTCTTGCAAAATCCGTGCTGGGAATCCAAGATCAGGTTGTGCGACTCTAAGTGTTGCACTATACGGGTCTGTGATTATTCCCTCGAGTAGTTTGCCTACGATGGATGTTAGACTAATAGGCCGGTAATTACCCGTGCATTTGCGGTCTCCCTTCTTATAGATGGGAGTTACGTCTGCTATTCTTCAGTCTTCCAGCACCACTCCAGTTTTCAAAGATTTGTTGAAAATGGTGGTGAGGTGTGGAGCGATCTCTTCACTAACTTCTCGGATGACTAATCTACTTGGAGACTTATACGGGTTAAGGTTTCCTAGTCTGGCTACTACTTCGTTTCTCACATTGCATTCGACAGCGGGAAAACAGTTCCGGACATATACCATAACTCCGCCGCCCTCTCGACAAGGTGGGTTACGGTGGAACATTGTATGACCGGGGATCGCAAACTTACCCTCGAAATCTCACTTGTCAGTATGGATCCACGTTTCTACGATCGCCACGATATCTTTTCGGTTATCGGAGGCCAATACAGCCACATGTTCGTCCCACTTGTTTCGTATCGAGCTCGCGTTTAAAAATAAAACTTTTAGGGAACGCTGGCTAATCCGCACGCTCCCTCCGCTAACGCGTTTCCCGACGACTCGGATGGAGTGTTGTTCTCAGAAAGGGACGTATTACCATGAGCTTCTTCCTAGTTGCCTGGATATTCTCCACCTGGGACCGGTTTTTCGTCACCGGCAGGGCTTCCATTACTCTCTGGTTATGGTATAGCAGGGCTACTTGCAGTAGGATATCCCGCATTAAAATTGCTCTAGCGGCTCATATTGAGTCTCCTGCTCGGTGGTACCCATCGAGTTGCCGCTTGGCTTGTCCCGTGCAACCTTCAACAACCAGAGGGCATTCCTGTCGATTAACTCGGCCAGAAACCTTCTTCCTCGGTCGTTAAGGTGGATCCCATCCTCCGTGTATAAGTCATCTCGTCCGAAGAACAAGTTGACCGGGTCTACAAACTTAACTCCTGTCAAGGCACAAAGATGACCTAGATGTTCGTTAATGCCAAGAAGTTTGCTATTTGCATGCGTTGTAGCAAACTTCCTGGGTAGCATCCCCACGAGCATGGCCTTGCTTGTCTTTGAGAGAAGATCCTCTGCAATCTTCATCGATGTCTGGACTATATGTTCCGTTAGCTCGACTCTACCGCCTCTAAGGAAAAGGTCGTTTTCACTTACCATTGAGGCAAGTACGGAGCTCCTGGAGAAATTCTCTTTGTTTTAGTGATCTTCCGCGTCTTTTGAATAACTTTAACATTTTTGTTGCTTTTAAATATGAGACGACCATTAGGAATTTATTAGTACGTAATAATTGTGATAGTTTGGGGGAGGGGTTATTCAGTTGAGTGTTCTGGTTGCCTAAGTAAATATTATGGACAAACAGGTAAACAACTTTCTTTTCACATAAATCAACATAAATATAATGTCCGAAGAGGGAAAAATAACAGTGCTTTCTTTCTCCACATGTCAGATAAGGACCATCTAATTAACTGGAAATCGGCAAAATTTATTTATCGTTCCAATGACCCTATAAAAAGGAATATCATTGAATGTGCTTTTATAAGCCAATGTGATAATTTCAACCTTTTCCCTGGCTTATATAAAATAGATGCTATAATTAAAGAACTAATACTTAAAGAAATTAGTTCTGACTTTTTTCTTTAGCTTTATATACAATCTTTAATTATGTGGACTCATTTTTTTTTTAATTATGTCGCTGCTCTGTTATGTATATTGTATTTTCCCAACTCTTTCGCAACTCGTTTCTTATAATCTCCGTCGTTAGGCTATCTCCATTTCTTTTAATCTGTTACTCTTTCGTCTTCTCAGTTTGACCTTGCTACCTGCTTCTTATAATTCTTAATGTGAATCTTTACCTTCCCTTCTCCGTCTTCCTCATTGGTGATTTCTTGTATTTGAGGCGGTCTTTTATACTTTTCTTTCGTATATATACCTCTAATATAATATTATTTCATGTAGTTATCCTTGATAAGGAACTTAATAAAGTTCGAAAGTACTCGGAAACACCATTTTATTTTTTCCTACGGGACATTGCATTCATATATATATATATATATATATATATATATATATATATATATATATATATATATATATATATATATATATATATATATATATATATATATATAGTAAGAATATGAGACCCAGGTGATTACACTAATCATTTATTGGCCGGACGTTTCGGACCTTCACTAGGACCATCTTCAGCGACTGTGTCGTCTAATGAGAAGGGGAAGGAATATTAACGATAACAGTTAAATGAATGCATTAAATAATGGCTAAAAAAGCGGATTAAGACAAGTTAAAATAATACAATTTACAATTATTGAGATTAAAGTAACAACACGAATAAAAATATATAGAATTAATTAATACTATCCAGTGTAATTTTAAAAAATAATAGAAAGAAGTGAAGTTATAACATAAACTAACTTGAATATCAAATATTAAAGGTAACTGGAGTAAACAATAAAATAACCTATTATATTAAATTAGAAAAAAACAAACAAAAAAAAACGAAAACAAATTAGAATGAATTAAACAGAGTGACTAACCTTTATTGTGAGAGTTGAGAGATCAACTAACTAAAAATATAAAAACTACTGAAGAGATTTGTTCGCTTGGTCGACACAGTCGTTGAAGATGGTCCTAGTGAAGGTCCGAAACGTCCGGCCAATTAATGATTAGTGTAATCACCTGGGTCTTCATATTCTTACTACATATCAGATTCCCAAGCAACAAATCAATTACAAGTATTATATATATATATATATATATATATATATATATATATATATATATATATATATATATATATATATAGTTTGTTATTTCCTTATAATTTACAAAATATTTAATCCATTCACTTGAAATTTTCACGAAAGATAGATATTAGATATATCCAAATATGTCTATGATATATAGTCTCAACGTTTTGTTAAACTTCTATAATAAATATTTAAATACACTTGTACTTACTGACCCTTATATTATGGCTGCTTATATATGTATATATATATATATATATATATATATATATATATATATATATATATATATATATTGTAGGGGAATCGTCACTCCCCCCGTTCTCTCTCAGTAGAGACACGGGACGATAACCGCAAAGACATCCAGGCCCGGCACTGTGGGGTCAAACTCGTAACCACAGTCCCTCGCCACTCGTCGCTATGAAAAGCCGAACGGTTTCTAACTGCAAGATCTCCTTACGAGAGTATATTCAATTTCACCTCAAGTAAGAAATTGGAGACGCGTTTCTTTTAAGCTCGAAGGCCAGCTGGAGCAGAGTTGAGATTTGTTGAGAAAAACCGTTGGAGTAACAACCCTCCTGTGGCCTTTCCACAACCCCCCCCCCCTTCGTACCCCTACCCCAGTGGGGTGACGAAGTATAAATAACAAACACTTGGGAAAAACGTGGTAGAATACGTGAGTCTCCAGGCTACGAAGTCCCCGGATTGAGGCCGGGCTACCAAGACTGGACGGGTAGAATAAGTGAGTCTCCAGGCTACAAAGTCCCCGGATTGAGGCCGGGCTACCAAGACTGGACAGGTAGAATACATGAGTCTCCAGGCTACGAAGTTCCCGGAGTGAGGCCAGGCTACCAAGACTGGACAGGTAGAATACGTAAGTCACCAGACTACGAAGTTCCCTGCAAGAGAGGCAGGGCTACCAAGGGGGCTAAAAAGCAGCTCATCTTCGAGCTAGTCCCTGGTTATCAAACCGAACGTTAAGTTAACTTGTTCAAGTTCAACCTACTCTCGTCAGAGAGAATCCTCATATCCTGGTGCATCCTAAAGGCCAGGGATATTCCTCAACCTTAAGGAATTACGAAAAGAAGAGGAAAAAGGCTCCCCCCCTCGAGCCCGTTACCCGTTGGCCACACCAAACTCATAAGTTAACTCGGTTGAGGAACCAAGTTCAACTTATTCTCGTCAGAGATCTCCCCCCCCCTCCTTCTATCCTGGTGTATCCCAAAACACAGCGATAGGCCTCGCACTTGAGGAAGACTGGAACTAAGAAGAAGCTCATCCTCGAGCTAGTTCCTGGTTACCAAACCGACCTTTTAGTTAACTTGTTCAAGTTCAACTTATTCTCGTCAGAGAAACCTCCCTCATCAAAGCTTGCCCTTGAAGAAGACCCCCTCCGAGTACAGTCCTCGCCCTTGAAGAAGACTCCCCGCAGAGTACACTCCCTCCAGCACCTCCCTGAGAGTCAAGGTATTCAAGCATTAGCGCATCACTAGACAGTGCGAATTACTCCTCAGAGTAATCCGAAGAGGAGAAAGGAACCTTCTTTCACTATCCCGTGGTGATATCCCTTCCTGCCGAACGCGTGTGGAATTCAGCTGCCAGACTCGCCAAAGTTAGTTGTGGCTTTCAAGTTATTCGTCCGCAACCTCCATCTGACCGTTCGGCACGCGTCTTGGAAACAATAACATTCCCGAGGTAAAGTGGTCATTGAGTTCAAGGTCAGACGCAAACCCGTTCCGAGGGGCATCCACAAAGGTAGTTGCGGCCAATAAAGGCCGTTAGCATTTTGTTTTGTTTAAATTGAAGAGAGTGGTGGGTCAACCATCACTATAATGTCAAGTAGGTCAAGTTAAAAAGACATACGGAGAAATTATTGAAGTCTTTTTTGTGTATTTTAAAATTCGTAGTATTTCTGTGGTTCATATTTAGTTTTTGTGTAGTAAATTGTTAAATTTAAAATATAAGTTTATTTGGGGAATTCCTGTGCGTTTCTTTATATCCTTACGTGTTGAAGCGCTCTTCATTAAAACAACAACATTAGCACTCTTAGAACAAAGCCTACTTCATCAAAGAAGTATATCACAACCACAAAGTATACCCCGAAAAAAGTGGTGTCAGGTGTGGAGTGATCAAAAGCGGCATTCTGCTACATATATATATATATATATATATATATATATATATATATATATATATATATATATATATTGATCATGTTACTACATTTAGGTATCGCCTAACAACGATTGCCCTTGACCTCACACCAATAATTCTGCTTTTTCAATTCTCCTCGCCTCGATAGTCTGTGTTAGGTTCACACGACCTCGCTCCCTCTCTATCTCTCTCTCTCTCTTCCATGGTCGCGCTAACCTTGTATAAAATAAGAGAAATTTTGCTCAGGAACCCAGATGAGCCTTAGAAACAATCGAGGACACTTCTTCATCGTTGTGATCCGTTCTTGGTAAACAAAGGCTCAACTGCTCTTTGGTGAGAGAGCTTTTGTGCCTTGCTGGTTGCCAGATCAGCTAAAGATCTCGGCTGAAGTCGTGGACACTTAGCTTTACTATTTGCCTTAAGTCTAGCCGTTTTTAGTTGATTAGTAGGGCTTAGTAGCAACACAGTTACACCTCAAGCACCTCTGTCGAAAAATCAGAGATCCAGTTCACTGTGGCTCTCGTACTGCTCAGTTGGGAGCTGCGGCACGATTGGGGACGTCCGGCTAAGGGTAGACCTTAGGGTTGGTGTGCATGGTCAAAGGGTTTCTGTTTGCCGAACGACCGAAAACCTCCTGGAAATAGGCGGATGTGATTAGTGCGAGAGAAAATCACACACAAAACCCCCCCTTTTTTAATGCGTATGGTCCCAGAGTTTTAGGATGGCGAAGAAGAATGGTCCTCCGTTCCGCAAGTTAACCTGCAAAATCTGCAAAGTTTATAGATGGAGTGAAGACTTCGGGAGCAGGAGTTGCAAGGAGCTCACAGATGCTGTTAGTGTCTATGATTTCTGCGAACTAGAGAAGCGCCTTGGAGAGAGCATCGCTCAACTGAGAAAGGAGAACTCCCTCCTCAAAAGGGAGGTTCAACTCTTAAAAACAGAGAGGTGCAGATGCTCAGTCGAGAAGGCTTCCGACGTCCAACAGCAGGAGTCTTCTGCTGCAGAACTAGCTTAACGAGCCAAAAAGAAGAAAAGAAAGAGGAAGAAAGGAAAGAAGCAAGAAGAGAAATTAGAAAGAGAAGAAGGGAAAGTAGAAAGAGAAGAAAAGAAAGTATAAAGAGAAGAAAAGAAAGTGGAAACAGAGGACGAGAAAGTAGAAGCAGAAGAAGAGAAACGAGAAACAGATGAAGAGAAAACAAAGGAAGACAAGAAAAAGAAGAAGAAGAAGAAAAAAAATGTAGAGAAAGAAGAGGACACCGGCCTATCACTTCCGAAAGGAAAAGACTCGGTCGTCTGCAGCCAAATGTGCAAGGGTCACCCTTATTGGTGATTCTCAAGCACGGGGTCTGCAACCTCTGCTAGCGGCTCTCCTTTGCCCTAGTGCGAAGGTAAGTTGCCGTCCAGGACGGGGTAACCACCACATCAGATTAGAGGCGGAGAAATCTCAACTTTCTGAGAGCTCAGTCGTTGCTCTGATGGTAAGTGGCAACGACCTCTACCGGGGAGGAGGTAGGGTAGGCCCTACGGATAAAATCCTCCACACTGTCATGGGCGCCGTGGAGGACTGTGGGCTGAAAACCCGCATGCGTGTTGTGGTCGGGCTGCTCCCGAGGAAAAGTCCAACGCGGACCGCTTACTCGATGAACGTCTCTTTGAACCGCTGCCTGGTTCATTTGTGTACGGCAGAGGGGGTCTTTTTGTGGACCCGTACCACACCTTTTATGGTAGGAATCATCTCTACCAAAGAAATGGGGTACATCTTTTCTTTAAAGGAAAGGCCTTTCTGTCGAACATGATCCAGGATGTCGTAGAGAGGACCCAAAGAAGTATCCGGCCCAGAGTGAGGGCTGACGTACGCCACTACGCCCGTGTAACTCCTGGAACGACCTTTTCAGAGGTCGCAAAGAAAGGGGCCTCCTCGCCAACAAATAAGCCGGGAAACGGAAGAGCGTAGAGAGTCCTACATTCGGGGACTCCCTCAAAGTTTTCCTCTTGAATGCGAGGTCGATCAGGAACAAGTTTCTTGAACTTCGTGGCCTCTTAGCGACGGAAGAACCTGAAATGGTAGCTATAAAAGAGACTTGGGTGAAAATCTCAAACCGAGATTTCAAAGGTGAATTTACGATTCCCGGTCACCAACTCTTCCAAAAAGATAGGCCAGACAGAGAGGGTCTCGGTGTGATGTTGTATGTCAAGGATAGGCTCAAATCGACGAACTGCAACATTGTATCCGACCACGAGCTACTAGGTGTTGACCTAGACATAGGTCCTGCCAAATACAGGACCCTGGTGCTTTACAGACCCCCTACCTAACTCGTTGAAAAGGACAGGGATTTGTACCGGCTGCTGGGTGAACTTGTACAAGACAGAGTGTGTATCACCATGGGTGATTTGATTTCAACACCCAAGTTGACTGGAAAACGAGAGAAACCTGTGGCGAAAACGCACTACTCCTGGAGCTCACGAACAACGAGTTCCTGACTCAATGGGTGAGAGAGCCGACGAAAAGCAATAATACCCTTGACTTGGTTGTCACCTCTGAGGATGACATCGTCGAGGATCTCTCGTTATGCGAAAAGTTCGGTGGCAGTGATCACCGACTATTCAGATTTATAGTCAAGGTCCCCAAGGTAGAGTCTGCGACTAGTAAATCAAGGAAACTTGATTTGAGAAGAGCAGACTTTGCAGGGCTTCCTGCTGGATTGACTAATGTGAGGCTAGAAGTGTGCGAGGATGTTGAAGATTCGTGAAATAGATTCAAAACTACGTGTATGAGTCTTCAATCATGTTTCATCCCCTTGGACAGCCTTCGTCCGCTTTCCGTTCAACCAAAGTGGTTTAATCGAGAAATCGGTCAACTGCTGAGGGAGAAGAGAACGGTGTACTGGCAGTCAAAGAATTCTGAAGACTTTGAGGAGTACCATAGGCTAGCTAGGAGGATGAAGTCCAGCATAAGGGCGGCAAAGCGTGCCGAGGAGCTCTAAGTGGCGAGACTCTGCAAAGAGAATCCCAAGGAGTTATTTGGTTATTTAAACAGCCGTAAACCAATCCATCGCACGATTGGCCCTTTAGTGAATGAGGAGGGGGCATTAAAGCACTCATATGCATAAAATGCTAACCTCTTCAACGACTACTTCTCCTCAGTGTTTACTGAAGAATGTGGTCCCATCCCCGAGCTCACGGATTCTTACTCAGGGGACAAACTGGAATAAATGGATATCACCCAAGGGAAAATAGAAAAAAGATCACTGATCTAAAGACGAATAAGTCCGATGGCCCGGACGGGTTTCTACCTAAAGTGTTGAAAGGAGTGCGCGATGTAGTGTCACAACATCTGAGCATAATCTTCAAAATATCAATCCGGACCGGATGCGTTTCAAGAGATTGGCGTGAAGCGGAGGTGACTCCTATCTTCAAGAAAGAAGACCCTAGCTAGCCGTTGAACTACTGACCTATTAGCTTAACCTCAAAAGTCGGTAAACTAATGGAAAGCATCTTGGCGGACAAAATGACGTCATATTTATAGTCCAACTTGCGATTGAGGAGTTCCCAGCATGGGTTCCGAAAGCATCGGTCATGTCTAACGAATCTTGTGGAATTCTTCCACTTCGGTTTTAGTGAGCACGACCGGGATAAGGCGGTGGATGTTATCTACTTAGACTTTCAAAAAGCCTTCAAAAAGGTACCACACCGCCGCCTCTTTCGTAAAGTGAGTGTGCTGGGCGTAGATTGAATGTAGCAAGTTGGAGAGAGAACTGGCTAAACGGCAGACGGCAACGGGTAGTGCTGAATGGACAGGCTTCTGAGTGGGTGCCCGTTACTAGCGGTCTTCCTCAAGGTTCTGTCCTGGGACCACTACTATTCATCATTTACGTCAACGACATGGACGGTGACATGGTTGCCAAGATTTCTAAATTTGCCGACGATAACAAGCTTGGTATGAACGTTGCAAAGGATGGAAATACTGCCCGCCTTCAAGATGATCTTGGAAAGATTGGGGAGTGGTCGGACACGTGGCAAATGCCATTTAACGTGAACAAATGCAAAGTTATGCATATCGGCCGTGAAGCCCCGAATCTCAGTATATCCTTAAGGGCACTGCTAGTGAATTCACAGACACTGAGAAGGACTTGGGTGTAAAAATCACTAGTGACCTCAAGTTCCCGAAACAGTGCGTTAAGGCGGAGAAAAAGGCCCAAAGGATGCTAGGCTACATAAAGCACCAATTTGGATATTGGAACAAGGAGATAGTACTGTGTTTGTACAACTCATTTGTCCGAACGCACCTGGAGTATGCCGTACAATTTTGGAGTCCTTCGTTTCGAAAGGACATTGCGAGATTGGAACGTGTGCAGGCCAGAGCAACCAAACTGATTCCCTCTATCAGGCACAAAAGTTACGATGATAGATTAAGGGAATTAGATATATTCTCGTTGGAAACCCGGAGACTGCGTGGTCAGCTTATCGAAGGGTAGAACTAGAAATCACGGCTACAAACTTGAACTGAAGTGTTACAACCATGATCTGTGTGGTAAATTTTTCACATACAGCATCTGTGGTAGCTGGAACGCACTTTCAATGGAAGTTGTTAACATCAATTCTTTTGATCAGTTCAAGTCAAGACTGGACAAAGTGGCCGTTTGGGCACTTAAGTCGTTTTGCAGAACTGTGCCTGCTCAACTGTTAGCCCAAAGGTACCCTCTTTGAATGTACCGTAAGGCCTCCTAGGGTACTTCTTTTCCTTGTAGCTCCTTGTAGCTCCACTTCGGTGGATGGATTCACCAAGCTCAAGCTCTTCATTATAAGAACCTCAAATTCCGAAATAAAGTTATATTTGTATCAAGTTGTTTATAGAAATCCAAGTACGAATTTATTTGGTCGGACGTCCACAAGAAGGAGCAGATCCCTCTCGCTACAAGTGGTGACCCTGGAGTGACATAAAAATTCAAAAATCATCATCGACCGGAGTGAATAAAAAATTCACAAATCATCATTATCGATCGGAGTTACTCGAAATTTTTAAAATCTGATCATCATACGAAACCATCGCATCAAATTTCTGGAGTCATCATCGAATTCTTTCAACGCATCTAAGTACAACCATGGACTCCATCCAACCTTTCATCAAGGAGCCACATTCATTTACCCCAAGCCCTAATTTGACTCAACGGGACGATCAATGTCCGCGACGTGCAACTCTCACTGAAGCACCAACTCGAGTCAACGGGATGCTCAACCTCCGCGAGGCTTAACTCTCACCGAAACATCAACTCACCTCAACGGGGCGCTCAACGTCCGCGACGCGCATCTATCCCACCCTCAATCACACCACTCTTCAGTAAGTGACGCAAATTCGACAATTCAACTTAGGCCACAGATGTGGTCGCAAAACCCCTCTCTAGCCGACATGCTAGATTGTTGAATTATCTTTGCTCTTCACCTAGTATTAATTCATTATAATTGATTTATTCGCATCACATAATTTTTTTATTGCACTCGCATAGTCATATGGCAACGTGCCATCAATTTATTCATTTCACATAGTGCTATGGCAACGCGCCACCAATTTATTATTAGCATTCGAATAATGCTAAAGCGACATGGTTCTCATCTAACGAACAGACTAGCTTAGTAAACTTGCAAATGCACAATCTATGCAACGCGTATAGTTTTCAGTTCACTTCACTCAAGAATTGCATGTTTGGTCAACTATTTCGTTCATCATATTATTTACTTAAGTTAACTAATTATTTACTCTCTCATTGTATTATTAAGAGAAAATGTGTTCCTTCTATGTACGTTCACAACTGTAGTGACACACGCACGTTCATGTGATCTATAGCTGGACAAAAATTACCTTTTGACCACTGACTTTCAAAGTTGATCGCTTGAGATTTCAGAGTGTAGCATTTGCATGTGCTCTATTGTGTAAATGACGACTTAATTATTACACTGGTCTGCGTCAAAAATGTACCTTAGATTTTTTATAGTGTTTCTTAATAAAATTGACCTCCTAAATCCGAATCTGTCATCCGTTTTTATCTATCACCTCCAGTTTTTGCGATACAGGGGGTGATAATAATTTTATAGTTTATACATCTCCTATATTACATCAAATTTCAATAGTTTTTGCACTGCTCTATTCGCAGTAAATTTTGTGTACATTTTAAGTAATTATGCAAATAGGTTTATATTTTGCAGGTTAAAAATTGCTTAGCATTATAATAATAGGAATAATAATAACAGTGGTTGAGTTAAAAATTAACAAAAAATGTAAGAATAGCTCCGACAGATTTTGCTATGTTTGCGGCAAAGTGACTTTTCCCGAGCAGCAAAGTACAATCCCTCCTGTAATTATATCTTTGTATCATGCATATTTTGGAGTAAGGCTAAGAGATCAAGATAAAAGTTTTGCACCACATATCTGCTGCAAGGGATGCTACATAAGTTTAAGACGCTGGAGTCAGGGCGAACAGAAGTCCCTCTCTTTTGGTGTTCCCATGGTGTGGAGAGATGGCAAGGACCACACTACGGACTGCTATTTTTGCATGACAAATCTTAAAGGTGAGCATTGTATCAAGTATTTAAGCTTTCTGTATTATACTGGCTCCTGAAAATGTCATTATTATGCAAAGACTTAGCATAAAATTAAAAACTAACATAGTTCACTTCAGCATGAACATATCCTTTACTAAACATTTATGTACTATCTGCAACTCCAAATCAATTCCTTTATGTAATATGCAATTATATTTTCCACAGGTATAAATAAGAAGAATAAACATAGTGTGGCATATCCGGATGTTCCTTCTGCCATCAAACCCCTGCCCCATGGCCCAGGAATTCCTATACCTTCTCCCCCTGAACATATAGAGGTACATGAAGAGATTAATATGGAAGTTGACCAAGATTATGACACATCTGAGTCTTATCAGGTTTCCACACATGATATGGTCGCAAGACCATTCACTCAAGTTCAGTTAAATGATCTGACCAGGGATCTGGGAGTTTCAAAGGCGAATACACAACTTCTTGGCTCTCGACTTCGTGAAAGTAATCTTCTCGCTTAAGAAACAACATTTAGGGGGGTACAGAAATAGAGAAAAAGAGTTTCGAAGCTATTTTTTACAGCATTCTTCCAGCTCTTTAGTATATTGCGGCAATATTAAAGGACTTGTTGAGGCCCTTGGAATTCCCTACAACCCATTAGAATGGAGACTGTTCATAGATTCCTCCAGTAGAAGTTTAAAAGCTGTGTTACTGAATATTGGTAACAAGATAGCTTCCGTTCCTATAGGCCATTCAATCCAACTTACTGAAAGTTATGAAAATATGAAAAAATTGCTGGATGCAATAAATTACTCTAGCTATAAGTGGAGGATATGTGGTGACTTAAAGGTAAGATCATTTTACACTTGGCATTTCTAAGCTTTTTGATATTGACATTTTCATTTTTAATTGTTAATACTTGTATACACCTTTTGGTCAACTTACATTTTACAAGAATGCAAATCTGGAAATCATGAGTCATTTTTGAGTTATATTTTTTGTTGAAGTGTGTCCCTATAGGTTAATGCATCCTATTGGGTTAATGGGGAACTTATCCTAATTGAGAAGGTATACAACACAACTCAATAAACTCAAAATAAGATGTACATATATCCAATTAGTTCCAATACGAAGATTTAATGCATCGGCATACAGGATTTTTCAGTACATATTCATATTCATATTGTTTTAAGAAATATTACTTTGAATTTGTTTTTAGAAATATTACACTGAATTTACATACCATGCTAATTTTTTTTCAGGTAGTCTCTTACGCTTGGGACGCAAACAGGCTACACGAAGCATCCCTGTTTCCTATGTTTATGGGACAGTCGTGCAGATAGTATGCACTATGAGAAGAAGGTTTGGCCTCCACGAGAAGCATTTAGAATTAGATCAAACAATGTGATAGCTGAACCTTTAGTGCCTCCTCAAAAAATACTCCTCCCTCCACTGCATATAAAGCTTGGCATAATGAAAAATTATGTCAAAAAACCTTAATAAAGTAGGCCAAGCTTTTAAATTTCTTCTTCAAAAATTTCCACAAATCAGTGACGCTAAGCTCCATGGGGGAATTTTTGATGGACTTCAAATCAGCAATTTGATGCATCAATGAAGGACATAGGAAAAGATGCCTGGAAAGCTTTCAAAGCTCTAGTTAACAATTTTCTAGGCAATAAAAGAAACATAGAAGAATATGTTGCCCTGGTCAATCAGCTCTTAACAAGTCTCAAACATTTGGGAGCTCGAATGTCTATAAAGATACACTTTTTACAGTCCCATCTGGATTATTTTCCCGACAACTGCGGGGATTACAGTAAAGAACAGGGGCAAAGATTCCACCAGGACATAAAAACAATGGAATCCAGGTACCAGTGTAAATGGAACGGAAACATGCTTGCTGACTACTGTTGGTGTTTGAAGCGTGATGCACCAGATGACAGGCACAAACGAAAATCATCAAGGGCGTCTGTTCTTCGAAATTATAATTATTTTCTTTATTATGTTGCATTTTTTTATTTTTTGTTTATTAAAAGAATTATAGTTTACATAAGTGTATTCCTGTTTATATGATATAACAGTAATAATGCATTATTAGATAGAGAAAGGTTTTTTTTTTTAAAAATTCAGAAAAAATGAGGTAATCTCAATGAAAATGGTGTATGCTGTACTGAGAAAATCTGACCTGATTGAACGAATATACATTCATTTTTGAGCTCAGGAGGAGGTTGGATTCATTAAGAAACCACAAAGAAATCGTGGGGAACATAAAAAAAAAAATTCAAACGCAGGCCTGTGTTATCATTCACCTTGTACAAATTTAACCTCAATATTCTGTATTTGCATTCTACTTTAATAATGCTTAATGTGAAGAATTCATATTTAATTCATAAGAACTAATATAATTTCTACTCATGTATTATTTTAACTAACGAATTAGTGTTATCATGTAAATACTGACTTAATTATTACTACATACTCTGTACCAATTTGACAGAAATATTCTCTATGAATATTTTAATCATCACTTTACTTTGATGATATTTGATGTATTGAATTAACATTTTTTCACAAGAACTAATGTCAATTGTACTCATGTATCATTTTAACCAGCGAATTATTGTACATCTTACCTTATACTTTTATTATTCTATTTCCCATGCTATTGAATCTTCATTATTGTATTTTTACCTAAGTGATTCATTCCGATTGAATTATATCATTGTTTTGATTCGAATACTCTTAATTATTGTTATTTTCAACTTATTTTATAATTCAATATTTTGAATGTACTACACAAATGTAACTACATTTGCTAATCAGAAGGATGGGTGTTCTATAGTAGTGATCATGTTACTACATTTAGGCATCGCCTAACAACGATGTGAGACTTCATTCATATCACCCCTTGAAGCTCTGTCAGCGCAGCCACTGTAACCAGTATTTATTGGCCCTTGACCTCTAACACCAATAATTCTGCTTTTTCAATTCCCTTCGCCTCGATAGTTTGTGTTAGGTTCACACGACCTCACCCCCCTCCCATCCTCTCTCTCTCTCTATCTCTCTCTACAATGGTCACGCTCACCTTGTATAAAACAAGAGAGATTATGCTCAGGAACCCAGATGAGCCTTAGAAACAATCGAGGACACTTCTTCATCGTTGTGATCCGTTCCACTTCGGTGGATGGCTTCACCAAGCTCCAGTCCTTTATTGTAAGAACCTCAAATTCCAAAATAAAGTTATATTTGCATCAAGTTGTTTATAGAAATACAAGTACGAATTTATTTGGTCGGACATCCACAAGAAGGAACATACCCCTCTTGCTACACACACACACACACACATATATATATATATATATATATATATATATATATATATATATATATATATATATATATATATATATATATGATGAAAAGAAACTCACAACTTACACGCGAGTCAGAATTATGATAACACCCACAAGGAAAAAGGAAAAACGATTCCGAGCGCTTTCGTCTTTATTCTAAAAGAAGAAAGCGCTCGGAATAGTTTTTCCTTTTTCCTTGTAGGTGTTATTTATCATATATATATATATATATATATATATATATATATATATATATATATATATATATATCCAAAAAAGTACAGTAGCGTGTGTATGTAACTATAGGGATAAAACCACAGTAATAAGACTAATTTTATATGCGAAACCAGGCTTCGACGGAAACCTCCGTCATTGGGAGTCGCTAGTGAACAAGTGAAATACAGAAGTTGCTTAACGTACAAACACACAAATTAGTGGCGCTAAGGTGGAAGATGCGAGAATGTGTCGGAATTTTTGAGAAACGGAAGTATGAATTTCTTGCTTATTAAGGTATTAGTAATGAATTGGCCGTCGGAAATATTTGATATTGACAATGCTGAGATAGTTTATAAGTATCATATACATAGACGCTTAATTGAATCGGCACTTATAAAAGAAATTCCCAACTTTAATACTTCCGATGGCCAATTGAATAATAATACCTTAATAAGCTAGAATTCCATACTTGCGTTTTTCAAAAATGCGACACATTCTCGCATCTTCCACCTTAGCGCCACTGATTTGTGTGTTTGTACGTTAAGCAACTTCTGTATTTCACTTGTTCACTAGCGACTCCCAATGACGGATGTTTCCGTCGAAGCCTGGTTTCGCATATAAAATTAGTCCTATTACTGTGGTTTAATATATCTCTCTCTCTCTCTCTCTCTCTCTCTCTCTCTCTCTCTCTCTCTCTCTCTATATATATATATATATATATATATATATATATATATATATATATATATATATATATATATATATAAATTTTGTTGAAGACCATGGTGTATTTCGCCTTAGAAAATTTCCTTGGCAACTTTCTATTCTTCTAACTGGGTTTTTAATTCCATCTTGTAGATGGTAGATCACTTGTCCTGTATTCGTCTCTCTTTTAAATGAATGGGTTTGGTAAAAAACAAACTAAATTGCTGAGCTTTCGATCTTATTCGATCATCTTCGGAGCGTCTTGATATATTCTTTCCTCCTTTACCATGTGGATTTGGAATCAAACTGAATGAAAGAAAACGGTTTTTAGGGGATATTTATTCCGCCTGGTTGATCGTAACGTTAGAGGAAACAAACCAATCCGATGAGTGGAATTATAATACAACTTTCATGTTCGATTCCAGCTTAACGCGAGATATTCTAGTTGGCAACACCATAATTAAAAGAAGAAAAGCCGGCCATATATAATACATGTAAGGTGAATATACCAATTCAATTTTTGTTTGAAACTCATGTTCGCCGAGATGTAAGAACAGTATGTAGTCGAAAGAGAAAAGCGTAAGAGTAGCAATTAATTAGAGCTAAAGACGGTTTGAACGCCATGACAACTAAACAAAAGAACAACATGAAATTCTTAGTGACACCAATTCTAATTTAAATATCTACTCAAATGGCCAGAGATTAGCCTGATATACAAACAATCTTGCAACCCTATACAAACCTCTTACTTACTTCAATTTCAACCTAAGAACTTTCACTCTCTATCACAACACACACTTACCAGGCCTACCGGGCCTCAAGGATGTAGAACGCAGCATCCGAAGACTTTCTAACTACCTACCAATAAAGAATCCTAAACACACTAATGAAAATTTTTTTTACCCATAAAAGAAGCCCTGAATACCTTTACCCAGCCTTCAATTAAGGAAGAAGAAAACTCCACCGCCCGCAGTAGCTACCTCACGAAAAAGACATCACCAAAAGAAGAGAATTAGTCGCCACCAGA
Organism: Ceratothoa steindachneri; assembly: GCA_963969495.1. Taxonomy (NCBI): domain Eukaryota; kingdom Metazoa; phylum Arthropoda; class Malacostraca; order Isopoda; family Cymothoidae; genus Ceratothoa; species Ceratothoa steindachneri. The sequence goes on from OZ018319.1 coordinate 76,290,999, forward strand.
AGAACTAGAACTCCATAACACACAATGGCAAAAATTCGTCGGAAAATTCCCACAAGCAGCATCTCGCATCGTGACATCACTAACATCCGCACTTCAAATCATTGGCGTATTTCTAACTCCGCTCCTGTTTTCGAAATATATAAAAAAACAAGACTTAGTTCTTTATAAATATTTTTTTATTGTCATTCATTACTACATGCTCATTATAACAGTATCTGATCTTTCATACGTGTATTCTTTACAAAGTATCGACCGATTTCCGCCAGATTATCCATTCCGCCCCAAGCACAACCTCACTCCAGAATAAGTTCATTTTCGTGCCCTTGATTGGAATTCAAAATTCATAAATGAGTGGAATTGGCAGCTCGATACTGTTGAATTATTTAGAAATAGGTCATATTTATTAGTTATTAAAGTGGAAAGGGAGAAAGTTCGATTGATTTTATAACAGATATGTTAAGCAATTGGGTCAAAAGAAGAGAGAACGTGGAAAGGGATTTACTGTGACAAAAGCTACTTAAATCCAGTTCACTCAAACGCAGTAGCCCCTTTATATATATATATATATATATATATATATATATATATATATATATATATATATATATATATATGAAATGAATGCAATGTCCCGCAGGAAAAAATGAAAAGGTGCTTCCAAATACTTTCGAACTTTATTTAGTTCATTCTCAAGGATAACTATAAGAGAAAAAAAATATAATAAGGGTATATATACGCTAATAAAAGATAGAGGAACGCCTCTAACACAAGAAATCACCAATGAGGAACTAGGAGAGGGATGTGTAAATTCACATTAAGATTTAGCTATAACAGGTAGCAAGGTCAAACCGAGAGGCAAAAACAGAGCCAAAAGGGTAAAAACGATTAACGGATAAAGCGATAGTCTAAAGAGGGAGATTAGGAGAGACACGAGAAGTAAATTGAAACGAAAGGGAGAGGGACAAGGATAGAGGAAGAGAAATAAAATAATGTTAATACAAAATCAATGCAATAATTAAATTGACACATCGTATTCCCATAAAAATGTAAATTCCCCCCCCCCCCCCCGCCCATTAAAAAAATTAGCACCATAACTCAAAGTTAATTTCGTTAAGAATGAGTTTTTTCATAACAATGTCGATTTTAAAAAATGCCAGAGGAAATGTTAGAGTTATTAAATTGGCTTATGCATGAACATTCACAAGGTTTCTTTTAATTGAGTCATTTGAGCGAAAAATAAATTTTGCTGAATTCCAATTAATTAAGTGGTTATTTTCGGACATATGCACAAAAACGCACTATAATTTATAGCTCTTCTAACATTGTATTTATGCTGATCAATACGGAGAGACAATTGCTTTCCTGCCTGTCCAAAATATTTACTTGGACAAACATAACATGCAATTTTATGAAATACAGAGAAAATATAACGTTCCTACAAAAACTTCGCATAGTTGTTACATATAGAATTTAATAAGTTAGAATAGCTTTCATAAACATTTTGACACGTTTTTGAAAAAAAATGATTCAATGCAATGTTTAGTAATCAAAGAAAAGGTAAAACATACCAAATTTATTAATAGTTCAGAATTTTAAAAAATATTGGTAAAGCGTTACAAAATTCAAACTTACCTAAGGTAATGGCGAAACACTACTCATTCAGAAATTCTGCTCGTCGTGTTTTCTTGCAAAATTCTTCATTTATTGTATTATTAAAGTTTTCTCGATTCCCAATAGTTTTTTGAGAAAATTTTTCAATTGAAGTAATAGTAAGATTATAAAACCTGTCTTCACTTCGGGAACTTCGTAAGTAACTTTTAATTCGTTTAAGAGCAGAAAATGATCGATCAACAGTTGCTGTTGTTATTGGCATAGTTAGAATCAAATTTGTTAACTTGTATATTTCCTGTAGACATTTGTCGATTTCATTTTCTAGTAGAAATTTAAGGAGATCGGAACATTCTTTTTCGCAAGAGATTTGTGCAAATATAAGACATGCAATTCGGAACGGAGGCGAGGAAACTAAAAAAAGGAACTGTACCCTTTTGTTTCAAAGATTCAAAAGCTTTTACTAGGAAGGTGACATCATAAAACTCTTTGCAATCTAAAAGTTCAATGAAGTCTAAATTTTCTATTGAACTGAAATGCTCTTTCATTTGAATGAGTATTTTATCGAATATGTACTTGTCTTTTGGGAAAAGATTCTGTTTTCTTTTGCTGGATGGTTCAACCACACCTTCCTGTTATCAAACTCCACGTATCTGATGATTTTCCGTTTCTAATTTGTGTAATTTTCGTTACGATGTTTTCAACGGTCATTGATATATATATATATATATATATATATATATATATATATATATATATATATATATATATATATATATATATATATATATATATATATATATACAATTTCCATGGATTTTGTTTGCAACACATCAAATAGATATTCAGCCAAAGGAAAAAATCGCAGAAAATCCTAATAGAAAATTGAAATCAACTGTATCGATGCCTGCCAGCAAGTCACGCGCGCTGTTTTTTTTGTTTTTTCGTCAAACTCTTTGATTTTCAAGAATATATTTAATAAGATTCATTAAACCATGTTTATTTTCCTTAACCGTTGCAATTAACCTAGAAGAATAGTTCCTTCTTTTGGGAGCTAATTTAGGAAAACGCTTTGAACTTCTAAAAAATGATGATAAACATCCTAATATTGAGAAAAAAAAATAAAGCTGCCTCTGGTACAACTTCTTTTATCTTAGCTTGAACTCCATTAAGTGCACTGGCCATAACAGCAGCACCGTCGTAAGATTGTGCAACAAGTTTTTTCAAACAGCCCAGTTCTTGTAGTTGTCTAATAGCTAAGTCAGAAATTGCTGCAGGACTTTTGTCAATACTCACATCATTAAATCTGATAAATCGTTAGCAAATGTCATCATGTTTATCTACATAACGTATAACAGTAGAAAGTTGTGAAAAACAGCTGACATCATATGTTTAATCAAATTTTCCCCTACAAATCGCTAACTTAATATAGTTACCTCTATTATCAGCGTTTACTTCTTCATTGTGACCCCTAAATACTAACTCTTGCATACTCCCAAAAGCGTGTAATCCTCTTAATTAAGCGTTTAATATTTCTATTTTCTTACTTGCTTCCTCGTTATGTCTAGAAATGGCAGCTGATTTTTGTTTATCAAGCAATAAATCAATTCTTTCTGAGTTTCCAAATGTTTTCAAATCAACAAATGCCTTAATATGAGAACGACACTTTTCATGACGAGAAATAGCAGTGTGTAAATTATTTAAATCGTTATATCGACTATCAACAGAATTCCACAGATTTTTCATTCGAAAATAGCAAACACAACCAACACTACAATCTTTTAAGTGAATTATTGCCAGATAACCATGGAACTTCATTATACATCTTAGTGTTAAATTTTCGAGTAAATCCTTTATTTTCTTTAGTTAACTGCAAATTTGGCATCGGTCTCCCATTGCGCTTTTTCTCATCAATCGACTGTGAGCTAAACTTTTTCGCTTCTTATTCATTGAATATGTCGTCTCTCATTATGGGCACAAAAAATAAGTAAGCAATAAACTAGGTTATCAATTGTTACTTGGTAGGCTTGACAAGTATAACTGGCCCTAAGTGCCCTCACTCCAAAATAAATGTAAGATGCCTCAGTCACTCAGCCTTCCGTCTGTGTGGTTCCCAGATATCACCAGCGGCTGCATGCGTTTTCAAATTTATGATTTTTGTATTACATAATAATTTAAATGATAGCAACTAAATTATACACATGTATAAAATTGTTGAGGGGAGACGTAAATATATATTTTTAATTTTTTAGCATATTTGGCAACATTTTAACTCATGTATTTAGCTACTAAAACTTGAAGAAATTAGACGTTATAGAAAGCGAAGGAATGTACGCAACAAACAACCTTTTGTCTTAAGCAATAATTTTTTTTTTCTGTACACCGACACAATCTTCGAAAGCTATGTGATATCGGGTGGATTGCTGGTGTACGCAACAGACAGTCTTATTGTCTATAGCAGACCTGAGCAACCTTTGGCACGCCAACGACTTCTACCGGCATGCGAAGCCACTTAACCTAAGAAAACTAAATAAATGTATCTCCAATTTATTTTATATAGCAACCGCATTGTGTACAACCTGTTATAAATTATGTTATCAGTGAGACAGCAGCAGAAGTCTCATTGATGGTAAATAAATGAAAAGGTCCACAATTTTTCTTTCTCTAGTTTGGATTTGTTGTTTTCTGCTTGAAATGATAAAGATCAATTTTGTTTAATATAATATAATATAATAATATGTATATTTTTAGGTAAAATGACTATCTTTTCCTTGTAATTTATAATGCATCATAAAGGATTGAGAATGAATAAAAAGAACATCTTTAATTTTATATCCTTTCATTGTGTTTTAGTCAAGTATTGGCACGTGAGAAAATTTTGTAGCAAAGATTTGGCCAATTTTGGCGCACCCACTTAAAAAGGTTGCCCACCCCTGGTCTATAGCAATCAAGACCATTTTCTGTACCCAGATAGAATATTTAAAAGCTGAGGTAATATCTACTTACTTCAAACCAAGCTACTGGAAAATTATCCATGTCTTGCATTTCTGGAGGAATCGCCACTGATATATGGAATAAAGGCACGGATGAGCTATATTCGTATATTGGCTAAGCTTTCAAATCCAAACTAGTATTTTTCCCCCTCAAAGCAAAATGGAAATACAGTGTGTAAGTTCGGCTTTATAGACAACAAAGTGGGGAAAGCCATATGACCTAGAATATGGGGGAGGGGGTAGGATGGAGAACCTTTGCGTGTTCCTAACTGCTAAGCCTAGCTGGGCATACAAAAGCAGAAATTAGCTAAATAAATGAGAATGATAGTGTCAATAAAATAATAATAATACCTATCTGAGGGCATTATAACAATTTGATAATTTTATACATCTATGATGGAATCGGTGCCGGAGTTCTTCGCCTCTAAAAACGCTCTCCCTCGCTTCATTGCTTATCTGTCGACGACACTCGACTCAATCCATTTCATCTCGTGTCGATCCTTCGTGCAATGTTGTGCAACCGAGCAGGAATCGTTTTTCCTTACAACCCGCTCGTGTTCTTTGGTTCTTGTTTTCAATTATTTGCCAGTTTGTCTCACGTAACGTAATTAACATTATAACCGATATATTCGACCTTATAGATCACAGATGAAAGGTCAACAGGTTTTCCCTTGTCCTTCTCTCTGGCCAAAGTTTTACGTATCGTGTTTATATTTAGGTTTGTGTGAGAACTCCGGTCCATGGGGCAGGAGTAATAGGGAGCGATCTCCAAGGGTTCTTAGATGTATAGGAGAGTAGCCCTCTTGACATTTGCGCAAACCCTTGTTGATATTTTAGTTTTTTTTTATTTTGCGCACGAATTTCAAAGTGTAGTTGTTGATGCAAAAACAGCTTTCATACTACGCGTCCTCTGCTCTAAGTTAAGCGATGCTGTAGTGTGTTAAAGCTCTGTTGTATATGGTCTGTACTGTGCTTTTTTATGACTAACAAGGTTTAAGTTGTTAAAGGCTAGGATACAGTCGGTGTGGGTCATTTGATTTGCTATAAACTGTGGTTTAAAGTCAATGCCTTTTAAAATCAAAACGTCGAGGAGTGGGAGCCTATTGTTTTCTTCTGTTTCCTTTGTAAATTGAACTTCTGGAAAGATACTATTGATATGTGGGGGAATTTTCGCCTGTTTCTTCCGTTGGATTACCTACATTCTTGGGGGATGCATGTCATGCAGGAGAGAAAGCTAATAAAGTTCGCGATGCAACAATGAGTCGAGGTAATGAGCTAAGTAAAATAAATAATTTGGTAGAGGTTTACAATCAATCTGCAGTCTGGTCGATGCCTTTTATTACTCGGTTAACTATTGATTAATGTGGGATCCAGAGCACAAGTATCTACAGGGTGTATCAACCGCCGTGAAGTCGACACGACTCGGACTTAACTCCGTTACTTTCCAACCAGGGTTGCCACAAGTAAATTTTAAAAGAACCCAAAATTGGAGTTAAAAGGTACCGGAAAGAACCAAATGTAAATTCTACGAGGGATAATACAAGAATTCTCAAGCATTTGTCTTAAATTAGTGCAATAGAACCATTTATGTTTTAAATAACGAGACCTTCATCATACTTAACAATAATTTAATTAAATTAATACATGATAAAATTGGCTTGATTTGGTTCTTTTTGTAGTAATTTGGTACTTTTGCTATTTTAGACACCCCTACAAGAACCAAATCTGGTACTTTAGTACCAGTTGTGGCAACCCTGCTTCCAACCATGAAGTATATTAGCTTCGTTATAATCGAGAGCGGTGTTTACACTCGACTAGAGAGTAGCTCTGAGCTGCTGATATTGCCGGGTAGTGAGTCATAAATAAGGGCCTACCAAATTGACATCCTTTGTTATACCTAGATCCCACGGATCTCTTTCAGATACTCCTTCCACGGCATTTAACGAGTTGTTTTTTTCTTCATGAAAGGTGAATTTCTTAAGCATCCTTAATTTAGTTGGACAATACAGTACTACATTAAGTTAAACTAATCGACTATTTGAACCGACCAAACTCATCCGCAGTGTAGCGGCAAGTTAAAAGCTGCTATTCCTCACCTAAAATTGAATTCCGTATTGATTCCAGTATTCGGGAATTCTAATCGACTAATCGTATATATATATATATATATATATATATATATATATATATATATATATATATATATATATATATTGTTCGCATTTTCATTGGGTCATTACTACATTTATTGACTATTCGCATTGAAGAAAGGTGAAAAATAAGAGCTAGCAGAATAAATGAGAGTACTGAAGAACAAAAGAGGGGAAAGATATGTATTAGAAAACCTGAAGAGGAAGCAATGTATAAAAGTGGGCTGATCATCGAACTTTCCAAGTTTAAAAAAAAAACAAGCAATAGTGGCCAGTTGCAGCCGTACATTTAAAAATCTCTCTCGCTCTGCCGTACCTATTTCTGTCAAACATTTCTTACCTCATATGTATTTAGATATTTCATTACACAAAACACTCTCAGCTGTAGCTTAGAGATGAATACCGGTTGCAATCCTGCAAATAACAGAATTAGTGATGGGTAACCCCCTCAACACCATTTGCAGTCTTATTATAAATAAGATTTCGAAATGAAGTTGGTTGACCGATTAAAATTCTTTAATTTTTTAAAATATAAGTTGATAAATTATGAGCAAAGTTTAACTAAATACACGGCACAGGATATGTGTTGATGCGATGTATAGATATAGGAGAACCCCCTCCCCCCACATAAACACACAAAACCCTTCCCCTTGATTCCAAGCATTTGGTTTTATCGTATTCCTGATAATGTACCTATTTCATTTTCGTTTACCCACACCACCTATACGTGAAAATGATAGAATATTTTTCCAGTCATACGATCAGCCTTAAACATTTCCAATCTGGCCATGAATATTATACATATTAGATAATTATTTTGTACCCCTGTGCTTTCGCTTTCAAACATGCTTATATATTCGTTTTTTGGTGCGACTAAAATTTTTTTACTGCTGCTTGCCTGGACATATAAGGAAAAAGTAAAGATATAATTTTCGGTTATTTTTTCTTATTTGATAAAATAACATTTAGCCTGCCTGTACTATACCCGATAAGCAATATATGTAATCAAAATGTATAGATTCAATACGACTGCGCTGAAATTTTTTATGCCAAAAGAGGCGGGAATTTTGTAAGCTGGAACATGGAAGTCGCAAGACTTTCTTCGTTGTCAGTCACTCGGCAAAGCTCACTCATGTGATAGCGCTCTCTCCTTTACTTATCATCACCATGGCTGCTGCAACTAGTGTCGTAGTTCTTGATCGGGGTAATAATACTACGTGCACTGTCAACTTACACGGTAAGCTTTGCTAGGTGTAAGTTAATTTAACAACGAAACTAAGTTACGAAATGTTGCTTTCTTTATACTAGCGGAAACCGTCCGTCAACACCTGGTGAGGCGGGTTTTTTTTTATGTCAATAGGCTTCGCTCTTGCGATTGCTGCTATTGTTCATTATTTTCAGTTGTGAATAATAGTAATCAAAGTTGGTTCATATATGAGGCAAGCTCTATCGCTTTTGCTAGCAAACAAGTAGCTTAGTTTAGCAGGTTTTAATGTAAACTTACAAAATTCCATGTTTCCAAGTTAAATTCTTTTAATTTGCTAAAATGGAAATATTGCCTCCATAATTAACTGAAACCTAAAAATTCAAATTATTCTTAACCTATTTAAAAAAAACCCTGGCCTATCTAATAACTTAATTTTAAAATGCAATTTGCTCATGTATTTCTATTATGACAATTTTTTGGCCTACTATTCAAATTAACATTTTATGACCTACTACTTACCTTGGTTCTTTTTGAGAATTCTTACTTTATTTCTAGTGCAATCAGTATATATGACTGCAAACCTGTTTCATTTTGATTTAAAATAAAAAGGATATTTGTTATCCTAGTCTTATCTATTATGAATTAGAAATGGGCTGATCATAATGTGGAGTGTATTCAAATAAATCCTTTAAGTTAATTCTTTTGATTCAGGTCTCTACAAATTAAGGATATGCAAATCTATAATATAGATCCAGGCTTTGATCCCTTGATGTATTCCTTAAGATAATTGATAAGAGCAACTATGTTATCTCAGGTCATCCCAGTAAGAGTATCTAATATCCTAGACAGCCACTATCATTTATAATTGGCGACCATAGGATTGTGTCATCAAACATCAACTGCTCTTATATATAGTTTTTAATAAAAACAAATATGCTAGTACTAATAACATGTCTATAATACATATATACCTACAAAATCAGTTTATATATTCTTCTGCTATACCTGTACTGGCTAATTTTCTTTTTAATTATTTCAAACTAGTTATTTGCAATATCCACAAGCTAATACATTCTAAGAATCCATATGTAATTCTATTAGTGAAATATTTCCTCAAATCCAGGCTGCATCAAGATTTTTTTTGTTTTCAAACAGTAACCCTTTGTCTTATCAATCTCACTCAAAAAACATCCTTATTTCTAATATATGAATCCCCCCCCCCCTAAACATTTTAACAAGCTAGATCATATGATCCCTTAAGCACTTTTTAAATGAAAACATGTTAAATATCTTCAACATATCCATATTATGGTGCCTCAAGGAAGGTATCATTTGTTGCTGATCCTTTACTACTTGTAAGTCTCATCTTCAATGTAGTATAACCGCTAATCTGACCCGGATATTCTTTACGCTTGACGTTAATTTAATATCATCAGCAAATATTGACATTTTGCTTTTAACACCTGTTGAGGTTATTAATGTAAACCAAGAATAATAATGGGTCCATAACAGATCCTTGAGGCACACCACTAATAACATTCCCTCCATTTAGTAATACTCTATGCTTTCTATTCCCTAACCACTAGCACACAATTGAGAACTTCCGATACCAGTGGGTTTTAACAAGGTTGCTGTTAGAGCCACTCAGTGCTGTAGGAGTGACCAAGAAATGATTTTTAAAATGCCTAAATGGCAAACATTGTATTTCAAACATTTAAAAAAAAATATATAACACTTTAAAGTATTTTAAAACTAGATTCTCTGCATTTTGTAACATAAAAAAACAAACGACAAAAAGAGAAAGCTTCTAGACAGTGAATGAAAAATGAGCTTCCTTGTCAACTATATGCCCCAATATTATAGAATTACCATACATATGTGATGCTCATCAAGCTCAAATTTCCTATTAAATGTAAGCTTTATTTATTTTCATTTTTGTTGTCTTTCATTATATTAGGTTAAATGTCAATCATGGTTAAAATTGGTTCTTTCCACCTAATTAAGTATTTATATATAAAGGTTGAAAACTACTAACCTATACCTACACAAATGGCTTAATAAAATTAAATTACCCAATTGCAGAAATTCCAGCTGATTTGACATGCATGATTTACCCAACCTGAATCCTTGCTGATTATTACTCTTAAAGTTATTACTTTCTAAAAAGTCTGCTATCCACTTTTTAACTGCCTTCTTGAGTAATTTTGAGGTTAAACTTGCAAGGCTATAATCATTAGGATCATCTATCCTTCTCTTTTGAAGATTGGAACTACATTACTTTTTTTTTTAATATTTAATCTATTCATAAGTACCCTAATACTTTCTCTTAACATTTTCTTGACCCAAGTTTTTTTTTATTAAAACTAATCTCATTTTCTCTAATAAACACACACATAATGCTCTTTAAGCACTTCAACCATGTTCTCTACTTTCAGGTCCTATCCTAACTATTCACCCTATTAATTATTTTGAAATAAAAAAAAACAACTTTCGCTGATCCTTCTTACTATTCTGTGATAACCTAATTTTAGACTTCACTTTGTTTAAATAATTTCTGACATTTCTATAGGTATTTAGGCTAAATGCAACAGTTTTTGTAATATTTTGAAAATATATATATATTTTTTTCCTATCCCACCATAATGGTTTTTTTTTTTATATGGAACTTCCCTGGAATACATTGCTCCTGTACTATATTTAATATTTACTTGAAAGTATCTATTCTCTCATAAATCATGTAAATTTGATCTAATAAGCTACATAAACATTCACGATTTCCTTTATTGAAATTTGGAATATTTACATTCCTAACAGTATCTTGTTTGTTGCCCAGAGTAAAATGAACTATCCAATAGTTGCTACTTCCTAGTGGTTCCCAAACTAAAAATTCCTTACTGGTTAAGATTAGGTCCAGTAAATTATTTCCATGAGTTAGTTGGCTGATTTACCATCTGTTTGTTATCCTAAAGACATTTGATAAATCTTTGACTAACTATATCTCAACTTAAATTTTCCCAATCCATTGATGATAATTTGAAATCTTCCGGAATAAGTTTCACAATGGCCCAGCACTGAAAATGAAAGTCCAGAACACAGAATTTAACCTTATAAAGCTATACATCCCTTCCCCATCCATGAACGCTTTCAAATAATACAACAATATTAGAGCAACTTGCACAACTTTTCAGCCTATTCATCTGTCATAACTTGAGTGTGCATCACCCTTCATGGCTCAAGTGACAGACTACTGAGGTACACATCTTAGAATAACACACACTCACCATACCAAACAATTCAGCCTACCCTTCAGACAACATTCCGCTCGCCTCACCTACACCCAAGAACCACATGGAACAAAATAGCTGCTCTCTCCTACAACTACTTATCCATCATTATAACACACCCAACCACATCACCTTGTTCAAACTCCAAAAAAGCTAACTGGACAAACTACACTAATCACATAGAAGACAAGATTTCTCTTGACAATTACCCATCCCTTGACAAAGCCCTAATACAAATAGAAAAATTAATGAAGCAAACGCAAAACACAACCCAAATTGCTCTAAAATTGCATTAAAAGAAGAAACCTGCTAAACAGAAACCAGAGCACCCACACACCAACGATCACCATGTATCCAACTACTCAACCTGCATACCTCTAACTTAATATCAAAATAGAAATCTGGAACCACTATGCAAGTATACTAAATCATAAAACAAACTTAACACAACACTGGAGAACAATAAAGAAAATGCATACATAATACACAACCCCCATCCCCACTCATAAATCACTGATGACCAAAAACAACAAAATAACCCTGATACATCCTAATGAAACTACTACAACACCAGCTTCTTACCTACACATAGACACTACACAAATCCAAAGAGCCATCAAAAATACACCCACCCCCTAAAATGTCCATTTAGCCATAAAATCTCTCACTCCAAAGCCACTGACCCTGACAACTTATCAAACATTCTCCTTAAACACTTGGGCAGCACGGCAATCTCAGCCATCACATACATCTTCAACTACTCTTGCCTCAATAACACAATCCCCTCAAGCTAAAAAAAAACCACATCAGCCATCAGTGCAATCTAACTCATTCCCTGATACACAAAATGTACAACCCCTCCACAATGACATTTCTGAGCGAGCCATTCTTGCAGCCCTACTTTCAACCTTTTCATCCATGATATCCTAACACCAGAATCTCTGATAATCAACATAAATACTTATGCAGATGACATTATAATGCCTTAAAATCAACACCATCACCAGAATACTTCAGTTATACATTAATTTACTCAAATATTGGCTCGCAACCACCCAAACAGATGATAACATCGCCAAACATATTATTTATACCCAACAAATACGACTCCTGCAAACATCCCAAAATCAGATTAAATGGGCAAGCCTGACCTCTAAACAAAACTCCTATCCTCTTAGAAATTCCACCAGACACCCAGAGGACATAGCAAACAAATCCACAAAGAAAATTAATGCCCTAAAAAAAATAGCTAACACCACCTTTGGACAACAGAAAGAAACGCTTACCACACTTATATACAATTCATTTGCACCTCAATCAACTATGCAGCTCTTGCCCGGGCACTCAACATTGATCAGAACATGCAGACACACTCCAAACAACACAAAACAAAGCACTATCACCTCACACCTACATACAAAAACTAAAATCTTACCAATTGGACTACATATAGACATGATAGAAACCTAACACTTCAGCTGAGCACTCAACCAACCACCAGCACAAACACCCCAAAAAGAATTCCCATACGCTACTACCAACCTTAGTTAAACAACCCCTCCCCCTCAGTACAATTTACACCAGTCAAAACGGAAACGAATCTTCCCCCAAGCAACTTCCTAAATGGTCCCATCTGCACACATATATACACACATGCACAATAATCCTATCCCAACTCTGATCAGGATACTCACACATCCTACATAACAACAATATAAGCACAGAGTAAACCTTGGTCAAACACCAACATGCACCAGGGGCCATCAAGGTCCGTAAGTTGTAAAAAACCTTGATTATTCAAACCTCAACCAACCATGAAATACACTTTACTTACTCAGGGATGTATGGACCTAGCTGGGGCACACGGTGGTATTCTTGGGACTGCCTGCCTCACAGATGAGAGGAAGATAACTTTCCTCTATCATAACTTTAGCAATCTTAGACTGTTCACTAGTCTATAAAAACCCCCTTTCCATACTTCCGAGTTTTAGTAAATATCTACCCATAGTGATTACACCATTTGCCCCTGTCCTATTGCATTACAGGTTTGGATTGGATGCTACAAATGACAAATAATTATAAAATAACACTAGGCCAGCCCTACTTAAATGAAGTCCATATAACCTATCCCAGTAGTAAAATCTACTAAAAAAAATATGTGCCATCAGCTACCATTTATTGGTTATGTAACCTAAAATATTGATATGCATTCATTTTTCATCTGTAGGTTTTAATTTTCCTTGCAGTATTTGGTACCTTCCAATTTTGAAGTGTAATAGCAACAAGGCTGTATCACACACAATATTTGTAATGAGAAAGTGATTAACAAAAGCAAAAATGAGTGAAAGATGTATATGTACACAAGAGAAACAGAAATTTGACGTAAATGAGCAATGAGACAAGAAAGTTATATATATATATATATATATATATATTGAGATCAGTAGGGGCATACTACCATTATTAAGGTTGGGATGGAGCTTGAGTTCCCAGATTTAGTTTAAGAATGGAAATAGAGTATAGTTCATTAAAACTTCTCCAACTTAATCAGTACGATATATTAAGGCTTTAAGAATAAAAATTAAAATATATCTATGAAAACATAAAAAACACTAGTATAAAATAGGCCACAAAGTCCTACTTAATTCCTGCCTATCTTGTCCTACCTCATCCCAGTATAGTTTAGTTTGACTGAACTATCTCAATATCAGAGATTTTTGTCCAAGCTACCCTTGAAGCAATCTGTGAAGTACTATTAACTACCAGCAGTGCTAGGTAATTTATTGCCTGTACTAACAACTTTTTCATTACATTGCTTTATATATTTTTTATCTTAAGCTGATGTCCAGGAGTCAACAAATCCCATGGCTTTCTAGAAAATCAGTCTTAATGTAAACAAGTCCTGAATTATCCCCCCAGCATCCTTTTAATTGAAAACACCCTGCTCTCTGTACCACTCATTCCCAATATATTTACATCCTGACCTGTGGATATAATTATCTCATTGACAGGTTTTGGTACAGATGAGACTGGATTTGTTGGGAAGGGAAAGAGACTGGTGTTGATTGGTACAGCTAATCTGTTAATAGGCTGCCTGTCCCTGATAAATACTGGTACTTTTGTGTCTGCTCTCGTTACGATTGAAGGTGGCATTTAGGCATTAGAAATCTACTAGACTAATGAGACCCCCATCACAAGTATTTCACCATCATGAACACCAAACAATTCAAAATTTCTATATGTACTGCAAGTAATGAAGTTGTTTAGGGCTTTCCTCTAAAATTTTGTTTTCCCTCTTCCATTCTATTTATTATTTTAATTACCCGTGCCTCAATTTGGTTCCTGAGGGTGGTAGGCTACCTTGTTGGACGTGGGCATACCTTTAAAATGGGCTTGATTTTATTTGGTTTGCCCTTGTTGGCAATCAGCAGAATGGGTTGTGAAGTCAAATATAAATATATTTTTTTAATTAATAGTTTTTACAGTTATTATTTAGGCTCAGTGTGCTCCTTTTCTATCATTCAATCATAATCCTTTCCAGATCCTTCTATATTTCATTCAATATTTCAGCCTCTTCCACAAATTTTTGTATCTTTCCTGTTACGTTGGAGTCATCATCACCTAGCATACTTTTAGGCTCAGAGGTGTAATGAGGCCTTCCATTCTGTAATGCCTTATTCAGCTCTGCCTATAATTAGAGCATTCACTCAAAATATGATGGACTGTCAAAGGTACGTAGCAATCTTCACACAAAGGTTGTTCTTCTCCTGTCAGTAGGTAGCCATGAGTGATTCTAATGTGTCCTATGCATAGTCTTGTTAGTAGGGTTTCATTTCTGCATATTTTTGAGTGAGAGGTGTTAAATGGTTGCACTTTGTCCTTGATATTAGTTTGTTTTGCACTTCAGGTATTTCTCTCCATTCCTCTTCCCATTTTCTTAATATGACCCTCTTGATTTCAGGGTAAAGATCTTTTGCAGGTATTTTTACTTTAGTGTCTAAGTTTCTATTCTTGTTTCGTCTTTAGCCTTTCTATCTGCTCTTTCATTTCCAGGAATGTCTACATGTCCAGGAGACCAACCAAGGTTTATATTTATGCCTCTTGCGGATAAAATTCCCATCCATAGTCTTCATGCAAAAACTGCTTGTTAACCCAACTACACCGTATTTTGCTTTAATGTCCTACTCTGGTGGAAGCTTCATGCACATACCTGTCCCATTATCTTAATACTCTGGATCACTGCCATTTGTCCTTTGTGCTGGGGTCATTTTCCTATGGTGTGTGATTGAATTTTTGGAGGAGGTGGGCTGCCTCCGTACTATTTTTTTTGTTGTTGGTTGCATACTGTGGTTCCTGAAAGAGGCAGACCTTCTCTAGTGTACCCAATCATGTCTATATTTTTATTTTTCTATTTCTTTTAACTTTATTTTATTTAAAAAATCCTTGTGAAAGATATTTTCATCTTTCCTTGGTGGCAGCCAGATGTGCTAAATAAAAAAAATTGAACTCTACAAAGTGTTCTTGGATGCAGCATGGTCATTGATGTGACATCTGGATGATGCTCATCATCCCGGACCCCCTATTTGAAAGGAGAAGATGTGAGATTGGGCAGGTTAAGGAAAGTTGTGCTTCTGTACTCCCAATCAGCCCAACTAGTCTTCTAGATATTTTTACTGCTTTCTTTACCAATCTTGCCTGTCTCCTACTCTTTATTCTTTCATTCTTTTTCCACATGGGTGACTGTGCTCTCGTATTTTATTTTTTCTTGCATTTGCAATCTTTTTGGTTCCAAACCCCCAACATTTAAGAGATTTACCATTTTTCCCTTAATCTTTGACTCTTTTTATCTAGTTTGTCTCTGGAGTCTGCACTATGTGGAGTATTAATCTTTCCTATGCAGCTACTCAAATCCACATGCTTCTGATGTTGAACCATCAAGGGTTCTATCACTGCTAATTGCCAGCGATTATCATACTTCTCTGTTGGTCTTTGTGGGGATGGGGAGGACTTGAAACTAGTATAGCTTGTATTTTGTTAGCGATTTTCCTAATGCTTTATTTCATGATGGTTTAAATATTTTTTCAGTTCTGACACCCATTAGGAACTGTCTTGTACGCTACACAAAGGGGGTGCTCCATGTAGATTTTTTTTTTGTCACCACTTTCTTTAGCTTCTCACTTAGTTTCTTGGGTGAGGGTTAATATCACAGCTTTTCTCCATGCTGGAAGGTGTTTGGTGATGGTTCACCCCTTCCTCTTGAGTCCAGTTGGTGTGGTAGGTTTTAACAAGTTCTCAATCCTCTTAACCTTTTCTCCTTCTGCCCCCTCTTTGCTTTTTATTATCTATCATATTGTGCAATGTCAAGATGTTGGGTAACATCTGGATGCTTGCATGCCCTCCCAGCTCCACTACTTGCAGGATGATATTTCCGACATTTTAACTTTTTTGTCAGATCTTTCATTCCAAACTTCGTGTTACAGCCTCGTTGCTCTTGTGCTTTAAAGTTCAGATTTAAAAATGTGCGTTCTACCTCCCCTGTGACTGCTTGGACAAGTGTAAAGCAGCTGTTCCTCCTCTGAATCATTTCACTTGAGGGGGTACAGCCCCGGAAGGTGGCGAACCACCACTTGGCAATTTTAAGTCCACCCCCTGAAAGGAGAATAGCAATGAAAGAGCTCTTTCCAAAAGCTGCACAGTTTGTAAAAAATTGCCCCTTTTCCCCCGAAAATGATAGCAGTGTCCTGCCAGTAAAGGCACTCGAGGGAAGACAAAGTGATGACTCACATTCCCAGTTGGATCTTCTTTAATAAGTCATTAAAGGCATCTGTGTCAAAGGGGCAAGCCAGGATGCAATATATAACTTAAAAATATATATATAAAATCATTTATATAGATATATTTGAGAAAGTTACACGTTAAAAACTTGAAGGATTGCTGTACTGTTAATTTCATTCAATGAAATCGCCGTCGGCCTCCAGAACCTATTGCAGGGTTTTTTAATGCTCCCCTCTGTTTAACTGGTTGAAATCTGTGGTGATCTTGGACCTAAACTCCACCTTGGTAGTGTATGGAGACTAGTTTTTCTCTCTCTCAACCATGCCCTACACATGCAAGTCCAGGGGATTGCAGATAGGGTAGTTGGGAGGCAAGATGTTGAGTGATGCTTGTTTGGCATGGTGTAGTCCTGCTGAAACACATATGGCCTTCTAGCAACTCATCTAAACACTTTATCCATCTCTATTGAGATCATAAACGGGCATAACGTGACCCTCTCTACCCACCACCACAAACACCATGATGTGGACCGGAAACTTGGGTCTTCATGATTCTTGTACATCTTTGGGGGACACGACAAGCCAGTGGTTGTTTTGCGAGTTCACTACCTTGTCCTGGCAGAAATATTTCTCATCTGATAAGAACCAAAGCAAGTCAGGGGGTTGCAGTCCGGGTGGTTGAGAGGCAAGATGTTCGGTGTGGTGCTTGTTTGGCATGGTACAGAGCCCTGCTGCAACACACTTGGATCCAGGTGGTGGCTTGAAGGCATGTTTCATTTGTTCACAAGCTTTGCAGCACCTTTCTTTTCGCTTGTCATTCATCTGTGCCAACTCCTGATCTTCTGCACCCTCCTCAGATTGACACCCAACAACTCTGAAATCTTCACATTAGCGCTCCCGGCGTGGATCTCAAGCAACACAGCTTGCCGTTTCCAAGTTTTTAGAGGATTGCACAGAATTCAGAGTTGCCAACGGCAACAAATTACCCACCACACCTTCTATTTAGTGGTTCGATGTTTGGTACACACTCAAGCCCCATAAATCGTGGGCCTCAATCTAGCAACTGAGCATGCCTTGTTTTGGGGGAGTTTTTTTCTTTTTTAAATTTACCTACTAGCCTGTCTAGGCTAAAAGATAATTAAAAAAAAACCCATGGTTTCAGCGGGTGCGCCGTCGCTAGCGGCTCCCAGAAGAAGCATGAAAAAAAAACTTGTTTGAAATTGGCTGGGCTTTTTCAGGCGCTGCGTCTGTCTTCCGTGCAAAACTAGTTCCAAAATGCCGCTCTGTACATGAGATTGCGTGCAGTCGCTGGTTCTGAGACCGTTTTGTATTTCTTAGAGACCCAAGTGCCCTCGAGGCGTTGGATTCTTCACACCCCCTTGTTCTTGGTATCTATTGCTCCATCGCTACCCTGGCGCGGGAGAATATCGAGATTATCTTTCGCTGAGTTCTTGCATATGTAAGAGTTGCTAGGGAACGAACAAATAGTAACTAGACAGGTTTCAGTCTCCCGCACACTGACTACATGGTTCAACCTTTCGGGCTGTCTGGCAAAAAAAGGAGGGAGAGGGCGCGTATGGGTGCGTGCCATTTTGCCGCCGACATCTTACCCCAATGGTATAAAGGCATTTTCTGCCATCTATGACTGACACATCTGCTATCCAGGACTGTTGGTCGAATGTCAAGTCTGCGAGTTTCGCACGCGGTACCTAGTTTGGTACCATAGCCGGGGTTTGCTATCCCATATCTCTGCTGCTAGGGTGCCAGCTCTGGTTATGAAGTTTTGGTAGGGGCGGGCCTCTTCCATACTATGTGAATTTTAATTTTAAATTGTTGGATATTCGCTTGTGTCCCTGAGAGAGGTTGGCCTCCCATGGCGACCTTTTTTTCTGTTATCAATTTAACAAAATAGTTACCACTTCGAATTTGCACCCCGACGCTTTTATACGAGTGCATTTTTGTATCGAAATTATGCATTCGTTTGATTAGGCGAAGCTGGAATGATCTGAGGACTTATTTGCAAGGTCGACCGAGCAACTTTCGTGAGAGCTGTGCCATATGTCGGACGCCGCTTTAGGAGAGGTAGACCAATATTTATTGTCTTTCTGAATGTTTTTCACCTTGAAATGTAGTCGATCGTCATTCCTGACCCCACCAACAATTTGTAAGGCCTCCTGATTACCCCCCCTCCCATCTCAATTAGGTCCAAGCATTTAGAGGCAAAATGTTTCCCTTTTTCCAATCCCTGTCATTCTCAGACCTTTGTGCCAGGTACCGCAGCTGAGATCTGGAGAATGGCGTTCTCCTTCGGCTCCAACGTATTTAGGGAGGGCTGCGGCTGTGTTTACATTTTCACTCTAGCTCGAGTTCGCTATCCTTTACATGGTAAAATTTGGTGATCACACTTTCCAGACTGTCGTTCTTCTTGCCCTGAAAAAAATTAACGGTTCCAAATCGCCAATTAGTCCGGCTGGGTTTGCTTGGAAATGCCCCCGTCCCCCAAACAAAACTTGCAGCGAACGCTTTAGAACCCAATCTTCTCCATAAGAACTGGATCTCCTTTTGTCAAATCGCGACTTCAATTAAGGCAGTGGATTCGCATGATGTATTGCATGCTGGAGTGAGGAGATTGGAATAAGAACGGCAAGTGGGATCTCGTGTTAGATTACCTACCCAACCCAAATCTTTGGGGCCTGGAGGGGGTGCTAAAGTGATTCATCTAACCTAAGCTACACTAAAATGAACATTGTATGTTAATTTTTTTACAGTCATTCACTCCCCAATCTTCCACACCCCTTTTTTTTACACACTTTCTAGCGGAAATGCCCTTGTTGGTTTTCAACTTAGATTTTCAAGCAATTTCCCTCCATTTTACTGATTTATCCCCCCTCCCCTCCCATTCTTACCAAACTGACCCTTCCATGAGAAAAGGATTTTAGGGAGAGTTGCGCTCCAATATTGTCACTAGCACCCTTATTAATGTACCTTGAACACATTTTTACTTTCCTTGTACCATCCCCTCTTCAAAATTTGTCTAGGGTTTGGTTTACCTGTTCGTTTTAGTCTTTCATGACTGCTGCTGCTTCCCTGGTCGGTTGTGTGTGTTGGAGTGAGCGAAGAACGGAAACCTCGCACTCCGTCTCTGAGTTCGGCCTTTTTTGTTTACTGCCTCGGCTCAATTGTACGAACTTGTTCCGTTTCAAGTAACGGTCTCGGGCGAACTCTGGCGGAGTATACGATTGACCGCATTTTGTGGCGTCGCGGGGAATAAATGGAATTTTTTCACACTCTTAGGATGGAGTGAGCGAAGTGGGTAATTGTTATTTATGCCGTGGTCGGTTCCCTTGCCTTGTGGCAAGGAGGGAACGGCTTTAGGACGTGTCATGAAAGTAGTATAATTTTTACAATTGAATGCAGTTGAATTTTTCATTCATGCACAATATCGGAGATAAGGTCTAGGATGGACTGTTTTTTTTTTTGCGGTCTTCGCTTCGTTTCGTTTTCTTCGTCTCGCCGCCATCAGGGAGCGTGAATGTCGTGGCCACGGGTCTCTCGAGTAAACACCAAATTGGTTGAGTGCCGACGGATTGCGGCGAAGTGCACTCCATTTTAAATCGTGGTCAGGTTGTGTGTGTGTTATATCCCCACCTAACCTTTGTTTATGGTGGACGTTGGCATTTGACCTTAAGGAGTGATGAAGGTGTTGAGGCTTTTTTATTTTTCATGTTCACTGAACAATTATAACAAATAGTGGTTGTAACGTAATGAAAACGAAGTCCTTCCACACCCCCCATTTGTCTATAGATTCCTTTAATATCGCCAAACATCACTTTGTTCGCTCCCCGATAATTCTTGGGAGGGTCTCTTCCATTTCCCCTTGGCGCTGGCGTTTCTCGCTGCCTTTCTACGTCGCCTCCTTCCGCCTTCTCCCTCCTCCGTTTTCTCGAGGAGCTGCTTTTGGGGAGAAGTTGGGTTTTTTCTGCCATGTCTGGTCTCGAGCGATAGTTTTTTGGCCGTTCGCAGACTCTGCTCCTATTGATTTACAGTTCCTTTTCAACATGTTCTCGCCTTTCGTTACATATACACACGAAAGAATTCATTGTAGGAGTCTCTAGTAGGCTTTTAGGACGTAGGTCTTGGCACGTTTGTGAAGTCTTATGGTCTCCAGGAATCACTGTATAGTTCCCGTCGTTTCGAGCTTTATTATTCGCTCACATCGGCAACTGGATTTAATGCGTGGTGTCCTCTCAATGGGGCAGGGATTGAACTTTGTATGGATTTGCTCCTGAAGGATTATGCACCCCTTACCCATATTATGTGGATTGCATACCCTTCAGACCCCAATACACATTTTCACTTCCATCTTCATTTTCTCTACATATCTCGCCTTACAAACTTTTAGTTTTAAGTAACAACTAACCACCTTCTTTGCCCTTTTCTCCATTGAGGGGAAAATGCCCTCTTCCTTATTTGCATTAGTTTCGTTTCTTCTCGGGCTTAGAATTGGCATGGGATCTTTCTGGACCCCTGGTATCCTTTCGAAGGTGTGAGGCTTCGAACTGCCCGCTCCCTTCGTGTAACGCCCGTCGCTGCTCGCCTGAAAAAGTAGGGCTTTCCCAGACCGACCCTTTTTATTGCGATTCTTGCGACGGCGCCTTTTATCCTCGATCCCTTTTACTTAGTCTTTCTCTTCGGGAATTTTCCCCCACCCCCTTTCATGCATCGACCCTGCCCAGTACGAATATGTAACTGTATCTTCATTTCTCCAAGATCCTCTCGCTAGGTTTATGTAGGTCACTGATCACTGGGGAACCTGCAGATTAAACCACTAATTTTCGTTGCTGCTTCTGATCGGATCTGATTGGTTGGCCGTAAATGGTTTTGAGTGTGCGTCACTGATCGCCGGTCCGGAGTTACGGATTTTTCCTGTTCCTACCTTTTACGCCATTTTGGTTAATGCTAGGCTCTAATACATTAATCTACTGCAGTGAGCAACTACTGTTTCCACCAGATCTGGCGTATCAATCCTTGAGGGGAGCGGTGAAACTTTGTTCGATTTATTTTAGGAAGAAATAAATGCTTTTGTAACCTACTTGAGCATTTTCACTCAGAATGAGCTAGAGAGGTGGGGGGGGGATGGACAAATCATACTGGAATAGTAGGGGTTTGCTGAAAATAATTCCATGAAGTAACCAGAATTCATCAAGAATGAAGAAAGCCTGAATGTACACGGTACACACGACTGTTGTATGCACCTCTACCAATCCACCCTTTTGCGAAACTACTTTGAAGGCGCGGTCCTGCGTGTCTCCAAATGTGAATGGACGCTGTAGGCCTCTGTGGACTCTCGCTCCGCCCCTTAAGTGTTCTTTGAGAGATTTAAGCCCCCTCCTCCGACTAATCTCTGTCAATACTCAATCTTTATGAGGAACCCGTTTTGAGAACGGGATTAGAACAAATGCAGACGCCACCCTTAAGTGTTCATTTTCCGCTCGTTGTGTTCATGCACCACCACCACTATTAAATGGCGATTTTTTTTATTTCCATTTTTGCGGCATTTCACAGTTAATGAATTGATGCTATTTCATATTTTCTCTTGTGTTGACTGCCTTGACTTTTATTATTGGTCTGGGGGGGGGGGAGGATTTCCGTTCTCATAGCGGTTGCGTCGGTGAGATTAGTTGGTCGCGAAGGAAAAAGAAAATTTCGCCATAGCCAACTAACAGTAAGAGATGTTGAGGTTGTAGAACTGTCCCAGGTTCGGGAGTATAGGATCTAAGATTGGGTTCACAGCGTCATCACTTTATTTTTGTTTTGTTTTCCTAAAACTTCTTGCTGCTCGTTCATGTCTACCTTTTTTATTTTACTGCCTGTCCTCTTCGGCAACGATTGCGAGTACTGTTTCAGTTTAAATTAATATGTACATTCCATTTACATCACTTGGGCGGTGGACATCCGTTTACACATATCTCTTCTGCTGGGTGTAACCGCGATTTGTCTATGTTGGGGTTGTCTTTTTTTTTTGTCATCGCTGCTGATTCGTGAGGTATTCTGATTTGTCTCAAGGGCCAAGTTGAATCCGATTCAATTTGGTCACATGTTGTTCCGGCGCTTCGGACACTTTAAGTCTTCTCTCGTTCCACTAAATCCGACTTCTCTGAAGGGTCGGTTGCTCTGACCGTAACTAGTGGTCGCTAACCCTTGTCCTGGGATTAGTCATCTTGCCCTCCAGGTAGTTGTCAGTCTTTGGGGAAGGTGGACCTACCGCTATATAATCCCTCCTTTTCGTCCTGGCTTGGTTGCGGAACACGAATCAGTTTCGGGAGAGTTGGCCGCCTTCTTGGCCCCTAAAACCCACGCAAAGCCTTTTTGGTGCGGATGTCACTATTCGTCCCCGTTCTTTAGCGAATCGAAATTAGAAACTTTAGAGACTACTTTCGATAAACTCTCGTCTTCAGTCCCATTGTGAACTTCTCAAGACTCGTCTCCGAATAAAAGTTGTTCAAATTCTTGAATCAAAATTGACTCTTCGCCCTTACTGGCGCCCATGGCTAGGGGTCGCCCGCCCGGCCCCAGTGTTTTTGTGGTTAATGCTGATGTCGGTTATCTTCTCCACTTGAATGTACATCATGGATGGAAAACCATCTGGTCGACCACTCCCCTCAACTTTTCGAAGTCTAGTTGATATGACTATGGATTTCTAACGTCGAGGTGCCGGGTTCCAGACCGGCGAGCGCGGACACGAAACTTCAGCGTCATAACAACCGGCTGGCTATTGGTGGGTCACCTACCCTTACCCCCGTAGGAGTAGGTAGCCACTACACACGTCATCACGTATATACCTAATCACCCCCACCACAGCAGAACATGCGCACTCGCTCTCCTCTGTTCCGGAACCCCACGATGGGGGCACTGATATCCACATACCCCTGACAGGGAACGGGGTTTCCCCTCCCTGATTGGTGTTAAAAACACTAGTGCCTGGACACCTCGTACTTCCTCCCAAGGAGTACTAGCCCCAGATGCCTTCGGGTTACCACTAATTTTTATTCTGATCTTTATGTGAATTTCATCATCCGGTCGGGTGGGATGTCCTCCACGAGCGAGGCATGGTTGGATCTCCCCCTGCCCGGTGTAACTTCGCGCGCGCTACTTGGTGCCATGACTAGCGGGGTCGCTACCCTTTGTGCCGTGGTTGGGTATCTTGCCGCCAGGTAGTGATTTAATTCCTTGTCGATTGCTCGCGTGGGTCGCAGAGGGAATCAGGATTGCCCTGGGGCACCTTATCATGCTCATTGTCTTAATTACTGTTGTTTCCCACAAGGGGGTGGGGGGGCTCTGGTGTAGTATTGGCCAGCATGTTGCAGTTGATATCGAGAATAGCGTGGCGATATTAGTAAAATTGCAGCTAATGTGAGATACGCGATCTTAAATTAACTTATTTGCTCTATTCACATCGTAACAATTATCATACTCCATTTAGGTATTCTTGTAATTAATTGGTTTAGTAGTTTAGTTGCTATCAGTACCCCCTCACGCTTTTCCCCCCATGTACCAATGAAGACGAGTGACGTGCCGCCAAATGTCCACTAGACTTCTCATTTTTATTTCAGGTGCCACCGTCGTGTCATGGCGCGTCAACAATCAAGAGCAGCTCTTTGTCAGGTACGGTCGCCCCTCGCTGTCCATGGGTGGAGGGGGGCTGCTTCCTATCTCTACTACCCCCCCTCCCATACTAATTAGTTGCAGAACTCTCCCCTAATCTGTGGCCTGTGAACATTGGGAGTCCATTGCGGTGCAGTCCTCAGTTTAATGACCGGAGATAAATTGGCGGAGAGGGGGGAGGTGATGCCTTTTCTCTCTCAGGAACGAGAGATGAGACACCGGTGCAAGAATACGTTGTGAATAGAAGTCATAATACATGCGAAGAATGCCCGAGAGCAGCCATTGTTTGTAGAACCCCACTCCTTAAGCAATATGCTCGAAACTGGGTTCGAACTATCTCGAGTACCTGCAAGAACTTGTTCCCAGAAGTTGCGAATGCACCCTCCCGACCTCTACTGGGAGGTGTGTGTGTGGGGGGGGGGTGCTTATGCAATCTTATGTCTTCTTCACTACTTTGTTCCTCATTTTTATTCACCCCCCCCTAAAACCGTATTTTTAAAGCCCCATGGTGAACCAAAATTGTTGCGTGGTGGTTTTTGTGGGGGGTTGTCCGGGCGAAGGTTTGGTGGTTCACCGTGGCTTAATGATGACCCCGATTGTATCGCCCCTCCTCCCCGCCTATCGCCCTTCAGTTTTATGTCCACCCCTTGTTCGTGCATCCCCCCCCCCCTCCCTCTCGCTCCGTTTATATTATGTTGAGATTTGAAATTGGTCATATTTTCTTTTTCTGTGTGTCCCTCAATTCATTTAGCTAAATGAAAATGCCATCGCTGGTTCTTTTCTCATTTGTGTGTGCCTCTATTTCCCCCTATTAGACGCGATAAGTTAACTGCCTCGTTTAGTTGGTAACCGATTCAATATTTTTAGTCCTCGGGTTCCCTGCTATTAAAAATTACCCTGTAAACAGAATTGTGTGAATTGTTCAATTATCATATCTTGGGCTAACCATCGACGGACAGTGACGCAGTCCTTACTTGGTCTGAATAATTGTAGTGGTTCCACTAGAATTTTTTTCTGATCCCCTCCCCCCATTCCCCTGAACCCACGTAAACTTAACTTCCCCCGAAGAATGTGTGTATGGGCGGTTAGGTAACAACCACAGATGCCAATTATTTCTTGAGCTTGCTTTTGGGTTGTGAACATCGTGTATACGGCGACTTATGCCCAAGTGGGCAGTCGCCAGATAGCCCCTTAAAAAAATGTGAACATCGTGAGGTTTGCCGATTTCCCACCCAAGGTTCTGCCAGATTTAGTAGCATGGGCCGCCATCAGAAAGATTTTGTCCTCCCGACCACCAGCCGCTTCCAAGTTCATTGTCTTTTTATATTTTCACTTCAGCCATCTCCACTTTATGAATTTCACAAGCTTTCTGGCAAATATTCCTTCTTTGGTTTACACTGTTTAATTTAGAGTAAATAACTATAATTTGTTATAGTTTTTTAAAGGCGTTCTTCTGACCCTGCCACTTTTCCTGCACTTTCAAATTCATTCACCCCCGTGGTATGAGCACAAAATTCTCCGCCCCTCCGTTGTATTACAAGAATCCGTTTGTAGTATCCAATGTATCGCTCATATTTTATAAGCCACACTTTGAGGTTTTTGTTTATGGCCTCTTCGGAATTGCACCCAAACGATTCTTCGCTCCCTCCCGATCTTTATTTTTAATTCTTCCTTCCTTTCCTCGGTGGCTGTGCCTTTACCTGGCGATGGCCTCTTCCTTGTCCCTCTTCTGCTCGCCACTTTCTTATGATGTCTTTTTTGTTTGTCGTTGCAGCAAACAGTCTGTGTTCGACGGAAAGCGGGCGATTCGCGGCGGAATCCCCATCGTGTTTCGTAAGTATCCTCGTTTTTTTTAGGGTTGTAGTAATTATTCAGCGTGAATAATTACCCCCCCCCCCCTCCTCATTTCTTCCACAATTGATGCGATTTATGGGGGAGTCCTGGTCGAACAATGGCGCCGTGTCTCTTCCCATTCCCCGGACGTGACAGTGGCGAGCGGTAGGGCGGTAAACTTGACGGATCAGCGAGTTATTGCCATCCTCCCCCCCCCACACACAGGTTTACTAGTGTGGAATAGAACCCCTGAGGCAGTGTAGGGTTTCCGGTCATTCCGCTTTACACCTCTCCTGCTCGGGTGTGCCACAATCCGGATGCATTCCCCCATTTTTTGGTGGAAACGCAACACCCGCCTCTAATTACGGTCTGGTCTTCCCACAATGAATGACCCCCGCCATGGCGCAGACGGATACATTCACCAATTTCTGGTAGTCGGGGGCGATCTCCCTCTAAATCCTGATCCGCTTCCAACCTCCCTCCCCTTGGGGCTTACTAGAGGTCAAGGCCCTTTTTCATCGGAATCTTCTAGCTACTACCGTCGTCTCTCCCCGACTCGTTTAACCGGTTGTCTTCTCTGGTAACCCCCCCGCTCCGCTGACCTTCCCCAATTCTCCCTATATACGTTATTTTGCTGATCCGTCAAAGGCTCTTCACGTTAGATCCCTTCGCCAACGGACTCCCTATGATTTGCCGATCGGAAGTCGACGCTGGGTGGGAGCAATAGAAATTATTGGACATTTCCCAACATCTGTCTTTTTATCTCAATTCGTAATGGCCACAGATTGGTCGCTTTTTTTATTCTTATTGGATTTAGGGGCAAATGATGATCGTTCTAATTTATCCAATGGATTTTTGTATTCTTAGTTTACGAAGTTCCCTTTTGCAGTTTGTATTGTCTAGCCCCCTCTTTTCACTATTCTTTATTCTTTCTATTCAACATTTTCCTTCAACTGTCTCTCCCTTTCTTCATTCTCCACCTGAGGGAATATACGATCGGTGAGTGACGCGTTTCCTTTTTTATCCAAGAAATATAATCCGTGTGACCTCACCCCCCCCCCCTTCTCTGAAATATCTTAACAATTATCATTTTATGAGAAGGAAAAAGAGTCAACCAAGGAGGGCATTCCCGTTCAGTAGATAACATAGCAAAAGGGAACTGGCAAAGTCATGGTGAATCCTTTTGGATTATAAAATAAATCTACGAACACGTTTGGGACAAAACACATCCCCGATCTCCCATGGGGGGCTAAATTGCTACCCATTGATACCCCCGTAAGGGGCGCGGCGATTTGCCTTCCTGGCCGCCGTGCTGACGTTTCTCAGCACCCCGTCCGGCCCCAGCTTAGCCTCTTCTTCTTTCTGACACTGTTCTCTTACCTTACTTCCTCACTTTGCATACAATCGCTACTACAACTTTCTCTCGTAGGCCTCTAATTTCAGAGGGTAGATGCCGACCAGCGCCCACCGTGGCGTAGTGGTGTCTACGAAGGAAAGCCTCGCAGACGGCTTTTTCCAGTCAAAGCAGAGAATCCGACGTGGTGTGGAGCTTGCGGAAGCCGCTCTTGCTTCGTGCGCAGACCCCGCATATGGTCCGGACGATGTCCCGTACGCCATGTTTCGACACCTGGGTGAGCGAGGCATGGAGGTTCTCTTAGATTTGTTCAACAGGGTCTGGGTAGAGTATCCTCTCAGATTCCTGGCGAATCTCTACTCTGCTCGCTTTTCGCAAACCTGGTAGAGATGACTCTACCCCGGCCGTCTCCGCCCAATCTCTTAACCTCCTGCGTGTGCAAGTTGATGGAGAAATTGATAAATGTTAGATGTTCATTTTTTTTCTGGACAGCGGAGGCCACCCGTTCTATGCACGGTGCGGCTTCCGCAAGTTCCATCCCACGTCGGATGCTCTGCTCCGACTGGAAAATGCCGTATGCGAGGCCTTCCTTCGTAGACAGCACTACGCTACGGTATTAATCGATCTGGAGAAGGCCTATGATATCGCATGGCGATACGGTATAATGGAGACTCCACACAATGGGGTCGAGGGGACGCCTCCCAATCTTTATATCTGAATTTTTGCGAGATCGTGGATTCCGTGTACTGGTGGGGGGAGCCGTCTCCGGCAGAATGAAGCAGAAAGAGGGTGTCTCGCAGGGAAGTGTCTCCCATTGTCTCACTTTGCCCTGAGCATCAACGGCATCACCTCGCTGCTGCCGGAAGATGTTCTCGCTACGCTCTACGTGGACGACCTTTCGATCCCTTTGGTGCGCCCCAGATGTCAACTCCAACAGGTATTGAACCACGTCTCTTTACGCCGAAGCGCACAGGCTTCGGTTTTCCTTGGCCAGTCCTAAGGTGGTGCACTTTTGGCGCCATCCGGGGTCCACCTTGACCCAGATTTGTTTCTAAATGGGGCTCGCCTGGAAGTGGTAGACTCGCACCGTTTCCTTGGTCTTGTATTTGACCGGCGCCTCACCTGGGATGCTCATATTCGCAGCCTTAGGGTCTCTTGTACCCGCGCCATGAATATTCTCCGTTCCGTGACGTTCAGCGCTTGGGGCGCTGATAGGCCGACTGCCTTACTTTTTTATCGATCCTTTGTTCATTCGAAGCTCGACTACGGATGCGAGTTTTACGCATCCGCAGCTGAGCGTTTATTGCGGAAGATGGACTCGATCCATCACACCGGCTTTCGCCTGGCGACCGGTGCCTTCCGCACTTTTCCCGTTGAGAACCTACTTGTCAATCCTGGGGAGATACCACTCGTTCTGTGCCGTGCACAGTGCCTAACTCGCCTATGCCGCCGAAAGACGCCAGCCATACACTAAGCCCTCTCTGTTTAGGGCTAAGAAACTCCTTCGAGATCTAGGTATATCACTCGGGTCGGTGGCGCCCCTGGTTTTGCCCATGACGCCACCCTGGAGAGTACCACCTTTGACCATTTCTCGCCACTCCTTTGCTACCAAAGTTTCTACAGCTCCGGGAGTATTGTGTTCAGCCTTTTTGGAGCACACCTCGTGTCACGCTGGAACCGTGCCAGTGTATACGGATGGCTCCAATTTCCAAGAGGGGGTCAGTTTTCACGCCGTATCCCCTGTGTTTGAAGTCAGTGTGGCTCTGCCAGGCGCTGCGTCTGTCCTCACGGCAGAGCTGGCTTCAATACACAACTCGGTAGGGGAGATTACGCGACGTGTCTGGTTCGGATACCGGATTGTGACTTATAGCGACTCAAGGCGCCGTGAGTGCTATCGGGGCATTGGAATCTCTGCATCCCCTGGTTCGCGATATCCGTGACGTCACGGTTTTGGCGAGCCGGGCGGATGTCCAGATTATCTTCTGCTTGGTGCCTGGACATGTTATAAATTGCCTGGAATGACGGCGCCAAAGAGTCCGCGAGGACTCTGCGACCGGACCAGCATTCCTCTCTTCCTCACACTGACTACATGGCAGAAATACGGGCTGCTTGGCAAAGAAGATGGGAGACGGTCGAAGGCAACTTAAAGTTGCGTGCCATTATTGCGCCGCGACTGTTCCCATGGACCTACCCCCCAATGCCGCGACGGCTTCAGGTTGCTTTCTGTCGTCTCCGAATTGGGCATACTCGCACCGCCATTTAATTGAGCGCTCGCCTGCGCCATACTGCGAAAACTGCGTCGTCCCCCAGACTGCTCGGCACACTCTTGTTGAATATCCCAGTCTGGGCGATCTTGGCGCACGCTACCTGTCCCGGTATCGAGATGAGCGAGTCACTACCCCTTGTACTCTGGACGCATTCGTGCACACTGACTTGTGGACTTTATGAATTTTAGGAGGAGGCTGGCCTCCTCCACTTTATTTAACTGTTTCAGGGTTTTCTTTAGGTTGCACGTTCCTGCCCCGGGAGGAGGCGAGTCCCCCCTCCCCCCGACGCGAAGCGTGCTTCCTGCTTGTTGCCCTTTTCCCTTTTTTTTTTTAAATACCCAATTCATCCCAAGTCGGGGTCGATTCTGTTATTTTGGGAGGGGGTCACCCTTATCTCATGGCAGCTGGAGGGGCTGGTGTTTTTAACGTGCCTGCATTCCTCCTGCTCTTTTCTTCTACCCCGGTCCCTTCGGGCATCTCCTTTTAATCATGCCCAATGGGGTATCTAGCATGGACTATCTCACCACCAATGACATTTGAAGGTTTGTGTCTGCTTCCGGCTCTGCTCTTTTGTCCGATTTTCCATTTACAAACTTTATGCATGGAAATGACTTCATCTTCCTCCACCACTCTTGCAACCCACTCCTTAAACATTTTCAACCACTCTTGGGTGCATAACTATCCCCACCATCTGGAAAAAAAGAAGCTAACATTGTGCGCATCCTAAAACACAAGGACCCCTCTCTTCTATCAACGTTAGAAACTAATCCTAAAAGCGAATCTCGACACTCGGGTATTGCAAAAGTCTTGGCCCACACGCTGTAGTAGAGTGGATTGAGGTCGGTCAACTGCGGCGTCCGAAAGTCCTTCGGCCAGAAGTTCATGTTCCATCTCAACCTCTCCTGCACGGCCCTCGCTGTGTTGGTCGGGGCAGCGTCGTGCTGAAAGACTTAGTCCTCCTTCATTACGTTTCTCACCCAGGACAGGACTTTTGTGGCCATTGTGTTCCTGTCATTGTCCGCGGTGAGCCTGTAACCAGCCGCGAACCACACCAGCGTCATTTTATTGCCTTTCTAAGCCAAGACGCCGAACATTATCACGGAGGCCGGGTGCTTTGTCGTGGACCCCTAGGGAACCTCGGGAGACTTCCTGTCCCAAGCTTACCACGTGGGCGTTCTGCTTGTTGATGACCGGATTGACCGTGAAGGTTTTTCATCAGAAAAAAATGAGAATTCGATTGTCATGCCTCTTCAAGTGGTTGTGGAGGCGACGACAACGCTCCTGACGTTCTCACGTACGGTCGTTGAGTAGAGTCCTTTCCACGCACCTCAAGCTCTTGTCAGCCTTGGACACTATGGCCACCTAGATTTTCTTCTTTTCGAGCCCAGTCATTTTGAGGTTCGGAGAACTTTCGAAGGCCTATCTAATAACTAAACGGTTCATATCTTGAGGTCTTTCCCGTGCTTAAGTCTCTCCGCGACTCTGTGAACAGTCATTCGGCTGACGCTGAGCCGCTTGCCGATGTCGGAATTGTTGTGGCCCGCGCGCAGGATAGCAGAGATCTCGATTCTTTTCACTTTCATCTCGACAAACCTGAACACAATGGAGAAGAAGTTTTAATGACATTTGCTGGAAAAGTAGAACTTAAGTTTCTTTGATGGAACTTCATACACGTAAATCTCTTTACAAGCCTTTTTGCAAAACCTGTTATCTACTCGAGCCACACAACACAGTTTCCGTAAAAGCCCACGGCGACTTATGCCCTTGTAAGTAGTCATCAGATGGGCGCTATACATTTTTTATGTAAAAACCACAACACATACTATAAGATTTTAACCCAAACCCACTGCCATAAATAGCCGTACTGGTACCCATATACAAACAAAGCATGGCACATTTCCCCGCCACATCTTAAAAAAAACAAAAACTAACCACGCTCCACCATTACAACAAAAAAAAATGGTTCACCCCCTTCCTTTCAAACAGGCTATCAAGATTGATTCACAACGATACAAACTCAAATATATGCCCTAATGCATTTGTCTCACACAATGGGCCATTCTCGTTTTCTTTCTTTCTTTAAATCTTGAGCTGACCACCCCAATGAGAAAAGTCAAAAGACTATAAATAAACCTAAGGGGCTCGAGAGAGAGATCAGCCTGCAAATAAAAATACGATAGAGACAAAAGAAGAGTAGTAAAGATTAAATCTGAGGAAATAAAACCCCAAACATGGAAATCGGGTGATGTCAGTAGATAATAAGAATGAGTTAGCTCACCTCTTAAATGTATGGAGATCAGTAGACTCCACAACAGCACTAGACAAACCATTCCACATCACGGTTGCAGCTACAATAAAACTCCTGACAAACTGGTTATTACTATACCTGATACTAGAAAATGTCACTTAGCAGTGGCTGCCTGCCTTGTATTACGAGCTAAAACACCTAGATCAGGTAAGGACAAATGCAAAGGATGTTTATCACTGTAGTACATTTTATGCAACAAGCATAAAGAACTCGCTTTACGTCTATACTACAGATCAACGTTAATATTTGGTAAAATAAACTTGACCGATGACATAACTCTATCCAGGAGCTTAAGATGATTATCTGCACCTCAGGACCACACAGGAGAGCAGTACTCCAAACGGAAGGAAAGAATTAAAATACTTAGTTGTAATAACTTCGTATCCAAACATTCTAATACATCTCCGCAAGATACCAACTTTCTGGGAGACAGGAAGCAATATTACGTATGTGCCTCTCAAAAGTCAATTTCTTGTCAAAAGTAACGCCCAAAAGCTTAAAATAGTCACTGGTATTTAATACTGTTCCATCAATATGTAGATCAGGATGCATAGGCAAAAGTGTTCTGTAGCAATAAAATGTTCAGTCTTTTTCAAGAAAATGGGAATATCCCATTAGAGTCGATACCACCATGACTGTCAAGATTCAAAAGCAAAGTTTTAAACCTCCCTCGATCTGAAGGCCATTGAACACAACTTAGGTTCTGAAAAGCATGACTGAGGCGTCAACAGCGACTCACCACACTGCTTACTATCAAAGAGGTCAGCCAAAAGTTCAGCCATTACTTTAGGGCAGAAGATGGCACTTCAGTCAGCATTTAGGAGTCGCAGCATACTAGAATCAACTCCGAAGAGTGATGACTTAACGGTAGACCACTACTTATGATCACTACTACTGGAGAGCAGGACCTCCTTTAAACCATCATTATAAGCTCTCTCAGCTCTCGCATAGATAAGCTGAGCTTGTCTTCTAAGCTCAGTGAAATTATGCCACAAGAAGTCGCATTTGTTGTTCCTCCATAAATGGTAAGCTTCTTGCTTTGCTTGATAGGCAAGCTTACATTCAGCATTAAACCATGGCTTATCCATAAGTCTAAACCTGATGAGTTTAGAAGGTATTCTCCTCTATAATTGGGCTAAGATGGTCATTTAAGCATTCGATAATATTCGGGCTTCTATAAATATCACTCCAACTGAGTGCCATGAGGTAAACATTCCTAGAGAAGTGAACATCTGGAACAAGCTGGTCCATATCAACATTAATCTTAATCGAATTATGATCAGATGAGCCTACTGGAGAATTGACTCGGCAAGTAACAATACCCGTAACATCTGTAAATACAAGATCAAATGGTTGCCAGATTGATGTGTGGTTCAATAATCAGCTGCTCACAGCCAGAAATATTTGAAAATTTTAAAGCAGCTACACCATAGTTATCAGTAGCAGCAACAGAGTTCAGCCACTCAGTATGATGAGAATTATTATAATCAACGAAAATAAAGCAAGACATCGACTCAGCTTGTTGAACTGCTGCCATTTTAGTTAACAAACGGTCTCAAATAGATTCATCCAAATCCGGGTTCCTATAGCAGGCAAATAGATAAAGATTTAAAAGTGTACCAGACATTTTAGCTACCTGTATTTCATGATATCCACATTCATATAACGGCCTATGAGACGCAGTGAAACTCTTTAAAATACAGAACCATTCCACGGGCTCTCTGGAGCGCTCGCCTGCGCCCTATTGCGACGACTGCGTCGTCCCCCAGACTGTTCGGCACATTCTTGTCGAATGTCCCAGTCTGGGTGATTTTCGCGCACGTTACCTGTCCCGGTACCGGGATGGGCGGGGCGCCACCGCCTGTCCTTTGTACTCGGGACGAGTGCGTGCACATTGACTGGTGGACTTGTTGACTTTTCAGGGGAGGCCGGCCTTTTCCCTTTCATTTAACTAGGTTTAGTTGTTGTTTTTGTTATTGTTATTGCTTCATAATTGTTATTTCTTTCTATTGTTGTTTTCTTTTCAATTTTTTTAAGTAGCCTAGAACTAGGCTGTTTATTTACGGCGACTTATGCCTAAGTGGGCAGTCGCCAGATAGCCCCTTAAAAAAAAACCCACGGGCTCTCTGGGTGGCATTACGCTTGAGCGAATCAAGCTTTTTGAATCCTGGAATTAACAATTTGGAAATATGACGCAAATCAGACTCAGGGGTCTCAAACCAAAAGATGATAGCAAATTTATCGGCAGCTATTTCTAAGTCCTTTTTATTCTTATATAGTCCACGGAAATTGCTATATAATATTCGACATTTCCGGAATCTTTTGCGGACCAGGATTAAGTTCAATGTCGCCAGAAAGTAGCAACAGCATGTTCAACAAATATTAAAGAAAATTTGAGTACTTAAAAAAACTAGTAACAGGAACAATATATACAATGGAATTAGAAAAATGTTCTCCCATGCGAGAAAAAAAGTACGAAAATAAACTGGGAGCCACCGCGACACTCAACAAGGTCAAATACATCCCGAGGTTTACCAGAAACTGGAGGAAGGACGGTAATGATGGTATTTTTGAAGAAATAGTGGTAGACAAAGAAGAAGATAAAGATAAGGCAACCTCTTGATAAACCCCCAGGCATCCTTGGCCCTTCTACTAAGCCTGTAGGCTAAGAAAAAGTCCGTGACTAGTGTCCCAACAACAGGCTGTACTGGCCGGCCTTAATAGGGACCTAATTCTCTCTAGTGGTAGTATCATAACGGGCGGCTGGTGCCTTGGCCAACCTACTACCTTCATTCAACCTCTTCATGCACCTCATACCCACACGAACACCTCTCGTATGAGTTCAATCGCATGCAGATTACCTCACAAAAACATCACACAATTAGAACTCTGGCTCCACAAAATTCAGTATTATTCGCCTCACACAGGCACGAATCACGCTACAAACTCACCGCATCCCTCTAAATAAAACAAGACAACATCTACGATGCCTACATGACCTTTACACACCGTCAAAAACTCTAACAAAGCCAACGTTCGAGCAACGAAAGGAAGAATAATTATTACGCATCACCAGCCTGCCTGCCCCCCATCGCTAGAGTTAACACACACGCGCACTGTCGAAATAGTACAAAACAAACCCTTCAAGATAATTACTGCATAAACCATCTCCCATAACCTACCTACCCTCAGAAACCAAAATTAATCCTCTAAATACACCTTTAAACATGATAAAGACACCGTTCTTCTCCACGCCACGCCCAATCACGTGAACCCATGCCGTCAACACAAACTCACCCCCTTTCCGTTAGGACAAGAAAGAAACTTCCTCATTACACAGAATCTACACCTTCCCTTGTCCACCTCAACAAACGCAACCTCCCACACAACCCATCCGTAGGCATAGCGAAGGAAGAATATACCCCCCCCCCGAAATACAAGTCACACTCCAGACTTGGATTATATTAGACCGCCACCCAAACCTATACTACTACAAGCACCTCATAAACTAGTAGATAACCACTACTGCCTACGCTGTGAGCACCCTTCGGAAACACCTTGTATCAGCATGCCCAAACCTGAACCCCACGGAAAAGAACCATACCATATCTTAAGTCTGATGATACATGTGAGGTCGCAGGTGGCGGCTACAGCAACCTGGAGGCCTATCAGTGTTCATTTTAGGTCGTTTAGTTGCCTTCTTTCTTGCCCTCGTTGAATTCGCGTAGTTTTAAGTTGGGTCTCGCTCGCCCTGCTCCTTCCCATCCACGAAGTTGCCAGTGGGGCAATTAAGTTGGGTTGCTTCGGCGCTACTCTCTGCCGCCCTTCTCGGCCATCGAGCTAAAGGAGTGTCTCTCTCCCTTTTCTTCATCGATGCTTTACAGGTTTGTACTCTTCGAGTGCTTGTCTGGTCTTCTTTGTAGCACTTGCCTTTAGACCTACCAAGTTCTATCCAGTGTGTATGTGTGTGTGTGTGTGTTTTACTGTTCCGTATTTATATAATCTTAAGACAATTCACACATTGCTGTTACACACACACACAGTCACCAGCATTTATGGCTGAGCCCTTCTCGGGCGAAAGCTTCGAAGGGGGGAGAGGCACAGCGGCAAAAAATGGTGCATCGACAAGAAGCGCGCAAAGGGAAAACGGATGAGTGGAAGGAGACGAAAAAGAAAAAAACCCCTTTTTTTCCTCTTTTCTCCCCCATCCCCGCATTCTTTAGGCCTACCAAGTTCTATCCATTTTTTTTTCTTTGCTGTTCCTTACTAATATAATTTTGCCACTATTCACACATTGCTGTTACACACACGATAGCATGGCACTTCATGTACGCGCACAATGTATGATAGCTTTATTATCACTAATAGCGAACAAGTCTTGCTTCGTCGAGTAGTTTTTTTATCGCCCTTCTCTCTTCAGCATTTATCTGGGATGAGAACAGTTACTAATTTTCTTTTATGCGTATATCGCCTCCCCTTCTCTCTTTTTGCCCTTTTCTTCTGTGGCCCAGTTAACCTGAGGTTATCGGATTGCGTATTTACTTAGTTTTTCTCATTAGTCGCCAAAACGTCACTGCCAGACGAGTAGACGTG
This sequence comes from Ceratothoa steindachneri, assembly GCA_963969495.1. Lineage (NCBI taxonomy): Eukaryota > Metazoa > Arthropoda > Malacostraca > Isopoda > Cymothoidae > Ceratothoa > Ceratothoa steindachneri. Next base: position 76,328,035 of record OZ018319.1, read on the forward strand.
CAAATTTCAACCCTCGTTCTGTCTGCCCTTCATTTGTTGCTCTAATTTAAACCGCAATAGCAACGAGGGCGGACCGCGCGGAAGGCTTGTAAGGAGAGTTCTGTAAGACAAGTGGTGAAGCTAAGAGAAAGTGAAAATGATAGTGGGATAAATAGCCGCAGGTGGCTCGGTAAGGCACATGAATATCACCTAGCACACCTTTGTGGATGCGTGAAAAGATAAGAAAAAATGTCGTCGGGGGAAAGTGTGGGAAGAATGCAGACATGTTAAAATCCACCATCCCAACCTGAGCCAAGAGGAATGGCGAACCAGCTTCGAGGCGGAGATGTTCTCTGGTTGTTATAGTTTTTAACCAATACAAACAAATTCACTGGTTTATACTCGAAGCCAAAGTCATTTTGTAAATGTATGTCTATCAAAAGAACTTGCCGTGCTATTCTGCTCTTAGTTCTGATTATATCGGACACCCTTCTTCGTCATCTGCACGCCCCCTGTAGGAAACCTTTACCCATCTCTTGATCTTTTCGAGTGTTCAACTCGATGGGGATAATTATCGCGTGTCTCGTTCAAAAACTGCGGCCCTGTGAAGTTCATCGCCGTCTCTTCGCAGCAATTATAACTTTTTGATCTTGACATGTGATGAGAAATCGATACTGTACAGCAATAGGAAATGGCCTTGAATGAACTCGAGATCGTAAGACAATCCACGTTAAATTAAGATGGCCTACTCCACTGAGATAGAATGCCTCAAAACGAGTGCGGACGTGTTTAAATCCCATACCAAGTTGTTTTATGGTGGTGTGCGAGAGAGTATTTTTCTCTAGATAGAGTTCGATTGCGGGATATTAGCGTATTTTAGTTGTTTATTTTATACGAATGTGTTTGTAAAAGTCTGCTTTGGCGCTCCCATCAATTGCGATTCGCGAGATTCGATGAAACGACGGTCCTTGTCCTTCCGGTTTTTGCACCACACCCTTTTCATTCATTGCCCCCGTGGAGCCTGTTACACTCGGTACCTGTAGGAGGTGCAGGTCCTCCCGGCCTGAGTGCAAATTAGGAAAGCTCCGCCACTGGGTTGAGTTGAACACTGATGGGGCTTGGGAAAGTACTTGTGCGCTTATATATATATATATATATATATATATATATATATATATATATATATATATATATATATATATATATATATATAATATAGCAATATCCCAAAGGAAACTAATACACAGAATAAGCCCAAGCGCTTTCGTTTTACATCATCAGGGGCAGAAGAACAATGGAATAATAGAGAAACAGTTAATAAACAGAGAAATGTGACGTCATTCAAATATATATATATAACATATGTATATAGTAGGAATATGAAGACCCAGGTGATTACACTATAAATGAATGTATTATAAGGTTTTCTATGGTAACAGAAAAGGACAACAAAATCTGGTTCTTGGATCTCAACGTTGTCCGAACAGGTTCGTCTTATAATACATCCATTTACAGAAAACTTACCACCAGTAGATTGGGTACACATTTTTTTTAGTAGCTCTTCCAGTCAGTTTAAATTATCCAGTATTAAAAGCCGAATTTTTAGAGCTTACTCATATATGCTCTAACTGGATATCCTTTCATGATGAACTGACTTATTTAAGGGATTTCTTCAAATTTATTATTACCCAGATTTCATCTTCGACCAGTTGGTATCCAAATTTCTCTCCAAAATATATTATCCTCAACCCTTTCTTACTACTGTTTCTAAACAGAAGGTTTTCATTAGATTACCCGATCTCGAGCATTTGACATCCGAGTTTAACAAACTCCTCAACAATCATTTCCCTCACTGCCAATACATTCGTATAAATTCCAACCCTGTATCGTTAAATTCCTTTTTTATCCACAATGAGCCAATCCCTTTGGGCTTGCGATCCTGTATAATTTACAATTATACATTTACGACCTGCCACAATCGTTATGTAGGCCAAACTGGCTTCAACCCAAATGCAGGATCGCAAAGCACTTAGGTTTGTATCATAGGACTGGTATTCCCATCTCTAAACTTGAAGCCTCTTCATCAGGCAACATTCAGAGTATCACCATCATCCTCTTAATTCCGATTCATTTTCCATATTATCTTTAGCCTTAACTTTTCTCGTTTTGGAAATCTTAGCCACTGTACATCAATAAAATAAATACAAACCTAAATAATTACTCCTCAATTAAACTATTTACTATTTAACCAACCAACACTTCAAAAGATTAACTAGCCAACCGAAAAAATCTCGTTAGTAGTTTTTATACTCGTATCTTTAGGTAGTTGATTTCCCAACTCCCACAATAAAGGTTAGTCACTCTGTTTAATTCATTCTAATTTGTTTTCGTTTTTTTTTTTTTGTTTTTTATAATTTAATATAATAGGTTATTTTATTGTTTACTCCAGTTAACTTTAATATTTGATATTTAAGTCAGTTTGTTATAACTTCACTTCTTTCTATTATTTTTTAAAATTACACTGGATAGTATTTATTAATTCTATATATTTTATTCATGTTTTTACTTTAATCTCAATAATTGTAAATTGTATTATTTTAACTTGTCTTAATCCGCTTTTTTAGCCATTATTTAATGCATTCATTTAACTGTTATCGTTAATATTCCTTCCCCTTCTCATTAGACGACACAGTCGCTGAAGATGGTCCTAGTGAAGGTCCGAAACGTTCTGCCAATAAATGCTTAATGTAATCACCTGGGTTTTCATATTCTTACTACATATCAGATTCCCAAGGGACAAATCAATTACAAGTATTATATATATATATATATATATATATATATAATCGATGAGGATTGCTTCTAGAGAGCCTAAATTTAATGTTTATCAGAAATCCCAAGGCGAGGAAAATAGCTGGCATCATCCTTTTTATTTACCAGCAACGTTTCAACCACAATACAGTCATCTTCTTAGGCCTAAAATACAAGTAAACGAACAAAATATTTTGCTCTGTTAAGAGAGCACACTGCTAAATGTACATTTAGAACTTTACTAGCTAGTATTAGCTTTGAATTGCAAAGTTAGACTTAAGCGGAATATTTAGAAGTGGGGCTCAAATTTACAATAAAGAGACTAGGGGAGGATTTTAAAATATTTAAATTAGTTAGCGAGTGTATAATTGCTAAAATCTATTAGGTTAGGGGCGCTTTGATTTATGAATCTAATGATTATATAAAACTATATATATATATATATATATATATATACAAAGAAAGAGCAAATGCAAGTTTGCGGGTGATAACAACCACCACAGGGCTTTGGCCATATTCATTTTCTGCCTTTCAAAACCACTTTGAAGACAGAAAGGAAGATGCAGAAACCTGGTGTTGCAGACTATATAACGATATAGTACAAGAGAAATAAAAAAATGGACGCGAATGAGCAATGAGACAAGAAACTACCTCTTTTAGAGGTAAGAGAAAGAAAGAGACATTAGAAGAACACTAGACCGGCAATCAGCAGACCCGAGTTCGAGTCCCTGCCAGGAATTTCAAACATTTTTTCCCTGCCGTTATTTCTGTCTTCTCGGTAAAGGATTGCTCTCATTGTGCTGGCCTTTGCTCTCTTTGATTCTAGTGTTCTTCTAATGTTCTTCTAATGTCCCTTTTTCTTACCTTTAAAAAAACCCCTCCTGTTTCTTGTTTTATTGCTCATTCGCGTCCAATTTTCTCTTTCTCTTGTACTATATATATATATATATATATATATATATATATATATATATATATATATATATATATATATATATAATGTGTGTGTATGTGTCTTGTAATAAAGCTGATGACCTATTCCTCGGTAACCGCAAGCGAAGTATGAAGATGTAAACACACACAATTAAGTAAGCATAAAAACTAGACCTGGAATCTAAAATGCAGTTAATTGACCAAAAAATGGAAAACAACCGACCAACCAACCAACCTGTCTCCTTAGTTATTTGTTTATTTTTTTTTCCACACTACCAATTCACTGATGCTCTTTTTTCTTTTTCTTTTTTGCATTTGTTATCGTTTCTCTCAATTTTTTGGGGGGCCAATTAACTGCATTTTATATTTCAAGGCAATTTTTTACTGCTTATTTAATTATGATTTTGTAGAATTAACAACTGCCGATGATTTATTTAAAGAGTAGATGTACGAAATGTCCCGATAACTTGGATAAATTTTAGAATATATATAATTATTTATTTTCCGCCCTTAACGGGACCTGAATCGGGACTTCATCCAACCATTTACCGTAGCCGCCGTTGCTCAACTTTACTGTGATCGTGAACGGCGTTCCCACTCTGCTCGGCTCCATCCCCTTTTTTGTATACGTTCTCTTCAATTTCCCTAACTTAAAGTCTTACAAAGCTTCCAGTCGGATAAGCTCTCATTGGTTGTATTTTTTTTAATAAAAGAATCAAAGTATGTTTTGACATTCTCCGCTTATTCTAGGACTTATATTTTCGTCTGTCGAGACGCATTTTGTGTTCCTGCCCCCCGCCCCCTCCCCTACTGCAGTGTTCCAATTTCTACCTCTTTCAGCTCAGTTCGGTCCTTGGAACATGGGCCCCCAGCATGGATTTGCCCGTCTCAGTCGATGGGATTTGAAGAAACCTCCGGAGAGGTTACCCACCGGTGATGTAGAAGCGATCTTCCAACTCCTGGACAACGAAATCACAAGGTCCATGTGGAATTATCCGTGAGTAGAGTAATGAAGGTTGTTGCTTTCCTTTCTCACACGCCTCCTTTAACCCGTCGTTCATGTTGTAAACATTTCGCTGTCAGATGTGTCCAGTGTGCGCTAACTTTTCCCTGTCCAGAGTGCGCTAAACTATGTTGTTCGGTCTCTTCGCCGCTCTCAACGTAGATTCAACTTGACCTATCGATTGATCTTGCGTGAGAAAGAGCTCCACTTCAACATATCCGTGTACAACCCCGGCGTTGAGACGCTCTCCTTCACCTTCCTCCTCCACACGTACTTCAAAGTCCCCGATGTTCGCAGATGTCAGATCACCGGCATGCGAGGATGCAATTACGTCGATAAGGTAACGTACTTTCTGCCTGTAAAGCGAAAGAATTTTAACTCCCAATTCCTATACCATATTTTCACTAGGAGACCGAACAAAGTTGCTTTTAAAGAATAAACTTCAGTCGAAGTTACTACGAAGAACTAGATAACCAATATTTCTCTCGAAGTAAGTGTATTTTCCGACGTTAGTCCCTCCAAAAGAGTTTATCATACTTTTCAGCTTTTGTTTTTCATGAACAGGAGTTCATCTAGTTTTCTCTCCCACATCATTTCCCTTCTCGGTAACCAGGCTCTCATTAGATTGTACAAGTTTTCTTTCTAAGTTAGATGAGTTACGTTTATGATGTCTCATATGTGGTATCCTAGTCATCCATATGGTAATTGATTACAATAAATTCTTGAGATTGAATGGGCTCGAGACTACATGTTAATGACTCGTAGTGCGTATGAATTTATTATCTTCCAGACGAGAGAAGGTGTTATGTATCAAGAGCACCGAGACGTAGTAACAATCAATGAATGGACCGATAGAATCTACCAAAATACCCCTCTGGAACACATAATCACGAACGTGGTCAGTGGACGCAAAATGAGAATTCAGAAGTACAACCTTATTGATACAGGTAAGCTTGTTTTTATTTATGGGATATAAGGTTGGCCGCATATGCGTGTCCCACTCAGCGATGCTAATCATTATGGAGTAAAGAAAAGGAAAATGAGATGGGTGGGGAATAGGAGAACAGGTACAATTAAATTAGAAAAATAGAGGGAATTTTTTTTTTACTAACTGGAAAACCATGTTCCTTGGGCTAGAATAAGATGCAAATGCTCAGAGTCCGGGTAGGAAGGCAAGAATGGGTGACTGGGGCTAAATTACAGGACGCATTCAACTAACACTGCAAATTAGATCCGGCAGGATTTGCAGGCGGGAAGGAGATCGCGAGATAATAGGCGTTTGTGGATTAGTCTGATATGAACCAGGGATTCGGTCCAGCACTACCTTCATGGCATGAGCAGGCAGAGGGTGAAGCACAATAGCCGAGAAAAGGTTTAATTAGGTAAAGTAGTAGAGGATGAAGTTTGCCAGGCAGCAATTCTTTGGGCATTAAGGATCTCTAATCAATGCCCAAACCATTCAGGTAAGGAAACTCCTTCGAAAGTTGGATAATATTCTGTTAACGGTTGCGGGGATGGTTCTGCCCAAGATGCCACGCTTTTGCTACCAAAACCACCCCGTAAGAGGCACAGCGATGTGCTTACCTGGACGCCGTGCTGACGGTAATCAGCGCCCCATCCACCCCCCAGCTTAACCTTCTCTCCGCCTTCCGCTAACACCCTACTTTCTCCCTTTCTGTAACACCTGTTGTTATCCTGTCCCACAAAACATTTGGCTCGAATAGATAAAACTGCACCTGCTAGAATCTGATCCGAGCTCGTAACTAGTCATCCCGGATGACAGGTTCTTCTATGGAACCGAACCTTGGCCCGGTGCAGACGCCGAATCTGACTCGGGGCCCCTGTGCAAGCTCTTCCTCATTACGCACGGGTACCGCGAGGAGTCAAAAGGAAAGGAGGGACCTCCACCCACGACTGGTGCCCTGATGACAGCCAAGTTGTTCCCCATCTCAGAACTATTTTGCTGAGGCCGATCCGTCCGGCCTTTGGCCCCCTTCCAGAGTTGGTGAGAAGAGGGTACATTTCCCGCCTTCCTATCCAAAGTTAAAGAAATCTAAGACTAGGGGTTGCTCTCCTTCCGCGGTCCTCCTGGTCCTTATGGGTCCGCTGTCCTTTCGGCAAACGAGCAGACCAAGACTGGCGCGTCCGCTCTCGGGTGGGGAGGCCCAGACAAGTGCGGTGAGCGGAATCTCGATACGTTGGGGCCCCTCATTCAGAGACTACCTTGCGCTTTGAACACAAGTACTTTAGCTTTATCAGCAAGCTCACACATTTCTCCTGCAACTCAGCCATTTTTTTTTTCAGTGGTGTGGAACCCCTGGGTTGAGAAAGCCAAAGAGCTGCCTGACTTCGGTGAGGAGGAGTTTCCAAACATGGTGTGTGTGGAAGCTGGACACATCTCTTCGCCAGTCATTCTTCCGCCGGGAACAGTCTTTGAAGCCAGTCAGATCCTACAAGTTATGTAGTTTAATTTGCACACGAGGCACCCGTCTTCAGGTCGTGAAATTTAGATGCTGTCTCGTCTCGGTTTCGCCCCCCACCCTAAATATATTTTGTACTCGTTAGTTATTTTGTTGGTTTTGGGGAAGGGCCTTTTTTAATTTGATGGTTCTATTTTGAGGTGTATAGAATAATTCATGTCGACTGTTTGGACTGCGGTCGAGCTCAAACGAAGTTGATTTGTTTTTATCAACATTGAAGCAGTCGATCAGTTGCATCGCCATTCGTTAACCATTAAAATATTTGCAATGCATCAGTGATAGTATAACTTAATCACTACACTTCTCTAGCTTTATTTCTACACGGTGCGTGCAAAAAAAATATTTGCGTAAATATATAACTAGTTTTCCCCACATTTAAAAAAAATATTCGTATATACATTATTTGTTTTTTGTTTTTTTCTCACGGCACGAAATCCCTTAGGCACAATTTCTTGAGTGGGAGCCGAATGCTTCATATTCTGGTTTGCATTCTTTTGCTTCATGGCAGTCTTCTTTTTTTTTTAGTATAAAGGAGTTTTTCATTGAGGCCGACAACCTGAGAGGAAGCGTTTATGGCGATCCCTGTAATTAAAATTTATTTTTCAGTAGTAAATAGGTAAGAGATGTTTACTAGATATTCAAATGTCTAGTCACTGTCACAAAGGTTGGTAGGAAGGCAATCGGTTTATCACGGGTTGCACTAGTACCAGAACATTAAATGAGGTGGTCTTATGAAGAAAAAAAAAGAATCAGTTTGCGCCATTGTTGTTGTTGTTGACAATTGTGTCATTGCCGATTTTTAGTGCATTTTTCAGTCTTCTAATTCTTTTTATCAGGTTTGAGATTTCGGCAAATTTCTCACTCTACCAATTCATTATGTGTCGTTCCTTTATAAATACGTTATTGCCAAAAGGTCTTTTTAAAGATCCCTTTGATTAAAACTTCTTTCTCAAAATTTTCTTTGTTACTTTCTCAGTTAAATCTTAAACCAAAGTTATAATCTGAAATACAGGGTGTGTTGATTTTAATTTTAGTTCTATATCTTAAAAGTCGTAAGTATTTATAAACCAATTTGTGAAAGAACGAAGAGTAAATTTATTTTTAGTCCATTAGATCCGTACTGAAATTTCATCGCCAAGAATGGTTTCTGTCAGAATTTTCATTCCAGCCTTAGGCAGTACAAAAGAAATATTTTACCTTGTTTCATCGCTAACCTTCACAAAATGACTTCCTTCGAATTGTAATTTTCCAGTAGAGGATGAACCATTTTGCCTCCTTGGCAACGCCTTCATTTGTAGCTTATTGGAGCTAAATCCTTCATTTGTAATCCCGCATGACTCGTTAGAACAACGTGGTCTATTGTATGTCAAGATGGGTTCGGGCATATTACAATTTGAGAGTTGTCTAAACAATTTTTTACAAGTCAGTCTTAAAGCCAAGAAGAAATGGTTAAGCTGAACATCACTAGTTTAACGCCAAGATGTCGGTGTTCCAGCCTGTTGCCACAATTTCAATGTCCATGACGTACTCTTCAAGGAAAGATCGGGCTATCAGTTACATCGCTAGCGAAATAACTTAACCGAAATTTTATTAACATAGTTGGTAAGCAACTGAAAGCAATAAATAGTGTAATTTATTAGCTTTGCAATACATTTTTTTCTTATTTATAGCGAGTTTATTTTGGTGGGATGAATTCTAGTTGGGTCGTTTGTGGTAATCTTCAATCGAACCGAATGTCGGCACATGAGGCCCTGTGCTTGGATCGGTTCCATTTTGGTTAGGAGTGGTCGTTCTGTGCGGGGCAATGGACATTCTCCCGACCCATCAGTGACGAATCGATAATCTTTGCTCCAGTTTTATAACTTGCCATATCGCTCGCATTCTTTTACACCTCTCATTTCTCTTGGTTGGTAGAGATGAGGATTTCTTCTATCTGCAGATTAAACATTTCAATATTGTCCCCAAAGTTACTGGCACTTTTCTATAGACAAGCGAATTTTGATATGGTCACCGCCTGTAAATACGATTTTCTGACTAAAAGTTGTTGGCTTTAATAACGTAGACGGATAGTTATATTAATTATAGTCATTAATATGGTAACATTAAGCAAGAATCGTTTATTGTATAACGCGTCTGGGCAAGGGAGTTAAACGCTCGCACAGTTGAGCACCTGTTCTATTTGTGTCAAATTCATCTATCAATTCATCTGTCCGTCCTTCCTTCATTTCTGTATTGGCTGAAGGTCCCATCGTTCGTCACCAGTCTTTTCTCATAAAAAAATGTATTAGCGTGCACAATTAATTTTAGTTTATTGGTTTCAAGTTAGTTTTGTGATTGTTTTTATTATGGCTTTTAGAAAATCCTTGTTTTCTTTTCCCAATCAGAAGCGCTGGAAATGGCAAAAAACTAAATGCGTGTCCCTTAAGGATAGGGGAGGAGATTCCAAAGCTTGTGCTTTAGTTATCGTAACTTCATTGTCCGTGCTCGGTCTCTGGCTAGCTGCCAGAGAACAAAGGAATTTATCATACTTTTATCGCACGGTACCGGGACGACCTGGGTGGTTACCTCCTGTCCCTTGTGCTCACGAAGGGGTCATGCACACTCGTCTGTCGTTTAGTTTTTGAAGGAGGATGACCTCCACTCTTTATAGCATTTTGGGTGTTAGCCCGCAGGAGTAAGGCTGTTTTTTTTCGCTTCCGTATCTTTGGGATTTTTTTTTTTTTTTTTTAGTCGGCCTGAAGATATGTTGCTTATTTTCGTTAACGGTCACCAGTCGAGACTTCTAAATAACTAAAATACGTCTTATTTCGATTTTGTTTCCTCATTTCTATTGAAGCGCGGCCGTCCTCGAAGATTTTAATATCGACCACTTAGCATTTTCTTTCCCCCTTAGTATAATTGCCTAACTATCGCGAGACATTCACTTCCTGAGATCAAACTGGGCCGGTTTCTCTGCTGACACAGCTTGCTCCATAAGGTTTCACTTCCGGAAGCACGGCTGATGCAAATTCAGGCGAGCAGCACGCAGCGTCCAGGCTCCAGACTAAATATCTCTAGCCAAGAAATTGGCCACGATGCGACTCGGGACATTGTACGCATCCCTAGATAAAGAAAGTGCCCTCCAGGCCCATTGAGCACGGTAGTTAGCGAATCGTCTGATCCACTTTGCTGGTTCTACCGCGCCCGGGATCTCCGCTGGTAGAGCTTGCAGCAATACGGTCTTTTGCCTCGACCCCACTAAAACCATACCCCTTCCACCGAGTCACTACTGTAGTATTCACCTCCCACATAGCCGAAACATCTCGGTGAGAAATGCGCGCTGAAAAGATTAAAAGGATCAATATAATGAGTCATTCTTAGATGATTTTTTTTCACCATGAAAAAAATATTCCATCCTAGTTTCAGACTTATACTGCTGCTGCAATTGAAATCTAGTTTTTGTCTAAACAAACTAACCACTGTGCGATGACCAATTTGTCTAGATCACTTTAGGCGCATTCCTTCGCTTTCGTCGGATTAAATCCCCACGGTTCCCGCTTATGGCCGCTGGCACCCCCTAAAGACAGTGGCTCTTCTCTCAGGTTTCTTATGGGTGTTCCTCCGTTGGTTCTCTAGCAAGAAGCTGCAAATGCTTCTTGCCAGTCAGCGAGGTTTTGCAGCCGACTCTTTTTCTTAGCTGTGGCCACGTTGCCGATGGCTCTCGTCCCCTCAGAGCGTATGCTTTCGTGATGGTGGATACGGTGCCTCGGCAATACTATTGTCCACCGTGGTGTTCATCCTACATAGTAGAGTTCTCCGCCATCCGAGGTGCCCTCCACGTCTGACTTCTATCAAATTCTTGATGTTTATAGATTCTTAAGGCATGATTTATGCATTGTCCTATTATTCGCACCCTAATCATTTAATCTGCGGGATGGGCTGCTCTTGCAAGAACTCTTGTACTAAGGTATCACTTATTGGATGTCTTCGTATGCCAGGGAGCCTGGCAACGCAGCTGCTTGGCTATCTTTCTATTCAACTATCTTCCAAATATGAAGGATATATTCCAGGCTTGGTGCCTCACAAACTCTAAACCTACCATTGGATACTGGGCCTCATCCTTACACTTCTCCCCCCAATGTATATATATATATATATAATATGTATTTTTAAAGGCCCAAGGAAATGAAAATGGGTGACACAACCCAGAAAAACACTTAGGAGAATATCACGTGAACCAATCAAAGCTTAAGAAGGAAAATGGGAGATGTAGAGAACGGAAAGATAGGACAAACTATTTTAACAGTTATATGAAAATAAATAAAGAAGTTGGATTTGACCCTGTGTCATCAAGCGCTCATCGCCAGAGCTACCATCATCAATCCCCCAAAAGGTTGATTCAAAAAGCATTTTGAATAACTAGGTTTTTATCCAGTGAGAGAAGTCTTTTCTACTAGACGGGGCACGGTCTTTTTTGTTTGTAATAATTGAAAATAACGACACCAAGATATATTTAAAGGCCCACGGAAATGGAAATTGCCATTTCCTTGACCCTTTAAATAAATCTGTCCATGTGATTTTCAATTATTATATATATAGTTATAGTGTTGGTCCACCTGACTCAGGGCAGGCAAACCCAATAATAAAAAAACGTCTTGGGATCCCCATCCGGCTTCTGCTCCCTTCTATTGCGTTTAATCCTCGGGGAAGCCGCCCCCCCCCTCCCTCCTCCCGATTATAGGTAAGTGATCTTTTCTTCTGCTAAACTGCGAGTAAAGTCGAAGAAATTGGAGATAGGGCGCAGGTCTAAGGCGATGTAGCGTTTATTATTACTTGTTACTGACTACTCGGCTAAGATCTATCTAGATTATGGACCGGCGAGGCACTAAAACAGTGGTAAAGTTAACGATAAACATTAAAAATGGCGCCCAGAGGAAAGTGAAAAAGTCTCGCAGCACATACTAACATTTACATTTCTAGTTATAAAAGAAAATAAAATATTGTATTAGGAATCTGAAGATAGAATTAGTGCTAAAAGAGGGGCCCTCGGCTAAGATGAAGCACGGTCGATCGTTACATGGGAGACCTAAAAATAGATTTGAAGCATAGCCACCACCGAGATCGGTTGCGGGTGAAGTGAGAGCACAGAGCGTTGGCGAATGAGGGAGTCGTCGGGCCCGCGCGTACAGGCAAATAGTGCACTGTGCAGAGCGATTGAATCTCCACATCAACAAGGAGCCCATCATTGATGTCTCACGTGCTGTGTCCGCTTTGACTATTGTGGTCCTTTACCGCCATCCCAGCTAGTCTCCGGCCTTATTTCTCGAGTTCAGAAACCTACTCTCCGACCTATCCTCTACTGGTTATCTCCTTATTCTCGGTGGCTTCAATCTTCCCTAGCCACAATGGGACTTTTCGTGCATTCATTGACATCATCGACCTCTTCTCTCTTACCTAACATGTGTCATCCCAACACACATAAACGATAATAGCCTGGACTTAGTCATCTTGAACCTCCACATTTCTAATCTAACAGTAACTGACCTTTCTAATACGATTTCCGACCACTTCTTGGTCAATTTTAAATTCCATATTCCCGACATCCTACTCCTTTCCGGCGACTATCGTCAATTGATACTACTACTCGCTTTAACGACATTGTTTCTGCCATACCTCCTATTGATACTACTGCTTCACCTGACCAAACCTTAAACTCTCTGCACCAATCATTACTCGCTTGCCTTGACGTGCACGTTCCCCTTATCACTTCTTCAAACCGCCATCACCGCGCGCCTTGGTTCACTATGGAGCTCCTTCGTTCAAGGAGGTCCTTACGTGCTCATGAACGAGCCCTTCGTAAAGCACGCTCCCATGGGCAGGACACGACCTCCCTCTAACTTGACCAACCGCCTTTCTACTTCGACTCATTCTTTCAAATTAAAATCAGCGCGCGAGGCTCATTCACGCAAACTTTTGTCTGAGAGCAAGAATGACCCTCAGACTATTTTTCGTCTCCTCTATCGTCTTTCCTCGCCTAGCCCCATTTTCCTCACCTCCATCTACTCTTTCTAAATTTTTCCCTGATAAAGTTATTAACCTCCGCGCCGTACTACCTCAATCGTCTGAACAAGCCCATGCTGTTTTTCCTGACCATACTCTATTGCTGCTTAACATCCTCTGAGGAAGTAACTGCCCTGATCTCACGCTCTAACAAATCTGGATCCCCTAATGAAGGTCTTTCCACCCAAACTCCTTCACCAAATTCTCCCTGCTGTCCTCCCACTGATTCTTCATCTCATTAACACTTCAATTGCCACAGGGGTGGTTCCCTTTTCCTTCAAACATGCCTCAATTCGTCCTATCCTTAAAAAAAAACACACAACCCTTCTGAACCATCTAGATATCACCCTATCTCACAATTTCCATTCCTCTCTAAAGTCCTTGAGAGTGGTTATCTCTGGCCTTAATGACCATATTTCTAACTGCAATATCGGTGAAATGTACCAGTCGGGGTTCAAAGCGAAGCACTCTGCTGAAACCACTCTTCTTAAAGTTTCAGACGGTTTACGTAGAGAAGCCGATAGGGGTTGTACGTCCATTTTAGTCCTCCTAGACCTCTCTGCTTTCGACACCATCGACCATACTGTCCACCTTGGTCTCTCGGACACTGCACTTGATTGGTTCCGCTCATACCTCTCCTTCCGCACTTAGTCGGTTGCGCTCGATAACCTCTCCTCCGAGCCCGCGCCCATTCATTTTGGGGTGCCTCAGGGCTCAGTCCTTGCTCCCCAATGTCGCCTTCTCTGATACCGTCAGTAATCTTGGTGTTATTTTCGACGAGCAACTCGTTTAAACTGCACATCCATCGTATCTGTAAGTCTTCCCTCGGTTTCCTCCGCAACTTCTCACGTGTTCGATCCCATTTTGATCGACGAAGCCTTGAGACTGCTATTCATACCTTCGTCACATCACGCTTAGATTACTGTAATTCTCTTATAGTGAATCTTCCTTCTTCGTAACTTTGCCCCCTACAACTGGTTCAAAACGATGCTGCCCGGATCCTCCTTCGCCGCCCCCGGTTCTCTCCTTCGATGACTCTGTTACAGGAGCTACACTGGTTACCTATTTTCTTCCGTACCCACTATAAAATTCCTCTCATCACCTACAAGGCCATAAACCTCGAGGCTTCACCTTATCTCCCGTCGTCAAACTCCTCGGACACTCCGGTCTAACCTCGCTCCCCTCCTGAACACTCCTCGTTCTGTCCTCTGCTCGATGGGTGACCGTTCCTGCTCAGTTTGCGCTCCTAGACTGGAATGCTCTTCCTGCCGACGTCCGATCTTCTCCCTCCCTTGTTACTTTTAAACGTATCCTGAAGACTCATCACTTCAGAATTGCCTTATCTTCCCTTTAAACTTTCTCTACATTCGCTACAAAACCTGCGCTCTGGGAGGGCTAACAGCCCCGAAGGCGCATTATAAATACCTATTATTATATATAATGGACGTGCGGAAGACACTGGTCCCCCGGCGGAGACTGGTGTAGTGGATCGAGTCCACCTCCTGCAAACACGCGGCTGCGGATGTATGCAACTCGCATCCGTAGTCAAGTTTCGAACGAACGATAGAATAGCTTTGGTCAAAAGAAAAGCAAGGAGTCAACCCTATCAGCAGCCTAGGTGCTGAATGTCAAGGAACGAAGATTGTCCATAGTGAAGGTACAATGGACCTTAAAATAACGTATGTGAGCCTGTTGGTCGGAAACAAGACCAAGTAAATGGTGCGAATCCACCACTTGCCTGCGAACTCCGTTTAGGGACAAGTCTGGGTCATGGTGGAGCCGTGGATGTCGGCAGAAGTGCACCACCTTAGTCTTGGCCAAGGAAACCGAAGCCCGTGAGCTTCGGCATAGCGAGAGACACGGTTCCATGCCTGTTGGAGTAGACGCTCCATAGTTGGAATCTGGGACGCACCAGAAGAGATCGAAAGAGTTTCGACGTAGAACGTGGCGAAGACATTTTCCAGTAACCCTGAGATGATACCGTTAATGTTCAGGGCAAAAGGTGTGACACTGAGGACACTTCCCTTCTTCTTTGGCGAGAAGGTTTCCCCATCGATACACAGAATAGACAATCCCGCAAAAACGCACAAATAAATATTGGGATGAGACCCCACCATGGGGAGAGTCTCCATGATACCGTATCGCCATGCGATATCATAGGCCTGCTCCAGATCGAAAATCACCGTGGCGTAATTCTGTCTACGAAGGAAGGCCTTGCAGATGCCATTTTCCAGTCGGAGCAGAGCATCCGACATGGAGTGGAACTTACAGAAACCTCAGAAGACAGGTGGCCTCCGCTGTCCAGGAAAAAGGCTAATCTAACATTTACCAATTTCTCCATCAACGCGCACACGCAGGAGATTAGAGATTGGGCGGAAACCGGCCGGGGTAGTGATCTCACCTGGTATGCAAAAAGCCAACACAGCAGTCATTCGCAAGGAATCTGGGAGGATACCCTTTAGCCAGATCCTATTGAACAAATCTAACAGAAAAGCCATAGCTCGCTCACCTACCTGTCGAAGCATGGTATACGGAACACCGTCCGGACGACTAATCGAGAGCGGAACGCAACTCACTCAATCTATACAGGTCGCTGAATCGCTCTCCGCCTTTTGAGGTAAAGTCTTGTCGGCTTCCTTAAGGGACATCACGACGTGCATTGAATGCTGATTGAGTAGCATCCCGGCTAGAGAATGCGGTCTCGAAAGACCGCATTGAGTTTCGAACGCGGTACCACTGGATTTGAATGCTGATACTCTAGCCACAAGACTGGCTTAGTCCGTCTCTTTGTTGGTAAGTTTTTCGGCCATTTATATTATCGAGTTGGAAGGAATTTCTCTCATACATCTCCGCACCCCTACAGATGCAAGCCTCCGCAGCTCTTCCTCGTTGGCCCGGAGTCCGCGGCAATTCCATTGAAGGAATATACTCTTCAGGCCTAGCTCGGAGATGGGTAAGGCACCTCTTCGAAGAGAAGACCCTTACGGGAATGTCTGTAGGATTCTCAGAGGCAGAATTCCGGGCGTTGTCGCCTTGGATGACTTATCGGGAAAGGTTGGGGCCAGTAGACGTTTTTATTTTTCCTCTCCCTGCTTCGAAACCTTGGGCGGGCGGGGCGAGTTCAGATGCGAGGGTCCCTACTTTGAAGTAATCCAGTCTCTCAGCCAACCAGTCCAGCCTTGGGTGGGGGCGTTGGAGACAAAGCTCCTTTGTTAGTCCTTTCGTGGGGAAAGTTTGAGCATCCCCCGGAAGACGGCTTCACGACCACCTTCAGGTGTGTTGCCTGCTGAGAATAACGACTAAGTGGAGGCACGCGGCAGGAAACGCCTAGGGTGAGTAGAACCTGCAGAAGAGTTCCGAATGGGGGCAGAAACGACCCTGCTCGTAGGCCTTGAGATGTCAGGAGCAGAGGGTGCTATTTTTTAAATAGAGGCACAAAACATCCCAGAGAGGCCCATGACCAAGTTCTTAGCCCCGCGAAATAAAAGACTATCCTGTGCCTGAACGGCCAGGATTTTCTAATCTAGAAAATAATCACCGCATTTCTTCGAAAAGGCGAGTTCGGTTCTTCGCAATTGACACACTTAGCCATAAAGGATAGGGACTTATCGTGTGCGGCCTTGGAGCAATTTACACCCAAACTTTGCACATCTACAGGAGCTATTCGTATGGTCGAACTGGTGGTAGAAATGGCACCTCAGCCACAGTGCCTTGAATCCCTTCGCGCTTTAGCAATACCAACGGTACGCACCTAGTCTCGGAGCCTGTCGTGGTCGAACGTGACGGAGTGTATAGGTCAGTCTCGAGGCCCCTCTCTGTTATCTAATCATAAGTTCGACTTTGACTACTTCAATGTCGGCCAGTTCTAAGCAAATGTCATATATGGAGAAGACCACGAATTCCCTTGAGTAAACGAAGTTCATAGTAGAGTGCGGCGTCGCAATCACCAAATAACCATTGAAAGTGCGAAGGGTACTAATCATGGCATCCTCGGAGGGATCCAACGTATTTACCAGAAGCTCTCTAGCGATCATGTTGCCCTTGGCCAACATGCTGCCATCCATGGAGCTAATATCAGGAAGCATTTGAAGCCAGCGGGCTCGAAAGCGACAGGTAGTCTCTCAATGAGAGGGTTCGTTCAGCGCACTTGCTACTTTGGTCTTGGAGTGTGCCCCCTACCCGCAGACGCTTCGGGGTCGGACGTGCCGATCTTTACCTCGTCTCTTGCTGAAATGGCCGCAGACACATCCGTCCCCTGAGCTCCCGGAAGGAGAGGAACATATCGTTCTCTTCTTTTTGAGAGGGTGGGGAATAAACCCTCCACCGCTGGAAGGAGCCTTTAGACCAGATGGACCGGACTCAGCAAGATCCTTCTCTTAAATGGAGAGGGTCTTGGCTGTCGAAGGGGCACCAGCCCATTTGAGTCCATGGGGACCCGAGCCACGCGAAGAAAAGCTTGCACAAGGGCGGATCTAGGTTTGGTGTTTGGCACCGAGCCCAGGTTAGCCCCCATGGAAGATCCTGCCATAAGGGACTGGGTCGACTCCAGGACCATGTCCACCTGAGGGAGATCTCCATCACCCACCCCTCCACACAATGCATAACGGATCCCATAGGCTTTTGTCGACCTATGCAGGCTTAAAATGCAGAACATTAAGAGGTAGGGACCAACGGACCATGGTCTCCCTTGACGCTTTAAGTGAGTTGCTCTTATCGAGCCGCTCCCAACAGAACGGTGAATTTGAAGCCGCCTTCTCTCTTGGCAGTCCCCTGTGATAAGAAATGAGGGACTGCTACTGGTAAGGAGATTGAGTCGCCTGAGGGCGCCTCCAAAGGTTAAGGAAAGGAGTAAACCTCCTCTCCGGTAGAAGATGGTTAAAGGGAACCCTGGGAAAGCACAGAGGGCCCCTGCCTCCTTATCAGAGGCGGAGCTGCCCGAGAGCGGCTCCACCGGTCGAAGGGGTGGTTCGATTCCCCCCCTCTTCCCCCGACACCTAGGAAGGGTTTTTTTTTTGTCTTTTTTTAGCTCATCTGGCGACTGCCTACTTGGGCCTTAGTCGCCGTATTAAAACTGGCCTAGTTCTAGGCTACTTTAAAATAAAATTAGAGAAAAAAAAACACCCCAAAAAGGGGAAAAGTAAGCAAGCTGGTGCGTCGGGGAGAGGTTCCCCCGGCGCATGAAACCCAAGGAGGTAAAAACAAAAAAAAACAAATGCAAAAACAAAACAAAACAAACCTTGCTTAAATAATAGGGAGAAGGCCGGCCTCCCCCAAGAAGTCAACAAGTCAATGTACAGGAATCTGTCCCGAGCACAAGGGAAAGGCGGTAGCGACCCCGCCCATCCCGGTACCGGGACAGGTATAGTGCGCGAAGATCACCCAGACTGGGACATTCGACAAGAATGTACCGAACAGTCTGGGGGAACGACGCAGTCGTCGCAATACCGAGCAGGCGAGCGCTCCATCAAAGAGCGATGCGTCACACGAGTGTGCCCGATTCGGAGACGACAGAAAGCAACCTGAAGTCGCCGCGGCATTGGGGGATAGGTCCATGGAAACAGTCGCGGCGCAATGGCACGCAACTTTAAGTTCCCTTCGACCGTCTCCCATCTTCTTTGCCAAGCAGTCCGAAGAGCTGCCCGTATTCCTGTCAGAGTCCTCGCGGACTCTTTATCGCCCTCATCGGCGCGCTCATTCCCCGCAATTCCTACATGTCCAGGAACCCAGCAGAAGATAATTTCGACATCTGCCCGGCTCGCCAAAACCGTGGCGTCACGGATATCAGGAACCAGGGGATGCGGAGATTCCAATGCCCCAAGAGCACTCAGGGCGCTTTGTGAGTCGCTATAGATCACAATCCGGTCTCCGAACCGGGCACGTCGCTTAATCTCCCGAACCGAGTAGTGTATTGCACCAGCTCGGCCGTGAAGACAGACGCAGCGCCTGGTAGAGCCCCGCTGACTTCAAACAGAGATGATACGGCGTGGAAGCCGACCCCCTCTTGGGACTTAGAGCTATCCGTATACACTGGCACGGTTCCAGCGTGACACGATGTGTGCTCCAAAAAGGTCGAACGCAATACTCCCAGCGCAGTACAAGCTTTGGGAGCAGAGGCGTGGCGACAAATAGCCAAATGTGGTACCGTCCAGGGTGGCGTCCTGGGCAGAACCAGGGGCGCCACTGGCCCGAGAGCTATATCTACCTCTCGAAGGAGTTTCCTGGCCCTAAACCCAAAGGGCTTAGGGTATGACTAGCGTCTCTCGGCGGCATAAGCACCGAATCCTTTTGACTCGCCTCCACACCTCTGGTAAAGGGGTCTTCCCGTTAAGTGAAGACACGTATGCCCGCCAAGAAGAGCGGCGGGCGTGTTTCGAAATATACCGGAACCTAGCCCGACGAAATTCAGGGACAGCGAAATCGTTCGGGCGGCGCTTATAGCGCATGTAGGCATAACGCTTCTGTTTGAGGGCCGTCTCACACTCGCCTGACCACCATGGGAGTGGTCGGCGTGCAAAACGGCCAGACATCCTAGGAATAGTAGTCAGGCCCACGGCGATGAGGTTGCCGGAGGAGAACTCAACGGCCTCATCTACCGACCTAAACTCCTCGACTGAGATAGAGAATTCAGTCATTTCCTGAAATGCAGGCCACCGCGCCCGCGCCAAGCACAACCGAGGTTTTCTCTCAGGCGTCAGTTGCCCTGAAAATGATATTTGAATGGGAAAGTGATCACTACGATGGAGGTCATCGACCCCCCCCCCCCCCAATCAGAATCAGGCTGTGCATCCGAAGAGCACAAAGATAGGTCAAGGCAAGAAAATGAAGCGGTTCTCGGACAGTGATGCGTAAACTCATCCACGTTTAGGACACCCATCTCAAGCTCTTCGATCAGATCGGCAAGGACTTGTCCCCTGGGATTTATGGAGTAATCTCCCCAGAGAGGATGCCTGCCGTTCAGATGTCCAAGTAAAAGATAGGGCCTCGGCAACCGTGCCACGACGCGGCGGAAGTCCGGCGCGTCGAAGTCAGCTGACGGTGGAATGTACGCAGAAATGATAGTATACCTCCTATCCAGGTGCAGCTGCATAGCCACTGCCTGAAAGGAGGTATCTAAAGAGAAAGAAAGAACGGAGACATCATGCCGGGTGTAAACCGCGCATCCCCCAGCCTGGCCATCCCGCGGTGGTGGGGTCTCAAGACCCTTATACCCCGGGAGGGCAGGCAGGGGGCACGCGCCTAGCATGGTCTCCTGCAAAATGATAGCTAACGGGGAACGGGACGAGCCTCCGCAGCTCCTCCCAGTTGGCCCGGAGTCCACGGCAATTCCATTGAAGGAATATGCCCTCCAGGCCTAGCTCGGAGGAGACGCGGTGGCCCTCCTCGAACTGAAGACCCTCACGGGAATGGCCGTACGCTTCCCGGGGGCAGAACCCCAGGCACTGTCGCCTTCGAGGACTTATTGGGGGAGGTTGGGCTCACCATGCGAGTCTTTTCCTCCCTCCACCTCGAAACCTTAGGCGGGCGTTGCGGCTTCGGAGGCGGGGGCCCTCTTTTCGAGGAACCACCGTCTCCGAGCCACTCGCTCCACCTTGGGGCGTGGGCGAAGGAGCCGAAGCTCCTTTAGGGGGACAGCGTTAGGAACCCTGGAAGATGGCCTAGCGACCATCTTCAATGGTCTTGCCTCTTGTGAGTGTAACGACTCGGTGGAGGCGCGTGGCCGTTTCGCCTTACGGGAAACGGTCACGCAGGGGGAAGAGGGGGGGTAGCCATGGTTTTAGCCGGGGCAGCGTATGAACCCTTTTTGCCGCCAGCTTTACCAGGGGAGCGCCCGGGTGGAGTAGAGCCCGCAGAAGGGCTCCGAATGGGCGCGGAAACAACCGTGCTCGTTGGCCTGGATGGGCCAGGAGCAGAGGGTGCCTTTCTAACTATTGAGGCATATGGCGTCCCAGGCAGAGCCGGGCGCGCCAGGACCAAGTCCTTAGCCTCGCGGAATGAGAGTCCATCTTGGGCCTGAACGGCCAGGATTGCTTTCTCAAGGAGATATGCACCACATAGCTTCGAAGAAGCGGGGTGCGGCTGTCCGCAATTGACACACTTGGCCACACACGATTTGGACTTATCGTGTGCGACCTTGGAGCAATTTACACAGACTTCGGGTCACCCCGACTTTGCACGTCTACATGAGCGATTCGTATGGCGGAAGCGGTGACAGTAATAGCACCGCGGCGGAAGTTGCACGAATGCCTTCACGCGGTAGCGGTACCAACCGGCACGCACCGACTCAGGGAGCTTGTCACAGTCGAACGTGACGAAGAGTGTAGGAGTGGGTCTCGAGGCCCCTGCTTGTTTTCTCATCACACGTTCGACCTTGAGCGCCCCATGGTCGGCCAGCTCTAAGGTGATGTCCTCAATGGAGTAGTCAACGAGTTCCCTCGCATAAACTACTCCTTTCACAAAGTTCATGGTAGAGTGCGCCGTGACACTCACCGGGGTGCCATGAAGTGTCCGAAGAGCACTTATCTTGGCCGCCTCGGCGGGATTCGCCGAATTCGCCAGAAGGCTCCCGTCCGAGAAACTGGTCACCTTCGGCTCTCTACCAATTGCACTAGCTAATCCTCTCCTCTGATGGATCATGTTGCCCTTGGAGAACATGCTGCCATCAGTGGAGCGAATAACGAGGAAGCATTTGAAGCCAGCGGGCTCGAAAACGCCAGGTAACCTCTGAATCAGGGGCCCCGATGTCATCGAGGCTCCACCCTGTGCATTATTGGTCTTAGTCAGGGGTTCCGCAACCGGGGGGGCAGAGGGGCCGGATGTGCCGATCTTGGCTTGGTCGCTTGCCAGAGTGGCAGCAGACCCAGCCGTCCCCGCAACCCCCGCGGATGGAGAGGGGCCCCGAGTCTTCTTCGTCTTTTTCTTTTTTTGAGAGAAGGGCGGGGAATGAACCCGCTTCGCACCCCCGCCGGTAGAAGCCCCCAGGCCAGATGGACCGGCCTCTGCCAGGTCATTCTCCGAAATGGAGAAGGTCCTGGTAGTCGTGAGGGCACCGGTCGGAGGAGATCCCTCCCCTCCTTGTACTGCTTCAAAAACCACAGCCGTTTGAGGAGGACCTTGCATAGGGGCGGATTCGGGTTCGGTGCTTGGCGCCGAGCCCGGATTCACCCCCATGGAAGGCCTACCGTCTGAGGCTGGGTTTCCTCAAGGACCATGGCTATCTCAGGAGGGGGGGGCTCCAGTTGGCAGTATCGTCAGTAGTCTTGTGTGGGGAGGCATGGGCCTTGACCCCGGCAAGGTTGAATATTCTTGCCAGCAGGTCTTTTGAGGGAAGCGACCGAAGGGGCCTGGCTTCCCTTTCCCCCCTAAGGGGGTTTGCCCTACCGAGCCGCTTCGATGTGGAGCAGCTGGCTTTCTTGGCAGTCCCCTTGGAAAGAACAGAGGGGACTGCCGCTGGTAAAAGGGAGGTGCCCGAAAGCACCTCCAGAGAAGGGGGTGAAGGTGAGTCCCCTTCACCCGTAGGCGTAGGAGAGGAGTAAGCCTCCTCTCCGGTTGAAGAGATATGGAGGGTCCCCTGCGCAAGCACAGGAGGGAGGACCTCCATTTTTTTTGCTGGAGCTGCCCGAGGGCGGCTCCGTCGCTGTTTCAGGAGAAGTTGGGGGTTGGGTTTTTTTTTATTTTCATCATTGGGCATGGTGACCCTTTTTGTGCTACGGGACGCAATAGCTCATCACCTCTTGCAGTTGCCCGCACTGCAAGAGGTGCTTACAGGCCTGGCAGAGCCAGGCGCCGCCATTTGGGATCACCCCTCCCGCCTGGTGGCCTGGCGGCTCCACCTTGAACACGGCGTAAAATCAAGGATAGACGGCAAAGTGAGGAAAAGGGATGTGAGGAAGGTATGGGTGGGGATGAAGCAGGTTGTTAAAAACCAGCCACCCCAGACCGGTGCTCAGGGGTTAGGGAACATTGTCCCCTACCCCCTCAGCCCCGATGCGGGACGGTTGGCTGAGAGGAAGGTCAGCATCTACCCTGTGAAATTAGAGGCCGACCAGAGAAAGTTGTGGGAGAGGTTGTATGAAAAGCGAGGAAACAAGTGTTTTGAAGGAAGGAGAAGAGGCTAAGCTGGGGTCGGACGGGGTGCTGAGTCCCATCAGCACGGCAGCCAGGATGGCAAATCGCCGCGCCCCTTACGGGGCACCTAGGGAGGGCGTGAGTGGGCTTGGAGACGGATCTCCACGCGCTTATCCATCGCATTGCCTTCTCTTGTAACCATGATGAGAAACAAATGAGAAAAAAGGGCTCGTGGAAAGTAGGTACTATAACCTTCCACTGACTTTTGAGCTTAAGGGAAAAGTCTGCATACGATCAGAATTTCCAGAATGTAATAATTTACACAATCAGTCTCAGTCGAGGGCTGATGCTGGCGTAGCCACTTTATATGTGTACAGAAGAAAGGTGAAGAGTCGACGGCCCAACACAGCCCGTACCTAATAGTTACACTAGCCAGCTGGCTTTAGGCCCTCGCAACAAGTATGGACTTCACAGTATACACTGCCACTTTACTAAGGCTCAGAAGAGAAGGAAAGTGCCCTGAGCAACCAGAACCTCTGTGGATATAAGAGTAAGTTTGGAAAGGAGTAAGAGGGCCTGTAATGAAGAGAAGTGGAGATAGGAGAGTCCGCTAATGAGTAGGGTGGGTGATCACTTATTATCATCATACCCTGGTGCTAGGTGATCCCAGGATGGTATGCAGTCCACCAAGTCACCATGGCCACGGGACCTAACTCTGTACAGGCAGAAACACTCCTCCTGATACAAAGTGCGGGTAGAAAAGGTTGAGGGGATAGCCATAATGATAATAATAATAAATATTAAGTAATAAGAATAATAATTAATTATAATAATTATAACAATAATACCCAGTCATAGTAATACACAATAATTATAATACATAATAAAAATAACAATGCTAATAATAAAAAGGTAAAGTAGTGCTGAGAGGGGTGGGGGACGAAAGCAAAGCGCACCCACAACTTTCCATAGCCCCATCAGAGTTCAAATCAACCCAGTGACGGGGCTTCTCTAAAAAGGACTCAGGCCAGGAGGACGCGCGCAGCCCTCTGAGTAGCGAGTGTAACAGCCAAAGAGCGTCAACGAGTTTCAATGGTTATTCGAGACATCCCCCACATGAGGCGTCGACCGAGAGACGTCACTGCATAATTTAAAACTAAAGTATTAGTAGTACCTAAGTCCAAAGAAGGACCAGTGGGTGTTAAAGTAAGGATGTGAAGGAGCGAGGAGGAAGTGGACAAGAGATGTTTATGGTGGGGACGATCCTGTGCCTTAGAGTACACTTAGGTGATAAAGGACATGTAAGGGGGCTTGATTATACGAATGAGTGAGGGAAAGAGAGGGCCGAAGAATAAGTGGATGAAATCACGTATGATAGGTGTTTATGCGGGTGTGTACAATGGACCTTCTGCCCACGGGTGAACTCTGACAGGACGAGACGCTAGAGCACCGGGAACCCCTTCGCTACAAAGGGTTAATATGACTTGTGAAAAAAGGATGGGCGGGTTTGTACTTGATAAAGGATATAGGGATGGGGGGCGGTGGTTTAGCGTTAATTCACGCCTACCACCCTGTGAGAAAGTGGTATGTTGAAGTAGATTTCCTGAGGCTCATTTTACTGCTTCGTGTATATCCTTCCCGCCGAGCCTCTTCTTCTACACACAAAGTGACAACTCTTCCTAAAAGAGTGAGCGAACTTTCATGGCATGCAACATAAACATCATTAACCAAATTGCTTTATTCAATCTCTTGCAACTACCATTGCAATTCACACGAAAGGTTGCGCAACAATCTAATAGTATTTTAATTGTGCATTCTGTAGTTGTTAGAATTTTTTTCTTCTCATTACAACTTAAATATCCCGGTCTAAACGAAAGAGGAATAGAAAAAGCTCAAAACGATTGTGAAAAAGGTCGAGGCATTAATGAATAAAAACCTTGTAATCACGATCTTCACTATATGCCCACGGTTGTCGCTTCTTTTTTTAAAATCCGACTCAATCCATGTATTGCGACAACCGGATCAGTTTGGATGCCCCCCCCCCCCACTTTCGGACGAGGAAGGGGGAACCATTAGCTAAATTTAGTTAACTGCCCTCTTCATTCAAATTGATTCCAGAGGCCTCTAACCAGTAATATTTTTTTTCTCCATCTGCTCTTCCTTTTCTCATTCTTTAAAACCCGTAGATAGACCCAACTAAAAGTAAATGAACCATTACTTAACCCCTGCCCCCCCTTTAAAAGTTTTTTTTTCTTTTGACTCGTCTGTCCAGCCACTTATTTTAACAAACACAACTTTGGCCGCTGAATTTTCCTAACAAACGGAACCTTTTGACCGAAGCTCTGGAGACGGAATTTCGCGAACTTACGGTCATAGGTGGAGATAGATAAAGGGGAATTTTAGAGCGCTCGCCATAAGGAGGATAGTATTAAACACAGGCTCTCTTCAAATTCGTATTTCGTCTAATTATGCCATAACAAAAAAACAATAAACTTTCAACTCTTCCACGCATGCATTGACGCGGATCATCTGAAAGGACTTTGCGCCAAGGCGAGTCTATCGACTCATGCACAGCAAACAAACTTCCGAGAGGCGTTTCTCAGATCAATGATTCCTATCTATACGGGCTAAGTCGCCTCTTTACGAGCTGCAGCTGAAGATGTTGGGATTCTCGAACCCACACGCAGGCGAATAATAAAAGAAATCAATACATTTTTTCCCCACATCCAGACTGCACCTTAGAACACCCACTCCACAAGACAATTTGCTATAGCTCAATCTGAAGTCGTCTGGGCATGTAATGAAGAAAAGCCCACAAATGCAGGCTAAAAGCTTAGCCGATTGGAATCGCCTTCAGTTAATCGAATTTTAAGTCACGTCGCGGTATAGAGACACGATTCGACTTCGAAGCAACCCGCCATGGTTCGGGTCCCACGTTAAACTCGCTTACGACTGATAAAGGCATCAAGAAAACAATTGCGAATCGATAGTAGTAGGAGCCGCACCCAAAATAAACCTGCCACGACCGCGCAATCGGGTGCGTAAAATCGCTCGAGCTTTATGAAATGAAAATCGCTAACCTTAAAGATATAATGGAATCTTAAAAATGTTAAAAGATGACTAACGCCTCATGTACTTCGCCATGCCCCGCTAAATCAATTAATAATTGAATAAGGGAAATTTTCAAAATGGCGTATATATAATAAAATGGATTGTGAAAACAAAATATACGGGAATTAAACTCTCAAATGAAAACATTGATTGTTCTCAACCAAAGAGACTAAAGAGTCTCCAATCTGACTGTCTTCGAAATTGACTCCTCGTCGGCTTAGCTATTACTATCTGTCCGCGGGGTGGGTATCGAATAGCGTGATTTTGGCGGAGTTCCAATACAAGCCGGAACTGTGATATACAAGTGTCCAGACGTACGGGATGAAGAACTCTTCGGGCTCATTCTCTTCAACGTACTTGAAGCGGAGCTCTGGAAACTTCTTTAGCCTTTCGCGGGGGATGTGCAGGACACCCTCCTTAATGATATCCTGTTAAGAGAAATAAACGCATCTTCGTTAGCATATAGGAAACGCACCGGGATGGTTCTCAACCACACCCACACTCCCTGCAAAGTGGGCGGTGGGATGCTTCATTGCCACACGATGAAAAGGGAGATCACGGCTGGAGTCTTCCAACTTTACAAAAACTAAGTGAACGCATTCATAGAAGTATACAAGATAATTTTCATAGCTCAGTGTTCATTTCACACATCAGTAAGATCACATTCTACGAAGTGCGGCTGACACCAGATTTATTTGATTTAAAGGGATAAAAAAACACATGCCGCAGAATCCCAATGGATTTTGACAGGCGGTGAATCTCTTTTAAAGGTATATGACAAAAAAAATAATAAAAATACGATGGTTGAAAAGGAAGAAACGCTATTCGAAAGTAGAGTAAAGAATAGCACGGAAGATGGTCAAAGAATAAAATGAAATAAAAGGGGTGTATACTGATGGCATCTGTCGGCAATAAGTTAACATAGGAGAAGGGAAATATTAGATGACTATGAAAGGAATAAAAGGCTAAACAACAACAACAACAACTTAAGATTAATGGTGATGGGTAAAGGTTAAAACTTATAAGTGGGCGAGTTAGCCAGACTGAGATTATAAATTAAGAGTAAAGAGGCACGGAAGGGTTTTTATGTTGGTTTTCTTCAAGAGCCTATCTGACGAATGCCTACTGAGGAACAAGTGGCCGTACTCACTACAGCCTTGTAGATAAAAAAACAAAAAAACAATAAGTAAATAACAAGGATAAAAATATCATAGGTTAAAAAAAAGAAGTAAAAGCAAAAAGATAACAAGGAAGCGCGCTCCAGCGTCGGGAGTAGGCCCACCTCTCCCCAGCGCAGGAGCATGCGATACACAATAAACAGTCAAATAAAGTGGGTCGTATAGTCCGCAAGTCCGTGTACACGAACCAGTCCCGAGTACAAGCAGTAGCGACCCCGCTCGTCCCGGTACCGTGACAGGTAACGTGCGCGAAGATCACCCAGACTGGGACATTCAACAGGAATGTGCCGAACAGTCTAGGGGACGAGGCAATAAGGTATCAGCGAGCGCTCCATCAAATGGCGGTGCATCCGGCGAATGTGTCCAATTCGGAGATGACAGAAAGCAACTTGAAGCCGTCGTGGCTTTGGAAAGTATGTCCATGGGAACAGTCGCGGCGCAATGAACGTAACTTTAAGTTCTCGACCGTCTCCCATCTATTTGACAAGGAACCCGGAGGGCAGCCCGTATTCCTATCATATAATCGCGGATTCTTTGGCCCCCTCATCGGCTCGCCAGAAAACCGTGGCGTCACGGACATCGTGAACCAGGGGATGCGGAAATTCCAATGCCAAGAGAGCACTAAGGGCGCTTTGTGAGTCGCTTTGAATCACAATCCGGTCTCCGAACCGGGCATGTCGCGTTATATCTCCCGTACCGAACGGTGCATTGCAACCAGCTCGGCCGTGAAGACAGACGCAGCGCCTGGCAGAGCACCGCTGACTTCAAACACAGGGGATACGGCCTGGAAACCGAACCCCATCTTGAGACTTGAAGCCATCCGTATACACTCGCACGGTTCCAGCGTGACACGAAGTATGCTCCAAAGAGGTCGAACGCAATAGTCCCGGCGCTGTAGAATATTGGGAGCAGAGGCGTGGCGACAAATAGTCAAAGGTGGTACACTCCAGGATGGCGTCCTGGGCAGAACCCGGGGTGTCACCGGCCCGAGAGCTATACCGAGCTCTCGAAGGAGTATCCTAGCCCTAAACCCAAAGGGCTTGGGGTATGACTCGACTTTCTCAGCGACTGAGGGAGGCGCCGGGTTTGCGCGTACAGGCTAATGATGCACTGTCCACGGCGCAGAGCGAGTGGCATCTCCCCAGCATCGATAAGTAGGCTCTCAATGTGGGACGCGCGGAGGCCACCGGTCACCAGGCGAAGGACGGTGTAGTGGATCGAGTCCACTACGGATGCATAAAAGTCGCATCCGTAGTCGAGCTTCAAACGAACAAAAGGATAGATAAAATAGTAAGGCAGTAGCCCTGTTGACGCCCCAAGCGTGAACGTCACGGAACGGAGAATATCCATGGAGCGGATACAAGAGACCCTAAGGCTGTGAAGATGATCCTTCCAGGTGAGGCGTCGGTCAAATACAAGACCAAGGAAACGGTGCGAGTCCCATATAAAAACAAGTCTGGGTGAGGGTGGAGCCGTGGATGAGGGCATTAGTGCAGCACCTTAGTCTTGGCCAAAGAAAACCGAAGCCTGTGCATTAGGCATAGTGAGAGACGCGGTGTAACGCCCGTTGGAGTCGACGCTCCATAGTTGGAATCTGAGCCACGCCAAAAGAGATCGAAAGGTCGTCCACTAGTGTAGCGAGAACATCTTTGGCCAGCACCGAGGTGATGCTGTTGATGTTCAGGGCAGTGTGACAATGACACCTTCCTGTGGAACACCCTCTTCCTGCCCCATTGGGCCGGCGAGGGCTCCCCCCACCCGTACGAGGAATCAACGATCTCGCAAAAATTCAGATATAAAGATTGAGAGGCGTGCCCTCGCCCCCATCGTGTGGAGTCTCCATGATACTGTATCGCCATGCGGTATCATAGGCCGTTTCCAGGTCGAAAAACACCGTGGCGTAGTGTTGTCTACGAAGGAAGATCTCGCAGACGACATTTTCCAGTTAGAGCAGAGAATCCGACGTAGAGTGGAAGTTGCGGAAGCTGCACTGTGCACAAAACAAATGGCCTCCGTTGTCCAGAAAAAAAAGCTAATCTAACATTTACCAATTTCTCCGGTTTGCGAATAGCTAGCACATAGCGATTCGCCAGGGGTCATGGAGATACCCTCTATCCAGATCCTGTTTAACAAATCTAACAGAAAGGCCATGCCTCGCTCAACCAGGTATCGAAACATAGCGTACGGGACATCATCCGGACCATGGGCGTTGTCCGCGTACGAAGCGAGAGCGGAACGCAACTCACTCAATGTAAACATGTCGTTGAAGAGTTCTCCGCTTCTGGAGGTAAAGTTCAGTCGGCGGCCTTCCGAGACATCACGACGCGCATTGAATGCTGGCGGAACAGCATCTCGGCTAGAGAATGTGGTCGTGAAAGACTCTGGCAAAAATGCGCGGTCCGAGATTGCGGTCGCGTTTTCCTGGAGAACAGGAGGGGGATCCTGCGAGAACTTGCGCTGAATCCTTTTGACTCGCTGCCACACCTGCATGGAATTGCTGCAGCTATCCCACTCAATCTGCCAATGACCCCACACGGACTCCCGAAGAGTTGGGAACAAGTCCCTATACGGTAGGGAGTCAGTGAGCAGTAAGGACCTCCTGGTCCGCACGCTAATTTCCATGAATCCCCACATGACTACGAGCCCAACAAAAGGAAACATACCTCGAACCGTGTCTAACTAAACATGATCGAATCTCCTGTATCTAGGTGTTTGGGGGGAGGGGTGGGTTAAAAGAACGGAGGGAATCTAAAACACTTATAGAATCACTAAAATTGATAAAAGTTAAAATTAGTCGAAAAGCTAGAACAATAGCTGAAAGTTCAGCTGTAAATATAGATTCTACCCTGGGCAGAGTTAGCTAGACTCTCCCTCGCAGTAAACAACAGCCACATCCACAGCGCAGTCTGACTTAGAACCGTCTGTATATATTGGGCATAAGTGTGCGTGGGAGGAGGCATACGCCAGGAAAGGCAAACGAAGTAGAGGTTGGTCAATGGACTCCTTTTGGAAATGCCACATGTCGGCAGTACATATTTTAAGGGGAGCGGAGGCCTAACAAGGTGGGCACATATGCGAAATTGAGAGTACAGAAGGGACATCTAGATGGGAGATGTTGTCAAACATTCTGAGTAGATAGGACAGAAAAAGAAACGGAAGTTGAAGAGGGAGTTTGAACGATCGTTAGCTTGACTGAAGAAGGAGACTCAAAACCTGGCGGGAATGGTAACATCAATATCGACTCTCTAGCAAAATGGTTACAATGCAAGATCGGTATGATCATCAGTGATATTTTTATGAGTCGATCCAGAAGTGGACGATGGGGCCCTCATCTTGGGTGGGACGGATATCCAGAACGGGGTTCATATCGGATGAAAAATCATTCTGGTAATTTATCGCAACTACCGGCGAGTCATCGTCCTTACGTTCGTTATCATGCGCCGGACGCTCGCTCGCAACCAAGGATATTACGGAAAACGAAGCCTTCCTCTTGCGCTGGGGCTTAAGTGGCTGATCAGTTGTCGCAGGTGCATCCGAGTGAGCGGAAGTCTCTAGTATGTAATTCTCATCCCAATCGCCACCACGCGAGCGCTGGGGCAGAGACGCTCCGGCGGTGAAATGCCAAACATCCTGAGAGCGGCGGGTATTATTATGAGAGTCAAAATATATGGTGGGAGCAAGTGACCCGTTCCTCCCAGCATCACGGAGAACATCGGAGTAAAGACACCCTGATGGATAGAGATGCTCTCTAACTCGACGGCGCGCCTTCCTAATGTCTAGATGAAACGAGTCACGCATCGAATATGAAACACGGGTATTTTGAATACAGCACTGTAGGAGCCACCACAATTGGAACGGCGCGGAGCTCTAATGCACACATGGACATGGCAATCATGGGCATAATCGACACTATCTACGTGCATGCCACGACCCACATGCACGAACTGCTGGCAGTTGAAAATAATGGCTTACTAGGATGCGGATGTACCCAGCCCTCACAAATTAATTAAGTTTCTGGCGTTCAAATGTCAGAATTAGCGTAAGAGTATTGATACAGGTTGAGCTGGCGGGCTTAGTAACACTTTACCCTGCCAGCCTACTTTGGAGCCGAGAGAAGTCGTAATCTTCCAACTCATTACATCTTATTACACCCTTGACAAAATTGAGCCTAGAATCAGATGATACAGAGACTGGGACATCTGCAACAGAAGACAGCTCGTACAGCATCGTGTTGGGTGCGGGAGGAGACCGCCACCACAATGTCTCCATCACCACGAGCTCACAAACGACGTGGTTCGCCACGAGATTCGAAGGCATAATTTAAATTAAAAATATCAATATTAGAAAGCGGAGTAGTGATGTTAGACTTTAGTACAAGAAAACGAGAATAATCTAAATCTGGGTCCACTTCGTTGGCATAAGGATCCAACAAGCGAGGGAAACTGGATTGAACGCTTATCACAAGAACCCTCCTTGGAAAGGAAGACTGCTCGAGAAGTAGGCTGGAGGAAAGAAAGGGATTGGAGAGAAGATTTATCCATAAACTAAGTAAAATGACTTCACCTGGGAGGCCTCACCACACACCAGGGAGCAGCTCTACATGGAGGCCCTGTGGCGGTGAGGAAAGAGCTTATCTCTCAACAGCCACAGTGATTCCATACCTGGTATACTCCAGTAATCACAAGGGGCCCAGGCAACAGCACCACACCAATGGCATGTCAGGACCTTAGATGCCGAATTGACTCCTTAAGCTCACGGGGAGAAAGTCCCCTGATGGACCAGGCAGAGTCAATCTGGTCTCTCGTTTGCCAACAAACCCCTCCATCAAGAAGTGTGGTGCCACCTCAAGGTCGCAAGTCAAGACAATGACTCAAATTCCAGAAGGAAGACTCGGGGAATTACAGGGTTTCCATGTATGGTCAACACGCGGGGGATCATAGGTGAGATAGCGGAAATGAGGAGCAAGGAGGAAACTGTAAGAGTACATAAATGATACAAAAACAAGGTAATAAATAATAAATAATGCATAAAGAGAGGGAGGAAGGAAGAGAATAAGAATCCAGAAAACAGTTAACACAGAAGCGAGGAATAATCCCCCTCTCCACGAAAAAGCAGAAGCCCACTCGTGGGGGGTCACCAAAATCCCCGCGGGCTAGGGAGGTAGCTGACGCCACGATGGTGTTTTTGTTCCTATAGTGCAGAGAAAAGCAAACTCCAAAGTCTAAGTGAAAGATTCAATCACCCTTTTTTGTTAGTTCCAATACCAGGGCACTGCGAAATTAATCCGCCTCGTACTTTTGGAATCCTGTACACTTTTATGCGAACTTTTTCCTGCAATGTATAAACGTACATATCTGGGTCTAAAATCACTTTCCGCTAAAAGTTTTTAGCGTTCCTTTTTCCATACATAAGTAGAATATTTTGCCCCTTAATGCTCCTCCGTTCGTCATTGGCAACGTACTGGGGCTAGAAGGGCATCCTATAAAGCTCCGAAAACAAGCTAGTTGAAAAAGTATGGACACCTAAAAGAACCTACCAACCTGCACGTCTCCTACGCTGGGATCTGCGGTCTTCGACTCTAGTTTACTCATAAGATAATTAAGAACCACTTCGATGTTCTGCGTAACATCTTCGAAGCTTGGGTGGGTGGAGAAGAGTTGAAAAATATGTCGTTTATAGAGTAATGTGTAGATTAAGTTGTGATTATGCGAAAGTTGATGGGTGAGAGTCGAATTTAAGATCTCCAACACCATGCGAAGCACTTCCTCCAGCACGCTGATGTCACTCATCTGCAAGATAAATAGAATAAGTGCAACAAAACATTATATTTAAGAGCTACGCAGATGAGAGCAGTCATACTCGCTCAATACAAACTATTTGCATCAAACTTGCACCTGAGGAGTGTCTTCCCATCAAAATCTTGTTACTCTCTTGTGGGTTTTCATCAAGGAGTACAACCATCATGCACTCATCATCAAACAATCCATTTCCCAATGGTGCTCGATGTCACTCTAAACACAGGACCCAGACTTAGAAAACTCAAACATACGCATTCTAGCACTCTAATGCACCTCCTTAATGCAATCCAAGGAAGTCATCACTCACGTCTACATCCGCCCAACATTCGACTACGCCCGTATGGCTTGGACACACGCAAACTACAAAAAGCACTTCCCCTCGCGATGAAATACACGAGGCGTTCTATCATAACAACACACCACCTCAACCTCCGCGGAACGCAATTTCCCGCCCCAACACGAAACTCGGGACCCCCTTTCCTGACATTGAAGGCCCGTACCACTGCAACAGGACTTACAAAATACACCCAAAAGTTTTTCTCTTTGGGGCGGGGGTGACTAAATTATGTGGCATTTATGCGTGCTCTTTTTGGTACGGGGTTCACCACCGATATCTGTAACGTATGTAGCCCGCCGTAAAGTAAAAACACTAGAGACTCAATCCAAGGACTGAACACAGTTGATGTGGCTTAACTTCATTCAACATGTGAAATAGGGTTTTTGGTCCCAGCAAAATCCATGCTTGGAATACCCGGAAACTTCGGGTTGGGGCACTTTTTTTTCACAACACACTTCAATACGTTGCTATGGACTGTTGGCAGGATCAAGGCTTCGCGCCATTTTTAGGGCTCATTCTATCACTTTTCTCCCCCAATTCTACCCGTTTCTTACTTTGTCTTCCCAATCTACGTTAGGGACGCATGCCATCGTCCAAATGTTGGGCATTATGATATAAAGCTGAAGTAGTTTCATTGATACACATACAATAAGTCACACACTTTATTCGATTCCCTATTCACTTTGTATCAAGTGTGGGAGTGCGCACGCTCGCACACACTTTTGCAAATGTTTCAATAATTGCCTTAGTTCACTCTGAGATTTATATTCCCTCTCAGCATGTTCACACATTTCCTACTACATGGCCTCTGGCCATTATCATTTACTCTATCACCCCTTTCATCCATTTTTTCTTAACCATCCACTCATTCATATCCCCTATGACCATACGCATTTACAGGGCCAATCTCCCTTTTGAAAGTAACGAAGGAAGTTGCTTACCACATCGGAGATGTCCGTCTCTGAGCCATCGAGCAAATCCCCGGATTTGCTTAGAGAATCGCACAACTTGGCGTGTCTACGAGCCAAAGTTTCGAACAAGTTAACTATTCTTTGGCACACGTATGGATGGAGACTTCTGAACTGGCTCGACATATTGGCCAATGCTGCCAGACAATTCGTGTGGAGATATTTATCCTGTAAAAAAAGGTCGTGTCACCAACTCAAACATTTACATAATTAACGCACCTTTTACGAAGTCTTCCACAACTTCGCACAATTTACCGACCTGTCATCTTTTCATCGTGTCCTTTTGAGCTGATCTCACTCTCCACCTCAGAAAATCAACACCAATTATTCCCTTCACGCCATAATATTTCTTACCCAGGCGTTCCCTACTCTATCTACCATTCATACATCAAACGTCCATTTGCGCTGCTTTCACTGCTTCAATGCCATACAGCAATGTTGGCCTCAACATACTCTGATTGTGCTTGCTGGCACATTGTACACAAACCCTTACCTTCACTAGCGATCTAATTGCACACGAAACTCCTACCATTTAAATCCTGGTAGGCGCAAGCTGCTTCAATGTACCACTATTACTTACGATGCATCCTAGACCTAAAACTTTGCACTTGTTCAAGAGTGAGAACACGCAATCGACTTAACACACTACACCCCATTCTACGATTCCATTATTTTTTTACGGAATTCACTTTTAGACGCTTTCTCTCAGACACCTTGTCAAAAGCAACGATTAACATTTCGAAATCCCTCTCAATTTCAGCCATCAACACCAGGTCATCAGTATATACCATGATAGAACTCAGCTCGCACACCTTCTCTCAGTCTTTCGCCGATAAAGATATAAATAGCCATGATGACATCACAACCTTGTCTTGCCCAATTCGAAGACGACACAAAGCGACCTGAAATCGTCGTCACATTGGGGGTAGGTCCATGAGAACAGTAGCGGCGCAATGGCAAGCGACTTTAAGTTCCCCTCGGCCGTCTCCCATCTTTTTTGCCAGGCTGCCCTGATTCCTGCCATGTAGTCGATGTGAGAAAGAGTGAAACGCTGGTCTGGTCGCTCAGTCATCGCAAATCCCACATGTCCAGGAAACCAGCAGGATCTGTGACGTCACAGATCCTGAGAACAAGGGGTTGTGAAGATTCCAACGCCCCGAACCGGGCACGACGAGTTATCTCAGACTAATGAGCGGTGTATTGCAACCAACTCGGCAGTTAAGACAGACGCAGCGGCTGGAAGAGCGCTGGTGACTTCAAAGAGAGGGGATACGGTGTGGAAGCAGACCCCTGCTGGTACTTGGAGCCATCCGTATAAACCTCCACGGATCCAGCGCGATACGAAGTGTGCTCTAAAAAGGCCGAACGCAATACTCCCGGTGCGGTAGAAGCTTTGGGAGCAGAGAAGTGGCAAGAAATAGTCAGAGGTGGTTCCCTCCAGAGCGGCGTCCTGGGCAGAACCAGAGACAGGCACTGGTCCGAGAGCTATACTAAAATCTCGTAGGAGCTTCGTAGCCTTAAACCCAACGGGGTTAGCCGTTTGCGACTGAAGGAGAAGCCGGGCTCGCGAGTACAGGCGCATATTGCACTGTGCCCAGGGCAGAGTGAGTGGCCTCTCCCCAGCATCGATAAGTAGGCTCTCAATGGGGAACGTGCAGAAAGCACCGGTCGCAGGGCGGAGACGGAGTTATTTTTTTTATTTTAGGAGCCAATCTGGCGACTGCGTACATGGGGCATAAGTCGCCGTACTTCAGCAAAGCCTACTACGAGATTATATTAAAAAACAAATAATATATATATAACAAATAACAATAAAAAAAATTAAAAAGCAAAAGCAAAAGGTAACAAGGAAAAGCAGGCTCCGGCGATAGGGGTAGGCCCGCCAAACCTCGGCGCAGGAATATGCGCCGGTAGATGAGGCCAGCCTCCTTTAAAAAGTTCTAAGGTCCACAAGTCAGTGTGCACGAACCAGTCCCGAGTAGAAGGGACAAGCGGTAGCGATCCCGCTTGTCCAGGTACCGGGACAGGTAACGTGCGTGAAGATGCCCGGATTGGGACATTCAACAAGAATGTACCGAACAGTCCGGGGGACAACGCAGTCGTCGCCGTAAGGGGCAGGCAATCGCCTATCAAATGGCGGTGCGTCCAATTCGGAGACGACAGAAAGCAACCTGAAGCCGTCGCGGGTTTGAGGGGTAAGTCCATGGGAAGAGTCACGGCACAATGGCACGTAACTTTAAGTTACCCTCGACCGTCTCCAAAGTTTTTTGCCAAGCAGCCCGTATTCCTGCCATATAATCAGTCCCGTATTCGTGCCATGTAATTAGTGTGAGAAAGAGCGAAACGCTGGTCTGATCGCCCAGTCCTCGCGGACTCTTTGGCGCCCTCATTCCCCGCAATTCCTACATGTCCAGGAACCCAACAGAAGATAGTCTCGAAACCCGCCCGGCTCGCCAAAACCATGGTTTTACGGATATCGCGAACCAGAGGATGCGGAGATTTCAATGTCCGGAGAGCAATAAGGGCGCTTTGTGAGTCTCTATAAATCACAATACGGTCTCCGAACCGAACACGTCGCGTTATTTCTCGTAGCGAATGGTGTATTGCAACCAGCTTGACCTTGAAGACAGACGCAGCGCCTGGCAGAGCACCGGTGACTTCAAACACATGGGATACAGCGTGGAAACTGACCACCTCTTGGGACTTGGAGCCATCCGTATACACTAGCACGGTTCCAGCGTGAGACGAGATGTGCTCCAAAAAGATTGAACGCAATACTCCCGGCGCTGTAGAAGCTTTGGGAGCAGAGGCGTGGCGACAAATAGCCAAAGGTTGTACCGTCCAGGGTAGCGTCCTGAGCAGAACCAGGGGAGCCACCGACCCGAGAACTATAGCAAGCTCTCGATTGGAGTTTCCTAACCCTGAACCCAAAGTGCTCAGGGAATGCTGGCAGCTCTCGGTGGCATAGGCACCGTCGAGATCAGCTGCGCATGCAGTGAGATCTATTGGGGACTGAGGGAGGGGCCGGGCTCGCGCGTACAGCCGAATAATGCACTGTGCGGATGCATAAAACTCGCATCCGTAGTTGAACCTCGAACGAACAAAGGATCTATACAAAAGTAAGGCAGTAAGTAGCTAAATCAGCGCCGCAGGCGCTGAACGCGCCACGGAAGGGAGAATATCCATGACGCGGGAACAAGAGACCCTAAGGCTGCGAATGAGCCTCCAAGGTAAGGCGTCGGTTAAATAAAAGCCCAAGGAACCTGTGCGAGTCCACCACTCCCAGAGTTGGCATCTGGGCCGCGACAAAAGAGATCGAAAGGTCGTCCACGTAGAGTGTAGCGAGAACATCTTCCGTCGGCACTAAGGTGATGCCGTTGATGCTCAGGAATACCAGTGTGACACTGGGGACACTTCCCTGCAGGATATTTTCTTTTTCCTGCTCCAGTGGCCTGGAGAGGGCTCCCCCCCCCCCACCCGTTCGCAGAATCGACGATCTCGCAAAAATTCAGATATAAAGATTGGGAGGCGTCCCAGCGCCCCCATCGTGTGGAGAGTCTCCATGATAACGTATCGCCGAGCGGTATCATAGGCCTTCTCCAGATCGAAGAACACCGTAGCGTAGTGCTATCTACGAAGGAAGGCCTAGCGGCCGGTATTTTCCAGTCAGAGCCGAGATCCCGACGTGGAGTGGAACTTGCGGAAGCCACACTGTGTAGAAAACAGATGGCCTCCTAGGTGCAGAAAAAAAAGCTAATCTAACATTTATCAATTTCTCCATCAACTTGTACACGCAGGAGGTCAGAGATATTGGGGGGGAAACCGGCCGCGGTAGTGATCTCTCCCCGGTTTGCGAAAAGCTAGCACAATAGCGATTCGCCAGGAATCTGGGATTATACCCTCTACCCAGATCCTGTTGAACAAATCTAACAGAAAGGCCATGCCTTGCTCACCCAGGTATCGAGGCATGGCGTACGGGACATCGTCTGGACCAGGGGCGGTATCCGCGCACGAAGCGAGTGCGGAACGCAACTCACCCAAGAGTAAACCTGTCGTTGAAGGGTTCTCAGCCTCAGGAGGTAAAGACCAGTCGGCGGCCTTTCGCGACATCACGACGTGCATTGAATGCTGGCGGAGCAGCATCCCGGCTAGAGAATACGGTCGCGAAGGACTCAGCTACGGACGCGGGGTCCGAGATTGCGGCCCCATTCTCCTGAAGAACGGGAGGGGGCTGCTGCGAGATCTTGCCCCGAATTCTTTTCACTCGCTTCTACACCTCTGCTAGAGGGGTCTTCCCTTAAGTGAAGACACGTATGCCCGCCAAGAAGAGCGGGGAGCGTGCTTCGAAATATACTGGAACCTAGCCCTAGCTCGACGAAATTCACCGACAGTGAAGTCGTTCGGGCGGCGCTTATAGCGCATGTAGGCATAACGCTTCTGTTTGTGGACCGTCTCGCACTCGGCTGACCACCACGGAAGCGGTTGGCGAGCAAAACGGCCAGACATTCTAGGAATAGTAGTTAAGTCCACGGCGATGAGGTTGCCGGAGAAGAACTGAACGGCCTCATCTACCAACCTAAACTCCTCGAATGAGATAGAGAAATCAGTCATTTCCTGAAATGGGGACCAACGCGCCTGCACCAACACCGGAGCGGGTTCTCGGGCGACAGCGGCCCAGAAAATGATATTTGAATGGGAAAGTGATCACTACCATGGAGGTCATCGACCACCAAACCCCAAATTAGGCTGTGTATCCGGAGAGCAGAAAGATAGATCGAGACAGGAAAAGGAAGTAGTTCTCGGGAAGTGATGGGTAAACTCATCCACATTTAGGACACCTATCTCCAGCTCGTCGATCAGGTCGGCAATGACTTGACCCCTGGGATTAATTGAGTCGTCTTCCCAGAGGGCTTGTCTACCGTTCAGATCTCCGAGCAAGAGAAAGGGCCACTGCAACCGTGCCATGACGCGGCGGAAGTCACCCTCGGCAAAGTCGGCTGACGGTGAAATGTGTGCAGAAATAACAGTATATCTCCTATCCATGTGCAGTTGCCTAGCTAGTGCATGAAAAGAGGTATATAATGCAAAGAGATGAACGGAGACATCATACCGGGTGTAAATCGCGCATCCTCCTGCCCGTCCCCCCATCCCGTGGTGGTGGGGTCGCAAAACCCTTATACCCCGGGAGGGGGGGCAGGGGGCACGCACCCAGCATGGTCTCCTGCAAAAAGATAATAACGGGGAAAGGGACAAGAGGAGCCTCCGCAGCTCCTCCTAGTTGGCCCGGAGTCTGCGGCAATTCCATTGAAGGAATATTCCCTCCAGGCCTAGTTCAAAGAATATGCCGGGGCCCTCTTCGAAGAGAAGTCCCTCACGGGAATGGCTGTACAATTCCGGGAGGCAGAACTCCGGACAATGCGCTGTCGTTTTCGTGGACTTATCGGGGGAGGTTGTGCTCGCCATGCGAGGCCTTTCCTACCTCCGCCTCGAAACCTTAGGGGATCCCTCTTTCGGAAGATCCACCGTCTCCGAGCCACCCAGCCTACCACTGGGTGTGGGCGAAGGAGCCGAAGCTCCTTTGTGCTGTTCTCCTTTCAGGGGGCAGCTTTAGGAACCCCAGAAGATGGCCTCACAACCAACTTCAGGGGTGTTGAATCCTATGAGTTTAACGACTCGGTGGAGGCGCGCGGCCGTTTCGCCTTACGGAAAAAGGAGGCGGAGCCCTGGTTTTAGCCGAAGCTGGATGTCAAC
The DNA here is from genome assembly GCA_963969495.1 of Ceratothoa steindachneri. Classification (NCBI taxonomy): domain Eukaryota; kingdom Metazoa; phylum Arthropoda; class Malacostraca; order Isopoda; family Cymothoidae; genus Ceratothoa; species Ceratothoa steindachneri. The sequence continues at coordinate 76,368,488 of OZ018319.1, forward strand.
CCTTTATGCCGCCGGCTCTACCAAGGGAGCGCCCGGGGTGGGGAGAACCCGCAGAAGGGTTCCAAATGGGCGCGGAAACGACCGTGCTCGTAGGCCTGAATAGGCCAGGAGCAGAGGGTGTCTTTCTTAACATTGAGCCATAAGAGGTCCCAGGCAGCGCTGGGCGCGCCAGGACCAAGTCCTTAGCCTTGCGAAATGAGAGAAGATCCTGGGCCTGAACGGCCAGGATTTCCTTCTCAAAGAGATACGCACCACAATGCTTCGAAGAAGCATTGTTGGTATCGCTACTGCCTTCACGCAGTAGCGAAACCAACTGGCACACACTGACTCAGGGAGCTTGTCAGGGTCGAAAGTGACAAAGAGTATAGGGGTGGGTCTCGAGGCCATTCCGTTTTCTCATCACACGTTCGACCTTGACCGCTCCATGGTCGGCCTGCTCTAAGGTGAATTCATCTATGGAATAGTCCACTAGTTCCCTCGTTTAAACTACTCCTTTCACGAAATTTATGGTAGTGTGCGGCGTCACACTTACTGCCGTGCCATCAAGTGTCCGAAGGGCACTTATCATGGCCACCTTGGAGGGATTCGACGCATTCGCCAGAAGGCTCCCGTCCAAGAAAAAGGTCACCCTCGGCTCTCTACCAATTACGCTAGCTAGTGCTCTTCTCTGAAGGAGCATGTTGCTCTTGGCCAACATGCTGCCATCAGTGGAACGAATAACGAGGAAGCGTTTGAAACCAGCGGGCTCGAAAACGCCAGGTAACCTCTTAATGAAGGTCCCGGACGTAATTGAGGCTCTGCTCTGCGTACTTTTCCTCTTAGTCTGGGACTCCCCACCCAGGGGAGCATCGGGGAGGTGCCAATCTTGGCTTGGTCGCATACCGAAACGGCAGCCGTCCTGTCCGTCCTCGTGGCTCCCGCGGAGGGAGAGGAGCTCTAGTCTTTTTTTCTTTTAGGAGATGAGGGCCGGGAATGAGACCGCTTTTGCCCTCCGCTAGCAGGAGCACCTAAGCCAGATGCACCGGCCTCAGCAAGATCCTTCTCTGAAATGGAGAAGGCCTTGCCTGTCACAGGGGCACCAGCTGGGTGAGGAGATCCCTCCTCTCCTTGTGAGGCCTCGGGGACCCGAGGCGTCTGAGGAGCTTGTATAGGGGCGGACACGGGTTCGACCCCATGGAAGATCCTATCGTCTAGAGCTGGGTCGCCTCAGGGTGTTGGGAGGGGTCCATGTGGCCACCCCCCCCTAGAGACATCACGGATCTTCACTTTATAATGCCAGCGAAGGCATCTGTCGAGGAGAGAGAGAGGGGGGGGGGGTGAAAGATAGACTGACCCCAGGTAAAATATTCGAAGGCTAGCAGAACATTATTGGCGACGGGACGACGGGCCCTACCATCCCTAGCTACCTTAAGGGCCTTGACCCTATCTAACTGGTTAATTATGGGCCGCCTGCCTGCATTCTTTGCACCCCACATGGAAAGTAAAGGGGGGACTGCCGCTGGAAAAGTGACAGAGAAAGGACGAGGGTGAGTCTCCTGCACCCGTTGGTAAAGGAGAGGAGTAAGCCTCCTCTCCGGTAGAAGAAATTTGGAGGATCCCCTGAGAGAGCACAGGGGGGGGGGGGGGGTAAAGGGAGATAATTTTTTGTTTTTATGGACTCATCATTGGGCATGGTGACCATATATAAATCACGGGATGCATACGCTCATCACCCCATGCGCGCTCTGAGAGGGGTGAACACGGGGCCGGTAAAACCAGCTGCCGCCATTTGAGGCCACTCCTACCACCTAGTGACCTGCCAGGCAATCGGCAGCCATCGATAGAGATTGAAAGGAGAAAGAGAGGGGATATGAGGAAGGTGTGGGTGGGGATGAAGCAGGTTTTTAACCCCCCCCCCCAAACCAGAGCTCAGGGATGAGGGAACATTGTCCCCTCCCCCCTCAGCCCCAATCCGGGATAGTTGTCTGAGAGGAAGCTGGTCGGAGTCTACCCTGTGAAATAAGAGGCCGACCAGAGAAAGTTGTGGGAGAGATTGTAGAGAAAGCGAGGAAGCAGGGCAAGGAGAAGAGGCTACGCTGGGGCAGGACGGGGCACTGAGTCCCGTCAGCACGGCGGCCAGGGCGGCAAATCGACGCGCCCCGTTGAGGGGCACGGAGAAGGGAATGGTGGATCGAGTCCACCTTCCGCAATACACAATCGGCTGTGGATGCATAAAACTCGAATTCGTAGCAGGATTCGAACGAACAAAGGATTTTCATCCCAGGTGCTGAACGTTACGCAACGTAAAATGACCATGACACGAGTACATGAGACCCTAAAGCTGTAGATATGAGACTCCCAGGTGAGGCGTCGCTCGAAAACAGGACCAAGGAATCGATGCGAATCACCACTTCTAGGCGGGCCCGTTTAAGAACAAGTCCGGGGCGGGGTGGAGCCGTGGGGCAGCAGAAGTGTACCATCTTAGACATGGCCAAGAAAATCCGAAACCTGTGCATTTCAGCATACAGAGAAATGCGGTCAAATGCGTGCTGAAGTAGACGCTCCAGTTGGCATCTAGCCGCACCAAATGAGATCAAATTGTCATAAACGTAGAGCGTAGTGAGAACATCTTACGGCAGCACCAAGGTGATACCGTGGATGCTACGGGCAAAGAGAGCGACACTGAGGTTTGTGAAAAAACGAGGACAGTACCCATTCGCCAGTAGTGTGGGAAGATGAACTCTGTCTAGATCCTGTTGAAAAAGTCTAAAAGAAAGACCATGCCTCGCTCACCCTGGTATATGACACATCGTCCAGACTAGGGGCGGTGTCAACGCACAAAGCGAGAGCGGAACGCAACTCGCGCAGTGAAAACATGTAGTTAAATGGTTCTCCCCCTCTGGAGGCAAAGTCCGGTCGACCGCCTTCTTCATCATGACGTTAATTGAAAGCTAGCGGAGCAGCATCCCGGCTAGAGAATGCGGAGAAAGAGGTTGCGAAGGAATCCGCTATGGACGCGGGATCAGAGATTACCACCAAAATCTCCTGGAGAACTTGATAGTGGTTCTGCGAGAAGTTGCCACAATCTTTTTGACTCACTTCAACAAAATGGGTCTTCTCGTTGAGTGAAAACACGCATGCCCGTCAGGAAGAGCGGAACGGAAAGCGTGCTTCGAAACATACCGGAACCTAGCCCTAACTGGACGAATTCACTAACAGTGAAATCGTTCGGGCGGCTCTTATAGCGCATGTAGGCATGACGCTTTGGTTTGTGGGCCGTCTCACACTCGACTGACCACCACGGAAAACCGCCATACGTTCTAGGAATAGCAGTTAGGCCCACGGCGATGAGGGTGCCAGAGAAGAACTCAATGGCCTCATCCACTCACCTAAACTCCTCTAGTGGGACAAATATATTAGAAATTTCCTGAAATGTAAACCACCGCGAAAGCACCAAGTACCACTTGGGCATGGTACTTGGCAGTAGTATATTTGCATGGAAAAGTGATCACTACCATAGAGGTTATCGACCACCTCCCACCCAAAATCAGGCTGTGCATCCACAGAGCAAAAGGCTAGATAAAAGCAAGAAAATGAAGTTCACATTTAGGAAAACTATCTCTAGCTCGTTCATTAGATCGGCAAGGACTTACCCCATGTGATTGAAGGGGCGTTTATCGTTCAAATCCACGAGCAGTAGAAAAAGCTTCGGTAACCGTGCCACGATGTGGCGGAAGTCCCCCTCGTGAAAATCGCTTGAAGGTGGAATGTACGCAGAAATAACAGTATACCTCAAGTGTAGATGCAGCTGCACTACTACCTCCTGAAAATAGGTGATTAAAGCAAAGAGAAGAACAGACACACCATGTTGGGTGTAAATCTCGCATCCTCCTGCCTGGCCCCCATCCCGTGATGGTGGGGGTCGCAAAACCCCTATACAAAAGGATGGTGGGCAGGGGCACGCGCCCAGCATGGTTCACTGCAAAAAGACAGCTAAGGAAAAACGGGACGAGACGAGCCTCCGTAGATCCTTCCAGTTGGCCCGTAGTCCCGGCAATTCCATTGAAGGAATATGCCCTCCAGGGATAGCTTGCAGATGCGCGGGGCCCTCTTCGAACGGAAGACCTTCACAGAAATAACCGTACGCTCCCCGGAGGCAGAACTCGAGGCGCTGTTGGACGAAAATGGTGCTGTCGCCTTCGAGGATTTATCGGGGGATGTTGGGCTGACTAGGCGAGTTTTTTCCTCCTTCCACCTCGTAAACTTTGGGGGGCGGAGCGGATTCCTCCTTGGAACCCCAGCCTTGGGTGGGGAGCCACGAGTCAAAGGTCATTTGGTGCTCTAGTCTTTTCGTGGGGCAGGGTTATGAACGCGGGTAGACGGCCTCACGACCACCTTTGGGGGTGTTGTCTCAGGAGGCGCGCGACCGTTTCGACTTAAAGAAAAGGTCACGCTTTCCTATGTGCCGCCAGCTTTGCCCGGCGCGAGTAGAAGCTGCACAATGGTTCCGAATTGGCGTGGAAACGACCGTGCTCGTATGCCTAGAGGGACCAAGAGCAGAGGGTGCTTTTTAAAATGAGGTATAAGATATCTCGGGCAGCACCGAGCGCGCCAGGACCAAGTCCTTAGCGTCACAAAATGAGAGACGATCCGTAGCCTGATTGGCCAGAATATCCTTCTCCAAGATACGTACCACACTGCATCGAAGAAGTGGCTGTGCCATTCCGCAATTGACACACTTGGCCATACACAATAGGGAATTATCGTGTACACCTTTGAGCAACTTACACAGACTTTGGGTAAAGACGACTTTGCACATCTACATGAGCAATTTGTATGGGCGAAGTGGTGGCGGTAGTAGCACATCAGCAGCACGAATGGCTTCATACGGTAGCGATACCAACATGAAGAGAGGGCTCTCGAGGTTGAGCGGTTTACGAGTTCCCTCGCGTAAACCACGCCTTTCATGAAGTTCGTGGTAGAATGCGGCATCACACACCGGCGAGCCATTAAGTGTCTGAAGGGCACTACCATGGCCGTCCGCGGAGGAAACTGACGGATTCACCAGGTGGCTCCGTTCGAGAAACGGGACACCTTCGGCTCTCTACCAATCAAACTAGCTAATGCTCTCTTCTGATGGATCATGTTGCCCTTGGCCAACATGCTGCTATCAGTGGAGTGAATAACCAGAAAGCGTTTGAAGCCAGCGGGCCCGAAAACGGCCAGGTACTCTCTCAATGAAGAGCTCCAACGTAATTGAGGCTTCGCTCAACGAACTTGCGACTTTGGTCTCGGTCTGGGTCCCTCAGGTCCGGACGTGCGGATCTTGGACAGGTCGCTTGCTGAAACGGCAGCGTACTCTTCCGTCCTCGGAGCCCCCGCGGAGAGAGAGGAACCTATTATTCCTCATTGACTTCCTGTTTTTTCTCTTGGGGATAGGAGGGTGGGGAATAAATCCGGTTCTCTCCACCGCCTGGCTGACTCAGCAAGATCCTTCTCCGAGATGATCTTAACTGTCAAAGGGGGACCAGCCGAGGGAGTAGATCCCTCCTCTCCTTCTGAGTTCTCGGGTGCCTGAGCCACCGGAAAAGCTTACACAAGGGCGGTGTTTGGCACCGAGCCCGGGTTCGAACGACCCCATCAAAGATCGTGGCATCTGGGGTTGTCACTCACCCCTATGACATCACGGATTCCATTCGAGGTACCTTTTGTCGTGTCTCTGGCAGCGAACTGCCTTCCATCGGGAAAGTGAGGGGGGGGGGGGGGGGGGCAGGCACGCCAGCTCCCCGCAATGCCAAAATACATGACTGCAGGGGGCGCGGTTCGACGGGCCCTGCCAGCACTCTTGGCAAAGGGATGTCTCTTGTGAGACTTCCTCTCGATTAGTTACGAGGCCGGGTCCGAACCCAGAGGGAGCAGCTTTATCTAGTCGAACCAAATGCTTTGAGAGGAGGCTAAGGAGGGGCTGGACGGGACGCTGAAACCCGTTAGCACGGCAGCCAGGTAAATAAATCGCCGTGCACCTTACGGGGTACAACTACACAATAAAAACAAAACAAAAAGGGGTATTGTATGGGTGTGTGAAGGGCAGGTAGAGGAACTACTGTGTATAATATGTTTATGGTGTGAATGAATTTTGGGCCTGCAGGAAAGAATGAAAATAGACCCTTGCAGAGAATGCAAGAGTGTCAGAGTGCGAGAAGGGTTGGAAGACGGCACAAAAGGTGAGTTGATTGAGAATGTGAATGAGTGTTTGAGAGAGAAGGGGCTCACTGAGAAGTGGAAGGCAGGTTGGTAAGGAGTGAGCGTGGTGCTTTCTATCATTAACCCTGTCTGGCCGAGAAACTACACCACCACCCCATACCAATGAAGTGCCAATTTGCTGAGGGGAAAAAAATTATTGGGTGGCTGGTGATAGGGCATAAAGTGGGAGTAGTTTTTAGTGGCGCCGATGCGCACCAACCACTCTTCGAGGTGTTAATGGTAAAATGACTTCCCAACTGTTGCGGATGAGATAACAAATATCAATTCAATCCATAGAATGCCAGTGGCCTACAATGAAACTGCAACCGGGCATTACCCTCATCTTGGTCATGTTGAAGGTGATTGTCCGAATGACAACCAGGATGAGAAGTCCACCGAGGGAGATTTGGCTGATGGGTCTCTCCGTATACCAAGGGATGTCTTTCAAGGACTGAAAAATACCAAAAAAATCAATTCCTCCTCAGATACGCCCAGGCATTATCATTTGCAACTCAAACCACGCGGAGGAGGGGGGATGGGAGTATTGTGCAAGGAAATAATACCCAGATCGTATTGGGTGTAAGTCGTAGGCGGCTGCTAAGCCAGGATATAGGCCGCTGCCGTGGAAAGCCACCCAACCAAAGATTTCTTCCTGTGAGCGCAATATGCATTAGCGGTTATGGACAAGGTTATCACAGATACCTCGCCCAGTCGGACAGTTGATGCGCGCCAACCACACCGTATGGGAAAGCTGTTAATGATGACTTTGGAATTCGATTTAACTCAAGAGTTCACCTTGAAGGAATGCATGAAATCCTCTAACCTTAGATCATTTTTCTTAATTTCTGACTCACCCTAGAGCGCTTTGAACGGCTGTATCTGGCATGTCCTCTGAGCCTCAGGAACTTGGATGCTTATTTATTCAATCGAGGACGCAACATTCGACCGTCCATTCCCCCTAGTGCATTTGCCTTCTAGAGCGCCTCGCCCTGATACCTCTAACACAGGGACAGAGCACTGCCCCTCATTGCAACATGAATCAAGGAAATGGTCTCCTCCCCACTCTAGACACCTAAGCGCTCCAACAGTCTCTCGCACCCCCGGGAAAACACGCGGACGATTCATTAAAACTCGCTGCCATGCCCAAACACGAGGCATTGGCATGCATTAATGCCTAAGGGAAGGGGGAAGTAGGGGATAGAATTGGGAAATAAAAGAAGAGACAATAGTCCATCTTGCGTCAGGTTGAAGGCGAACAGTTCTCGACTCGATCCAAACACTCCCGTTAGGGGATTATGATGCTATGATGCAGAGTGCGGGTTCACAACTCACCGTCTCCATCCAATTCTCGAATGGATTCGGTCGACCTCAATCGCCTTCTACGACTTGTTACCACGATGTTGATGAACCAAAAAAAAACACACACACATTGGTTTATGGTATAGTTGCAACGGGGCAAGTGGCCTTTGTGTAACCATATATGGACCTCAACGTCAGGAGACCGGTTCAAGTAAACACGATTGGGTGTATCTTTACTTTTTCGAGGGAAAATATTCGTGTGTGTGAATTGCTATCATCCTTATTTGTCAGGTTTAATGACATAAGATCCTTTTATCTTCTATACCACTACCAGTAAAACAAAAGACTGATAATCATTAATAGCACCAGGTTTTAGTTTTCCAACTAATTGAAATGAAGAGTCAAATGATCATTAGTAACTGCTCTCTGTCAGCAGCCATACTCACAATGTCGTGGATGGTTTTGTTGAAGGAATCGTCTTCTGAAAGAATCAATAGGATTATCAAGGACATGTAGATGTGGTGGGAGGTGCTATCGGGAGCGTTGTACAGCGTCTTCAGGATGGGCAAAACCAAGGTTTCAATGTCAGTTCTCGAGAGGACGTATGTTCGGAAATCGGAGTTTTTGTGCAGAAGGACGTACAGAAGAAGAGTGACCTGGTCATTGGCCAGGTGAGCGAAGAGGGTCGTATAGAGGGTGGCGTACTCGAGTTTGAAGGAGGCTACAGCTTGGGTGGGAACATTTTCCGCCGGATCTGAAAATAATTATCCTTTAATATTAACTTGCAAAAGTATGGAATTACACATTAAGCAATGGTGCAGGAGCATAGAATATGAAAAAAAGTAAGAAAAGCGATGTACTATGGGAAGGGAAGTTACGAAGCATCTGGGAATAAGTCCAGGTTTAAGTTTCTTCACAAGCGATGGCATGATAGGAACGTGACGAAAGGTAAAAATGCCATCACACGTCATACACAAAAGACGAAAGGACAAGCGCAGTGAATAACCTTTCCTTACAGGGAAACAATATAGTCAAATTTATGATCAGAGCTAACTCCTCCCATCTCAAAAAAAAATAACGTTTTAGTTTTTAATGGGTAGAATTTCAGTGCTATTTTGAGGAATGAAACGATCCTAAATGGAGAAGATAAATCAAAATAAAAGTGAAAAAACGAAGGACATAAGCTATAGATAAAGCAAGCTTTGTACAGGTGCAATCTTCCCACTCAGAAAAAGCATGTAGCGAAATTGCAACAACTTAATGCATTCTTTCAAACTTATTTCCTTGATTTCATGACACCAAATGCCCGAATCACGGGTATAAGACCCCTTGGTTACAATGATTCGATAGCTTGGTGCGAAAGGGTCATAGGCCTTAACAGGCAAAAACCTCCTGTGCGTGGTATCAAATGTGGGACCGACTTCGCCACTGCTACAAACAGACCTGAATAAGAAAGCCAAATTCCCTCCTGCTGGTGCCTAGCGAGAAGGCCCTCCCTTCATGGATAATGGATAAAGAAAGTGGGAATTCACAGACGAAGAAAATAAAAATCAAGTAAAAGAAGAAGAACAGTGAAGATAATAAGTAGTATTACCACAAACCTCTGTTGCAAATCGGATATTTTGAGAGAAGAGAAAATACAGACGTGACCAACAGGGGCCGTCACTCAGTGGAGAAAGGAGTAGCTGGAGAGAGGTCTGAAGAAGAAAAAAAATGGGAGTCAATAGAGAGAACAGAGGAAAAACAGGTTAAATGGAGAAAGACTGCAAGACTAAACCTTAGCAACCTGAAAAACTGGAGCGAAGGGTAAATTATAAACATTCAGGAACAATTCTGTATACAAGACTACCAGGCACTTAAGTGAGCCATAGAGGAGGAAGTGTAAATCGGAAGAATAGGGGGTATTTCAAGGCTTCATTAGATGGGTATAGATAAGAGTGTGTGTAGGAGAATTAAACAGCATCAAAAATTGCCAGGTCCAAGGGGCAGTGCAATGCAAAAATGCTAGAGGATGGAAGAAATATCATCAGGAGATCACTCCACCAACAATATACTTGTTACATACCCGGGTTGGGTCATATAACATTTCACCTCATCATTCAATGCAACATGGACGTTATCAGAGGTTCATTCAGGGAGCCATGGAGCTCAAAGCACATCTTATACAGGGTTGTCCCCTCCTGTTCTGATGGTACCACTCACCCGGCATCCTTCCCTCACATTTTTCACTCAGAATCTAGAGTTTCTATATCCATAATGCATTTCATCCCCAGCATCGTTTCAAAAATTTGATCTACACACGTAGTCTCAATAAATAGCCTGCCCGCAACTCAAAATCTTTAGACAAATTCCTCCACAACTTTTACACTCCAGCAAGCGCCTCATAATTTTTCTGACACAAGATGACCCAAGCTCTCAGACAATCTTAAGGCTGATCAAAGTCAGCAGGTCCTTGGACCTGATTTAAGCTCACTAGACACATGTGGATGCTGAAAATAAGTCGCCTATTATGACTTGCAACTAACAGTAGTAATTTACTTCTCTGCTAATTGGAAAATTACATAAGAGTAGCAGATCAAAGTCGAGCGAAGTGAGTATGTGGTCGAAACAGTCCACAAAGACTAGGATCATGCAATGTGAGTTTTATAAAAATATATCATAGGATATTACATACCTACAAATTACTTCTAATTAATATTCTTTTTTTTAACAAAAATCTATGCAATGAGTGACCTGAGTAAAGAGCCATTTCCTCACCACAGGATCGGGTGGCAGTCCTCTTTCTCCAACCTTCTGAGTCTAGCCATTTTTTTCAGTCAACTCATCATCCCACAGCCTTCTCTCATCACCAACCAGGAGCCTCAAAGTTCTCATGCCACACTTCACCTAGCATATCCTTACACAATAAGACCTAAACCATCATACTTCGATGATTACCAACACAGTATCACAGTAGAACTCCAGAACTCACTATTTCTATGAACTACAAATACAGCGAAATTACAAGATACTCATACTCACAAATTCATTGTCCCTGTCCTATACCATTTTTCCTCACTTGCGACTAAATTTAAAAGTCATGCCAAAACATTCTTTTCATCATTTCTATCATTGCATGGTCCATATGCGAGTATCCAACACCATCTTACTGTCGCAAAATTCAGTTTCACCACACACACTCAGATCCAAGTGCAATACTACCATTCCTCACTTAGTAACAGATCCAGTCACACCACCTTTTACAATCCCTCTATCACCCAATTCTGATTGTACACCAATTATGCTATCACTCCACACTCGCTTATACCAGTATGGCCTTGGCATCCACTCACTACACCACACAGTAAACAACACAAAAAGCAGTGTGCCTCGCAATGGAATGAGTTCAATGAACACCAGTCAAACTGCCCTCCACTGCAGGCTACTAGACCCAGCATCCATTCCATCCTTCCTCCACCTCCAATGGTACATTAAACTGAGATACTCCAAGGAGTGCCGCCGTCCTGAAATCCTGCTATCGTCTTCACAAAACAATCCACACACACACACACAACAAGCCATCCAATCTCTGGGCAAAACCATCTCAACACCACTGCACTAGACATGGCAACCCCACGCCATCCATCACATAATGGAAAACTGCATTGCACACAACATAATATACACTTCATGAGGGTCTTGTGGGAAAGCCCGGTCCAGGCCACAGCTTTCTTATGGGTTGGGGCGTTTGACCCTGCATCCTGAGGAACAACAACATCGTGTCCCAAAGAAACATCCCTCATACGCCACACACGGATCACCCTGGCATTGGCTTCAATGCGGTCACCTTCTATCCTAAACACACACACCGCCTAACTGGAACTCTCGCTAACCTAGTGGATTTCTGACATCAAGGAGCTGGGCTCAATCCCAAGTGAAACGGACATAAAACTTCAGCGCATGTATATATCTGGATACCTATTGGTGGATGTGCTGGGCTTACCATCGCGGGGGCAGTTAAATCTTACCCACGTAGTCACACACATTTTTCTCGTCTGTCCCAAGGAATCTTGCGGATGGAGTACTAGCTACCCCTATCGGAGTACTTGTATCCACATACGCCTGGCGTGGAACCGCAAAGGGTTTTATGGTCGTTCGTTGGTGTCAACATACAGTACTACCCCCTTGTGCATTGAAACTTACCAAGGAGTCATTCTGATTTTCTTGTCCATTTCATTATCCGGTCATGGGGGGAGGGGGTCTCGCCGACGATGCAAGGGATGGATGGCAAGCAGCTACTACTTACTACAGCCCTGACCGATACACACATCTGCACCTGCTGCCACCAGGAACAGAGCACAACTTAACACACCATGCCAAACACAAGCATGCATGAGGTAAAATGGTTACAGAACGTTGGATCTGTGGAAGAAGTGCGTTGGGTGGGGGAGTTCGTTAAGACCGCTAGTCGAGGGGATGGACCTTGGCCGTGGCAACTCGGGTAAGGCAATGAAGAAGGCAAATGACTATGGAAAGTCTTATGACGAGAAAATCCCCCAAAAGAATGCTAATAGAATGATATGGACCAGGAGGGAGGATATCTCTCTAAACCTCACTTAGTTCCACAATAAAAACAATCCCATGGTGGCAGAGAAAAGGGGGAGGTACCTTAGTTTGAAAATTCAATGTGTGGTTGTAGTGGTTTGAGCTTTAGGTAGTTCACCTCCCCTGACCCATGTAGATGCCTAATCCCTTTCTTCTTTTTCAGGGTGCCTGGAAGGACCGAAGGGATGAGGAGATGGTGATCTGGGTAGGAGACCCAATGGATTTCCATCATGCCCCACATTCATTTCTTCCTTTACACAGGAGAATTTTGCAACATATTTGTCAGAATAAAAGACAGTATATAAATGAACAAGTGTTGGTATTGTTAAATTTGGCCAGTGTGAATAAAAAAAAGAAACAGAGCTGGTGAAGTTGCCAGGTCAGGATTTTGTCTACATGTGTGTGTATGTGTATGTGCGCGTGAGATTGTGTATAAGTGATTGGTGTGGATGTTTGAGAGTAGTTTGATCGCAAGAGTGGAAGATGTCTTCTCCATAGGTCCTTAGGGTCTGTGAGTGCAGGCATACAGAATCAACTCAACAACATCCTTCCAGTTCATAGCAAATTGCCAAGGTAACGGTATTTTCTTAGGAGAGTGCGGCCCCTTACAATGAACACGAAAGCCCAGGGATAGAATGGGCAAGAAGAAAAATTGCACACATTGTTATGAGCACACGATTGTGGCTACACAAAGATATTTTACATAAATTTAGAATAAGATTGTAGATTAGGACTGTAGAATAAGATTGCATATTTTTTTTCTGATTTCATTTTGGGTTCCTGCTATCACACACACACACACACACACATATATATATATATATATATATATATATATATATATATATATATATATATATAATGTTTAACAGAAATCCAAGGTGAGGAAAATAGCTGGCATCATCCTTTTTATTTACCAGCAACGTTTCAACCACAATACAGTCATCTTCTTAGGCCTAAAATACAAATAAATGAACAAAATATTTTGCACTGTTAAGAGAGCACACTGCTAAATGTACATCTAGAACTTTGCTAGCTAGTATTAGCTTTGAATTGCAAAGTTAGAGTTAAAGGGAATATTTAGAAATGGGGCTCAAATTTACAATAAAGAGACTAGGGAAGGATTTTAAATATTTAAATTAGTTAGTAAGTGTATAATTGCTAAAATCTATTAAGTTAGGAGCACTTTGATTTATGAATCTAATGATTCTATAAAACTGTTTTAAAATGAATTTTAAACAAATAATTGAAGCAAAAATTGACAAAAACCTAATATACAAAATCACAAACCTTGCCAATGAATGGGTTACGTGCTCCAGGCTGACTCAAAAGCACCAAACTGCACCCCGCAACCCACACCCAAGTGAATTCAGCTAACAAGGAGAGGAACTGACGAAAGATCATTATTTAAATTCGGGGAGAGCTGTTTTATATAGTGTTTCTAGGATGCGAATGGTAATGAGACATTTGTGCGAATTTAGAATTTCAAAGTTTTCTAAGGAGATATCACTTTTACACTTTATTACGTGATCTCTTATCACTAAATTTTCTTTGGTTTCAAGTATCTTACCGGTTCTATTACTTATACCCACCATATGGAAAGAGAATCTTGCCTTCAGAGTTCTCACGGAGCTTCCGATATATTTGCCTTGGGAAGACCCAGGACATTTAAATAAGTATATAATCAAACTCCGAAGACTCTTTGGAACTGGATCCTTTATTGTAAAGAAAGATTTTATATTTATTTTGTTGACAAAGGCAATTTGAAATTTTATTTGACAGAAGTATTTCCTTAGCAATATGTGTAATTTTCGGCTAAGGACTTTATTGTGCATACCCAGCTCTGGCATTATTAAATAATGTTTTTCTTTTGCTACTGTTATCTCAGGGTGGCTTGGTTGATACAATCCACTTAAAAATGTCTGGATTGACTCTTCTACAATAAAAGATGGAAAACCATGTGCACAAAGAAAGATTTAAGGTACTGAAATTATTTGTCTATAAAATTGCAGGATGAACAGATTGTATGCGTGGTGAAGAAGGGTCTTAATGGATGAGATTTTGTATTTCAAATCTAAGCAACTAAAAAAGTTTAATCCTAACCTCATATTTTGGGGTTGCCCTGGAACACGTAACCCGTTTGTTGGCAAGGTTTGTGATTTTGTATTAGGTTTTTGTCAATTTTTGCTTCAATTATTTGTTTAAAATTCATTTTAAAACAGTTTTATATAATCATTAGATTCATAAATCAAAGCACTCCTAACTTAATAGATTTTAGCAATTATACACTCGCTAACTAATTTAAATATTTAAAATCCTTCCCTAGTCTCTTTATTGTAAATTGAGCCCCATTTTTAAATATTCCCTTTAACTCTAACCTTGCAATTCAAAGCTAATACTAGCTAGTAAAGTTCTAGATGTACATTTAGCAGTGTGCTCTCTTAACAGAGCAAAATATTTTGTTCGTTTACTTGTATTTTAGGCCTAAGAAGATGACCGTATTGTGTTCGAAACATCACCAGTAAATAAAAAGGCAAAACATCGCCGGTAAATAAAAAGGCACAACATCGCTGGTAAATAAAAAGGCACAACATCACTGGTAAATAAAAAGGCAAAATATCGCTGGTAAGTAAAAAGGGTGATGCCAGCTATTTTCCTCGCCTTGGGAGTTCTGTTAAACATTAAATTTAGGTTCTCTAGAAGCAATCCTCATCGATATATATATATATATATATATATATATATATATATATAAATTTTTTTGGTAAATAAAGGTTCTAATAGATCTCCCCTTCGAAAAAACAAGCAGCCATCTCATGACATGGCTGGAAGTATGATTTGCATTAACATTAAAGTTGTTTAAAAAAAAAAATTATAGACCACATTTGATATAAAAAACTTCAGTCATACATTTAAGGCATATGAACAGTGTACCCACTAATATCGCCAACTCAAGAAATAAAAATCAAGCAGCAACATTCCAGCTTCCACATATTGAAAACTAGATGTGAGGAAGATCAAAGCATAATCCATTGGGCGGAGTTGAGAAGAAAAGAATACACCAGGAGAAACAAATACACTCACAAATTAGATACCTGCAAAGTTACGAGGGAGAAAAGACGGCAGATGCAACATATATTCTGCAATGGCAATTATCAATACTTAATTAAAGGCCATGGAGGGTCAAGCAACATAGTGGAAAACAAGTGCCCTTGAACACACCCTAGTTTTGACCCAAGTCACCATATATTGATTTTTGGCTGTGGAATAAAACATTCAAAGAGGGAGTTAGAGATGGGGGGGGGGGGGTCATCATGGTGACTTGCAGGAAGAACTTTGTGATCTTAATATTAATAGCCCAGTTGTACTGGTGAATGGAGTCGTTAGCAAGTGGAAAATGAACCCTGTCTGTGTTCAAGGATTTTTTTTATTATTTTAGGAGCCCATCTGGTAACTGCCTACTTGGGCATAAGTCGCCGTACTCACGACAGCTTACTACTAGGCTACATTAAAATAATATACAGGATCACCCCGAAAAAACAGGCCCAAGTTTCGATAGGCCTCATTTCTTAATTTTATGCAAGGATTGAATGAAACTTTGGTGATAACTAGTTTATTGTGTTTAAAAACATATCAAAACATGAGAGTCTTTGGACTTTTCTTCGTTATTCTAGAGCATGTGTTCGAGATGACCTCCATTTAGCTCTGTGCATTTCTTGAGGCGCAGCACAAAGTTGTCCATGACGTCCTTACAAACCGATCGACTAATGGCTCTGATCTCCTTCCTGATGGCTTCCTTGAGTTTCGTGATGGTCCTGGGTCTTCCTGCGTACATTCTGTCTTTAAGTTAGCCACATAAAAAGAAATCTAGGGGGCTAAGGTTTGGGCTGTGAGGTGCCCACTCAAAATCAGTCTTGGGGGGGAGGTCCATGAGAACAGTCGCGGCGAATGGCACGCAACTTTAGGTTCCACTCGACCATCTCCCATCTTCTTTGCCAAGCAGCCTGGAGAGCTGCCCGTATTCCTGGCATATAATCGTGTGAGGAAGAGCGAAACACTGGTCTGGTCGCCCAGTCCTCGGAAACTGTTTGGTGTCCTCATTCCCCGCAATTACTACATGTCCAAGAACACAGCGGAAGATGATCTAGACATTCGCCCGGCTCGCCAAAACCGTGGCGTCAGGAATACCACAAACCAAGAGATGTGAAGATTCCAATGCCCCGAGAGTACTCAGGGCGCTTTGAGTCGCTATAAATCACAATTCGGTCTCCGAACCGGGCACGTCGCGTAATCTTCCGTACCGAGCGGTGTATTGCAACCAGCTCGGTAGTGAAAACAGACGCAGCGCCTGGCAGAGCCACGCTGACTTCAAACACAGGGGATACGGCGTGGAAACCGACCCCTTCTTGGAATTTGGGTACATCAGTATACACTAGCACGGTTCCAGCGTGACACGAAATTTGCTCCAAAGAGGTCGAACGCAATACTTCCGGCGCTGTAGAAGCTTTGGGAGCAGAGGCGTGGCGACAAAAAGACAAAGGTGGTATCCTCCAGGGTGGCGTCCTGGGCAGAACCAGGGGCGAGACCGGGCCGAGAGCTATACCTAGCTCTCTCGGCGGCATAGGCACCGTCGAAGTCAGCTGCGGGTGCATTAAGAGCTGTTGGCGACTGAGGGAGGCGCAGGACTGACGCATACAGGTGAATAATGCACTGTGCACGGAGTACAGCGAGTGGCATCTCCCCAGCATCGACTAGTAGGCTCTCAAAGGGGGAAGTGCGGAAGAGCAGAACGCAACATACTCACAGTAAACCTATCGTTGAAGGATTCTCCGCCTTTCATCCAGCCGGCGGCCTTCTGCGACATCACGACGTGCATTGAATGTTGGCGGAGCAGCATGCTAGCTAGAGAATGCAGAGAAAGCGGTCGCGAATCCCATTCTCTTGGAGAACGGAAGGGGGTCCTGCGAGAGCTTGTCCCAATCCTTATGACTCGCTTCCACACCTCTGCTAGAGGGTTCTTCCCGTTAAGTGAAGACACGTATGCCCGGCAAGAAGAGTGGGGAACGTGCTTCGAAATATACCGGAACCTAGCCCTAGCTCGACGAAATTCACCAAGAGTGAAATCGTTCGGGCAGCGCTTATAGCGCATGTAGGCCTAGCACTTCTGTTTGAGGGCCGTCTCACACTCGGCTGACCACCACGGGAGTGGTCGGCGTACACAGCGGCCAGTATTCTAGGAATAATAGCTAGGCACGCGTCGATGAGGTTGCCGGAGAACTCAACGGCATCATCTAACGACCTAAACTCCTAGTGAGATAGAGAATTCAGTCATTTCCTGAAATGCAGACCACCGTGCCCGCGCCAAGCACCACCGGGGCGGGCTCTCGGGCGGCAGTTGCCCTGAAAATGATATTTGAATGGGAAAGTGATCACTACCATGGAGGTCATCAACCACTCAATAAAAATCAGGCTGTGCATCCGGAGAGCACAAAGATAGATCGAAGCAGGAAAATGAAGCGGTTCTCGGGCAGTGATGCGTAAACTCATCCACATTTAGGACACCAATCTCCAGCTCGTCGATCAGGTCGGCAAGGACTTCACCCCGGGGATTGATAGAGTAGTCTTCCCAGAGGGGATGTCTACCGTTTAGATCTACGAGCAAGAGAAAAGGCCTCGGCAACCGTGCCACGACGCGGCGGAAGTCTCCCGCGTAGAAGTCGGCTGACGGTGGAATGTACGCGGAAATAACAGTATACCTCCTATCCAGGTGCAGATGTAGAGTTACTGCCTGAAAGGAGGTATCTAAAGCCAAGAGAAGAACGGAGACATCATGCAGGGTGTAAATCGCACATCCTCCTGCCCGGCCCCCATCTCGTGGTGGTGGGGTCGCAAAACCCTTATACCCCGGGAAGGTGGGCAGGGGCCATACGCCCAGCATGGTCTCCTGCAAAAAGATAGCTAACTGGAAACGGGAGGAGACGAGCCTCCGTAGCTCCTCCCAGTTGGCCCGGCTTCCGCGGCAATTCCATTGAAGGAATATGCCCTCAAGGCCTAGCTCGGAGGAAATGGGGGACACTCTTAGAAGAGAAGACCCTCATGGGAATGGCAGTACGCTTCCCGGAGGGAGAACCACGGGCGCTGTTGACCAGACAATGCGGTGAAGGCGCTATCTCGTTCAAGGACTTATTGGGGGAGGTTGGGCTGTCCATGCGAGTCTTTTCCTCCCTCCGCCTCAAAGCCTTAGGCGGGCGGGGGGTCCCTCTTTTGGAGCATCCAGCGTCTCCGAGCCACCCAACCCACCACTGTGCGTGGGCGAAGGAGTTGAAGCTCCTTTGTTGCTCTCCTCCTTTCGGGGGGCAGCTTTAGGAACCTTGGAAGATGACCTGGCGACAAACTTCAGGTGTGTTACCTCCTGTAAGTCTAACGACTCGGTGAGGCGCGTGGCTGTTTCGCCTTACGGGAAACGGTCACATTGGGGGAAAGGAGGGGAGCCCTAGTTTTAGCCGGGAGTGGGTGTGGACCCTTTGTGCCGCCGCCAGCTTTACCAGGGGACCGCCGCGGGTGGGTAAAACCCGCAGAAGGGTTCCGAATTGGCGCGGAAACGACCATACTCGTAGGCCTGGAGGGGCCAGGAGCAGAGGGTGTCTTTTCAACATTGAGGCATAGGATGTCTCGGGTAGCGCGGGGCGCGCCAAGACCAAGTCCTTAGCCTCACGAAATGAGAGACGATCCTGAGCTTGAACGGCCAGGATTTCCTTCTCAAGGAGATACGCACCACGTTGCTTTGACGAAGCAAGGTGCGGCTCTTCGCAATTGACACACTTGGCCACACACAATTTGGACTTATTGTGTGTGGTCTTGGAGCAACTTAAACAGGATTCGGGTACCCCCGAATTTGCATATCGACAGGAGCAATTAGTATGGCCGAAGCGGTGGCAGTAATAGCACCTCCGCGGCAGTGGCATGATTGCCTTCACGCGACAGCGATACCAACCGGCACGCACCGACTCAGGGAGCTTGTCAGTCATTTTTTTTTTTAGGGGCTATCTGGCGACTGCCCACTTAGGCATAAGTCGCCGTAAACAAACAGCCTAGTTCTAGGCTACTTTAAAAAATTTCAACAGGAAACAACAATATAAAGAAATAACAATAACAAAACAATAACAAAAACAACAACTAAACCTGGTTAAATGAAAGGGAGAAGGCCGGCCTCCCCCAAAAAGTCAACAAGTCCACCAGTCAATGTGCACGCACTCGTCCCGAGTACAAAGGACAGGCGGTAGGGACCCCGCCCATCCCGGTACCGGGACAGGTAACGTGAGCGAAGATCATCCAGACTGGGACATTCGACAAGAATGTGCCGAACAGTCTGGGGGACGACGCAGTCGTCGCAATACCGAACAGGCGAGCGCTCCATCAAAGAGCGATGCGTCACACGAGTGTGTCCGATTCGGAGACGACAGAAAGCGACCTGCAGCCGTCGCGGCATTGGGGGATAGGTCCATGGGAACAGTCGCGGCGCGATGACACGCAACTTTAAGTTCCCTTCGACCGTCTCCCATCTTCTTTGCCAAGCAGTCCGAAGAGCTGCCCGTATTCCTGCCATGTAGTCGGTGTGAGGAAGAGCGAAACGCTGGTCCGGTCGCAGAGTCCTAGCGGACTCTTCGGCGCACTCATTCCCCGCAATTCCTACATGTCCAGGAACCCAGCAGAAGATAATCTCGACATCTGCCCGGCTCGCTATAACCGTGGAGTCACGGATATCGCGAACCAGGGGATGCAGATTCCAATGCCCCGAGAGCACTCAGGGCGCTTTGTGAGTCGCTATAGATCACAATCCGGTCTCCGAACCGGGCACGTCGCGTAATCTCCCGTAACGAGTGGTGTATTGCCACCAGCTACGTCGTGAAGACAGACGAAGCGCCTGGTAGAGCCCTGCTGACTTCAAACAGAGGAAATACGGCGTGGAAGCCAACCCCCTCTTGGGACTTGGAGCCATCCGTATACACTGGCACGGTTCCAGCGTGACACGATGTGTGCTCCAAAAAGGTCGAACGCAATACTCCCGGCGCCGTACAAGCTTTGGGAGCAGAGGCGTGGCGACAAATAGCCAAATGTGAGGCCCTTCAGGGTGGCATCCTGGGCAGAACCAGGGGCGCCACCGGCCCGAGAGCAATATCTAGCTCTCGAAGGAGTTTCCTGGCCCTAAACCCAAAGGGCTTAGGGTATGACTGGCGTCTCTCGGCGGCATAGGCACCATCGAGATCAGCTGCGGATGCAGTGAGAGCTGTTGGCGACTGAGGGAGGCGCCGGGCTCGCGCGTACAGGCGAGTGATGCGCTGCACACGGCGCAGAGCGAGTGGCATCTTCCCAGCATCGACCAACAGGCTCTCAATGGGGGAAGTGCGGAAGGCACCGGTCGCAAGGCGAAGGCCGGTGTGGTGGATCGAATCCACCTTCCGCAATAAAAGCTCGGCTGCGGATGAATAAAACTCGCATCCATAGTCGAGCTTCAAACGAACAAAGGATCGATAAAAAAGTAGGGCAGTAGCCCTATCAGCACGCCAAGCGCTGAACGTCACGGAACGGAGAATGTCCATGGCCCGGGTACAAGAGACCCTAAGGCTGCGAATATGAGCCTCACAGGTGAGGCGTCGGTCGAATACAAGACCAAGGAAACGGTGCGACTCAACCACATCCAGGCGCACACCATTAAGAAACAAATCTGGATCGGGGTGAAGCCGTGGATAGCGTCAGAAGTGCACCACCTTAGTCTTGGCCAAAGAAAACCGAAACCTGTGCGCTTCAGCATAGCGAGAGACGCGGTTCAATGCCTGTTGGAGTCGACGCTCCAGAGTTGGCATCTGGGCCGCGCCAAAAGAGATCGAAAGGTCGTCCACGTAGAGCGTAGCGAGAACATCTTCCGGCAGCACCGAGGTGATGCCATTGATGCTCAGGGCAAATGGTGTGACAGAGGACACTTCCCTGCGAGATACCCTCTTCCTGCTCCTTTGGGCCAGAGAGGGCTCCCCCCACCCGTACGCGGAATCGATGATCTCGCAAAAATTCAGATATAAACATTGGGAGGCGTCCCCTCGCCCCCATCGTGTGGAGAGTCTCCATGATACCGTATCGCCATGCGGTATCATAAGCCTTCTCCAGATCGAAAAACACCGTGGCGTAGTGCTGTCTACGAAGGAAAGCCTCGCAGACGGCATTTTTCAGTCGGAGCAGAGCATCCGACGTGGAGTGGAACTTGCAGAAGCCGCACTGTGCAGAAGACAGATGGCCTCCGCTTTCCAGTAAAAAGGCTAATCTAACATTTACCAATTTCTCCATCAACTTGCACGACCAAGAGGTAGAGAGATTGGGCGGAAACCGGTCGAAGAAGAGTGATCTCTCCCCGGTTTGCGAAAGGCGAGCACAGTAGCGATTCGCCAGGAGTCTGGGAGAAGACCCTCCACCCAGATCCTGTTGAACAAATCTAAGAGAAAGGCCATGCCTCGCTCACCCAGGTGTCGAAGCATAGCGTACGGGACATCGTCCGGACCATGGGCGGTGTCCGCGCACGAAGCAAGAGCGGATGGCAACTCACTCACAGTAAACTTGTCGTTGAAGGGTTCTCCGCCTCTGGAGGTAAAGTCCAGTCGGCGGATTCCGCGACATGACGACGTGGATTGAATGCTGGCGGAGCAGCATCCCGGCTAGAGAATGCGGAAAAAGCGGTCGCTAAGGATTCCGCCACGGACGCGGGGTCCGAGATTGCGGTCCCATTCTCCTGTAGAACGGGAAGAGGGTCCTGGGAGAACTTGCCCCGAATCCTTTTGACTCGCTTCCACACCTCAGCTAAAGGGGTCTTCCCGTTAAGTGAAGACACGTATGGCAGCCAAGAAGAGCGGCGAGCGTGCTTCGAAACATACCGGAACCTAGCCCTAGCTCGACGAAATTCAGCGACAGTGAAATCATTCGAGCGACGCTTATAGCACATGTAGGCATAACGCTTCTGTTTGAGGGCCGTCTCACACTCGGCTGACCACCATGGGAGTTTTCGGCGTGCAAAACGGCGGCCAGACGTCCTAGGAATAGTAGTCAGGCCTACGGCGATGAGGTTGCCGGAGAAGAACTCAACGGCTCATCTACCGACCTAAACTCCTCGACTGAGATAGAAAATTCAGTCATTTCCTGAAATGCAGGCCACCGTGCCCGCGCCAAGCACCACCGAGGTGGGCTCTCAGGCGGCAGTTGCCCTGAAAATGATATTTGAATGGGAAAGTGATCACTACCATGGAGGTCATCGACCACCCCCCCAATCAAAATCAGGCTGTGCATCCGAAGAGCACAAAGATAGGTCAAGGCAAGAAAATGAAGCGGTTCTCGGACAGTGATGCGTAAACTCATCCACGTTTAGGACACCCATCTCAAGCTCTTCGATCAGATCGGCAAGGACTTGTCCCCTGGGATTTATGGAGTAATCTCCCCAGAGAGGATGCCTGCCGTTCAGATCTCCAAGCAAGAGATAGGGCCTCGGCAACCATGCCACGACGAGGCGGAAGTCCGCCGCGTCGAAGTCAGCTGACGGTGGAATGTACGCAGAAATGATAGTATACCTCCTATCCAGGTGCAGCTGCATAGCCACTGCCTGAAAGGAGGTATCTAAAGAGAAAGGAAGAACGGAGACATCATGCCGGGTGTAAACCGCGCATCCCCCAGCCCGGCCATCACGCGGTGGTGGGGTCGCAAGACCCTTATACCCCGGAGGGCGGGCAGGGGGCACGCGCCTAGCATGGTTCCCTGCAAAAAGTTAGCTAACGGGGAACGGGACGAGACGAGCCTCCGCAGCTCCTCCCAGTTGGCCCGGAGTCCATGGCAATTCCATTGAAGGAATATGCCCTCCAGGCCTAGCTCCGAGGAGACGCGGGGGCCCTCCTCGAACTGAAGACCATCACGGGAATGGCCGTACGCTTTCCGGGGGCAGAACCCCAAGGCGCTGTCGCCTTCGAGGATTTATTGGGGGAGGTTGGGCTCGCCATGCGAGTCTTTTCCTCCTTCCGTCTCGAAACCTTAGGCGGGCGTTGCGGCTTCGGAGGCGGGGGGCCCTCTTTTCGACGAACCACCGTCTCCGAGCCACTCGCTCCACCTCGGGGCGTGGGCGAAGGAGCCGAAGCTCCTTTGTTGCTGTCCTCCTTTCGGGGGACAGCTTTAGGAACCCCAGAAGATGGCCTAGCGACCATCTTCAGGGGTGTTGCCTCCTGTGAGTGTAACGACTCGGTGGAGGCGCGTGGCCGCTTCGCCTTACGGGAAACGTTCACGCTGGGGGAAGAGGGGGAAGCTCTGGTTTTAGCCGGGGCTGGGTGTGAACCCTTTTTGCCGCCAGCTTTATCAGGGGAGCACCTGGGTTGAGTAGAGCCCGCAGAAGGGCTCCGAATGGGCGCGGAAACAACCGTGCTCGTTGGCCTGGATGGGCCAGGAGCAGAGGGTGCCTTTAAAACTATTCAGGCATATGACGTCCCAGGCAGAGCCGGGCGCGCCAGGACCAAGTCCTTAGCCTCACGGAATGAGAGTCGATCCTGGGCCTGAACGACCAGGATTTATTTCTCAAGGAGGTATGCACCACATTGCTTCGAAAAAGCGGGGTGCGGCTATCCGCAATTGACACACTTGGCCACACACGATTTAGACTTATCGTGTGCGGCCTTAGCGCAATTTACACAAACTTCGGGTGACCCCGACTTTGCACGTCTACAAGAACGATTCGTATGGCGGAAGCGGTGACAGTAATAGCACCGCCGCTGCAGTGGCACGAATGCCTTCATGTGGTAGCGGTACCAACCGGCACGCACCGACTCAGGGAGCTTGTCACAGTCGAACGTGAAGAAGAGTGTAGGGGTGGGTCTCGAGGCCCCTCCCTGTTTTCTCATCACACGTTCGACCTTGAATGCCTCATGGTCGGCCAGCTCTAAGGTGATGTCCTCAATGGAGTAGAAAACGAGTTCCCTCGCATAAACTACTCCTTTCACAAAGTTCATGGTAGAGTGCGGCGTCACACTCACAGGCGTGCTATCAAGTGTCCAAACGGCACTAATCATGGGTGCCTCGGAGGGGTTCGACGCATCCGCCAGAAGGCTCCCGCCTGAGAAAAGGGTCACCCTCGGCTCTATACCAATCACACTAGCTAAAGCTCTCCTCTGATGGATCATGTTGCCCTTAGCTAACATGCTGCCATCAGTTGAGCGAATAACAATGAAGCATTTAAAACCAGCAGGCTCAAAAACACCAGGTAGCCTCTGAATGATGGGCCCCGACGTAATCGAGACTCAGTCCTGGTCTTCGTCTGGGACTCCCCACCCAGGGTAGCAAGGAGCCGCACAATGTAAAATGAGAGAGAACCCACAACCTTAACAGCCAAGATTTCCTTTTCCAAGAGATATGCACCATATTGCTTTGAAGAAGCGGCTTGCGGCTCTCTGTAATTGGCACACTGGGCCATACACCAAATGGACTCATTGTGTATGGCCTTAGAGCAACTTAAAAATACATTGAGTAAACTTTACTTTGCACATCTGCACAAGTGATTCACATGGCTGAAGCGGTGACAACAGCAGCACAAATGTCTTCGCACGGTAGCGATACCAACCAATAGGGAACGACTCAGAGAGCTTGTCAGTCGAACGTGATGAAGAGTGAAGGGGTGGGTTTCAAGGCCCCTCCCTGGTTTCTCCTTACATGTTCAATCTTGACTACCCCGTGGTCGTCTAGCTCTATGATGATGTCTTCTAATGAGTAGTTATGATTTCCTCGTTTAAACCACTCTTTTCACGAAGTTCATGGTAAAGTGCGGCGTCACTCTCACCAGCGAGCCATTAAGTGTCCAAAGGGCACTTAATCATAGCCACTTAGGAAAGGCCTGTCACCTTCGCCAGAAGGCTCCCGTGTGAGAAACGGGTCACCTTCGGCTCTTTACCAATCAAGCTAGCTAATACTCTCCTCTGATGGATCATGTTGCACTTGGTCAATATTGCCATAAGTGAAGCAAATAACCAGAAAGCGTTCGAAGCTAGCAGGTTCGAAAATGCAATGTAGTCTCTGAATGAGGGGCCCTGATGTAATCAAGGCTCCACTCAGCGCACTAGCGGCTTTGGTCTGTCTGGGCCACTATACAGGAGGACACCTCAGGGCTTGACATGCCGATCTTGACTTAGTCGCTTGCTGAAGCAGCAGCGGACGATCCTTCTCCTGAGCCCTTGTTTAGGGAGAGCAATCCCTAGTCCTCTTTTTTTTATTGTTCTTTCTCCTTTTCAAAAGAAGAGGGTGGGGAGTAAACCCACTTCTCTTCACACCCAGAAAGCGCACCTAGGCCAGATGGACCACCCTCAACAAGATCGTTCCCTGGGAAGAAAAGCTTGGCTCTTAAGGAAGCAACAGTTGGGGGAGGTGTTCCCGCTTCTCCTTGAGTACTCAAGGGGCTGAGACACCTCACAAGAAACTTGCACCCAAGGGCAACTCCAAAGAAGGTGGCAAGGGGAGTCAATGCACCTCTATTTCTCTGAGAGGAGTAAACTTCCTCTCCAGTCAAGAGAGTTTTGGAGGGGCCCCTGGAAAAGCACAGGGGAGGACTACCTTTTTAAAGATGGACCTGGTCTTGAGCAGCTCCAAAGATGGCAAAGCGGAAGCCCTATTGTATCATGGGGGTGAAGGGATGTCTCAATTTTACTCATCCTTCATGACACCTAGGAAGGGTGAGGTCACACTTGGAGGCAGATTTCCATGCACATTCTTACTACTCTTTAAAGTTGTAGCCAAGATTAGTCAAAAAATGAACAGAAGGGAGATACTATGACCTCCCAATGCTATGGGAGGTTAAGAGAAGTCTCCACAGGATCACAAATTCCAGAATGTTATCATTTACACATACTCGGTCCATGGATCCTGATTTGATTGGCTTGGACACCCAGCCCGCCATTCAGTTGGAATTGTCCTGAGGATAACCATAACGGATGGTGCTAGTTAGCCAAGTATGTGTACTGGAAGAAAGTGAGCAAACTCGACGGCCCAACGCAACCCCTACTTAATAGTTGCCTTAGCCAGTGGGGTTTCAGCCTTCACAGCAGGTAAGGGCCTCACTGCCACTCGACTAAGGACCCATAGAAGGGTAAAATTGGGCCAGGTAGCCAGAACCTCTGGATATAAAAGCAAGTTTGGAAGGGTGTAGGCAGGAATGTAATAAAGAGAAGTAGAGATAAGTGGGTCCACTGACAAGTAGAGTGGTTGATCACCATTATTATCATACCCTGGTGCTAGGTGATGCCAGGGCGGCATGCAGTCCACCCTGACTACCAGACTGAACTTTGTCCAGGTGGGAACAGTTCTTCTGGCACAAAGTGCAGGTAGAAAAGGTTGAGGTGATAGCCATAATAAATAATGAAAATAAATAAAACTAATACATGATAATAATAAAAATGTTAATAACAATAATACTAATAATTAAAAAGTAAAGTAGTGCTAATAATGAGTGAGAGGTAAGAACACCAACAACTTTCCAAGTTCACATCAACCCTTGTGTCATGGCTTCCTTAATTTGCACTCAAGCTGGGAGGATATGCAGCTCCCCCAGATACCAAGTGTAACAGGCTCCACCGGGTACCCCCCTATGGGAGTGTCTTCATGAAATCACACACCTTTCTCCCCTCAATTATCAAAACAGAGGGACTAGCAACCTGTCCTCATTTCTAAACAATACAAAAACCAATTCTCTTCAACACCAACTATGACTTTTCTCCTTTTATTCAAATCTACTCTTAATGTTAGGTACCTTGAAAATTCTGTGCATTCAGCAATGCTATTCTGTAGGGATTATTGATGCCTTTATCCGAAGTGTAGTGATTGACCAAGACTAAAACGAGAAGCAGACTCTGAGAAGATAATTGGGGAAGCTCAGGTTCAGCTTTCTCCTCCTCCTCGGTAGAAATTCCAAGGGTCAAGACATTCCAAAGTCCGGCTGTGGACAGGAGTTTAGGATAAATTTTACTTCATTAAGATGGAAAGCTGAAGAGAAACAAAGAGAACAGAAGAGACGGAAAGAAAAGAAACTAAAAACTCCAAATAATACCATGATTTTTTTTTAAAATCCCAAAGTAAAAGATCAACAAGCTCTGTAGACATTTGGAAAATACTAATAACCTGTTTCAAGAGTTTTATCACTCATTGAAAGATAGTGAGGCACAAGGTACTGTAACTTACATGCAATTCCAAGAATGATGCTGCCTCCTTGCCCCCTGGTAGGGGGCAAATCTTTAGAAATGACTCTCTTGAGAAGAGTTTTTACCAACAGACATGCGTGGATTGCAGTTTTCCCATTCAAGAGTTTTCTGCAGACAATAAGAAAAATTGCAATATCCAGCCGGAGAATTAATTGAAAAAAGCCTAGCAGGTCTATATAAATACCATGGAGAACTGCAAAAGTATGAAGGAATAAAGGAAAAAAAATTAAACACATTCTGTCTCTGGGCCAATATAGCATGAAAAGGAATTTTCCCCTTCAATTTAAGGTGCAATACCAATGAGGGTATATCATGTAGAAAGTTTGTGAGGAAAGATTGGTAAAGCAATGAAGCAAAAGCAATTGAAAATGTGTGGAAGATATATAGCTACAGATCCCCCTACAGGCATTGGGGCCAGGAAGGTAACCTGCAGGATTGAGGCTAAGATTTGCATGAAGGTTTGATGGAAATCTATCATGACTAACATGTATTTCTTTCTCCTTTCCTAGGAAGAGCATCTATTGGGTTCTCCAGAAAGTCCTGACACACTTAGGAAGTGGAAAGAAAACAATAAAATTTTACAGAGTAACACTAACATTTATTCTTCAAAATAAAGTCCATCATTCTCTATGATCTTATTCCAGCATCCAAATCTGTCCCAGATACCAGGTTGATGGTCGGCCAGAACGTGGTTGATCGTCAAGGGTAAGATCTCTGGATTTTAAACATCTGTACTACCTCAAGACCTTCACCTCGCTGACTGTGTCTTCTCCTTCAGTATCGCAAATTTCCTTCACACCAACTCTTGTAGAAAGTTTTTGCTTGAAATAGTAGCGAATTAAAACTCTAATTCCACTTTCATCCAAACTCATATCTGTCACTTGGGGCTTACACAAAGAGAAATAAACTGTGCAGGAGCAACAAACAACAGCAGCGTACGGAGGCTGGTATTCAAATGAGTAAGGCTAACCTAACCTAATGTAGTCAAATGAGTAAGGCTAACCTAACCTGCTGTTGCTGCATAAGATTTTGTTTTCTTGCCGCTTCCTAAGTGAGTCAGAACATTCTGGCCAACCATATATTTTAGACAATATTGATAGTGATAATTAAAGGTAAGTGTTGTGGACTAAAAGTGACTAAGAGTATGCTTGTGCAGGAGCTAGACAAGATTCCAGGGTGCTGAATCAAGAGTTAAGTGGATATCTAAATACACTACACTTTTAAATTCCATTTGCCATTTTCCCACCCAATGGAATAGTTGGTCAATTCATCTTGTAATACCTCAGTATCAGTGAGATCTTATAATCCTACCTAAAAGTATCATCGGCAAACTTGCTCAGGTTGCTACTTATGTTGCTACTTATACCCAAGTCAAGATCATTAATATAAATCAAGAATAACATGGCCCCAACACTGACCCTTGAGGGTCAGATTTAGTCCTGTCTATACTAACTTCTTGCTGTCTGTCACTAAGCCATGACTGAATCTACCTAAAAATACTTCCATCAATCCCATGAGCTTTAACTCTATTAAAAAAGTCCTAAGTGTGGCACCCTGTCAAAAGCCTTATTAAAATCAAAATAAACACTATTGTAATTTGCATATCATATCAGCAGCATCATACATCTTTCTATAAAAAAGGAAGTAAATTAGTCAAATACAATTTGCCTCAAGTAAAGGCATGTTAAGATTCCTTAATCAACATAAAAGTTTAAGTGATTTCACTATTACAGATTCCATCATTTTCCCCACCAGTCAGATAAAATTCATTGGCCAGTAATTAGACAATCCTTTTAGCTTTCTTCCACAACATTGGTATAATGTCAGTCTCAAAGAATTTTCTAAATATGACACTGGAGGCTCACTTAAAATCTTTACATTCTTTCAAAATCTAATGAAAAATCTCATCAGGGCCCTGTGAATTACTAGATTCAATCCCATTTCTTTTGAGACTATCTCCTTCGTAATTAAATATCCTCTAATTTCTCCCGTTCATTAGCCCTGAAGATCAAGGTTCCCTCAGGTACAATTAGATTATCCTTGAGTGTAAATACTGAAAGAAAATACTTATTTAACATCCTATCCATTGTATCACTATCATTTACTAGCTCTCCATCTATAGATTTAAGTGGGCCTATTATTATCTCTAGTCTTAGTTTTGTATAATTAAAAGCAGCCATTGGGATCTTCCTTTGCTTTATTTGTCACTATGATTTCAAAATTTCTCTTTGCTATCCTAATTAACTTTTTAATATTCAAATTAACTCATTGTATCTCTGCCTTAATTGACCTTCACTGTATTTTATTTTCTTATAAATGCCACTTTTAATACCAATATAATGTTTAATTTTATCCAACATCCATTTAGGATCAATACCCATGGTTCTAATTTCCTTAAATGGAATATTCATATTCTGCCTGGAAATTAACTGCTTAATCATTGTCTAATATTCTTGAGCTACTCTATTCATCTCTACCTAAGGGCTATCTTTTCCTCAACTGCTCCTATTGACTTAATATAACATAACATAACATAATTTCATAGATGACAAAAGCCACAAGGGCCTATCAAAGGTCATCTGTATCCATCAAATCCCACCCATATAATGCATCCATAGGATTTTGTCAGATCATGCATCTACAATATACAATTTAACAATCTATAGGAATGTCCAACCATGCATCTACAATATATAATTTAAAGCCTCCATAGGAGTCTGTCAAAAACAAAATCAAAGTCCCCCAAAATATACAATAAAAAGAAACTGCATCCACAGGAATGAGTCAAGAAACATATCCACATACCGAAAAGTAAGAAATTAACCCTCCATCCCCATATAATCATCCAATCTGTGCTTGAAAACATTCAAGTTTGGGCTGTCTACAGTCTCAAGTGGCAAACTATTCCAATAATCCACCACTCTGTTAGTGAAAAAATATTTTCTAACATCCAGTCTGCACCTCTGTTTTTTAATCTTTGAGTGGTGGCCTCTAGTTCTATTACTACCTTCTAACTCAAATAACTTGCTAAAATCCAATTTATCCAGCCCAGAAAATTTTTAAAAAGCTCAGTCATATCTCCCCTCACGCACCTTCTTTCAAATGAAAACATATTTAATACCCTCAGTCTATCTTCATATTCAAGGTGCTTCAGGGATGGTATTATTTTTGTTGCCCTCCTTTGTACTGACTGTAATAAGTTTATTTATATCATGTCTAAAATGTGGTGACCATGCCTGTATACAGTACTCTAAATGTGGCTGGACATAAGAGTTGTATAGTTTAAGGATGACCTCCTTACTCTTGTAGCTAACATTTCTTTTAATGTAACCTAGCACCCTATTTGCTCTATTTTTTGCCTCAATACACTGCTTTGAAAATTTCAGTGACCTATCTACTACCACTCCTAAGTCCTTCTCATCTTCAACTGAATTAAGCCAATATCTATCCATCTCATAGCTAAATTCATTCAATAGTCCCCAAATAAGTCTCCAGGTGCTTCCTCAAACCACTATAAACTGCTTTTCTAAAGTCTGGGATTTTAACTTTATTTAATCTACCAAGAACCCCATTGCATTTTAATTTAAATCTAATTTTGCAATGGTCACTATTTTCCCCAATCTCTGTATTGCTAATACCCTCATTCCTATTCATTAGAACTAAATCCATATATTATCACCACTAGTGGGTTAGTTTATAAACTGTTTAAGGGAATTATCCTGTACCATATTTAAAAAAATTCTCAGAGCTTCCTGATCACCTACAAGAGCTTCCAAGTCTATATTTCTGTAATTAAAATCGCCCATTATAAATACATTTTACTTCTACATGCACATTCTATCTCCTGCCACAGAGGACATGAAGCTTCCTCACTAAGATGTATGGTGTATATAATAATCCTAGGACAAGTAAATCCTTTCCCTGGTTAATGTCTAGCTATAATGACTATGTTACTATCTGTTTTAATCATAGTGTTTTCACAACACTGCAGATTATCCCTAATATAAATAATCCCCCCCCTCCTCCATTCCTCCTGTTCCTATATTTATGAAAGATATTATATCCATCAATCTGGACCTCTGGTGTATAGTTCATATCTGACAAATCAAACCATGACTCTGTTATCATAATAGCATCAAAATTATCTACTCACTAGCCCTCTAAACAAATCTATCTTATTCCTTTTGCTCCTACTATTTGTCTAGCATTTAGTTTATCATTTTTTTATAGTCTTATCATTACTATACTTTACCTTCCTATCCTCTGATCATTTCCCTACCTTTTGTTTTCTAGTTTTTTTTTTATTTGAAGGCCCCTACCTGCCTCATCTTACTTACACTGACAGCCTATACCAATACTTCCCAAGATAGTCATTCAATACTTTCACACCCTTGCAACTCAAGTACAACCCATCCATTGGATATAAATCCTCCCTTCCATGTTTTCAAAAATACTAGTTCCATACTATCACACAATATTCACTCATTTATCCCAACTGCATGCAACATCCACTCATGACTAGGCATAATTCTTGACAATACACACCTACTACTATCCCAAAATTTTACTAACAAATCCTAATATCTAGACACTAATTCCTTGGACCTAGTTTTTCCTATGCCATTCATTACCACAAGTAAAACAATAACTGTATCCCTTTCAGCTCTATTCATATCCTTTCAATTCTCTATCCATTACACATGCACTGCACACACCATATCATTCTGTTGCGCTCACATTCACAAAAGGTCATCTAAATACCTAACTTGTAAATCACTCACCACAAGCACTTCATTTGCTTCACATGTACCTATAACTTCCCTTCTTCCAGGCCTCCTATAACACTGAACTTGTTACTACAAGAAATAGGTTCAGACCTACACTCTCTACCAATGTCTATTATCCCCACATCTTTTACATCGGTAGCCATACTTCAATCTAGAACAGGAGATGCCTCACTAGCTACCGTTTCCTTCCTCCCTTTACCATGCATCACTTGCTACTATCTACACTAGCTCTACTCCTTGCTAATATAAGTGAGTTAACCTTACAATTTCCAGAACACTTTATGGGCTTAGTGCTGAGATCCTTTCTCAACTCAGGGACTAAATGCTCCAACAATGCAATCCTGCACTCTCCCATCCTCTAATTCCAATACATAATATCACAGCCCACATACAACAAAACTAGTCTCTTCTCCAACATTAAACATCCAGTACAAAACACCCCAAGATTCACACTCACTTTCACCCTTACTCACCCTCAGTCATTAACTCAATGCACTCAGTCATTTTTACTGAATATAATTTTTTAAAGCCCTTGACATATAAAAAAATGAATACACTCACTATAGCAAAAGAGTAGCACACTAATTAAGACTTTAAAGAGTTAAAAAGAAACACATTCATTATATGAATTAACTTGGTTATCTAGCAAGGTAAGTGCTGATCATAATGACTGTACAGTATCATGACAAAACAACAGAAAACACACATATTCATAACCAAAAATTACTAAACATAAATATCTATTCACACAGATAGACAACACTACACAGCCAAATCAAACGAGCAGTTAAAAATTAAGATGAATATCAAATCATACAGAGCTTCTAAGAATGCAACCTTCTAGGAGCAAGTCAGGAAGCCAGAGAGAGGTTAAGATTTGTTTGTAGGTGGTAGGTGTGATTTATAATATTTTCTGTATATTTCAAATTATATCTATTTATAATTATAGATATTATATTCATCTGTACATTGTATATTTATTTTGAGTTTAGGAAGGAATAAAATTTGTAAATGTTCATACATCTCCTTTCAGGCATCCAGGTACTCCTGAGTCAATATAAAGAAAATTGTTAGTGGGTGGTTTCTAGGATTTGTTTTTTTACAGCATCCATTTGGCGATTTCTAACAAGGGCATAAGTTTGAAAAAAAATACACCTTTAGCCTAAAGTTAGGCGATTTTTCTAAAAAGGGAGCAAAGAGAAAAACAAAATACCTGCTCAAACATTGGAAAGAGGCTCACCTTCCTCCACTGCTAGAGCCTACACCAAACATCAAAAAACAGACAGGATGAGGAAAGAAATGGACGAGAGACATAAGGAGGTCGACCAAAGGATGCAGGACCTATATGAAATGATGAAAGGGTCAGGAACGGCTCTGGAACCCTCGACCCTGACCCCTGCTCCGACTGAAGGGGATAAGACAAATAGGATGAGTGGAAGTGTGTGTGAGTGTAGAGAGGATAGGGTGATTGTGAATGATAGGAAGGATGGAGAATGGAAGAGTGGAACGCAAGAGAGGAAGGAAGACTGGGGCAAAGGGAAAGGATCGCAAGGTGAGAGGGAAGAGTGTGGACTTGTTGTACTCGGATGAAGTAGAGAGTGATGGTATGATTGGTATGAGTGAGAGTGAGGGCAGCTCAAGTGAGAGTGAAGTGAATGTGGGGAAGGGTATTTTGATAAAGGAAGTGCCAAAGGTAGATAAGTTTAGGTTGCATGGTGGGAAAAGTGTGGAAGAATTCTTTGGGGAATTTGAGCGGTATTGCAAGCTCATGTACTCGGAGAATACAGGATACTGGATGAATCTTTTGGGGGAGTGTTTGGATGGAAAAGTATTAAGAGTTTTTCCGTGTGATCATGTGTGGGAGAACTGAGGTATGAGGTGGTGAAGGAGAGACTGATTGGGCAGGTGAAACGAATGAGAGTGTAAACATGTATGCAAATAGGCTTGAGAGTATAGTGATGATGATGTGAATGAATGTAAACAATTGATGAGAAAGTTCCTTGATACAGTCCGACTAAAGGTAAGCGAATGGCTAAATGGGAAAAGAAAGGAGAGAATGAGACTGACAGGTGAATGGTTGGTGCAGGAGGATGTGTTGGAACTGTTGAAGGACGGGCAATTCGATGAAGAGAGTGATTTGGATGAGGATGGATGTTATAGTGTGAATGTTGGGGGTAAGAAGCCCAGGAGCTTTCCTCTACCCCAGCAGTTTGTTAGCTATCAGGATGCCCTGAGAGCTGCACTAGCTGGGGTGATGTTGAGCTTCCTGGGCCGGCAGTCTAGATGGGCGAATGGAGGATGGACAAGTGGAAGGGAACGGATGACTGGTAAACGCATGAATGGGTATATGAGGGAGCAGCTGAGGTATGTCACAGCAAATGAGAGACCAAATGGTGTGAGAAAGATTGTGGAATGTCATAGGTGTGAAGGAAGGATCATATGTTGGCGGAATGTAGGTGGAAGTCTGGTGCATGTTTTGGGTATAGTAAGAAGGGGCATATGATAAAGGATTGCCGGGAAAGTGTGAAAGAGTGCTTCAAATGTAAAGAAAGAGGCCATTTGAATAGAGACTGTCCGAACGAAGTTGAATGGTGGAGTGGCTGCTGGGGTAAGTATGCTTGTGGTAATTGCAAAAAGGCTGGTCATTATGCAAGGATCTGTCGTGACCAGAGGAATCTATGTAGTTATTGTGCGATGAAAGGACATTTAAGTGAAAGGTGTTGGATTAGACTAAGCGCGCAAGGTGTGAATGGAAAGTTTGAAGCAGGAAACTGAATTGTAAGATGGTACCTGGTGAAGTATCCTCTGGGTGCATGAGTGTGAGTAATGTGTTGGTAAGTCTGTCTAGTGTGAAGTGAAAGTGCTGTCTGGTAGGAAGTATGAGTGTCAGAGTGTGAAGGTTAAATTGAACGGGATTGAGTATTTGGGTTTGATAGACCCTGGATGCAAGATGAGCTTGGTATATAAGGATGTGTATGACAAGCTGAGTGATAAAGCCCTCCTGCCTGAGTGTAAGGGTAGTTTGGTAGGTATTGGTAGTATGAGAGTGCCTGTGATTGGAATGATGAGGTCAGCTGTTCAAATGCATGGTATGTTAATGAATGAGTGTGAATTCTCTGCGATTGATAAGGTGAGTAGTGAGTATGGTGTGATTTGGGGGTATGATTTTAGATTTTATGAAAGTGAACTGTATGGTTGTACATCCTGCGAATGATCAGATTCAGAGAAAGATTTGTAAAAATGGGGTGACTGCTATGGAGAGTGTAAGGCTTGTGAAGGGTGAAAGGGTGTCTGTTAGAGTGAGTTGAAATAAGGATGTGAGTTTAAATGTGGGTGAGAACACTGATATTGGATGGAAAGGATGCGTGTTATAAGGAAGGTAAGGCATGTTGCTTGTGTGTTTGATGGCTTGGTGAAAATGAATGATCCGTTTGTGTGTGTGTGCAGGCAGACCTCCGTGTGAAAGGACAAGTGAGGGGGATCCAAGTCGGAGATGTACTGGGTCACCCAGACTGGGACATTCGACAAGAATGTGCCGAACAGTCTGGGGGACGACGCAGTCGTCGCAATAGGGCGCAGGCGAGCGCTCCATCAGATAGCAATGCGTCACACGAGTGTGCCTGATTCGGAGACGACAGAAAGCAACCTGAAGCCGCCGCGGCATTGGGGGATAGGTCCATGGGAACAGTGGCGGCGCAATGGCACGCAACTTTAGTTCCTTTCGACCGTCTCCCATCTTCTTTGCCAAGCAATCCGAAGAGCTGCCCGTATTCTTGCCATGTAGTCGGTGTGAGGAAGAGCAAAACGCTGGTCCGGTCGCAGAGTCCTCGCGGACTCTTTGGCGCCCTCATTCCCCGCAATTCCTACATGTCCAGGAACCCAGCAGAAGATAATCTCGACATCCGCCCGGCTCGCAAAAACTGTGGCGTCACGGATATCAGGAACCAGGGGATGCGGAGATTCCAATGCCCCGAGAGCACTCAGGGCGCTTTGTGAGTCGCTATAGATCACAATCCGGTCTCCGAACCGGGCACGTCGCGTAATCTCCCGTACCGAGTGGTGAATGGCCACCAGCTCGGCCGTGAAGACAGACGCAGAGCTGGCAGAGACCCGCTGATTTCAAACAGAGGGGATACGGCGTGGAAGCCGACCCCCTCTTGGGACTTGGAGCCATCCGTATACACTGGCACGGTTCCAGCGTGACACGAGGTGTGCTCCAAAAAGGTCGAACGCAATACTCCCGGCGCTGTACAAGCTTTGGGAGCAGAGGCGTGGGGACAAATAGCCAAATGTGGTACCCTCCAGGGTGGCGTCCTGGGCAGAACCAGGGGCACCACCAACCCGAGAACTATATCTACCTCTCGAAGGAGTTTCCTGGCCCTAAACCCAAAGGGCTTAGGGTATGACTGACGTCTCTCGGCGGCATAGGCACCGTCGAGATCAGTTGCGGATGTAGTGACAGCTGTTGGCGACTGAGGGAGGCGCCGGGCTAGCGCGTACAGGCGAGTGATGCACTGCACGCGGCGTAAAGCGAGTGGCATCTCCCCAGCATCGACCAACAGGCTCTCAATGGAGGAAGTGCGGAAGGCACCGGTCGCAAGGCGAAGGCCAGTGTGGTGGATCGAATCTACCTTCCACAATAAACGCTCGGCTGCGCATGCACAAAACTCGCATCCGCAGTCGAGCTTCGAACGAACAAATGATCGGTAAAAAAGTAAGGCAGTAGCCTTATCAGCGCCCCAAGCGCTGAACGTCACGGAACGGAGAATGTCCATGGCACGGGTACAAGAGACCCTAAGGCTGCGAATATGAGCCTCACAGGTGAGGCGTCGGTCAAATACAAGACCAAGGACACGGTGCGATTCCACCACTTCCAGGCGTACCCCATTGAGAAACAAGTCTGGGTCGGGGTGGAGCCGTGGATGGCGGCAGAAGTGCACCACCTTAGTCTTGGCCAAGGAAAACCGAAACCTGTGCGCTTCGGCATAGCGAGAGACGCGGTTCAATGCCTGTTGGAGTCGACGCTCCAGAGTTGGCATCTGGGCCGCGCCAAAAGAGATCGAAAGGTCGTCCACGTAGAGCGTAAGAGAACATCTTCTGGCAGCACCGAAGTGATGCAGTTGATGCTCAGGGCAAAGAGTGTGACACTGAGGACACTTCCCTGCGGGACACCCTCTTCCTGCTCCTTTGGGCCGGAGAGAGCTCCCCCACCTGTACACGGGATCGACGATCTCGCAAAAGTTCAGATATAAAGACTGGGAGGCGTCCCCTCGCCCCCATCGTGTGGAGAGTCTCCATGATACCGTATCGCCATGCGGTATCATAGGCCTTCTCCAGATCAAAAAACACCGTGGCGTAGTGCTGTCTATGAAGGAAATGCTCGCAGACGGCATTTTCCAGTCGGAGCAGAGCATACGACGTGGTGTGGAAGTGGGGGAGCCGCAACGTGCAGAAGACATATGGCCTCCACTGTCCAGGAAAAAGGCTAATCTAACATTTACCAATTTCTCTTGCACATGCAAGAGGTTAGAGAGATTGGGCGGAGTAAAGTGATCTCTCCCCGGCTTGCAAAGGGTGAGCACAGTAGCGATTCGCCAGGAATCTGGGAGACGACCCTCCACCCAGATCCTGTTGAACAAATCTAACAGAAAGGCCATACCTCGCTCACCCAGGTGTCGAAGCATGGCGTACGGGACATCGTCCGGACCATGGGCGGTGTCCGCGCACGAAGCGAGAGCGGAGCGCAACTCACTCACAGTAAACTTGTAATTGAAGGATTCTCCGCCTCTGGAGGTAAAGTCCAGCCGGCGGCCTTCCGCGACATCACGACGTGCATTGAATGCTGGCAGAGCAGCATCCCGTCTAGAGAATGCGGAAAAAGCGGTCGCTAAGGATTCCGCCACGGACGCGGGGTCCGAGATTGCGGTCCCATTCTCCTGGAGAACAGGAGGAGGGTCCTGCGAGAACTTGCCCCGAATCCTTTTGACTCGCTTCCACACCTCAGCTAAAGGGGTCTTCTCGTTAAGTGAAGACACGTATGCCCGCCAAGAAGAGCGGCGGGCGTGCTTCGAAATATACCGGAACCTAGCCCTAGGCCGACGAAATTCAGTGACAGTGAAATCCTTCGGGCGACGATTATAGCGCATGTAGGCATAACGCATCTGTTTGAGGGCCGTCTCACACTCGGGCGACTACCATGGGAGTAGTCAGCGTGCAAAACGGCCAGACGTCCAAGGAATAGTAGTCAGGCCCACGGCGATGAGGTTGCCGGAGAAGAACTCAACGGCCTCATCTACCGACCTAAACTCCTCAACTGAGATAGAAAATTCAGTCATTTCCTGAAATGCAGGCCACCGCGCCCGCGCCAAGCACCACCGAGGTGGGCTCTCAGGCGTCAGTTGCCCTGAAAATGATATTTAAATGGGAAAGTGATCACTACCATGGAGGTCATCGACCGCCCCCCCAATCAAAATCAGGCTGTGCATCCGAAGAGCACAAAGATAGGTCAAGGCAAGAAAATGAAGCAGTTCTCGGACAGTGATGCGTAAACTCATCCACGTTTAGGACACCCATCTCAAGCTCTTCGATCAGATCGGCAAGGACTTGTCCCCTGGGATTTATGGAGTAATCTCCCCAGAGAGGATGCCTGCCGTTCAGATCTCCAAGCAAGAGATACGGCCTCGGCAACCGTGCCCCGACGCGGCGGAAGTCCCCCGTGTCGAAGTCAGCTGACGGTGGAATGTACGCAGAAATGATAGTATACCTCCTATCCAGGTGCAGCTGCACAGCCACTGCCTGAAAGGAGGTATCTAAAGAGAAAGGATGAGCGGAGACATCATGCCGGGTGTAAACCGCGCATACCCCAGCCCGGCCATCCCGCGGTGGTGGGGTCGCAAGACCCTTATACCCCGGAGGCCGGGCAGGGGGCACGCGCCTAGCATGGTCTCTTGTAAAAAGATAGCTAACGGGGAACGGGGCGAGATGAGCCTCCGCAGCTCCTCCCAGTTGGCCCAGAGTCCACGGCAATTCTATTGAAGGAATATGCCCTCCAGGCCTAGCTCGGAGGAGACGCAGGGGCCCTCCTCGAACTGAAGACCCTCACGGGAATGGCCGTACGCTTCCCGGGGGAAGAACCCCGGGCGCTGTTGGCCGGACAAAGCGCTGAAGGCGCTGTCGCCTTGTGGGCTTATTGGGGGAGGTTGGGCTCGCCATGCGAGTTTTTTCCTCCCTCCGCCTCAAAACCTTAGGCGGGCGTTGCGGCTTCGGAGGCGGGGGGCCCTCTTTTCGACGAACCACCGTCTCCGAGCCACTCGCTCCACCTCGGGGCGTGGGCGAAGAAGCCGAAACTCCTTTGTTGCTGTCCTCCTTTCGGGGAACAGCGTTAGGAACCCCGGAAGATGGCCTAGCGTCCATCTTCAAGGGTGTTGCTTTCTGTGAGTCTAACGACTCGGTGGAGGCGCGTGGCCGTTTCGCCTTACGGGAAACGGTGACGCTGGGGAAAGAGGGGGGAGCCCTGGTTTTAGCTGGGGCTGGGTGTGAACCCTTTTTGCCGCCAGCTTTACCAGGGGAGCGCCCGGGTTGAGTAGAGCCCGCAGTAGGGCTCCGAATGGGCGCGGAAACAACCGTGCTCGTTGGCCTGGATGGGCCAGGAGCAGAGGGTGCCTTTCTAACTATTCAGGCATATGACGTCCCAGGCAGAGCCGGGCGCGCCAGGACCAAGTCCTTAGCCTCGCGGAATGAAAGTCGATCCTGGGCCTGAACGGCCAGGATTTCTTTCTCAAGGAGATATGCACCACATTGCTTCGAAGAAGCGGGGTGCGGCTCTCCGCAATTGACACACTTGGCCACACACGATTTGGACTTATTGTGTGCGGCCTTGGAGCAATTTACACAAACTTTGGGTGACCCCGACTTTGCACGTCTACAAGAACGATTCGTATGGCCAAAGTCGAACGTGACGAAGAGTGTAGGGGTGGGTCTCGAGGCCCCTCCCTGTTTTCTCATCACACATTCGACCTTGACTGCCCCATGGTCGGCCAGCTCTAGGGTGATGTCCTCAATGGAGTAGTCAATGAGTTCCCTCGCATAAACTAATCCTTTCACAAAGTCCATGGTAGAGTGCGGCATCACACTCACCGGGGTGCCATCAAGTGTCCGAAGAGCACTTATCTTGGCCACCTCGGAGCGAACCGCCGCATTCGCCAGAAGGCTCCCGTCCGAGAAACGGGGTCACCTTCAACTCTCTACCAATTGCACTAGCTAATTCTCTCCTCTGATGGATCATGTTGCCCTTGGCCAACATGGTGCCATCAGTGGAGCGAATAACGAGGAAGTGTTTGAAGCCAGCGGGCTCGAAAATGCCAGGTAACCTCTGAATAAGGGACCCTGATGTCATCGAGGCTCCGCATTGTGCACTTTTCATCTTTGTCATAGTCAGGGGCTCCGCACCTGGGGAGGAAGAGGGATCAGATGTGCCGATCTTAGCTTGGTCGTTTGCCAGAATGGCAGCAGACCCGTTCCTCCCCGTAGCCCCCGCGGATGGAGAGGAGCCCTGAGTCTTTTTAGTCTTTCTTGTCTTTTTCTTCTTTTTAGGAGAGGAGGGTGGGGAATGAACCCGCTTTTCACCTCTGCCGATAGAAGCCCCTAGGCCAGATGGACCGGCCTCAGCCAGGTCCTTCTCCGAAATGAAAAAGGTCCTGGTGGTCGCAGGGGCACCGGTCAGAGGAGATCCCTCCCCTCCTTTTACTGCCTCAGAGGCCCCAGCCATTTGAGGAGGACCTTGCATAGGGGCGGATTCAGGTTCGGTGCTTGGCGCCGAGCCCGGATTCGCCCCCATGGAAGGCCCTACCGTCTGAGGCTGGGTTTCCTCAAGGACCATGTCTATCACAGGAGGGGCCTCCAGTTGGCCATCCCCTCCCAGGACATCGCAGGTCCCCTTGGCAGCGTCACCAGTCTTTTGTGGGAAGACACAGGCCTTGACCCCGGCAAGGTTTAAGATTCTTGCCAGCAGGCCTTTTGAGGGAAGCGACTGAAGGGGCCTGGCTTCCCTCCCCCTCCTAAGGGGGTTTGCCCTACCGAGCCGCTTACACGAGGGGCGGTCGGCAATGGGCTGCCTGCTGGCTTTCTTGGCAGTCCCCTTAGAAACAAAAGGAGGGACTGTCGCTGGAAATAGGGAGGTGCCTGAAAGCACCTCCAAAGAAGGGGGTACGGGGAGAGTCCCCTACACCCTTAGGCGTAGGAGAGGAGTAAGCCTCCTCTCCAGTTAAAGAAGTATGGAGGGTCCCCTGCGCAAGCACAAGGGGAAGTACCTCCATTTTCTCAGTGGAGCTGCCCGAGGGCAGCTCCGTTGATGTCACAGGGAAAGTTGGGGGTTGGGTTTTTCTTTTATATTCATCATTGGGCATGGTGACCCTCTTTTTTACACGGGACGCAATAGCTCACCACCTCTCACAGTTGCCCGCACTGCAAGAGGTGCTTGCAGGCCCGGCAGAGCCAGGCGGCGCCATTTGGGACCGCCCCTCCCACCTGGGAGGGAGGAAGATATGGGTGGGGATGAAGCAGGTTGTTAAAAAAAACCCATCCCGAACCGGAGCTCAGGGGTTAGGGAACTTTGTCCCCTCCCCCCTCAGCTCCAATCCAGGACGGTTGGCTTGAGAAGAAGGTCAGCATCTACCCTGTGAAATTAGAGGCTGACCAGAGAAAGTTGTGGGAGAGGTTGTATGAAAAGAGAGGAAACAAGTGTTTCGAAGGAAGAAAGAGAGGCTAAGCTGGGGCTGGGCGGGGTGCTGAGTCCCGTCAGCACAGCGGCCAGGATGGCAAATCGACGCGCCCCTTACGGGGAGGCAGCGGCTAAAGATGTTGAATTGGCATACCCGGATTATAGTGTGAATGCTATGATGCTTGAATTGTTTACGGATGCGAGTGGGTACTGTATGGGAGGTTTTCTGATGCAAGAGCAGCGTTTGAATGGTGAGAATGTCAGGCGAATAATTGGGTATGTATCCAAGGCTATGAATGCAGCAGAGCAAAAATATTCGACTGTGGAGCGAGAGTCGGCTGCAATAAGGTATTGTTTGAAAGTGCTGCATCCATTTTTGTATGCTGTGAGGTTTGGGATCAAAATAGATCACCAACCTCTTGTGTATTTGCAATGTATGAAATGGGCTGATAGTAGGATTGAGAGGACTTTGGAAGATTTGAGTGATTTTGACTATGTGATTGAATATGTGCCTGGTGAATGGAATGGAGTGGCTGATTTGATGTCAAGGTATCCTGGTATGAATGATGAAAATGTGTGTGGAGTGAGTGATCCTGAATATTTGCCGAAAGGGATTAAGAATGGAAAGGAGAGTAAGGGTGGTGATGATTCCTTGTTTGAGAGTGTATGGAATGGTTTGCAAGATTTGAAGAGTGATGGAGTAGATGTGAGAGTGCCCAATAGTGTGGATGAATGAAGGAAGGAGATAATGAGGGAAGTATGTAGGAAGCCTGAAAGTATTGGTATGGTGAGGGTGCAGAACTTTATGAAAAAATTGAGAGCTATGTGTATGCCAGGGGTCCCGCCGTTTCAGGAAGTGTTGATTGTAGTGAGTCGTTTGTATGGATTGATTCTTTATGTGCACTTTGGTGGTGAGAGGCTGATTGTATACAAAGATGAATAGGTGAAGTGTTTGAATGCTACTGTGGTGCATCTGCAGTGTTTGAGCAGTGTGCATTACAATTGGGTGATTGAAAAGTGTTCATATATGAGGGAGAAGAATGATTGTCTGGATGAAGATGAGTGTGTGGTGAATGATGATATGAGAGTTGAAGATGGTGTGGATGTCAGTGCTAATGTGTATTGTGAACATGGAGGACATGATCTGATGGAAGCGAGAGTGAAAGTTGGTAAAAGGTTCATCTGTGGTTTGATTGATACTGGTGTGCAAGTGTCATTAGTGAACAAGAAGATTCTGAGTAAGTATGATGAGTTTAGATGTTGCAAGCGTAAGCCTGTGAAGTTACGGATAATTGGATTGGGAAATGCAATGATAGTGGCATGGGAACAAGTTAGTCTGAGAGTGAGTTTGGGCAGTGGTGTGAATGTGAAGCATGATTTTGTGATTCTGAAAGATGAGCACATGCTATGTTGTTTCTTGCTTGGTGTCGACTTTATGAGATTGAATGATTTGTCTTTGGATGCTGATAAGGATTGTGTTATGAAAGGTGAATGTGAGGTGATGAGATTGAATGAGTGTGTGAAGAATGTTGTCAAGTTTTGCGGTATGATCGAATTGGTCATGGATCATGAGAATGAGATTTTAAGTGATGATGATATTCTAGAGATGCAAGAAATGTGTCCTTTTCTCAGTGAGTTGAAGATATGTGTGATGATGCGTGCTGATTTGAATGAATGACCTAAGTGTTTAAGAGATTTTAAAAGGTATGCCAAGGATTTTGTTGTTTGTATGGATGTTGTATATTTTGTGCAGGATATGAAGGATGGGGATGATATGTTTGTACCTGTGATGTCCTTGGTTGTGGTATGATTGGTCTGGTGAAAGTTGTGCATGATAATTTGGGGCATATGGGTAAATATAAGTTGTGAGTGTTTGGGAGAATATTGTGATGTATGTTTTAGAGAGTTTGAATGAAGGTGTGACTGAGAGAGTGCGGGCTCATCAAAGTCAGTTGAGGAGGTGGAGAGAAGCTCCTGACTACCTGGTGAGTCATCCGGTATATCAACTGTGCAATGAGAGATAAGGTGCATGATGATGAGATGGAGTGTGATAGTATGGATCTGTCTGGGAAAGAGCTTGTTTTGGTCTCGAGGAGTAGAAAGAGTGCAAGGAAGAGTGAAAGGAAGAATGCAAGTATGAATGAAAGTAAGTTTGAGCAAAGTCTTTCTGGTATGGGGGAGCTTTAGAGAGAGATTGAGTGTTTGCATAAGCAGGTGTGTGATTTGGTTGATGTAAGTAGATGAGTGAGTGAGCTACCTGTGGCTGATTTTTCTGGTTTGGGGAACAGTATGAATGATAAGTGTGTTTGGGCAGAATGAACCTAGTGTGGCTTATTTTTCTGGTTTAGCGAATGGTAAGGGTAGAGGTTAGTTTGATGTGGAGAATGAGGAGGTGACTGACTTTTCTGGCTTCTGGTGGGAACCAGTTGAAGGGGTTCCTGGTGTATCTGCTGAGAGTAGAGGGGATGTGAGTGATTTGTCTGTTTGCAAGAGTGTACCTTGATTTGGATGAGAGCTGATGAATGAGGGTATGAAAAGTGAAGGTTCTGAATGGAAGAGTATGAAAGAGTTCTGTCGAGAGATGGGAGAGCTAATGATGAAAGGTAAGAGTATGGTGGACAACATGATCAATAGTGATGAGGAGACTAATAGGACGACTGGTCAAATGGCCTAAGGAAGGAGGGGTGTGGTGGAGCGAATGTGTGTGTGTGTGTGTGTGTGTGTGTGTGTGTGTGTGTGTGTATGAAGGGTCATTATCCCACCTGTTTCCCAATACCCTCTCCCTCCCTCTGTAAGAATGTGTGTATGAATGGGAATGGGTTTTTTTTCTCTTTTTAATATATATATTATTTATTAATGATTTCACAAATTGTCTAAAATGTTTTTCTTTTCTCTTCCTCAGCTATTATGTAGTTGTTATTTTGCGCCACCACTCTATTAAATTTCAATAGATAAATATTACTTCCCTTTATAAAGAGTGGCTGACATTATAAGATTAGCAAGTAATATAATTGAAATTGCCATCATCCTAGGATTGGTTGGACAGGAGGTTTTTCCTTTTCTATATAGCCTCAATACTGCGACAAAATCGCTAATATTATATCGAGCTC
The DNA here is from genome assembly GCA_963969495.1 of Ceratothoa steindachneri. Lineage (NCBI taxonomy): Eukaryota > Metazoa > Arthropoda > Malacostraca > Isopoda > Cymothoidae > Ceratothoa > Ceratothoa steindachneri. The sequence goes on from OZ018319.1 coordinate 76,413,465, forward strand.
AGAGGCGCCAGCCGTTTGTGTGAACACTCAAGTGGAAGCCGGCAGGACTTACCCCTGGGGGTACCACATGAGGCCTTTTCTTGTTGTATTACTTTTTAAGTACAAGTGTGGTTGTTAGGCCTCCTTGTACAATTTTTGTATTGTTGTTAAATTTTGCATCCAGTGTGTTTATTAGGCCTCTTTAGTGTCATTTATTTATTCTCTCTATTTTGTATATAAATTATTGGTTGGTGATAGGATTGTCTGGGTTTTTTTTACATATATCTATACTTGAGATCTCAAATATAATTACCCCCATATTTTTGTAAATATTATTGTAATTTTTTTTGTGAATACAAGACTGTACATACAATCCATTTCATTTCTCCCTAGATTTCTCACATCTGAATTAGTGTAGGAAGAGGGTTGAGATTGATTTGGGGTTAAAAGATAGATTTTTGGCCCGCTACAGCATCTCCCCAGCATCCACGAGTAGGCTCTCAATGAGGGACGTAGGCAAGGCACCAGTCGGCAGGCGAAGGCTGGTGTGGTGGATCAAGTCCAACTTCTGCAATACATGTTAGGCTGCAGATGCATAAAACTAGCATCTGTAGTCGAGCTTGGAACGAACAAATGATCGATAAAAAGGTAGCGCTAACAGCGCTCCCGGCGCTGAACATCACAGAACGAAGAATATCCATGGCGAAGATACAAGAGACCGTATGGCTGTGAATATGAGCTTCCCAGCTGAGGTGCCGGTCAAATACAAGAACAAGGAAACGTTGCGAGACCACCACTTCCAGACGAACCATTTAGAAAAGTCTGGGTCAGGGTGGAACCGTGGATGGCGGCAGAAGTGCACCACCTTAGTCTTGGCCAAGGAAAACCAAAGCCTGTGCGCTTCGGCATAGCGAGAGAAGCGGTTCAAAGCCTGTTGGAGAGTCGACATCTGGGCCACATCAAAAGAGATTGAAAGGTCGTCCACATAAGAGAGTAGTGAGAACATCTTCCAGCAGCACCGAGGTGATGCCATTGATACTGAGGGCAGAGTGTGACATTGAAGACACTTTCCTGCAGGACACCCTCTTCCTCCTCCTCCATTGGAACAGAGAGGGCTCACCCACCAGTATGCAGAATCGACAACCTCACAAAAATTCAGATATGAAGATTGGGAAGCGTCTCCTCGCCCTCATCGTGTGGAGAGTCTCCATGATACCGTATCGCCATGCGGTATCATAGGCGTTTTCCAGATCGAAAAACACCGTGGCATGGTGCTGTCTACGAAGGAAGGCCTCGAACATGACATTTTTCAGTCAGAGCAGAACATCCGACGTGGAGGGAAACTTACGGAAGCCGTACTGTGCAGAGGTCGGATGGATTGGGCGGAAATCGGCCGAGGTAGAGTGATCTCTCCCCGGTTTGCGAAAAGCGAGCACATTAGCGATTCTTCAGGAGTCTGGGAGGATAACCTCTACCCAGATCCTGTTCAGCAAATCTAACAGAAACGCCATGCCTCGCTCACCCAGGTGACGAAGAATGGCGTACGGGACATCGTCTGAATCATGGGCAGTCTGCGCACGAAGCAAGAGCAGAACGCAACTCACTCAGAGTAAACCTGTCGTAGAAGGGTTCTCCGCCTCCGGAGGTAAAGTCCAGTCGACGGCCTTCCGCGACATTGAATCCTGGCGGAGCAGTATCCCAGCTGCTAGGATTCCACCACGGACGGGGTGTCCGAGATTGCGGTCCAGTTCTCCTGCGAGAACGTGCCCTAAATCCTTTTGAATCGCTTCCACACCTCGGCTACAGGAGGCTTACTGTTAAGTGAAGACGCGTATGCCCATCAAGAAGAGCGGCGGGCATGCTTCGAAATATACAGGTACCTAGCCCTAGTTCGACGAAATCACCGAGAGTGAACTCGTTCGGGCAGCGCTTATGGCGCATGTAGGCAACACGCTTCTGTTTGCGGGCCGTCTCACACTCGGCTGATCACCACTAGAGCGGTCGGCGTCCAAAACGGACAGACGTTCTAGCAAGAGTATTTAGGCCCACGGCGATGAGGTTGCCGGAGAACTCAACAGCCTCATCAACCGAGCTAAACTCCTCGAGAGATAGAGAAATCAGTCATTTCCTGAAATGTGGACCATCGCACCTGCGCCAAGCACCACCGGGACGAGCTCTCAGGCGACAGCAGCCTAGAAAATGATATTTGAATGGAAAAGTGATCAGTACAATGGAGGTCATCGACCACCCCCCACCCAAAATCAGGCTGTGCATCCAGAAAGCACAAAGATAGATCGAGACAGGAATATGAAGCGGTTCTCACGTAGTGATGCATAAACTCATCCACATTTAGGACACCTATCTCCAATTCTTCGATCGGGTCGGCAAGGATTTGACCTCTGGGATTAATTGAGTAGTCTCCACAGAGGGGGTTGTCTCTCATTAAGATCTCCGAGCAAGAGAACGGGCCTCGGCAACCGTGCCAAGACACGGAGGAAGTCCCCCACGTAGAAGTTGGCTGACGGTGGAATGTACACGGAAATAACAGGATACCTCCTATCCAGATGCAGTGGTACAGCTACTGCCCGAAAGGAGGTATCTAAATCATCCAACCACCCGGCACCCATCCCGTGGTGGTGGGGTCGCGAAACCCTTATACCCCAGGATGGTGGGCAGGGAGCACGCACCCAACATGGTCTCCTGCAAAAAGATGGCTAACAGGGAACAGGACAAGACGAGCTTCCGCAGCTACTCCCAGTTGGTCCAGAGTCCGCGGCAATTCCATTTTAAGAATATGCCCTCCAGGCTGGGCTCGGAGGAGATGCGGGGGTCCTCTTGGAAGAGAAGACCCTATTGGGAATAACCGTACGCTTCTCAGAGGCAGAACTCCGGGCATTATTGGCCGGACAATGCGCTGTCGCCTTCGAGGACTCATAGGGGGATGTTGGGCTCGCCATGCGAGGCTTTTCTTCCCTCCACCTCAAAACCTTAGGCAGGCAGGGGTCCCTTTTTTGGAGGATCCACCGAGCCTACCACTGGTTGTGGGCATAGGAGCCAAAGCTCCATTAGTGCTGTCCTCCTTTTGGAGGGCAGCTTTAGGAACCCAGCAGATAGCATCACAATAAACCTCAGAGGTGTTGCCTCCTGCGAGTCTAATGACTTATTGGAGACGTGCAGCCGTTTAGCCTTAGGGAAAATGGTCCCGCTGGGGGAGAAGGTGGGGAGGCAGGTTTTAACCTGGGATGGGTGTGAACTCTTTGTGCTGACAGCTTTACCAGGGAATTGCCCGGGATGGGTAGAACCTGCAGAAGGGTTCCGAAGGGGTGTGGAAACTGTGCTCATAGGCCTGGAGGGGTCCTTCTTAACATTAAGGCATAGGACCTCCCGACTATTAGCCTCGCAAAATGAGAGACGCTCCTGGGCCTGAATGGCCAGTATTTCCTTCTCAAGGAGATATGCACCACATTGCTTCGAAGAAGTGGGGTTAGTCTCTCTGCAATTGACACACTTGGCAACACACAATTTGGACTTATCCTAGTGGCACGGACGCCTTCACGCACTAGCAATACAAACAGGCATGCACCAAGTCAGGGAGCTTGTGCCAGTCAAACGTGACAATGAGTGTAGGGGTGAGTCTCGAGGCCACTCCCTGTTTTCTCCTCACACGGTCGACCTTGATTGCTCCGTGGTCAGCCAGCTCTAAGGTGATGGCATCTATGTAGTCCACGAGTTTCCTCACATAAACAACTCCTTTCATGAAGTTCATGTTAAGAGTACGGCATCACACTCACCGGTGTGCCATAAAGTGTCCTAAGGGCACTAATCATGGCTGCCTCCGAGAGATTCGGCACACTTGCCAGAAGGGTCCCGTCCAAGAAACAGGTCATCTTCAGCTATCTACCGATCACACTAGCTAACATTCTCCTCTGATGGATCATATTGCCCTTAGCCAACATGCTGCCATCAGTGGAGCGAATAACGAGGAAGCATTTTCAGACAGCGGGCTCAAAAACAAAAGGTAACCTCTGAATGAGGGGCACCCCGAACATAAACAAGGCTCCGTTCAGCCTACTTTTGGTCTTAGTCTGGGCCTTCCCATCCGGGAAAGCACCGGAGCCGGATGTGCCGATCTTGGCTTGGTCGCATACCAAAATGGCAGCGGCCCCGTCCGTCCATGTGGCCCCAATGGAAGGACAGGAGCCCTGAGTCTTCTTCATCTTTTTCTTGTTCTTTTTAGAGAGGATGGCTGGGAATGAACCCGCTTCTCCCCTCCGCCGGCATGAGCCCCTAGGGCAGATGGACGGGCCTCATCAAAATCCTTCTTCAAGATGGAGAAGGTCTTGCCTTTCACATGGGTTCAGTCGGAGGAGGATATCCCTCCTTTCATTGTACAATCTTGGAGACCCGATCCATATGAGGATGACCTTGCACAGGGCTGGACTGCCGAACTTAGGTTCGGTGTTTGGTACCGAGACCAGGTTATCCCCATGGCAAGTCCTACCATCTGGAGCTGGGTTCCCTCAGGTACTAAGTCCATCTCAGGGGGCGGGCATCCATGTGGCCACCCCCGCCCCCCGATCATCACAGGTCCCATTGGTCACAAACTCTTCTGTGGAGGAAGAGAGGAAGCACGTACAGTGACCCCCTCTAAGCTCAAAATTCAAGCCTGCAGGTCTTCGGAGGGAAGAGGCCGATGGACCCTGTCTTCCCTCCTACCCCTAAGGGGGGTTGGCCCTATCATTCCGCTCCCACTGAGTGGCCAATTATGGGCCACCTGCCTTTCTGGGCAGTCCCCTTAGAAAGTAAAGGGGGGGGGGGGCTGCCGGTGGAAAGGGTGAGGCACCTGAGGGCAACTCCAGAGAAAGGGGTGAGGGAGATACCCCTAGTTGCGATGATCGAGGGGAAGATAGAGTTTTTTTTTTTAATCATTGGGCATGGGGACCCTGTTTTAAATACAGGATGCAAACGCTAATCATCCATGCAGTATCCCATTTTGCAAGGGGTGGGTATGGGGCTGGCAGAGCCAGCTGCCAGCATTTGGGGCCACTACTACCGCTCAGTGGCCTGGCAACCCATCGGCATGGCAGCCCTACCTTGGCATCTGTGTAAAATGCATAGAGATTGAATGGAGAAAGAAAGGGGAAGTGAGCAAAGTGTGGATGGGGATAAAGCAGGTTGGTAAAAACCCACCATCCCAGACCGAAGCTCAGGGGTGAGGGAACATTGTCCCCTCCCCTCTCAGCCCCCATCCATGATAGTTGGGTGAGAGGAAGCTGGTGAGCATCTACCCTGTGAAATTAGAGGCCAACCAGAGAAAGTTGTGGGAGAGGTTGTAGGGAAAGTGAAGAAGTAGGGTAGAAAACACAGGCTGTCAGAAAGAAGAGGCTAAGGGGGGCCTCCATGTGGCCATCCCCCCAAGACATCACAGGTGCCTTTCAAGGTACCTTTCATCCTATCCTGGGCCACCAAACCAGCATCAATCAGGGAAGAGAGGGGGACACGTACAGTGACTCCCTGTTGAAAACCCACCACCACAGGCTGGAACTCAGGGGTGAGGGGGTCTACCCTGTGAAATTAGAGGCCAGCCAGAGAAAGTTGTGGGAGAGGTTGTAGGGAGAGTGAGGAAGTAGGGTAAGGAGACAGGGTGTCAGAAAGTAGGAGAAGAGGCTGATTGCATATTAAAGGGTAGATCCTCCCCAGAGAAATGAAAAGCTTCTTAAATGAGCACAGATCAGAAGCAAAACATTTACCATAACTTTTCCTTCTTCCTTTGTCTATTGCGGAGAAAAAGGGTGAGTGTTTAGGGATTCTTTTATCTATGTGAAACTTTTTTGTAGCTGTGATAATTTTATTTCTAGATTTTTTTTCTCATTTTCATTTTAAAGAGCAAATTTGAAACAGGTCTGTATTTAACCTAAAAATTGAAATTTAAAAAATATTATTGCTATTATCAAAAGAAAATAGAGAGCCTGGAAATATGATTTATCAAGAGAGACCCGTAGGGTGGCTATTTAGAACACATATCTCAGAGGAAAATCTTTTAAATTTGACCAGTGATAATGATTCCAAGGAATACTTGGTCCATTGACCAATAAATGCTGGTACATGCATGGTAAAAGCTAACTTTAATGGGCAGAAAACTCTTACATCCTTCTCCTCATTCCTTACCCATGCTGAAAATGGATTGGCAATGGGTAACTAAAATAGGCTTGCCTTAATTAATTTGGTTTGGGATGATTTTTTCACATTTCAAGAAAAATATTTGTAATTTTTTGATTACAATATTTTATTGATTGAGTATTATCATCTATAAAATTTATAGCCATAGGATAAATGTGTATTTTGGGAAATTCTTTTCAAAATATACTTCTAAATAGCATAGAATTGTCAGCAGTCTAACTTTTATATATATGAAGAACAGTTACCTGATAATATTATTTTGTTATATTTATATTAGGGTGTTTGGAAAGTAATTATATATATATATGACCACTATGTATTATAAGACCCAACTAGGGAATAACCATACTTAAAATAGTAGAAAATAGCCTTTAGTTTTATCATCGCTTTTATCGAGCAGCATCTCAGTCTTATTTTTGGTCATTATCTACCAAAGGAAGATAAGACTTTAAAGAGCATCTTGTCAAAGCACCAGAGATTTGGCGGTAAAATTGAATGTATCATGTTGAACTAACAGTTCGCACACATTACTGCAGACATTTATTGCCAGCAACTTGATTTCATAAAGGAGGATTATATTGACAGTGGCCATGTTTGGTAAACAGAGGTGTTGTTCTCCAGCATAACAATATAATAAGGGTTCACTGCGGGACAAACTCACCAGATTTAGCACTTATAGAATATCCCTTATTTTGATTGTTAGAACATTTAGAAACAAAGATGTAATTGAAAATGGTCTTTTCAAACTTTTTTTTCTTGCCAAAAAAATGCCAATTTTTAAAACCATGAATCAAAAAATTGCCATAATGTTGGGCTGCAGTTATTGATAACCACAATCATAGTGATTATATTATTGATAATGAGGTTAATGAAACTTAACTAGCATTTATTATTATCTCCTTTTTGAAAAGGATATAATTAATTTCCAATCACTAATAATTAGAAAAATGTTGCCCATTTCTGACTCCTCCACACTTACCTCAGAGTCTGGATTCTTTGTAACGTTTCTTTCACATTATGACAAAAATTACTTCTGAAATAACCTAATAATTCCTACACAAATATTTGTGTGCCAAATTGAAAGCCACTACATACCTCAGAATTATGTACCTGGGTACAACACCCACAGCAAAAATGTGTGATGAAACCAATACAATAAGGGTTGAGGTTGCTTCTACATGAAGATCATAAGTGATATTTGACAAAGGCACATCCACTATTACTTCCACCAATGATGTAGCAAAGGACTCAACGAGATGGGACAAATCCTCTTTTGATTTACCTACCAGAATCAAAATCAACCCAAGATTAACTTTATATTCATAATTCAAGTTTTAAAGACAATACCTTTCAAAGCTACTCAAAAGGACTGAGGATAAAATTAATCAACAGTTCATATTACCTGATGTCTATCACAATGGATAATTTAATGGAGATCAGAACTATGGGTTACTACAACATATTGCAGCTACTGGAAAATCAATGCCACTCAAAGTGAATCCTTAACAAATAACTGTAAAAAATGTTGCTTAACTTCACTCATGTGGATAACAGTGTTGAACCTCATAAGTCTTAGCCCTATTTTTACGTCTCCTCATTTCAATTCACCCTTTTGGAAAAAGGGTTAAGGCTTGCATCACTAATCTATTATCTTTCTAATGCATACCTCATTGTCCATTCTATTCATTCAACTTTTCCTTCTGTCTTCAATGAGCAATGATACTCATGGCAACAAGTAGTACCAAACCCTCATCCATATCAATATGTGAAATCTCAAACATGCATTCATTTTGCAATGCAGTTAATTAAATTCATGGTTGACAAATTTAGAAAAAACTCACTCTTTGAAGGTGAATGTGGAGGGGACATTTGTAGAGTAGATATAACTTCATCTTCAGCCAAAATCTCTAGTAACATTTTTATGGCACATCGAAGAATAAAGAGGGCATTGTAGGTTTGCCATGTAAATATACTGCTACACCATATTGAAAATAAATGAAAAATCCAAGTTATACTACAATTGTCATACAGAAATCCTTTTTTCAAGATATTTAATTACTTTTATCAAAGTTTAAGTAAAATAATGAGAAAAGCTTGGAAACTGCAGGCATGTTATAACCAAAAATATGTCTTGGATTATTAGAGATATGTATCAAGAATGAAAAATAGTTTTCTAAGTGAAAAAAAACTGTATGGAGGGAGAGATAAAATAACTTACTTTTCCAACTGTGCTGAAGCTTTAAGTTCAGTGGCTCTGACCAAAAACACTTGGATAAAGGAAGCAAGATTTCCTGTTAAATTATTATTATGCAAAAGAGATTGAAACAATGTTTCAACAGATTCTTCCAAAAGACGATGATCAGCAATTGTACTTGGAAGTTTCATAGAAAAAGACAGAAGCTGGTTCCAAAATGGGTCATTAGCAGTTATTACCTCAGAGCTTACAAAACGCTTCAAATATGGATTGTTTGGAAGCTCACTTAAACTGCTATTTGTAGCCCCCATCACGATAATACCTAGAAAGGAACAAAACATACAAATTAAAATTTAGTTAATTTCAAAGGGCATAAATATAATCAAAGTGAATACAGTATCAGGAATAAAAGCAACAAGACAGCCATTTGTCAATTCTAAGTACTATAATTGGTAAAAACAAGAAACATATTATTAAATATCAATAACTTAGAAAAAATTGCTGAGTATAAAAATGACTTCCTTTTTTTTTAGGAGCCCATCTGGCAACTGCCTACTTGGGCATAAGTCACCGTAGTCACTACAGTCTACAACTAGGCTATATTAAAAAAAAACAAGTAACAAAGATAAAAAGATCATAGGCTAAAAACAATAAATAAAAGAAAGCAAAAAGGTAACAAGAAAGAAGCTCACTTCAGCATCGGGGATGGGCCCGCCTCTCCCTGGTGCAAGAGCATGCAACCCACAACAAACAGTCAAATAAAGTGGAGGTGGAGGGCTTCCTCCAAAGTCGTAAAGTCGACAAGTGAGTGTGCACAAACCCATTCCGGACACAAGGGACAAGCGGTAGCGATCCCACTCATCCCAGTACCGGGAGAGGTAATGTGTGGAAAGATCGCCCAGACTGGGACATTCAACAAGAATGTGCCAAAAAGTCATGGGGACAATGCAGTCTTCACAATAAGACACAGGCAAGCACTCAATTAAATGGAGGTGAATGTCACGAGTGTGTCCAATTCGGAGAAGACAAAAAGCAATATGAAGCGGTCGCAGGCTTGGGGGGGTAGGTCCATGGGAACAGTCGCCCCGCAATGTTAGGCAACTTTAAGTTCAGCTGGACTGTCTCCAATTTGGGGGGCCAAGCAGCCCAGAAAGTTGCCCGTATTCTTGCCTGATATCAGTGTGAGGAAGCAAGTGGCATTTCACCAGCATTGACAAGTAGGCTCTTAATGAGAAAAGTGCGAAAGGCACCGGTCGACAGGCGAAGGCCGGTGTTGTAGATCGAGTCCACCTTCCGCAATACACACTCAGTTGCAGATGCATTAAACTCGCATCCATAGTCGAGCTTCAAATGAAAGGATCGATAAAAAAGTAAGGTAGTATCCCTATCAGCACCCCAGGTGATGAATGTCAGGGAACGAAGAATATCTATGGCGCGGGTACATGAGACCAGAAGGCTATGAATATGAGCCTCCCAGGTGAGGTGTCGGTCAAATACAAGACCAAGGAAACGGTGTGAGTCCACCAGTTCCAGGCGCACCCCATTGAGAAACAAGTCTGGGTCAGGGTGGCGACGTGGATTACGGCAGAAGTGCACCATCTTAGTCTTTGCCAAGGAAAACCGAAGCCTGTGCACTTCGGCATAGCGAGAGACACCGTTCAATGCCTGTTGGAGTCGACTCTCCAGAGTTGGCTTCTGCGCCATGCCAAAAGAGATCGAAAGGTCATCCACGTAGACCATAGCGAGAACATCTTTCAGCAGCACCAAGGTGATGCCGTTGATGCTCAGGGAAAGGAGTGTGACAACGAGGACACTTCCCTGTGGGACACCCTCTTTTTGCTCCAATGGGCCATAGAGGGCTCTTCCCACCGGTACGCGGAATCAACGATCTCGCAAAAATTCAGATATAAAGATTGGGAGGCGTCACCTCGGCCCCATCATGTGGAGAGTCTTCATGATACCATATCACCATGCGGTATCAGATGCCTTCTCCAGATCGAAAAATACCGTGGGTTAGTGCTGTCTACGAAGGAAGGCCTCACAGATGGCATTTTTCAGTGGAAGCACAGCATCTGACGAGGAGTGGAACTTGCAGAAGCCGCACTGTGCAGAAGACAGATAGCCTCTGCTGTCCAGAAAAAAAGCTAATCTAAATTTACCAATTTCTCCATCAACTTGTACATCCCAGTATTTAGAGAGATTGGGCGGAAACCGGCCGGAGTAGAGCGCTCTCTCCCTGGTTTGCGAAAGGCGAGCACAGTAGCGATTCGCCAGGAATCTGCGAGGATACCCTCTACCCAGATCCTGTTGAACAAATCTAACAGAAAAGCCATGCCTCGCTCACTCAGGTCTCAAAGCATGGCGTATGGGACATCATTTAGATCAGGGGCAGTGTCCATGCACGAAGCGAGAGCGGAACACAATTCACTCAGAGTAGACCTGTCATTAAAGGCTTCTCTGCGTCTCAAGGTAAAGTGCAGTTGGCGGCCTTCCAAAACATCACAACGCGCATTGAATGCTGGCCAAGCAGCATCTCAGCTAGAGAATGCAGAGAAAGCCAGAACCAAGACCTATTTTTTAAATTCAAGGACTATCTACCTTTTTCAGCAAATTCAAGGGAAAAAATAAATTCAAGGTCTTTTCAAGGACTTGAAGAGGAGTAGACACCCTGGAGAAGCGTGAAGGCTGGAAATTCATCAGGAACCAACTTTAATGTGAAGTAGCTGTTTCAGATGGAATGCAAGATGAGTTTCACAACCATGGAAGATTTTCTAGAACTGGATCTCAAGACATTCTGGGTCAAGTACCTTCCTGTTTACCTTCTGATCTCACATCAGGCTCCTCGGAATCTATGTTCGGATCTATGTATCTTTGAAAAGTTGAATTTTCCATGCTTGTTGCTGTCAATACCAAATGCAGAAACAGGCTGAATGTTGAAGAGGACTTATGCCATACATTCTCTGGCTTTCAACCATGCATTCAAGATCTTGTAGCCAAGAAGCAAAGTCAAGTATCTCACTAATTCATACTCCAATAAGAGATTAAAACACCTTTTTTCATTTTTCTCTCAAATCTGTCAATGTTATTATGATGCAAGAAGTGTGTGGAAAGAAGGACCAATTCCCACAAGAGTATGGTAGTAAAAAGGTTAAGAACCACTCCTCTAGCCACATTATGCTGTATCAAGCACAAAGCTGCATATTCATTTGTCTGCACCAATGCCGCTTCATGGCAAGCATAAAGCCCTTGGTAAAATAAAATACAGGGTGACCCCCTAAAATAGGCCCCAACTTTCAATATATCAACTTGTCCCTAGGTCAACCCTTTCTTATTTTAATATTTGCATAATCAATATAGGTACCTTTTATGTGGTCTTCCAACCCTTTTCATACCGGGACAAATCCTCTTATACTATTTTCATGTCTATTCTTATTCATTCTTCTTACATGTCCATACAATTAGAGAAAATTCTTCATTACATAATACTTGTCCTCACACTATATATACCCCACACATCGTTATATTCACCTTTCAACATACCTCTCAAATTGTTCACATATAATACCCTCACTCTAATCTTTTCTTCTTCCATACCATAATCTTATTCACATATAAAAATGCTAATATATTGTTATGCAACTCTGGGATATTCTTAACTCAAGCTCTCAATCATTTATTAATGCTCTGATCCCCTCAGAGCTTCCTACAATTCAAAACCTTGTTTTAACAGTCTGCTTCATTTGTAACACTATCATTCACCATATACCATAGATACTTAAACATTAATGCTTACAATACCATAGATTCTAATACCACCTCATCCATTTTCACCAAACACCACTCCTTACTTTTTCCTACATTTACTTTCAGCCCCCTTCTCATATAAATGAGAAGAGCCAGGAATAGCTGAGCAAAAATCAAGGATATGAATGGGGATATATTTGTGAGCAATGAGAATTAGACAGTGAGTCCTTTGATTAGCGACATAGTGAGGATATTCAAGAGGGAATAAAGGTAAATATGATTGGCTTTGAGGTTGCTCACAGGATATGGAACTGATAAGCATGCAAAAGGTTGTTAGCACTGGTTTAGCAGCAATACCCATCTGGTAAAAAAAAATGTAAGCAATTTTACCCAGGCTTTTTAAAGAGAAACAAAATACCTTACCTAACTTCAATTTAAGAATAAATCATTCAAGTTGATTTGTATTTTTCTAAAACTATTACCACTCTGAACAAACATAGTTAAAATGTGTAGCTATGCTCTAAAACATTTCATATTCAAAACAAAGGTAAAGTTAACCAAAATGACTGTATTTTTAATTGAACATTTAAACCTGAAAAATATCAAATATATAACAACATACAAGCATAAGCCACAAAAGAGGAAGAGAGATGTATGTGAATTCATAGTGGGCCATCAGAAAGCTTGAGCATCCCTGTTACATCTGTATATGTTTATGTATGATGGATACACAATGTATATAAGATGGACCTAACCAACATGACTTCTCTTTAAGGAAAAAGTGATAGAAAATAAAATGAATAAAACTTTTTATCATTTATAATACAGTAAACCCTCGATATAACAAACTATATGGGGCAGGGGGTCATTCGTTAAAGCCAAAAGTTTGTTAAACCCGATGGGCATTAAAAGCAATGGAAATAATGAACCAAGTTCATTATGGATATGTAATACATATGTAATTACTAATAAAGTTAAGTGGACTACACAACATAGTATTGATATGAACCTTGCAGTGTAGGAGACATGTGACATACCAATACTCAATCAGGCTGGTCGTAACGCTTGCCTGTTAAACCCGATGGAGTTTGGCCAGGAAATTTGGTTTGTTATATCTGAAATTCGTTATATTGAGGTTTGTTATATCGAGGGTTTACTGTATAAGCAATTTACATACAAAACTAGATTCACTAATTTAGGCTATATTTTTTACATACCCATGTATACATCTCTCCCACAATCCAGTCACAGCTAACAATCAAACTTTTCTTAAATTTTATCCCTCTAATCTACCAAGATTTTTTCCTTTTGGTAAATTCTCCCATATGGAGACAACCATCAAGGGCATAAGTTGTCATAATTAAAATTCTAGTATAGAAAAATGAGAACAAAAAACAAAAAAAATGTAAGCAGATTCCGGCACCAGAACGTGGGACTACCACAAAGACAGTCAGATAAAATGGAGGCCAGATTCCATAGCCCACAAACCCATCCCGATATAGGGATAGGTAACATGAACAAAGATCACCCAGACTGAGACATTCAACTAGAATGTGCCAAACAGCCTGGGGGACAATGGTCATTGCAATAAGTTGCAGATAAGTGCTCCACCAAATGGTGATCAGACTGTGCCCAATTTGAAGATTACAGAAAGCAACTTTGAAGCCATTTCAGCATTAGGGAGTGGTTCCAATCTGAACAGTCGCAGTGCAATGGCACACAATTTTAATTTCCCCTCGACTGTGTCCCATCTTCTTTGCCAACCATCTCTGAAGGCTGTCCTGATTCCTACCATATAGTGAGTGTAAGGAAGAGCCAAACACTGGTCTGATTGGCCAGTCCTCACAGAATCTTTGCCCACCTCATCAGCACGCTCATTCCCTGCAATTCCTACATGTCCAGGAACCCAGCAGAAGATAGGCTCGATATCCACCCAGACCACGGTAACTGTGGCATCATAGATACCGTGAAACAGGGTGTGCCAAGATTCCAATGCCCCAAGAGGACTTAAGGGGGGCTTGAGTTGCTAGAAATCACAATCTGGTCTCTGAACAGGGCAGGAAGTGTTTTCTCCCATACCGAAAGGTGTATGACAACCAGCTAGTCCATGAAGACAGACACTGCGCCCAGTAGACCCCCGCTGACTTCAAACAGAAGGGACACAGGGCGAAAGTGACCACAGCCTGGAAGTTGGAGCCATTTGTATACACTGGTACACAGATCCAGCATGACACGAAGTGTACTCCAGAAAGGATGAATGCAATACTCGCAGTTGTGTGGAAGTTTTGGGAGCAGAGGCATGGCGACAAAGAGTCAAAGATGGTAACCTCCAGGGTGGCATCCTGGGTAAAACCAGAAGCAGCAGTGAGCTCTCATAGAAATTTCCTAGCCCCAAATGGAAAGGGTTTAGGGTATAACTGGCAACTCTTGGCAGCATAGGCACTGATGAGATCAGCTACGGATGCAGTGATAGCCATTGGCGATTGAGGGCGGCGCCGTGCTAATGTATACAGGCGCATAATGCACTGTGTACAGCGCAGAGTGAGTGGCATATCCCCAACATTGACAGGTAGGCTCTCAATAGTGACCATGCACAAGGCACCGGTCAGCTGCACATGCATAGAACTTGCATCCATAGTCCACCTTCAAATGAACAAAGGATCGGTAGAAAAGCAAGGCAGAAGACTTGTCAGCACCACAAGTGCTGAATATCAGAGAATGAAGAATGTCTATTGCAAGAATTCAAGAGACCCTAAGGCTGTGAATATGAGCCACCCATGTAAGGCCTCGGTCAAAAACAAGACAAAGGAACCGGTTCAAATTCACCACTTCCAGGCAAACCCCTTAGGGGAACAAGTCTGGTTTGGACTGAAGCCATAGATAGTCCAGAAGTGCACCACCTTAGCCTTGGCTAAGGAAAGCCAAAACCTGTGTGCTTCAGCATAGTGAGAGATGTGGTTCAATGCCTCTTGGAGTCTACACTCTAGAGTTGGCATCTGGGACACACCAAGAGGTTGTCTACATAAGGCAGGGGCAGGCAACCTTTTCAGAGTGAGGGCCAGATGAGACTTTTGGGAGCAAGCCGCAGGCCGGAGTGACAAATGAAATCCCCGAAGTAACCATATATATATATACATATATATTAGAATACATTATACAAGAATTTTATTGAAAAACATACAAATCAGTGAGATGGCTGGTGCTGATTGCCATGAAGAAGTGTTTCAATGTCTGGCTCGAAGGATGAGATAGACAACAGAAGAATGTCATTTTTGTTATCCACCCCTGACATAAAGCATAGTAAGAACATCTTCCAGTCTCACCAAGATATCATTAATGCAGAGGGCAAAGAGTGTGACACTGAGGACACCCTCTTGCTGCTCCATTGGGCAAGAGAGGGTTCCCCCACTTGTACTCATAACACTAGTCAACAGCCGAAATGGTTCACATATGACATTATGCTCACTAATTTCATATTGCTGAATTTGAATCTGATATTTGTTTTCTTCTATCAGACGACATTTTACTAAAAAAAATCAATAGGTACAAATATTCAATATTCCATCACTTGTGTCGTGCACCAGATATTTAACCCCAAACAGACCCGCCTGTCTCGTATGTGATTGTGCTTACATGACTAATTTCACATTGTTGAGTATGATTTAGATGTTTTATTCTACTATCAGATCTAATTTCTTAAACAATCAGAACAATAGTAAATATGATGACATTGTCTCACGCAAGATAATGATATTAAACACGTCACAGATAAATAAGCTCATAAGAAATTGTACCAGAAAGAATAAGTTCAAATCCTTTATAATTGACAAAATATGAAGTTCTAAATGTGCTTCTGAACTTTGCCCTTTCGTCTGTACAGCTTGCTCTCTTCTTGTTGCAGCATCTAGCAATAGTTGCACATCAGGTTAGGACTGAATTGTCTTTGATATCTGCTCTCCATTATGGTGATGCCTTGATGAAATCTTGATAATTCTGCAGCATGGTTGTAATGATTTCTTTGTAGTTGTCAGCACGATAGTTTCCAAGAAAAAGCTTTGACACATTGACAAATGATTCCCATGAGTTTTTCTCCAGTGGGTTCAAGGCCTTGGTGAATTCACTATCATGAACTAGTATGCAAATTTGTGGTCCATTCAAGACACCTGCTTTCAACTTGGCTTTGGAAAACATACGACATAGTTTCTGACAAGTATCGAAACCCAGCACCAGATTGATCCATAACCTTGAGGAAATTTTTAGCCAAACCGAGCTTTAGATGCAGTGGAGGCAAAAATATCTTTTATGGATCTACAAAAGGAATATGAACACAGTTGAACCTTCCAGGTGCATCTCTTGGTCTTGTCAGCCATTCCTTTCTCGCATAGTACTCTGCATCAGCTCTGCTGTCCCACAAACACAAAAAGCACAAGTGCTTTGTGTAGCAACTCTGAAAGCCCAGTAGTAAACAGATGACTTTGAGATCCCCACATATCTTCCACTTGTGTTTCTCATATTCTATAACACTAACAAAATTTTCCTTGTTTCATAGCTCTCAGTTATCTTTGCTGGATGTGCTATTGGGACAGATGGAAACCGATTACCATTGTATAAAAGAACAGCTTTCAGAGAGTCTTTTTCAGTCTATAAACAGCCTACAATCATCTAAATTATATGGTTCAGACTTGCAGAATTGTTGCATGAGAGATACTGCGTAACAAAGGTTGTTTGCTAACTTGAAAAATGCAGACAGCTGACATGTCAGTAATGAGCTGTTGCGATACTCACTCCAGCTTCCAGCAGGTTACGCTGTTTTAGTCTGGATCTCAGAACTTCGGCCTTTTATTTGGACAAGTCTAGGTCCCTGATGAGAAAATGAAGTGCTTCTTGAGTAAAGAGTTTAGGCCTGATATTTTCAGAGTCATCCTGGTAGTTGTCTTCATTTGAGGTAGAATTAGAATCAGTCACTCATCAATTTTTGTTCAATCGGTGGATTTGGGACTGGGAGTTCAGCGCTGTGCAGAACTGGTCGGATTGCCGAAGAAATATTGGGGTACTGCACCTTGCCTCATGTTTTGATGGTTATTCTCTTGATGTTTGTGAGACAGAAGTAAAGGTCACTGCTGTGGTTTTGGGGTTCACGCTATATTAGTGGTACAGCAAACGGCATTCCTGAGCTTCGCTTACCACACATCCACTCACTCAGGTGGTTGACACAAGACTTCAAGCTATATGAGGTGCCCATTTCTTGTCTTAGCCACCCAAAGGACATTTGAAGTAACTTTTGTAGTTCAGCCAAACAGCTTTTGTGATTGGTTTCTTGAGGCAATCAGCATTGTTCACGCACTTGCCACGTTCCATGTATTGTTAAGTTCAGAGTTTTTAGAAATTAAGCAGTTGTAGATATGCACTATCATGAACTAGCAATCTGAAACAAAAGAACCCCACAAATTAGGAAAAAACTATTGCATAAGTGGAACCAATGAACATATAGATTAGTATATGAATAACATGGTGCACAAAATATATATAATGCTGTTCTGGGAAACTGAGTCCGATACAGCTATATGAATGTCATTATTGAATTCAGCACATACAATTACCCTAGAATCAGACTATTTTGATCCAGAACCACAAGAAAAAAATTGGGGGGTTGAATAATGAGTCCACAATCTTACAGAAACTCACAAATAAAGATTGTGAGCTTTTCCCTCACCCCAATCATGTGGAGAGTCTCCCTGATACCTTATTGCAATGCAATGTCAAGACCTACTCCAGATTGAAAAACACTGTGGCATAGTGATGTCTACAAAGAAAGGCTCACAGACAGCATTTTCCAGTCAGAGTTGAGCATCCGAAGTGGAGTGGAAGATGTAGAAGCAGCACTGTGCAAAAGAGGTGGGCTCCGCTCTCCAGGAAAAAGGCTTGCTAATATTTACCAATTTCTCAATCAGCTTGCGCATGAGGTTAAGAGAGATTGGGCAGAAAACTGGTCAGGGCAGAGTGATCTCTACCTGCTTTGCAAAAAGCAGAGCCCAGTAGCCATTCACCAGGAGCCTGGGAAATATCCTCTGTCCACATCCAGTCAAAAAAATTAACAGAAAGGTAAAGCCTCACTCACCTACAAGGTGAGTGAGGAAAAACACAACTCACTTAATAAAAATCTGTTGTAGCAGGGTTCTCCGCCTATTGAGCTAAAGTTCAGTGACATCAGAATGTGCATTGACTGCTGGCAGAGCAGTCTCTCAGCTGGAGAATGAGGAGAAAGTGATTGTGAAGGAAACTGCCACAGAGGCAAGGTCCAAGATTGCAGTCCTATTATCCTGGAGAATTGGAGGGGTATCCTACGAGAACTTGCCCCAAATATTTTTTAACCTCTTCCACACCTCTGAAAGAAGGGTCTTCTCCTTATGTGAGGAAACAAATACTCACTAGGAAGAGCAGCTGGCATACTTTAAAACATACCAGAGCCAAGCCATAGCTCAATGAAATTTACAGAAAGTGAAATTGTTCAGGGGGAGCTTATAGCTCATGTAGGCATAATGCTTCTATTTGATGGCCATCTCACTCTTGGCTGACCACCACAGAAGTGGTCAGTGTGAAAAATGGCCAGACATTGTAGGAATATGAGTTAGACCCACAGCAATGAGGTTGACAGAGAACTCAACAACCTCATCCACTGACCTACACTCCCCAAATGGGACAGAGAAATCAGGCAGCAGTGGTCCAGAAATGAAATTTAAATTGTAAAAGTGATCACTATAACAGAGGTCAATGCCCACCTCCCACCCAAAATCAGGTTTTGCATCAGGAGAACACAGGGATAGATCAAGAGAAGAAAATGAAGCAGTTCTCAGGCAATGTTGTGTAGTCATCCACATTTGGGACCCTTATCTCAGGCTCATCAATTAGGTCAACAAGGACCTAACTCCTAGTGTCTACCATTCAAATCCCTGAGCAGTAGAAATGGCATCGCAACTATGCCGCGATATGGTAGAAGAAATAATGCAGAAATAACTGTATACCTCCTATCCAGGTGAAGCTACACTGCTACTGCCTGAAAGCAGTTATTTATAGCAAATAGAAGAATGGAGACATCATGTTGGGTGTAAATCACGCATCCTCCTAGTGTTGGAGTTACAAAACCCTTATACCCTGGGAGGGTGGGCATGGGGCAGGCACCCAGCATGGTCTCCAGTCCCCAAAAAATATTAGATGAGCCTCTGCAGCTTCTCCCAGTTTGCCTGGAGTCCACAGCAATTGCATGAAGGAATATGCCATCCAGGCCTAGCTCAGAGGAGAAGACCTTCACAGGAAAGGCTGTCTGCTTCCTATAGGCTGAACTTTGAGTGCTGTTGGCCAAACAAGGTGGCCTCCTTCAAGGACTTATTGGGGGAGGTTGGACTCACAATGCAAATCTTGTTAAATATCTAGATTAGGACCCAACCCAAGAATGTGATTTAAAAACTATAGGCATAACCACATTCACTTCATTGTTTTGAAATGGGAGGCTTTGCCCCCTTACCCCCTGAAACTTTAAAAAAACCCTCAGAATATTCCTAATTGGAAAGCCAAACATAAGATTTGAATGCAAAAGTCGAATGCTAAATGTGGGTCCTAAACTAGATATTAAGACTATGTTGGGTCCTAAAATAGATTTTAACCCAAATCTCCTTTGGTTCTGTCCTCTTTTCAGGGGGCAGTTAGAGGAACACCAGAAGACAGCCTCATGACAACCTTCAGGGGTGTTGCCTCGTATGAGTCCAATGACTCAGTGGAAGTATGCAGGGATTAAGCCCTGGTTTTAGTCAAAGCTGGGTGTTCACAGAACTTTTACACTATTTATGGTTTTCTTAAATCCAGCCGATTTATAATTTATTTCTAACTTACTTTTATAGATAATCTTATCTTGAAAACACGCACAAACAGTGCCACACCACCACCTTACTTACTTAGATCAGTCTTGAGGTAACTTCCTCACAGTTCTGGTGGTCCAACGCTGTTTCTGGTCCTATTATCCCTACACTGTAGGTTCAGCTGGTCCTGTACAGAGTTTGAGGCTGCTCTGCAGAGAACTGCATATCCTGGGACTGGTGGCTCATCAGGGACTGTACCCAGGAAGGCATACAGTTTGGCCTTGAACTTGTTGGCAGGGCAGCCAGTGAGATCCCTTAAGTTTCTTGGCAAAGAGTTGAAGATTTTGGGACCATTATACCCCAGGATGGCTGTGAGCTGGGTCTTGACCCTGGCTGGTGCTTGTGGGGGGAGCACTTTCCTCAAGCAGTGGCAACCAGTCCTCAGGGTTGAGATGGCTACCATCTTATTTGTGTTTGATGGGTTCGGTACTAGGTTTTCTATCACTTTCCATGTATAGATTATAATGTACCTTTCCCTCCTTCTTTGTTGATAGTAGATGTTTAGGTCTCTCAGACTCTCCCAGTAAAGACGATCCTTCATGACCTGGATCTGCCTAGTGAAGGCGCACTGGACTTTCTCTAGGGCCTATATATCCACTGTCCTGGGTGGGGACCACACAGGCATTCCACTTCCCAGGAGTAGAAGGTCCGCAGTATCCCTCCTGAGATTTTTCTGGCTTTTTTTTTAGTTTCCTCTATATGGTGTGTGAAGGTGCCATCCTCGCTCAGGTGTACTCCTAAACACTTCACATGGGGGCTTGCTCTTATTTCTTGCCAATTTCTTGTTTTCAAGGTAGTGTCCTCAAGGATGTCATGTCTGTTGCCACACCTGAGCAATTCAAATTTTTTGTCATTGAACTCACCTGGTAGGGCCACTCTCCATAACACGAGGTACTGAGAGAGCAGCCCAGTATTGTACATAATGGCACGCCAGCCCAGAATTGGAAATGGAAGAAAGGCAGAAAAGCTAGAGGGCCAGTATTGTGTGTCATTCAAGGAGATGGGCTCAGTTGTATGAAATGAATCAATGGATATGATACAAGGTAGGTGGAGGTCTAAGGTTAAAAAAGACGAGGCCCAAGAAAATTAGTTAGCCTGGACTTGAAGGAGTTGATTGAAGTGGCATCAACAACTTCAGAAGGAAGAGAATTCCAAGTAGATGATACAGTGCGTAAAGAATCGCTTTCGTGCTTCAGTTGAGGAATGAGGGACAAAAACTTTGTATTGATGGCCTCTATTATCCCTGGGAGCTGGTATGAACAAGTCAGATGGTTATATAGGAGAAAGGTTATGGAATATTTTATAACACTCTAGGAGGTCAGCATGCAAGAGTCTTCTACCTTTGAGAGAAAAAAATTTAACTGAAAAGTCTGGCAGAGTAAGATAGGAATGATAAGTTATATATATGCTTGGTTCAGCTGCATTGAAAATTTTCTAGCAGGGCAAGGTCCTGCAAGAATCCAGTATTCCAAATAACAGAGGAGAAGTCAAGGATGGGTCGTATGTCAGAAATCAAAGCGAGGTCATAAAGGAGGGAGAATGACATAGGGTAGATTTAAAGAGATTAGTGGAAATTCCACTGGCTGGCTTTATGGACTGTATTTGGGAAATGACTATGGAATCTCAGCCATGTGTTAACCAGAACACCAAAATTACTATGAGAAGAAATAGAAGATATAGGAGCATTACCAAGCAAGTAATTGTTATCCTCTTCCTCTGCCCAACCATGCTTAAAGCAAATATTAACACATTTATTAGATGCAAAAGATAAACCCCAGGATGTGGTTATGCATAAGAGGGTATTGATGCTGTGTTGTAAGTCACATGAGGCAAGCTGGCTAATATTACTAGGATGATGGAGGTAAAGTTTGAGGTCATCAGCAAAATGTTTATAATGGCAAGTAATACTTCTCCCAAGATGATTAATGAAGAGTAGGAAAAGAACAGGACCTAGAACTGAGCCTTGAGGGACCCCAATGGTAACTGGGAGAGATTTACTCTGGTTACCCTTGATGACAACACTCATTGTTCTGTGGGTGATGAAACTCTGAATCCAGGCAAGCAAATTACCACCAATACTAAGACTGACTGATAGGTTTGTAATTCAAGGGATCCGTACGACATGAGTGTGTTTTCATAGCATAGGAACAGAGCGAGGGGTTAAAGATTTGGTGAAGATAAGGTAGAAGAATGCAGAACAATGTTTCAAGTGAACAGGATGTAAGTTGTCAGGGCCCATAGCACTATCCGTACAAAGAGGCACAAACAACTCCTCAACCTGGCTACACGTTATATTTACAGTTAATATGGAACCAGTCCTTTGTTGAGGAGAAGGATTTGATAAGGTAGTGTTTACAAACACAGAAGAAAAGGCTTCAATAAAGGAATTTGTCATTACAATGTCATCATCAGTTAAGGTGTTATCAATTAATAAGGGACCAATAGAAGGACAAGCATACTTTTTATGCCTGATGTAGGAATAAAACAACTTTGGACATGAATGACTCTGGGATACAAGGTGGAGTTCCTATTTGGACTGAGCACGTATTACAGCCAGTCTTAAGTTATTGTTGGCCGCATGGAAGAGATGAAGTTTTTGCAATGTAGTAGGAGCCATGTGCCCAAACATTACTTACTCTAGATTGGATGTATTCAGTCCAGCATTTGGATTTTGTAGCATGAAAATTACTAGAGACCCGTCGATGCCAGGAAGCATCCTTCTTCTGCTTTGCTTTTATTGGGATGTACGTATTGATAAAATTAATTAATATCTGAGATAGGTGTGTGGTCATTTCATCAAGAGAGAGGTAGGCAAATTCCAAGTCCCAGGTATACAGATTGAGATGTTCATTAATAAACCGATAGTTGCCTCTTGATCAATCTTTAGAGTGTACAGTGCGCGCAAAGGAAATGTTAACCTCTTAAACGCAATGGAAATGTTAACTCGAATTTTGCGGTTAACTTTTTACCGCGTTCCTGCCATATAGGTAGTGGGAGGAGCTTGGTATGACACATGTACCTGCAGCCAGGGCTCCCTCGCAACTTCCCACCAGGCTCAGTTTAAGTGTGCTCGCAGAGCTCAGACAGTCAGTGTACATCTGTGTTACGCTGCCCCACAGACCGCATCTTTTTCACCTTTCTGTTGACTTTGATGCCCTACCAGAAACCACCATACCATCCCAATGGGGCATAGCAAGTTGACAATGGAGGAGAAGAACTGTGCCCTAACCTTAATGGAGCAGGAAGTGCCAGTAAAGTGTGTAGCTGCCGATTTGAATGTGGGCCGTGTGTCACTCTTTAAGCTCAAAAAAGCAGCCACCACACTTCCTCCCGGCACTGCCTCACAAACCTGGCTCTGGGGGCAAGAAAAAGAAGACAACTACTCGGACTGACAAGGTTTTGCTACATGAGGTGAAGCAGGACCCTTCGATAACAGCGGCTGAATTGAAGGGGAAACATCCTGACTTTGCTCCAAAACGTCGCTATTCGTACGATCCAGCACCGGCTACAAAAAGACCTGGGTTTGCCCTGCCGCCGTGCTGACAGAGGGTATGAAGAAAAAATGGCTAGCTTTCCCGAAGAAATATCAAGATTGGACACCAGAGCAGTGGAAGAAAGTCATGTGGAGTGATGAGAGCAGTTTTCACTCATCAGGGGTGGCTCGAAAGTGGTGCGGCGGCCCAGTGATGTGAGAAAATATGACCACTGCTACACCGTGAAGCATCCCGATGGCCTCATGGTTTGGGGATGCTTCAGTGGGGAGAAGGGCAGGGGTGGTCTCTAGTTCCTCCCCAAGAACATCACCATGAAGGGAAAGAATTACATTGAGGTTTTGGAGGAACATCTGCTTCATTTCTACGCTCTCCATGGCTGCGACTTTTTTATGCACGATGGCGCCCCTGCACACAAGGCACGAGCTGTCAAAGACTTCCTTAGTGAGCAGAACATCAAAGTTTTGGACTGGCCAGGCAACTCACCCGACTTAAACCCCATAGAGAATGCCTGGAACCAAATGAAAAATGAAGTTGCTAAGTCCTGGCCCACCTCGATCCCCGCCCTGAAGGAGACACTCATTAAGCTGTGGATGGCAATGGATGGCTTCTACTTCGAGAATCTTGCAACATCCACGCCCAAGAGGATCCAGGAGGTGTTGAAGACCTGTGGGAACATGACAAAGTACTAAATGTAAAGAAATGTAGGTAAAAGGACCCAATAAAACAAATTTGAAATGTACTTTTGTGCTTAATTATCCAAAAATTCTTAATGTTAACATTTGCTGTGTGCCCACTGTATTGCAGAGACAGATGTAGGCAATACTATTTGAAATACATAAGAAACTTTTATAAGGGCATGGTAGCAATGAGGGAAGGGTGGATAACACTGAATATGATTAATCCTATCTGGATCAGAAGTAAGTACCAGATCAAGTATATTACCTGAGAGAAGGAAAGTTGGTTCTAAGACATGTTGATGAAGCCCCAAGGACATAAAAAGGTTGTAAAATAAAGCGTCATGAGGAGTGATGTTAAGGTCAGGATCAGGTAGATTCCAGGATATAGAGGGGTTTTTTTTTATTATTAAGGGGCTATCTGGCGACTGCCGACTTAGGCATAAGTTGCCGTAAACAAACAGCCTAGTTCTAGGCTACTTCAAAAAATTTCAACAGGAAACAACAATAAAAAGAAATAACAATAAAAAAGCAATAACAAAAACGATAACAAAAACAACAACAATAATAAAACCGGGTTAAATGAAAGGGAGAAGGCCGGCCTCCCCCAAAAAGTCAATAAGTCCACCAGTCATGGTGCACGCACTCGTCCCGAGTACAAGGGACAGGCGGTAGCGACCCCGCCCATCCCGGTACCGAGACAGGCATCGTGCGCGAAGATCACCCAGACTGGGACATGCGAGAAGAATATGCCGAACAGTCTGGGGGACGACGCAGTCGTTGCAATAGGGCACATGCGAGCGCTCCATCAAGTAGCGATGCGTCACACGAGTGTGTCCGATTCGAAGACGACAGAAAGCAACCTGAAGCCGCCGCGGCATTGGGGGATAGGTCCATGGGAACGGTCGAGGCGCAATGGCACGCAACTTTAAGTTCCCTTCGACCGTCTCCCATCTTCTTTGCCAAGCAGTCCGAAGAGCTGCCAGTATTCCTGCCATGTAGTCAGTGTGAGGAAGAGCGAAACGCTGGTCCGGTCGCAGAGTCCTCGCGGACTCTTTTGCGCCCTCATCGGCGCGCTCATTCCCCGCAATTCCTACATGTCCAGGAACCCAGCAGAAGATAATCTCGACATCTGCCCGGCTCGCCAAAACCGTGGCGTCACGGATATCGCGAACCAGGGGATGCGGAGATTCCAATGCCCCGAGAGCACTCAGGGCGCTTTGTGAGTCGCTATAGATCACAATCCGGTCTCCGAACCGGGCACGTGGCGTAATCTCCCGTACCGAGTGGTGTATTGCCACCAGCTCGGCCGTGAAGACAGACGAAGCGCCTGGTAGAGCCCCGCTGACTTCAAACAGAGGGGATACGGCGTGGAAGCCGACCCCCTCTTGGGACTTGGAGCCATCCGTATACACTGGCACGGTTCCAGCGTGACACGATGTGTGCTCCAAAAAGGTCGAACGCAATACTCCCGGCGCAGTACAAGCTTTGGGAGCAGAGGCGTGGCGACAAATAGCCAAATGTGGTTCCCTCCAGGGTGGCGTCCTGAGCAAAACCAGGGGCGCCACCGGCCCGAGAGCGATATCTACCTCTCGAAGGAGTTTCCTGGCCCTAAACCCAAAAGGCTTAGGGTATGACTGGCGTCTCTCGACGGCATAGGCACCATCGAGATCAGCTGCGGATGCAGTGAGAGCTGTTGGCGACTGAGGGAGGCGCCGGGCTCGCGCGTACAGTCGAGTGATACACTGCACGCGGCGCAGAGCGAGTGGCATCTCCCCAGCATCGACCAACAGTCTCTCAATGGGGGAAGTGCGGAAGGCACCGGTCGCAAGGCGAAGGCCGGTGTGGTGGATCGAATCCACCTTCCGCAATAAACGCTCGGCTGCGGATGCATAAAACTCGCATCCGTAGTCGAGCTTCGAACGAACAAAGGATCGATAAAAAAGTAATGCAGTAGCCCTATCAGCGCCCCAAGCGCTGAACGTCACGGAACGGAGAATGTCCATGGCGCGGGTACAAGAGACCCTAAGGCTGCGAATATGAGCCTCCCAGGTGAGGCGTCGGTCGAATACAAGACCAAGGAAACGGTGCGACTCAACCAGATCCAGGCGCACCCCATTAAGAAACAAATCTGGGTCGGGGTGAAGCCGTGGATGGCGGCAGAAGTGCACCACCTTAGTCTTGGCCAAAGAAAACCGAAACCTGTGCGCTTCGGCATAGCGAGAGACGCGGTTCAATGCCTGTTGGAGTCGACGCTCCAGAGTTGGCATCTGGGCCGCGCCAAAAGAGATCGAAAGGTCGTCCACGTAGAGCGTAGCGAGAACATCTTCCGGCAGCACCGAGGTGATGCCGTTGATGCTCAGAGCAAAGAGTGTGACACTGAGGACACTTCCCTGCGGGACACCCTCTTCCTGCTCCTTTGGGCCGGAGAGGGCTCCCCCCACCCGTACGCGGAATCGACGATCTCGCAAAAATTCAGATATAAAAATTGGGAGGCGTCCCCTCGCCCCCATCGTGTGGAGAGTCTCCATGATACCGTATCACCATGCGGTATCATAGGCCTTCTCCAGATCGAAAAACACCGTGGCGTAGTGCTGTCTACGAAGGAAAGCCTCGCAGACGGCATTTTCCAGTCGGAGCAGAGCATCCGACGTGGAGTGGAACTTGCGGAAGCCGCACTGTGCGGAAGACAGATGGCCTCCGCTGTCCAGGAAAAAGGCTAATCTAACATTTACCAATTTCTCCATCAACTTGCACACGCAAGAGGTTAGAGAGATTGGGCGGAAACCGGTCGGAGTAGAGTGATCTCTCCCCGGTTTGCGAAAGGCAAGCACAGTAGCGATTCGCCAGGAGTCTGGGAGAAGACTTTCCACCCAGATCCTGTTGAACAAATCTAACAGAAAGGCCATGCCTCGCTCACCTAGATGTCGAAGCATAGGGTACGGGACATCGTCCGGACCATGGGCGGTGTCCGCGCACAAAGCGAGAGCGGAACGCAACTCGCTTACAGTAAACTTGTCGTTGAAGGGTTCTCCGCCTCTGGAGGTAAAGTCCAGCCGGCAGCCTTCCGCGACATCACGACGTGCATTGAATGCTGGCGGAGCAGCATCACGGCTAGAGAATGCAGAAAAAGCGGTCGCGAAGGATTCCGACACGGACGCGGGGTCCGAGATTGCGCTCCCATTCTCCTGGAGAACGGGAGGGGGGTCCTGCAAGAACTTGCCCCGAATCCTTTTGACTCGCTTCCACACCTCAGCTAAATGGGGTCTTCCCATTAAGTGAAGACACGTATGCCCGCCAAGAAGAGCGGCGGGCGTGCTTCGAAATATACCGGAACCTAGCCCTAGCCAGACGAAATTCAGCGACAGTGAAATCGTTCGGGCGGCGCTTATAGCACATGTAGGCATAACGCTTCTGTTTGAGGGCCGTCTCACACTCGGCCGACCACCATGGGAGTGGTCGGCGTGCAAAACGGCCAGACGTCCTAGGAATAGTAGTCAGGCCCACGGCGATGAGGTTGCCGGAGAAGAACTCAACGGCCTCATCTACCAACCTAAACTCATCGACTGAGATAGAGAATTCAGTCATTTCCTGAAATGCAGGCCACCGCGCCCGCGCCAAGCACCACCGAGGTGGTCTCTCAGGCGGCAGTTGCCCTGAAAATGATATTTGAATGGGAAAGTGATCACTACCATGGAGGTCATCGACCACCCCCCAATCAAAATCAGGCTGTGCATCCGAAGAGCACAAAGATAGGTCAAGGCAAGAAAATGAAGCGGTTCTCGGACAGTGATGCGTAAACTCATCCACGTTTAGGACACCCATCTCAAGCTCTTCGATCAGATCGGAAAGGACTTGTCCCCTGGGATTTATGGAGTAATCTCCCCAGAGAGGATGCCTGCCGTTCAGATCTCCAAGCAAGAGATACGGCCTCGGCAACCGTGCCACGACGCGGCGGAAGTCCCCCGCGTCGAAGTCAGCTGACGGTGGAATGTACGCAGAAATGATAGTATACCTCCAATCCAGGTGCAGCTGCACAGCCACTGCCTGAAAGGAGGTATCTAAAGAGAAAGGAAGAACGGAGACATCATGCTGGGTGTAAACCGCGCATCCCCCAGCCCGGCCATCCCGCGGTGGTGGGGTCGCAAGACCCTTGTACCCCGGGAGGGCGGGCAGGGGGCACGCGCCTAGCATGGTCTCCTGCAAGAAAATGGCTAACGGGGAGCGGGACGAGACGAGCCTCCGCAGCTCCTCCCAGTTTGCCCGGAGTCCACGGCAATTCCATTGAAGGAATATGCCCTCCAGGCCTAGCTCGGAGGAGACGCGGGGGCCCTCCTCGAACTGAAGACCCTCACGGGAATGGCCGTACGCTTCCCGGGGGCAGAACCCCGGGCGCTGTTGGCCGGACAAAGCGCTGGAGGCGCTGTCGCCTTCGAGGACTTATTGGGGGAGGTTGGGCTCGCCATGCGAGTCTTTTCCTCCCTCCGCCTCGAAACCTTAGGCGGGCGCTGCGGCTTCGGAGGAGGGGGGCCCTCTTTTCGAGGAACCACCGTCTCCGAGCCACTCGCTCCACCTCGGGGCGTGGGCGAAGGAGCCGAAGCTCCTTTGTTGCTGTTCTCCTTTCGGGGGACAGCTTTAGGAACCCCCGAAGATGGCCTAGCGACCAACTTCAGGGGTGTTGCCTCCTGTGAGTCTAACGACTCGGTGGAGGCGCGTGGCCGTTTCGCATTGCGGGAAACGGTCACGCTAGGGGAAGAGGGGGGACCCCTGGTTTTAGCCGGGGCTGGGTATGAACCCTTTTTGCCGCCAGCTTTACCAGGGGAGCGCCCGGGTTGGGTAGAGCTCGCAGAAGGGCTCCGAATGGGCACGGAAACAACCGTGCTCGTTGGCCTGGATGGGCCAGGAGCAGAGGGTGCCTTTCTAGCTACTGAGGCATATGACGTCCCAGGCAGAGCTGGGCGTGCCAGGACCAAGTCCTTATCCTCGCGGAATGAGAGTCTATCCTGGGCCTGAACGGCCAGGATTTCTTTCTCCAGGAGATATGCACCACATTGCTTCGAAGAAGCAAGGTGCGGCTCTCCGCAATTGACACACTTGGCCACACACGATTTGGACTTATCGTGTGCGACCTTGGAGCAATTTACATATACTTCGGGTGACCCCGACTTTGCACGTCTACATGAGCGATTCGTATGGCCGAAGCGGTGACAGTAATAGCACCGCGGCGGCAGTGGCACGAATGCCTTCACCCGGTAGCGGTACCAACCGGCACGCACCGACTCAGGGAGCTTGTCACAGTCGAACGTGACGAAGAGTGTAGGGGTGGGTCTCGAGGCCCCTCCCTGTTTTCTCATCACACGTTCGACTTTGACCGCCCCATGGTCGGCCAGCTCTAGGGTGATGTCCTCAATGGAGTAGTCAACGAGTTCCCTCGCATAAACTACTCCTTTTACAAAGTTCATGGTAGAGTGCGGCGTCACACTCACCGGGGTGCCATGAAGTGTCCGAAGAGCACTTATCTTGGCCGCCTCGGCGGGATTCGCCGCATTCGCCAGAAGGCTGCCGTCCGAGAAACGAGTCACCTTCAGCTCTCTACCAATTGCACTAGCTAATCCTCTCCTCTGATGGATCATGTTGCCATCAGTGGAGCGAATAACGAGGAAGCGTTTGAAGCCAGCTGGCTCGAAAACGCCAGGTAACCTCTGAATGAGGGGCCCCGATGTCATCGAGGCTCCGCCCTGTGCACTCTTGGTCTTAGTCAGGGGCTCCGCACACGGGGGGGTAGAGGGGCTGGATGTGCCGATCTTGGCTTGGTCGCCTACCAAAGTGGCAGCAGACCTATCCGTCCCTGCAGCCCCCGCGGATAGAGAGGAGCCCCGAGTCTTCTTTGTCTTTCTAGTCTTTTTCTTTTTTGGAGAAGAGGGCGGGGAATGAACCCGCTTCTCACCTCCGCCGGCAGAAGCCCCCATGCCAGATGGGCCGGCCTCAGCCAGGTCCCTCTCCGAAATGGAGAAGGTCCTGGTAGTCGTGGGGGCACCTGTCGGAGGAGATCCCTCCCCTCCTTGTATTGCCTCGGAGCCCTCAGCCGTTTGAGGGGGACCTTGCATAGGGGCGGACTCGGGTTCGGTGCTTGGCGCCGAGCCCGGATTCCCCCCCATGGAAGGCCCTACCGTCTGAGGCTGGGTCTCCTCAAGGACCATGTCTATCACAGGAGGGGCCTCCAGTTGGACATCCCCTCCCAGGACATCGCAGGTCCCCTTGGCAGCATCAAGAGTCATTTGTGGGGAGACACAAGCCTTAACCCCGGCAAGGTTTAATATCCTTGCCAGCAGGTCTTTTGAGGGAAGCGACCGAAGGGGCCTGGCTTCCCTCTCCCCCCTAAGGGGGTTTGCCCTACCGAGCCGCTTACAAGAGGGGCGGTCGGCAATGGGCTGCCTGCTGGCTTTCTTGGCAGTCCCCTTAGAAAGAAAAGGAGGGACTGCCGCTGGAAATAGGGAGGTGCCCGAAAGCACCTCCAGAGAAGGGAGTGAGGGGAAGTCCCCTACACCCGTAGGCGTAGGAGAGGAGTAAGCCTCCTCTCCGGTTGAAGAAGTATGGAGGGTCCCCTGCGCAAGCACAAGGGGGGGGGCCTCCATTTTTTTGGTGGAGCTGCCCGAGGGCGGCTCCGTTGTTCTTGGGGAAGTTGGGGGTTGGGGGTTGGGGTTTTTTTTTATACTCATCATTGGGCATGGTGACCCTCTTATTTACACGGGACGCAACAGCTCACCACCTCTCACAGTTGCCCGCACTGCAAGAGGTGCTTGCAGGCCCGGCGCCGCCATTTGGGACCACCCCTCCCGCCTGGTGGCCTGGCAGTCCATCGGCATGGCGGCTCCACCTTAGACACGGCGTAAAAATGATAGATTTTGAAGACGAGAGGAAAAGGGATGTGAGGAAGGTATGGGTGGGGATGAAGCAGGTAGTTAAAAACCAGCCACCCCAGACCGGAGCTCAGGGCTTAAGGAACATTGTCCCCCCACCCCCTCAGCCCCGATGCGGGGTGGTTGGCTGAAAGGAAGGTCAGCATCTACCCTGTGAAATTAGAGGCTGACCAGAGAAAGTTGTGGGAGAGGTTGTGTGAAAAGAGAGGAAACAAGTGTTTTGAAGGAAGGAAGAGAGGCTAAGCTGGGGCCGGACGGGGTGCTGAGTCCCGTCAGCACGGCGGCCAGGATGGCAAATCGCCGCACCCCTTACGGGGGGATATAGAGGGAAGGTTGAAATCCCAAACTATAATGAGCTCCTTTCCAAGACTAAACTCAAGCGAGTAATTAATGAGTGTGGTATTATTCATGATGGAGTTGGATGGGGGTCTGTATATTACAACAATATATACATCAAATGTAGGAAGAAAAATAGCGAGGGTGTTTGGCGATTGTTCTATTGTAACACAATGAATAGCTTTGAGTTATGTATATATAAACAGACCCCATGTTTAGGTTTCTGAGAGACAAAGTCATTTCTTATAATATAATAATTAGAAATATTCACAACAGCATCTGAGATATTACAGCTCAACCAAGATTCTGAAATAGCAAATATATGCAAATCAAGCTCTAAACAGAAGTTATTAACATAATAAGTTTTATTAGATACGTTGTTAACATTTTTTACGGCAATATTAAGCAGGAAGGATGAAGAGCAGGTGGATTGATTTAGTTTTTTGGAGAAACAGGCATACGTGGTGTTTTTAGTGGTGGTGGAAGTGCAAATTGATTGTCAGGTGAGGAGGCTGACACAGCAACTACTGGAGGCCTGAATAGATGTGGAGGATAATGAGCTAGTTGTACGAGTCAGGTGGGCGGATGTTTGAATATTTGCAACTCTAGCTCTTTCCTTGAGCAGCGGCCATTGTTGATAGACTGTGAGGTCCCTGCTGATATATACATGTACCTCCCTCAACTCATCTGAAATCATTTTCTTGATGTGAACAGGATTAACAGGTGGAGTGGCTTGCACAGTTGTCTTAAGTTGCTCTACATCGTGTTTTAAAAGGTGAATCAACATTAATTAAGGGTTTAAGCAGCTTGATATCTTCATATAGAGTTTGAACATTTTTTGTTAAGAGCTCATCTGGCGACTGCTTCCTTGGGCATAAGTCGCCGTACTTACCACTGCCTAGTACTAGGCTACTTTAAAATAGTAACTTAAAAAAAAGGAAGAAGGCAAGAGGCAGGAAGCCAGCTCCAGCGTCAGGGAAAGGTCCGCCTACCCCTGGCACATGAACATGCAACCTACAAAAATAACACAAACAGAAAAAAAACTAATTAAATAAGGGGAGAAGGCCAGCTCCCACAAAAGTCGGTAAGTCCACCAGGCAATGAGCACAAACTCGTCCAGAGTACAAGGGACAGGCGGTAGTGACCACATCCATCCCGGTACCGGGACAGGTAACATGCGCAGATATCGCCCAGAGTGGGACATTCAACAAGAATGTGCCGAACAGTCTGGGAGACAACACAGTTTTCACAGTCTTCACCGCTCTATCAAATGGCGGTGCATCTCGCAAGTGTGTCCAATTCAGAGATGACAGAATACAACTTGAAACGCTCGCGGCATTGTAGAGTAGGTCCATGGGAAGAGTCGCGGCGCAATGGCACACAACTTTAAGTTCCCTTTGACCATCTCCCATCTTTTTGCCAAGCAGCCCGGAGAGCTGCCTGTATTTCTGCCATGTAGTCAGCATGAGGAAGAGCGAATGCTGGTCCAGCTGCCCAAAGCTCGCTGACTCTTTGGCACACTCATTCCCCGCAATTCCTACATGTCCAGGAACCCAGCAGAAGATAATCTCAACATCCGTCCTGCTTGCTAAAACTGTGGTGTTACACAAATTGCGAACCAGGCGATGCGGAGATTTTAATACCCCAAGAGCACTTAGGGCACTTTGTGAGTCGCTATAGATCACAATCCGGTCTCCAAACAGGGCATGACGCGTAATCTTGCGTACTGGTGTATTGCCACCAGCTCGGCCATTAAGACAGACGCAGCAGCTGGCAGAGCCCTGCTGACTTCAAACAGAGGAGATACGGCATGGAAGCCAACCCCCTCTTGGGACTGGGAGCCATCAGTATACACTGGCATGGTTCCAGCATGAGAGGAGGTGTGCTCCAAAAAGGTCGAACGCAATACTCCCTGCGCTGTAGAAGCTTTGGGAGCAGAGGCATGGCAACAAATAGCCAAAGGTGGTACCCTCCAGGGTGGCATCATGGGCAGAACCAGGGGCACCACTTGCCTGAGAGTTATACCTAGCTCTCAAAGGAATTTCCTAGCCCTAAACCCAAAAGACTTAGGGTATGAATGGCATCTCTCGGCAGCATAGTCACCATCAAAATCAGCTGTGGATGCAGTGAGAGCTGTTGGTGACTGAAGGAAACGCCGGGCTCGTGCATACAGGCGAATTACGCACTGTGCATGGCATAGAGCGAGTGGCATCTCCCCAGCATTGACAAGTAGGCTCTCAATGGGGCAAGAGCAGAAAGCACCAGTCATCAGGCGAAGGCCAGGGTGGTGGATCGAGTCCACCTTCCACAATACAAGCTCAGCTGTGGATGCATAAAACTCGCATCTGGTGGTTCAGCTTTGGGCAAACAAAGGATCGATAAAAAAGTAAGGCTGTAGCCCTATCAGCGCCCTAGGCACCAAACTACACAGAGCAAAGAATGTACATGGCCTGGGTACAAGAGACCCTAAGGCTGCGAATATGAGCCTCTCAGGTAAGGCATCAGACAAATACAAGACCAAGGAAACGGTGTGATTCAACCACTTCCAGGCGTACCCCATTAAGAAACAAGTCTGGGTCATGGTGGAGCCGTGGATGGCAGCAGAAATGCACCACCCTACTCTTGGTCAAGAAAAACCGAAACCTGTCCGCTTCGGCATAGCAAGAGACGCAGTTCAATGCCTGTTGGAGTCGACGCTCGAGTTGTCATCTGGGTCATGCCAAAAGAGATCGAAAGGTCGTCCACGTAGAGCGTAGTGAGAACATCTTCCGGCAGCACCCAGGTGATGCCATTGATGCTCAGGGCAAATAGTGTGACTCTTTCCTGCGCGACACCCTCTTACTGCTCCATTGGGCAGGATAGGGCTCCCCCCATCCGTACGCAGAATCGACGATCTCGCAAAAATTCAGATATAAAGACTGGGAGGCATCCCCTCGCCCCCATCGTGTGGAGAGTCTCCATGAAACTGTATTGCCATACGGTATCATAGGCCTTCTCCAGGTATTATAGGCCTCGCAGATGGCATTTTCCAGTCGGTGCAGAGCATCCGACATGGAATGCAACTTGCGGAAGCCGCACTGTGCAGAAGACAGATGGCCTCCGCTGTCCAGAAAAAAAAGGCTAATCTAACATCTACCAATTTCTCCATCAACTTGCAGACGTAAGTGGTTAGAGAAATTGGGCGGAAATCAGCCGGAGTAGAGTGATCTCTCCCCTGTTTGCGAAAGGCGAGCACAGTAGCGATTTGCCAGGAATCTAGGAGGAGACCCTCCACCCAAATCCTGTTGAACAAATCTAACAGAAAGGCCATGCCTAGCTCGTCCAGGTGTTGATGCATGGCGTACGGGACTTGTCCCGACCATGGGCAGTGTCCGCGCACGAAGCAAGAGCGGAACGCAACTCACTCAGAGTAAACCTGTTGTTGAAGGGTTCTCCGCCTCTAGAGGTAAAGTCTAGCTGGCAGCATTCCGCGACATCACAACGTGCAGTGAATGCTGGCAGAGCAGCATCCTGGCTAGAGTGCAGAGAAAGCAGTCGCGAAGGATTCTGCCACGACGTGGGGTCCGAGATTGTGGTCCCATTCTTCTCCTGGAGAATGGGATGGGGATCCTGGGCGTCCGTTAAGTGAAGATACGTTGCAGTGGAGCGAATGTGAGTGTGTTTGTAGGGCCAATCTAACACCCCTTTTCCAATACCCTCTCCCTCCCTCTGTGCGAGTGGGTGTGTGTGTGAATAACTGGCATTTAAATTTCGTTTTGTTTTTTTCTCAATTTATTATTCATGTTTGTTTTCTCTTTTCAGAGAAAAGAGTTAGAGTTAATAAAAGGTTGAAAGCCTAATATTTAGGTACAATTTTTTTTAATTCTGAGCATTGGTTATCCAGAAGATTTACTGAGTTCAAATATAGAGTGGAGACTGTGAGGATGCAACCATGGGACAACAAACTTCTAGCGGAAGTTGGAAAGAGGCCAAGAGTGCATCTACCCAAGACCTGATAGAAGGATTTACATGACCGCACCTGGTTTCTCCACCCCTGATCTTGATTTTTTTATTTATTTAAGGGGCTATCTGGCAACTGCCGACTTAGGCATAAGTCGCCGTAAAAAACAGCCTAGTTCTAGGGTACTTTAAAAAATTTGAACAGAAAACAACAATAAAAAGAAATAACATTAAAAATAACAAAACAATAACAAAAACAACAATTAAACCTGGTTAAATGAAAGGAAGAAGGCCGGCCTCCCCCAAAAAGTAAACACGTCCACCAGTCAATGTGCACGCACTCGTCCCGAGTACAAAGGGCAGGCGGTAGCGAAACCGCCCATCCCGGTACCGGGACAGGTATCGTGCGCGAAGATCACCCAGACTGGAACATTCGACAAGAATGTGCCCAACAGTCTGGGGGACAACGCAGTCGTCGAAATACGGCGCAGGCGAGCGCTCCATCAAATAGCGATGAGTCACACGAGTGTGTCCGATTCGGAGACGACAGAAAGCAACCTGCAGCCGTCGCGGCATTGGGGGATAGGTCCATGGGAACAGTCGCGGCGCAATGGCACGCAACTTTAAGTTCCCTTCGACCGTCTCCCATCTTCTTTGCCAAGCAGTCCGAAGAGCTGCCCGTATTCCTGCCATGTAGTCGGTGTGAGGAAGAGCGAAACGCTGGTCTGGTCGCAGAGTCCTCTCGGACTCTTTGGCGCACTCATTCCCCGCAATTCCTACATGTCCAGGAACCCAGCAGAAGATAATCTCGACATCTGCCCGGCTCGCCAAAACCGTGGCGTCACGGATATCGCGAACCAGGGGATGCGGAGATTCCAATGCCCCGAGAGCACTCAGGGCGCTTTGTGAGTCGCTATAGATCACAATCCGGTCTCCGAACCGGGCACGTCGCGTAATCTCCCGTACCGAGTGGTGTATTGCCACCAGTTCAGCCGTGAAGACAGACGCAGCGCCTGGCAGAGCCCCGCTGACTTCAAACAGAGGGGATACGGCGTGGAAGCCGACCCCCTCTTGGGACTTGGAGCCATCCGTAGTAACTGGCACGGTTCCAGCGTGACACGAGGTGTGCTCCAAAAAGGTCGAATGCAATACTCCCGGCGCAGTACAAGCTTTGGG
Organism: Ceratothoa steindachneri; assembly: GCA_963969495.1. NCBI lineage: Eukaryota > Metazoa > Arthropoda > Malacostraca > Isopoda > Cymothoidae > Ceratothoa > Ceratothoa steindachneri. Next base: position 76,450,014 of record OZ018319.1, read on the forward strand.
AGCAGAGGCGTGGCGACAAATAGCCAAATGTGGGGCCCTCCAGGGTGGCGTCCTAGGGAGAACCAGGGGCGCCACCGGCCCGAGAGCTATACCTAGCTGTCGAAGGAGTTTCCTGGCCCTAAACCCAAAGGGCGTAGGATATGAATGGCGTCGCTCGGCGGCATAGACACCGTCGAGATCAGCTGCGGAGGTAGTGAGAGCTGTTGGCGACTGAGCAAGGCGCCGGGCTCGCGCGTACAGGCGAGTAATGCACTGCACGCGGCGTAGAGCGAGTGGCATCTCCCCAGCATCGACAAACAGGCTCTCAATGGGGGAAGTGCGGAAGGCACCGGTCGCAAGGCGAAGGCCGGTGTGGTGGATCGAATCCACCTTCCGCAATAAACGCTCGGCTGCGGATGCATAAAACTCGCATCCGTAGTCGAGCTTCGAACGAACAAAGGATCGGTAATAAAGCAAGGCAGTAGCCCTATCAGCACCCCAAGCGCTGAACGTCACGGAACGGAGAATATCCATTGCGCGGGTACAAGAGACCTTAAGGCTGCGAATATGAGCCTCCCAAGTGAGGGGTCGGTAAAATACAAGACCAAGGAAACGGTGCGATTCAACCACTTCCAGGCGTACCCCATTAAGAAACAAGTCTGGGTCATGGTGGAGCCGTGGATGGCGACAGAAGTGCATCACCTTAGTCTTGGCCAAGGAAAACCGAAGCCTGTGCGCTTCGGCATAGCGAGAGACGACGTTCAATGCCTGTTGGAGTCGACGCTCCAGAGTTGGCATCTGGGCCGCGCCAAAAGAGATCGAAATGTCGTCCACGTAGAGTGTAGCGAGAACATCTTCCGGCAGCAGCGAGGTGATGCCGTTGATGCTCAGGGCAAACTGTGACAATGAGCACACTTTCCTGTGGGACACCCTCTTCCTGCTCCTTTGGGCCGGAGAGGGCTCCCCCCACCCGTACGCGGAATCGACGATCTCGCAAAAATTCAGATATAAACATTGGGAGAGGCCCCTCGCCCCCATCGTGTGGAGAGTCTCCATGATACCGTATCGCCGTGCGGTATCATATCCTTCTCCAGATCGAAAAACACCTTATCTTAGTGCTGTCTACGAAGGAAAGCCTCGTAGATGGCATTTTCCAGTCGGAGCAGAGCCTCCGACGTGGTGGAACTTGCGGAAGGTGCACTGTGCAGAAGACAGATGGCCTCCGCTGTCCAGGAAAATGGCTAATATAACATTTACCAATTTCTCCATTAACTTGCACATGAAAGAGGTTAGAGAGATTGGGCGGAAACCGGTCGGAGTAGAATGATCTCTCTCCGGCTTGCGAAAGGCGAGCACAGTAGCGATTCGCCAGGAGTCTGGGAGAAGACTTTCCACCCAGATCCTGTTGAACAAATCTAACAGAAAGGCCATGCCTCGCTCACCTAGATGTCGAAGCATAGGGTACGGGACATCGTCCGGACCATGGGCGGTGTCCGCGCACAAAGCGAGAGCGGAACGCAACTCGCTTACAGTAAACCTGTCGTTGAAGGGTTCTCCGCCTCTGGAGGTAAAGACCAGCCGGCGGCCTTCCGCGACCTGCATTGAATGCTGGCGGAGCAGCATTCCGGCTAGAGAATGCGGAAAAAGCGGTCGCGAAGGATTCCGCCACGGACGCGGGGTCCGAGATTGCGATCCCATTCTCCTGGAGAACGGGAGGGGGGTCCTGCAAGAACTTGCCCCGAATCCTTTTGACTCGCGGCGGGCGTGCTTCGAAATATAACGGAACCTAGCCCTAGCCCAACGAAATTCAGCGACAGTGAAATCGTTCGGGCGGCGCTTATAGCGCATGTAGGCATAACGCTTCTGTTTGAGGGCCGTCTTACACTCGGCCGACCACCACGGGAGTGGGCGGCGTGCAAAACGGCCAGACGTTCTAGGAATAGTAGTCAGGCCCACGGCGATGAGGTTGCCGGAGAAGAACTCAACGGCCTCATCTACCGACCTAAACTCCTCGACTGAGATAGAGAATTCAGTCATTTCCTGAAATGCAGGCCACCGCGCCCACGCCAAGCACCACCGAGTAGGGCTCTCAGGGGGCAGTTGCCCTGAAAATGATATTTGAATGGGAAAGTGATCACTACCATGGAGGTCATCGACCACCCCCCAATCAAAATCAGGCTGTGCATCCGAAGAGCACAAAGATAGGTCAAGGCAAGAAAATGAAGCGGTTCTCAGACAGTGATGCATAAATTCATCCCCGTATGGACATCCATCTCAAGCTCTTCGATCAGATCAGAGAGGATGCCTGCCGTTCAGATCTCCAAGCAAGAGATAGGGCCTCAGCAACCGTGCCGCGACGCGGAGGAAGTCCCCCGCGTTGAAGTCAGCTGACGGTGGAATGTACGCAGAAATGATAGTATACCTCCTATCCAGGTGCAGCTGCACAGCCACTGCCTGAAAGGAGGTATCTAAAGAGAAAGGAAGAACGGAGACATCACGCCGGGTGTAAACCGTGCATCCCCCAGCCCGGGCCATCCCGTGGTGGTGGGGTCGGAAGACCCTTATACCCCAGGAGGGCGTGCAGGGGGCACTCACCTAGCATGGTCTCCTGCAGAAAAATAGCTAACGGGAAACGGGTCGAGACGAGCCTCCGCAGCTCCTCCCAGTTGGCCCGAAGTAGACGGCAATTCCATTGGAGCAATATGCCCTCCAGGCCTAGCTCGGAGGAGACGGGGGGCCCTCTCCGAACAGAAGACCCTCACGGGAATGGCCGTACGCTTCCCAGAGGCAGAACCCCGTGCGCTGTTGGCCGGACAAAGCGCTGTCGCCTTCGAGGACTTATTGGGGGAGGTTGGGCTCGCCATGCGAGTCTTTTCCTCCCTCCGCCTCAAAACCTTAGCCGGGCGTTGCGGCTTCGGAGGCGGGGGGCCCTCTTTTCGAGGAACCATCGTCTCCAAGGCACTCGCTCCACCACTAGGCGTGGGCGAAGGAGCGGAAGCTCCTTTGTTGCTGTCCTCCTTTCGGGGGACAGCGTTAGGAACCCCGGAAGATGGCCTAGTGACCAACTTCAAGGGTGTTGCCTCCTGTGAGTCTAACGACTCGGTGGAGGCGCGTGGCCGTTTCGCCTTACGGGAAACGGTCACGCTGGGGGAAGAGGAGGGAGCCCTGGTTTTAGCCGGAGCTGGGTTTGGACCCTTTGCGCTACCAGCTTTACCAGGGGAGCTCCCGGGGTGGGTAGAACCCCCATACTCAGGTAGCCCTGAGTATGCACGCTGACAGGCGCAATTAGTATGGCTGAAGCGGTGGCAGTAATAGCACTTCCGTGGCAGTGGCACGAATGCCTTCACATACTAGCAATACCAACCGGCACGAACAGACTCAGGGAGCTTGTCACAGTTGAACATGAGAAGGTCAGCCAGCTCTAAGGTGATGTCATCTATGGAGCCAGCAGGCTCTAAAATGTCGGATAGTCTCTGAATGAGGAGCCCCATTCTGTACACTTGTATTTTTGGTCTTTGTCAGGAAAGTATGTGCCGATCTAGGCTTGGTCGCCTACCGAAGCAGCAGACCCATCCGTCCCTGCAGCCCCCCCCCCCATGGGTCTTTTTTTTTTCTTTTTTTTTCTTCTTAGGAGAGGAGGGCGGGGAATGAACCCACTTCTCCCCTCCACTGGCAGGAGCCCCCAGGCCAGATGGACAGGCCTCAGCAAGGTCCTTCTCCGAGATGGAGAAGGTCCTGGTGGTCCCAGGGGCACCGGCCCGGAGGAGGAGATCCCTTCCCTCCTTGTACTGCCTTTGAGACACGAGCTGTTTGAGGAGGACCTTGCATAGGGGCGGACTTAGGTTGGGTGCTTGTCATCGAGCCCAGATTCACCCCCATGGAAGGCCCTACCGTCTGAGGCTGGGTTGCCTCAAGGACCATGTCTATCTTGGGGGGGTGGGGCATGTGCCTTGACCCCCGCTAAGTTTAATATTCGAGCCAGCAGGTCTTTTGAGGCAAGTGACCGATGGGCTCTGACTTCCCCCTCCCCCCCTAAGGGGGTTTGCCCTAACGAGCTGTTTCAATGGAAAGTGGTCGGTTATGGGCTGCCTGGTGGCTTTCTTGGCAGTCCCCTTGAAAAGTAAAGGGGGAAACTTCCACTGGAAAGAGGAAGGCACCTCCAGACAAGGGGTGAGGGGTGAGTTCTCCTGTGAAAGCATAGGGGAACCGCCCAAAGATGAGGGGAAAAGAGGAAGAGGGGTTTTTTTTTTTATCATCAGGCATGGGGACCTTATTCTTTTCACAGGCTGCAGACACTAATCACCCCTTGCAGTAGCCCACTCTGCAATGGGTGCGTACAGGGCTGTCAGAGCCAGGTAACACCATTTTAGTCCCCCCTCCCATCTGGTGACCTGGCAGCCCTTCGGCATAGGGAAAAAAAGAATAGTGTGTGAAGTGAGAAGGAAAGGGGATGTGAGAAAGGTATGGGTCGAGATGAAGCAGGTTTTAGAAACCCCACCATCCCAAATCACGGCACCCCTTATGGGGTAGAGTTTGGACAGGTCGGGCTAGAACTTTGACAGTATTGAATAACTGAGAGTAGTCATGAGAGGTAGGGGTAGTTGCAGTAGCATAGGGTTGGGTGCTAAAGGTTTACGATTGCGAATTGAAGAGGCTTTACACTTTGTACATATATAGCTTAAATATATGTACCCCTACACTTCGCAATTGCATGAACCCAAGCTCCACAGGTGCCATAGCCATAGCATTCAACACAAGACAAGTCACTATTGCCGGATTACATAGATAAACAGGGTCGTGCTTCTGGGCAGGGGGCTTTATGCTCTTAGGGTCAGGTCCTATCATGTAGGATAGGGTGATTAGCCTACCACATGTTTGAAGCAGTAGGGAAGCAGCAGGTGACAGCAGAAAGCACCCAAATTGCAGGATAGGTAGGCCCAGTCTTAGCAGCAGCAGTCAACAGAAATCCAATTTCATTCACAGGACGTTCATTAGGCCTAAGTTAGCCTCATGCATAAAGACAATATTTCAAGTTAGAGCACTATTGATATTTTAAGATTGAACACAATTGGAAATGTGACTGTCGACCCACGATGCCAAATTAGAATTCCCAGTAGTTCTTGAGAAGATATATACTAAGTCATTTATTTTAAATGTAATGATATATCAAAACTATGTGCATATTGTTTTTTGTAGCCCAATCATATATTATGGTGAGGTCCTCTTGCAGTTTGTCAACGTCTTCCTTGTTCAGAATAGGTTTGCAGATGTTTGTGTCATCTGCAAACGATGTCACTGTGGAGTGACATATCTCTTTGTCTATAACCCCAGCAGTATCAGGAAAAGCAGAGGCCCCAGTACTGAACCCTGAGGTACTCCACTTATAACATTGCCTGATTGGGACATAGCTCCATTTGCAGACACTGTCTCTGTTCTTGATATGAGGAAGCTGTGGATCCACAACCCAAGTTTACCAGTGATTCCTAGACTTTGTAATTTGTGCATGAGGATACCATGATCCACTTTTCAAATGCCTTTGCGAAGTCTAGGAACACAGTATCCACATTTTTGCCCTCAGCTAGTTGGTGTAGTTGGTTATCATAATGTCCAAGTAGCTGGCAGAGGCAAGATCTGCCCTTCCTGAAGCCATGTTATCCAGCATTCAGTAGGTTGCTGTCTACTAAATAGGTGTAGATGTTGTTACTCACCACCTTCTCAAACATTTTAATTCAATGTGAGGTGATTTTATATTTTTTTTTTTAAGAGCTCATCTGGTGACTGCCTACTTAGGCATTAGTCGCCGTATTAAAACTGGCCTAGTTCTAGGCTACTTTAAAATAAAATTAAAGAGAGAAAAAAAAAAACAACACCCCCAAAAGGGGGAAAGGAAGGAAGCTGGTGTGTCGGGGAGAGGTCCCCCTGGCGCAGGAGCGTGACCCTAAAGGAAAAAAAACAAAAAAACCTTGCTTAAATAATAGGGAGAAGGCCAGGCCTCCCCCAAGAAGTCAACAAGTCAATGTGCACGAATCTGTCCCGAGCACAAGGGACAGGCGGTAGCGACCCCGCCCATCCCGGTACTGGGACAGGTATCGTGCGCGAAGATCACCCAGACTGGGACATTCAACAAGCATGTGCCGAACAGTCTGGGGGACGACGCAGTCGTTGCAATAGGGCGCAGGCGAGCGCTCCATCAGATAGCGATGCGTCACACGAGTGTGTCCGATTCGGAGACGACAGAAAGCAACCTGAAGCCGCCGCGGCATTGGGGGATAGGTCCATGGGAACAGTCGCGGCGCAATGGCACGCAACTTTAAGTTCCCTTCGACCGTCTCCCATCTTCTTTGCCAAGCAGTCCGAAGAGCTGCCCGTATTCCTGCCATGTAGTCGGTGTGAGGAAGAGCGAAACGCTGGTCCGGTCGCAGAGTCCTCGCGGACTCTTTGGCGCACTCATTCCCCGCAATTCCTACATGTCCAGGAACCCAGCAGAAGATAATCTCGACATCTACCCGGCTCGCCAAAACCGTGGCGTCACGGATATCGCGAACCAGGGGATGCGGAGATTCCAATGCCCCGAGAGCACTCAGGGCGCTTTGTGAGTCGCTATAGATCACAATCCGGTCTCCGAACCGGGCACGTCGCGTAATCTCCCGTACCGAGTGGTGTATTGCCACCAGCTCGGCCGTGAAGACAGACGCAGCGCCTGGTAGAGCCCCGCTGACTTCAAACAGAGGGGATACGGCGTGGAAGCCGACCCCCTCTTGGGACTTGGAGCCATCCGTAGTAACTGGCACGGTACCAGCGTGACACGATGTGTGCTCCAAAAAGGTCGAACGCAATACTCCCGGCGCAGTACAAGCTTTGGGAGCAGAGGCGTGGCGACAAATTGCCAAATGTGGTACCCTCCAGGGTGGCGTCCTGGGCAGAACCAGGGGCGCCACCGGCCCGAGAGCTATATCTACCTCTCGAAGGAGTTTCCTGGCCCTAAACCCAAAAGGCTTAGGGTATGACTGGCGTCTCTCGGCGGCATAGGCACCATCGAGATCAGCTGCGGATGCAGTGAGAGCTGTTGGCGACTGAGGGAGGCGCCGGGCTCGCGCGTACAGGCGAGTGATGCACTGCACGCGGCGCAGAGCGAGTGGCATCTCCCCAGCATCGACCAACAGGCTCTCAATGGGGAAAGGGCGGAAGGCACCGGTCGCAAGGCGAAGGCCGGTGTGGTGGATTGAATCCACCTTCCGCAATAAACGCTCGGCTGCGGCTGCATAAAACTCGCATCCGTAGTCGAGCTTCGAGCGAACAAAGGATCGATAAAAAAGTAAGGCGGTAGCCCTATTAGCGCCCCAAGCGCTGAACGTCACGGAACGGAGAATGTCCATGGCGCGGGTACAAGAGACCCTAAGGCTGCGAATATGAGCCTCCCAGGTGAGGCGTCGGTCGAATACAAGACCAAGGAAACAGTGCGACTCAACCACATCCAGGCGCACCCCATTAAGAAACAAATCTGGGTCGGGGTGAAGCCGTGGATGGCGGCAGAAGTGCACCACCTTAGTCTTGGCCAAAGAAAACCGAAACCTGTGCGCTTCGGCATAGCGAGAGACGCGGTTCAATGCCTGTTGGAGTCGACGCTCCAGAGTTGGCATCTGGGCCGCGCCAAAAGAGATCGAAAGGTCGTCCACGTAGAGCGTAGCGAGAACATCTTCTGGCAGCACCGAGGTGATGCCGTTGATGCTCAGGGCAAAGAGTGTGACACTGAGGACACTTCCCTGCGGGACACCCTCTTCCTGCTCCTTTGGGGCAGAGAGGGCTCTCCCCACCCATACGCGGAATCGACGATCTCGCAAAAATTCAGATATAAACATTGGGAGGCGTCCCCTCGCCCCCATCGTGTGGAGAGTCTCCATGATACCGTATCGCCATGCGGTATCATAGGCCTTCTCCAGATCAAAAAACACCGTGGCGTAGTGCTGTCTACGAAGGAAAGCCTAGCAGACGGCATTTTCCAGTCGGAGCAGAGCATCCGACGTGGAGTGAAACTTACGGAAGCCGCACTGTGCAGAAGACAGATGGCCTCCGCTGTCCAGGAAATAGGCTAATCTAACATTTACCAATTTCTCCATCAACTTGCACACGCAAGAGGTTAGAGAGATTGGGCGGAAACCGGTCGGAGTAGAGTGATCTCTCCCCGGTTTGCGAAAGGCAAGCACAGTAGCGATTCGCCAGGAGTCTGGGAGAAGACCTTCCGACCAGATCATGTTGAACAGATCTAACAGAAAGGCCATGCCTCGCTCACCCAGGTGTCGAAGCATGGCGTACGGGACATCGTCCGGACCATGGGCGGTGTCCGCGCACGAAGCGAGAGCGGAACGCAACTCACTCACAGTAAACTTGTCGTTGAAGGGTTCTCCGCCTCTGGAGGTAAAGTCCAGCCGGCGGCCTTCCGCGACATCACGACGTGCATTGAATGCTGGCGGAGCAGCATCACGGCTAGAGAATGCGGAGAAAGCGGTCGCTAAGGATTCCGCCACGGACGCGGGGTCCGAGATTGCGGTCCCATTCTCCTGGAGAACGGGAGGGGGGTCCTGCGAGAACTTGCCCCGAATCCTTTTGACTCGCTTCCACACCTCAGCTAAAGGGGTCTTCCCGTTAAGTGAAGACACGTATGCCCGCCAAGAAGAGCGGCGGGCGTGCTTCGAAATATACCGGAACCTAGCAATAGCCCGACGAAATTCAGCGACAGTGAAATCGTTCGGGCGGCGCTTATAGCGCATGTAGGCATAACGCTTCTGTTTGAGGGCCGTCTCACACTCGGTCGACCACCATGGGAGTGGTCGGCGTGCAAAACAGCCAGACGTCCTAGGAATAGTAGTCAGGCCCACGGCGATGAGGTTGCCGGAGAAGAACTCAACGGCCTCATCTACCGACCTAAACTCCTCGACTGAGATAGAGAATTCAGTCATTTCCTGAAATGCAGGCCACCGCGCCAAGCACCACCGAGGTGGTCTCTCAGGCGGCAGTTGCCCTGAAAATGATATTTGAATGGGAAAGTGATCACTACCATGGAGGTCATCGACCACCCCCCAATCAAAATCAGGCTGTGCATCCGAAGAGCACAAAGATAGGTCAAGGCAAGAAAATGAAGCGGTTCTCGGACAGTGATGCGTAAACTCATCCACGTTTAGGACACCCATCTCAAGCTCTTCGATCAGATCGGCAAGGACTTGTCCCCTGGGATTTATGGAGTAATCTCCCCAGAGAGGATGCCTGCCGTTCAGATCTCCAAGCAAGAGATACGGCCTCGGCAACCGTGCCACGACGCGGCGGAAGTCCCCCGCGTCGAAGTCAGCTGACAGGGGAATGTACGCAGAAATGATAGTATACCTCCTATCCAGGTGCAGCTGCACAGCCACTGCCTGAAAGGAGGTATCTAAAGAGAAAGGAAGAACGGAGACATCATGCCGGGTGTAAACCGCGCATCCCCCAGCCCGGCCATCCCGCGGTGGTGGGGTCGCAAGACCCTTATACCCCGGGAGGGCAGGCAGCGGGCACGCGCCTAGCATGGTCTCCTGCAAAAAAATAGCTAACGGGGAACGGGACGAGACGAGCCTCCGCAGCTCCTCCCAGTTGGCCCGGAGTCCACGGCAATTCCATTGAAGGAATATGCCCTCCAGGCCTAGCTCGGAGGAGACGCGGGGGCCCTCCTCGAATTGAAGACCCTCACGGGAATGGCCGTACGCTTCCCGGGGGCAGAACCCCGGGCGCTGTTGGCCGGACAAAGCGCTGAAGGCGCTGTCGCCTTCGAGGACTTATTGGGGGAGGTTGGGCTCGCCATGCGAGTCTTTTCCTCCCTCCGCCTCGAAACCTTAGGCGTGCGTTGCGGCTTCGGAGGCAGGGGGCCCTCTTTTCGAGGAACCACCGTCTCCGAGCCACTCGCTCCACCTCGGGGCGTGGGCGAAGGGGCCGAAGCTCCTTTGTTGCTGTCCTCCTTTCGGGGAACAGCTTTAGGAATCCCGGAAGATGGCCTAGCGACCATCTTCAGGGGTGTTGCCTCCTGTGAGTCTAACGACTCGGTGGAAGCGCGTGGCCGTTTCGCTTTACGGGAAACGGTCACGCTGGGGGAAGAGGGGGGAGCCCTGGTTTTAGCCGGGGCAGGGTATGAACCCTTTTTGCCGCCAGCTTTACCAGGGGAGTGCCCAGGTTGGGTAGAGCCCGCAGAAGGGCTCCGAATGGGCGCGGAAACAACCGTGCTCGTTGGCCTGGATGGGCCAGGAGCAGAGGGTGCCTTTCTAACTATTGAGGCATATGACGTCCCAGGCAGAGCCGGGCGCGCCAGGACCAAGTCCTTTGCCTCGCGGAATGAGAGTCGATCCTGGGCCTGAACGGCCAGGATTTCTTTCTCAAGGAGATATGCACCACATTGCTTCGAAGAAGCAGGGTGCGGCTATCCGCAATTGACACACTTGGCCACACACGATTTGGACTTATCCTGTGCGACCTTGGAGCAATTTACACATACTTCGGGTGAGCGATTCGTATGGCCAAAGCGGTGACAGTAATAGCACCGCCGCGGCAGTGGCACGAATGCCTTCACGCGGTAACGGTACCAACCGGCACGCACCGACTCAGGGAGCTTGTCACAGTCGAACGTGACGAAGAGTGTATGGGTGGGTCTCGAGGCCCCTCCCTGTTTTCTCATCACACGTTCGACCTTGACCGCCCCATGGTCGGCCAGCTCTAGGGTGATGTCCTCAATGGAGTAGTCAACGAGTTCCCTCGCATAAACTACTCCTTTCACAAAGTTCATGGTAGAGTGTGGCGTCACACTCACCGGGGTGCCATGAAGTGTCCGAAGAGCACTTATCTTGGCCGCCTCGGCGGGATTCGCCAGAAGGCTCCCGTCGGAGAAGCGGGTTACCTTCGGCTCTCTACCAATTGCACTAGCTAATCCTCTCCTCTGATGGATCATGTTGCCCTTGGACAACATGCTGCCATCAGTGGATCAAATAACGAGGAAGCGTTTGAAGCCAGCGGGCTCGAAAACGCCAGGTAACCTCTGAAACAGGGGCCCCGATGTCATCGAGGCTCCGCCCTGTGCACTTTTGGTCTTTGTCATCATCAGGAGCTCCATACCAGGGGAAGCAGAGGGCCCGGATGTGCCGATCTTGGCTTGGTCACTTGCCAAAGTGGCAGCAGACCCATCCGTCCCCGTAGCCCCGCGGATTGAGAGGAGCCCCGAGTCTTCTTCGTCTTTTTGGTCTTTTACGTCCTTTTCTTTTTTGGAGAGGAGGGCGGGGAATGAACCCGCTTCTCCCCCCGCCGGTAGAAGCCCCCAGGCCAGATGGACCGGCCTCAGCCAGGTCCTTCTCCGAAATGGAGAAGGTCCTGGTGGTCGCAGGGGCATCATCCAGAGGAGATCCCTCCCCTCCTTGTACTGCCTGAGAATCCACAGCCGTTTGATGAGGACCTTGCATAGGGGCGGATTCGGGTTTGGTTCTTGGCGCCGAGCCCGGATTTCCCCCCATGGAAGGCCCTACCTTCTGAGGCTGGTTTTCCTCAAGGACTATGTCTATCACAGGAGGGGCCTCCAGTTGGCCATCCCCTCCCAGGACATCGCAGGTCCCCTTGGCAGCATCATAAGTCTTTAGTGGGGAGGCACAGGCCTTGCCCCCTGCAAGGTTTAATATTTTTGCCAGCAGGTCTTTTGAGGGAAGCGACCGAAGGGGCCTGGCTTCCCTCTCCCCCCTAAGGGGGTTTGCCCTACCGAGCCACTTGTACGAGGGGCGGTCGGCAATGGGCTGCCTGCTGGCTTTCTTGGCAGTCCCTTTAGAAAGCAAAGGAGGGACTGCCGCTGGAGATAGGGAGGTGCCCGTAAGCACCTCCAGAGAAGGGGGTGAGGGGGAGTCCCCTACACCCGTAGGCGTAGGAGAGGAGTAAGCCTCCTCTCCGGTTAAATAGGTATGGAGGGTCCCCTGCACAAGCACAGGGGGGGGACCTCCCTCTTTTCTGTAGAGCTGCACGAGGGCGGCTCCGTTGTTTTAGGGGGAATTAAGGGGAGATGGTTTTTTTTTCATCATTGGGCATGGTGACCCTCTTTGTTTTACGGGACGCAATCGCTCACCACCTCTTGCAGTAGCCCGCACTGCAAGAGGTGCTTACAGGCCCGGCAGAGCCAGGCGCCGCCATTTGGGACCACCCCTCCCGCCTGGTGGCCTGGCAGTCCTTCGGCATGGCGGCTCCACCTTAGACACGGCGTAAAACAGATAGAATGTGAAGAGGAGAGGAAAAGGGATGTGAGGAAGGTATGGGTGGGGATGAAGCAGGTTGTTAAAAAAAAACCATCCCGAACCGGAGCTGAGGGGTTAGGGAACAATGTCCCCTCCCCCCTCAGCCCCCATCCGGGGTGGTTGGCTTGAGAAGAAGGTCAGCATTCTACCCTGTGAAATTAGAGGCTGACCAGAGAAAGTTGTGGGAGAGGTTGTATGAAAAGCGACGAGGTAGGGGAGAAATCGGGCTATCTGAAGGAAGGAAGAGAGGCTAAGCTGGGGCCGGACGGAGCGCTGGACCCCGTCAGCACGGCGGCAAATCGCCGCACCCCTTACGGGGTCAATGTGAGGTGAGGGTTACTGCCTATAGTTTTTTGCAACCCCTCTACTTCCTCCTTTGTGTATTGGTGTAATTACTGCCTTCTTTGTATCTTTTGGTACAGTACCAGTGTTTAGGGAGTGGTGCCAGAGCAAATACAGTGGGTGAGCTAGTGCTTCTTTGCATTTGAAGAGGATAAGTGTTGGTAGGTCATCTGGGCCAGCTGCTGAGTTTGGTCTCAGTTCAGTAATGGCCTTATGTATATCTTGTTCATTAAAATCAATGTGACATTGATTTTACTGAACAGTTTGGTCAGTTTGGAAGAATGTCTGTAGATTTCCTATGATCTTTAAGCTGTCCAGAGTACTATATACTGCCTGATACTGTATAGAAGGTTGCTTAATTTTTATACATTCTCCTCAATTTATCCATTGGGTATTACAAGTGGTCCAATAGAGGCCACCGTCTCTGAGAATCTTTTAGCATAACTGTAGAAGCACTTGGAGTTTGCTTTGATATGGCCTTGGCTTCATTACTTTTTCTTTCTGCTTTGTGCATTGCACAGATGTCCTTTTTGATTCTTTCTATGTGTGTTGAGATGGCCAAGTATCTTTGCTTGTTTGTTGTTATTTTAAGTTGTTTATTTAATGATGCCAATTTTGTCATTAAGATTCTTGTCTCTTGGCATATTGTGCTGCCTGGTTCTGTTGCTTCTCTTCTTTGGGATGTGCTTTTCACAAACTTCCAGTATTTTGGTGGTGATGGTGTTCAGCATTTGGTTTACATGTTGGTTTGCAAGCAACTCTTTCCAGTTTGTGTCCATAAACATACTGTTAACACTTTCCCAATCTGCATCCCTACTATTTAAGTTTAGTGCTCTGAAAGTATTTTTTGGTTTAGCATCTATCGTGCGTTGATTTGTTCTCTTCTTTATGGTGGTTACTGTAACAAGGTTATGATCCGATAGGGGCTGTTTTATCGACTTTATACCCATATATTAATTCTGGATTATTTAAAAAGACTAAGTCAAAGGTATTATTTATTCTGGTAGGTTCTGTGATTTCTTGCATAGATTTTTTTTTTTTTTTAATTTTATGGAGCCAATCTGGCAACTACCCACTTGGGCATAAGTCGCCGAAAAACACAACAGCCTAGAACTAGGCTACTTTAAAGTAAAAATATGAAAACTTAACAATGATATAAATTGGAAAAACTTAACAATCGAAGCAATCTCCGGCAGCGGGGGGAGGTCCCCCTCACCCCGGTGCAGGAGAGTGCAACCTACAAACAAAACAATAACAAAAAAAGGAACCTTAAATAAAGGGAAGAAGGCCGGCCTCCCCCAAAAAGTCAATAAGTCCACCAGTCATGGTGCACGCACTCGTCCCGAGTACAAGGGACAGGTGGTAGCGACCCCGCCCATCCTGGTACCGAGACAGGTATCGTGCGCGAAGATCACCCAGACTGGGACATTCGACAAGAATATGCCGAACAGTCTGGGGGATGACGCAGTCGTTGCAATAGGGCGCATGTGAGCGCTCCATCAAGTAGCGATGCGTCACACGAGTGTGTCCGATTCGAAGACGACAGAAAGCAACCTGAAGCCGCCGCGGTTCTTGCATAGAAAGAGTTGTTCCAGCAAGATCTAACAGTGCTTTGGCTTCTTCTCTGTCTTCCCAACTACCATCCTCTATATGACCTCCTGGCCACTTAATTATTGGGAAATTAAAATCTCCTGTGACTATTATATGGGAGATCAACCAGTGGTCGGAACCATCATGTCTGGTATTTTGCTATTTAAGAGAGTTTTTGATGCTGATTCCAACGGTGCACCTCTTATTTCTCTACGCTCAACGGTTCTCGAGATATGGGTGTGTCCATTTCTGGACAGGGCTGTGGGGTGCCACATTTTGGAGGGCTATATCTCAGAAACTTTCAAGGTAAACCCCACAATATTATATGTTATTGGAATCAGCTTGAAAAGTTATTTAAAATGCTGTAAAGTACTAATCTTTTGAACACTACTACAAAATATTATTCAAAGTATTTTTCAGCAGCCCCCCACACCCCCAGTACAATTAATTTTCAAAAAAAGATTCTCATTTTTAATTTTAAACATATATCTACAAATTCTTTAAATAAAATCAATGGGCACTCAATGTGAACATTTTCAAAAATGAATGAAAAATATGTTTTTTTTTATTTTTAGTATAAATTTTGTAAATCTGCATTTTAAGGTAGAAATAAGTATCTACTTCACTCATAATATTTATAATTTTATTTTAGCATATATATAGTATTTTAGTATATGTAATATGTAAATGAGTAAATTTCAAAATTTTCATATCTTAATTGTAAACACCTACTTAATTATAAATAATGTAACTGGTAGGTAGGTACCTAACTACTAAATTTACTAAATAATAATTAAGTTAATTATTATTTTTAATTAAAAGCCATTCTAAGTAAATTACTTTTCTTTTAGTAAACAATAGTGAACAAACTTGCTGTATTAAGTATACAAATAACCATGAGTTTACAAAGTTTACAAAGAACATAAAATTTATACATTAATATAAGTTTTAAAATATAAATTACTTCAGCTCTTTCTTATTAAAGGATTATTGAATTCTTTTAGTTCCAGCCTTTAAATTGGGTGGATCCAGATTTTTTTATTATATTTTCAGAAGGTAAATAACATTTTTCTTTAATTTGAGGAAAGAAATAAAAATCATTAATTCCAGCAGGATGCAGAAAATCTATTTCATAGTCCTGGAATTCATCATTCTTTGATAGGACTATCCCAACCTACTTAATAAAGGCATAGAATGTACTGACCAATTTGTGGAGCTATGTTTTTAATGTTTTCAATTATTTGGTTATTTAAATTTTTTCAAATCCAATCTCATCAAATGATCTTTCATAAACCATTAATTTTCCAATTTCTAATGGTACAAATCGGTGAAACTTTTGTGTACCTGTATACCTGATATTGTACTCATGTTTCTAAATCTATCTTTTAAAAAATTCTTTTATTTCAATTTCATTGTGATCTATATAAAAAAACTTTATGCTTTTACCCAAGTTTTCTTCACAAAACTTAAACATATCTTCAGTATTTAAAATTTGATTACAAAAGGTTCTTTGTAAACTAGCTTTGCACACACATCTCTTGACAATTGCTCCTATACCATCACAGTAGGATTCGCCATGAGATATTGCGTGGAAATACCACACATGTTACTCCCAAATCTTCAAAATGGTAAGTTATGTTCCTAAAATTTAATTTGGTTTTGTACTGCCCCAGCAGATCCATCTGTAAAATAGTGTATTTTATTTCAATTTGAGCATAAATTTTTAATTTCAGGTATAGGTTTTTTCCAAAAAACTGTATACCATAACAGTATTATGTTTAAGTACAGGGAACAAAAAACAAAAACTTTTATGGCATAAATGATCATTTTTTTAAAAATACACTACAAATGGATGCACAGTGGCTTGGGAATTATCCCAATGAAAGCTCTGAGCATCATCTTGTACAATGAAACTATAATTCTCAGAAATATCTCCAAGAATGACTACCTCATCATTCTTGAGATTATTTTTCAATTCTTTGAAGTAATCACTCTGGGATTTTGCCACATAATGATGGTGAGTGAGTTTTATAATTTTGTCGATCAAGGAATTCGTGTATTGATCAAAAGATTCATTTATCTCATTCAGTGTGCATCTGTCTGTAGATATCCATTGCTTGTAAGTTAAGAGATTCAATTTCATTGAAACTTTGAAGAAAACTTTTAACTCCTTCCTCTTTGGGACATTGATTACAAAGCTGCATCATGCATTCTCTATTTTCTACACTGCAAACAGCTTTCTCCATAAGCAGTTAATAATTTACATCTTTGGAACCAAAAGCTGAAGTTTGTAGCTTAGGATTCTGATGGTATGTACAGACGCATACTGAATGAGTTCCTGATGCTCCAGCCAATATACAATATTGAGGCCAAAGACTTGCAAAGGTAGAAAATCTAATTTTATGATCTTCAGGACAAGAAGTTTTAAAAACTTCAAAAGCTTCTTTTAGATTTAGAAGTATTAAGCACTTTTGTTCATGCACTTTCTCACCCACTAAATTTTTAACACAAATACTCTGTTCCGATGGTGTATTCGAAAAAGAGAGTTGGACTCGCTTCTGGGCAAAGTTTCTTGATCTTCCAATATTTTTAGAGGATCATTTGCAATAATTTTTCGCTATCTAGTGCACAGGAGGGTTTCTTCTTTTAAATTTCTACCATTTTCCTTTATTCTTTTTAACAAAGCATTTGGAATTTTTCTAATATCTTTCAAACTTTTGTCTTTTACATATTTATTTGGCTTTTAATGGGTCTGAACATTCCACACGAACCATGTTTCAGAATCTGAAAAAAAAAATTGTAAGCAAATATGTTGATATGTCACTATTAAGCAACAACAAAAAATTTTTTTAGCTAATATCTGCACTTTTTAAAGAAAAGTTGAAAAACTTATTTTTTTCAGTCATTTTTGAAAATGTTCAAATTGAGTGCCCATTGATTTTATTTAAAGAATTTGTAGATATATGTTTAAAATTAAAAATAAGAAAATTTAGGGGGGAAATTAATTGCACTGGGAGGAGGGGGTGGCTCCTGAAAAATACTTTTTTGAATAATTTTTTGTAGTATTGTTCAAAATTTAGTACTTTACAGCATTTGAAAGAGCTTTTCAATCTAGGTCCAACAATATATAATATTGTGGGGTTTACCTTAAAAGTTTCTGAGATATAGCCCTCCAAAGTGTGGGACCCCACAGCCCTGTCCAGAAATGGACTTGCCTGTATCTAGAGAACTGTTGGGCATAGAGAAATGAGAGTTGCACCGTTGGAATCAGCATAAAAAACTCTTAGCTAGCAAAGTTACAGCAAAAATCCCATACTTGAAGGTTCAAAATGTCAAAAATTTTGGTTGATTCGTCATGGAATGCCCCATATCTGATAATGGAGGAGGTATTGCTTCAATGACTTGCCTCCTCCTTCTTCTTCTTGGGGATTTGGGGCCTTTCTGTTTGTGGTTCCACAGCCTCTGGTGCCCCTAAGGTGCCAGTATTAGGTGATTGCATATTTAGATTTTATTAATCTGTCCAGTCCTCTGCAGGAAAACTCTGGTGTATTTAATTATCTTGAGGGCCAGGCTGGGGTCTTGGGAGCCTCCAAGTGGGTCTGCTATTGTTGGCCTGTGGATGTGGAGTGATGCCAATGATTGGAGGAGAGGTGGCAGGGACAGACAAGTAGCAGATGGTCTGGAGTGTCTGGTTGTGTGGGGAGTCAGTAAGGCCCAGCCTGTGGGCATTGAGGGGGGCTGTGTCCACCAATGATGACATGTGTCCTGTCTGATGCATCCAAGTGTCGTATATTGTAAGGTGTCTGTCAGGTCTCATTTCCAGTGAAGGTTGCAGTCCTTTTGTACGTTGCTCAGTAGGTCTGCCTGGTCTGTGGGGAGGTCTATGGGAGAGGGATGAGAATGGGCCCTATTTGCCACTCCATCGGACACGGTGTTGCCAGCAATGCTGATGTGGCAGAGGACCCACTAAAGGTGGATATCAATATTTGAAGTTGACAGATGATGTAGTGGGTGGTGTGATTTGGGGGAATGGCGTTAGATCAGTTGGAGGGTTGTGAGGGAATCTGTGAAGTGTGTTATGGAGGAAGGAGTGTGGCTTTTAGCAGCCTTGAGTCCCTCCTTAATGGCAAAGAGTTCTGCTGTAAGGATAAATGCAGTGGTTGGCAACCTCCAGGCAGTGACGATGGAGAGTGATGGCATGAATATAGCTGCTCCAAATGAGGGGGGAATGGCATTAGAGAGTGTCTGTACTGTATGTGTAGGAGATTCAGGAATAAGGCCCTACCCAGTGCTGGTCAGTCAGCCTTGGAACATGGTATCTGCATATGAAATTCCTGAGAGACTATTGAGAAAAGAGGGAACCAAGGAGTCAGTGGGGAGGTTTTCTCTAGTGTGTGGAGGGAGGGTGGGGTTGTCCAGAGGGTGGCAAAGAAGGAGAGGGCTCTGTCAACAAATGGCGTGTGGGTTTAATATGGTAGGGGGCCATGTAGTGATTTTCCTACACTGTTGGAGAAGTGAGTGGATGGCATGTCCACTTGGGGTGGCTGCAAGTTTGGTGTAGGTATGAACAAGGAGGACTCTGCCTGAAGGGATGTGACTGGGGAGGATCTGAAAGCTCCCAAAGCTATATGGAGTGCTGTATTTTGGATTACCTCCAATTTTTTTAGTAGGGATGGCGAGGCTGCTCCATAGACCTCACATCCATAGTCCAAGTGGCTCCAGATGTAAGAACAATAAAAGCAGAAGAGGGTATTCCCGTCCACACCCCTACTTGACACTTGCAAGGGACTTCATGAGGTTAAGCCTCTTGAGGCGTGAGGTCTTCAGGTATTATATATGGTGGCCCCAGGTTAGGTGGGGGCCATCTAATATTAAACCAAGGAATTTGTAGTGAGTTTTGAAGGGGATTGGGGTCCCATTGATGGTGACCACTGGTATGTTGGGGATGCATCTTCAGGTGAAACACAGGAGTCTAGATTTCTGGGCATTCACTGTCAGACCCCAGTGCATTGTCTAGGAGTGGATGTCATCAAGCCCATGCTGAAGATTGATCTGAGCCTCTTAGATAGTGGGAGCAGAGCAGGGAGATGTCGTCTGCATAGAGGAGTGATTGTGTGTGTGGCGAAGAAGGAAAGTCAGAGAGTAAGACATTGGAGAGGAGAGGGCTGAGAGGGAACTTTGTGGGACACCTCTGGTGACAGGATGATATCTAGAGTAGGTATCACCTATCACCATGGAGAAGCACTTGGAAGACAGGAAGGATTTAACCCAGTTAAGGGAGGAACCTCTGAGTCCCAGACGGGCAAGTTTTGTTATAATAGCGTTATGTGAAGCAGAGTCAACAGCTCCTTTAAGGTCGAGGGATGCTCCTAGTGAATTGTTTATTATTAAATCCTTCCTGAATGTAGTGTTCAAGGTGGAGTAGGGCATCCAGTGTGCCCCTGTGGGGATGAAACCCGTACATGTGTGTGGGAAGGGTGTTTGTGTTCTAGCCACCATGTCAGTCTGTTCTGTACTATGTGCTCTAGTGTTTTCCCAAGGTTGGAAATGAGGCTAGTGGGAGTGTATGAGGAAGCCTTTGAGGGGTCCTTGCCAGGTTTGGGGATAGGAAGTGTGACTGCTTGCCGCCACACTGAAGGGAATGTCCCTGACAGCCAGCTGTGTTTAAACATGTTCAGGAGGAGGTGAGCCAGTAGGTTTGGGAGGTATCGGAGGAATTCATTGGGGACATTGTCCACCCCAGTGGCCTTCCCTGCAGGCAGTGAGTGTAAGGCTGAGGAAAGCTCCTGTGGTGTGATAGCTCTGCTAATTGTGTAGTCCATGTGTGATGGAGGCATATTGGGGGCAGGTACAGGGTCAGGGGAGCCAAGTATGGTGTGAATGTGGGAGGCAAGACACTCAGCTTTCTGGGCGTTTGTGGTGAAGAGGGCACTGTTATTAGTTAGCGGGAAGGTGAGTGGGGGTTGAGGGTGGACCATCTTTCTGAAGAATGAGGAAGTAAATGATAGGGAGGTACAAAATGAAGCCCAGGACGAACATTTTTTGTCAAGGATAACACGCTTGCATCAGGCCTCTAGGAAATGGAAGCAGGTGCGAAGGGGAAGGACAGGGTTGTTACGCCATGCTTTAAAGGCATGGCGTTTGGCCTGAAGGGCTGCCACGCACTTCTGGGACCACCAGGGGACCCTACTGAATTTGGTCTTGTGACAAGAGGGAAGTGGGCGGGGTAACTGATTTTAATTCTAATTGAAAGGTGCCCCAGTCTCCTTTTTTAAAAGACCAACAAGGTCTGCATGAGGGAGGGAGGGAGGTGGTGGTACTGATGGGAAGGAAATGACTACAAGAAGATGGTCACTTCCCATGTAAGGGCCATTAGTGATAGTGGTGTGGAGTAGGACATTTCCCAGGCATAGGTCCTAGGTAGAGGGGTTCCCTGAAAATGGATCAATTCTGGTAGGGAGGCCAGGGGGGGGGGAGGGATAAGAGAGTAAGAGTCACTGTCTGCTAAGAAGTGCAAGAGGAAACAGCCCGAATGGTTCCTCCGGCTCCTGGGGAGGGGTGGTTCCCAGAAGTCATGATGGGCATTAAAATCGCCCATTATTAGTGTCGGGGAGGAGAGCTGAGAAGATAAGAATTTAAACTCATAAAGGGAGATATTCAAACATGGATTATATACTAATAGGATGTGAAGAGGCCCAGAATCAAAGGTAATAGTCACTCCCAGATACTCGAATCCACCCCCTGGGAAGGAAGTTATAGTAAGAGGGCTAGAAGGGAGGGATTGGTGGACCAGCAGCAGCAGGCCACCCCAAGCTCTGCCAGCCCTCCTGTCCAGCCTATATGAAACATAGCCAGGAAAGGAGATGGAAAATGCATAAATGAGCCACATCTCACAGATGCCGACAACTAGAGGTGAATAGGAAGAAAGTGTGGTTTTAAAAATTGGAAGTTTCCAGTATAGGGACCAGGCATTCCAGAGTATGAAGCGGGGAGATGAAGGAGTCATTGCGTGAATGACATAAGGAAGGTCAGAAAGTCTGGCAGACACCTCAAAAGGCTTTCTCTACAGCTGCTACCTAAAAGAAGGAGGTTAATGAAGGTCAGTGTAATGGGTGCAATTCCCCTGATGAAGGCAGAGAGGAAGAGGTCAGAGGTAAGCTGGGTTTGAGAGGTGTCTGTAGGTCCAAGGCATGCACTACCAAGTGCGGGAAGGGGCTGCTGGACCGCAGGCTGCATGGGGAGAATGTGGGAATGGTGCTGGCTGGGATGTAGGGTGAGGTGGCAGAGGTGTAGGTAGGGAGGATAGGGGTAGGGATAGTTCCAGCTGGAAGGCAGCCCCCTTGGGGGGGTCTTCTCCCGTTGATTTTTAGGGAGTGGAACAGGGTGTGAAGAGGTATTATTTGGGGGAATTTAGGAGAGCGGCGTTTCTTTTGGGGTCTAAGAGTTTGTAGAGGGCATGCAGTGATTGGGCGAGAAGGGGCAGATTCAGCAGCCTTCTGAATAACAGTAATTTGTGGACTTAAGGGGTTTGGTGGAGCTAGCTATAGAGTAGGCTTGTAGGGGGAGGTAGGCGGAGGCCTGGGCAGTAGCAGAATGTGGTGCCTTAGATGACTTAGGGCGGAAAGACCCAGTGATTGGCTTCATGTTGCAGCTGCTGTATTTGGGTTGCCTGGAGGTATGCCGGGCACTCCCTGGAAGTTGGGTGGTGGTCACCCCCATAGAAAAGGCAGGAAGCAGACCGTGTGCACACATCAGCATCGTGGAAGCCACTATATCTCCAACAGCAGGTTTTTCCATTGCAGGAGCTGTATCCGTGGCCAAACAGAAGGCAGTGAGTGCACCGGGAAACAGGGAGGGTATGTGGTCTCACCCAGTAGGCAGCCAAATTCAGAGCAACCCTTTCAGGGAGGGGGTCTCTGAATTTGAGACGGAAGGCCAAGTTGGTCATTGTTTTAGTAAATATGTAAATTGACAGCGCGAACGATAGGACGTAAACTATTTTGTCTGTGTTCCAATATGTTCTACGTTTTGGGAGTAAATTTAAGGGGACTGCTTGTGGGGGGATGACCCTTTGATGGTCCTCAGTTTCAATCTTTTTTTTTTTTTAAGAGCTCATCTGGCGACTAAGCTCCCCAGTAAATAATCATAATTGTTTATAGAATAATCTGACGTTTACGGAAGTGAATAATTTAACCAAATCATTTCTGCAACTTTAATTGTTTTGCAAATTATAATGGGGGGGTAGGGGTGGGGTCTGATGTCAGAAATGAATGAATTGAATTTTTATTTTGTTTTTCACTTAATATCTTTTTATTATCCACATTTGTAGTCATTTTTATTTGTCAATATATTTTCCCCCATTTTTCTATTTTTATTACCTTTTTTATAGATTTAAATATACTTAGCTAGATCGTTTAAAGCAACTAGTGGAGCCCTTTGGGTGGATATGGCTGTTTGAATATGGCTTCCGTATGTGAAATTTGCCCTAATCTATTGTCAAACTTTGTACTTTATTTTCAGATTGAGATGAATTGTTAACCTTTTTGGACTGTGATAATTTACTTAAGATTAAAATCGATTGCTAGGTTTGTGGACAGGCATTAGATATTAACGATAATTTTGAATTTAGATGTTCTAAAACTAAACGTGACTCAAGTGATTGCCATTATTTTAAGAAATCGGCATTGAATGGGACCTTTTTCTCAAAGTCCTGGCTCTCTGTAGAAACTAGCAAGCACCCAAAATATTGAACGCATCTGGTGAGATATGAGAAATTCCATCCCCAAATACAGAAGAAAAATCAACCAGTTTGATGCCTATCTCGCAACCGCCATTTTCTGCAAAAGATTCCCTTTTACCAAAATGGGAATTAAAGAAAGATTCCACGCTTTCCTCATCGCTATTTCAGAAGTATACCCATGGCAATAAAGTAAGTAAACAGCATTTTTTGTTTGGTTATTTTGGGGTAAATGTTGCGAGTATGGGTGGATGCGATTCTAGCTTATTTTGGGGGCTACTTTTCAGTGTTTTTCTGCTATCCCACTGGCCAATCACAGATCTGTATTCAGTTCTGTCAATGGCCAATCAGAAAGCTCTTTGTTTCAAGGCTTTTTATGCTTTTTATATTGATCAAAACTATGTTTATCTTTTATTTTATACGTTTTTTTCCCTTATTTCTTTTCTATATATCTTACCTACCCTATGCCTGACATTAAATAGTCTTTTTAACTATTTGTTACTTAATTTTTCATTGTTTAATGCTCGATAAAACCATATTTCGGTGTTGTTAACAAAGCCTGACTTCTTAATTCTGACTAAAAAATGACTTCAATTTTTTGCCTACATATTGATTTGTCTTCTTTGATTTTTTAAAAAGGTTTTTTTACGAACATTTTGATTATTGTTCCAAAAGGATGGATTCAGTATTAATGTTTTTATTACTATATATGTGTATTTCAAGAAATATAAATTCTCAAATTCTGCAAAAAAAAAAAACATCAACACCTTTCTGATCACACTGGTCGTATTTAAACACCCAGCCACGCATTTTGGGGGCCATAGTCAAAATGTCATTTTCCTGTGGTGTGTTCATTAAATTTTCACAATTTAGGTGCTGTTTTATCCGATAAATGTGTTGCATTTCTCAAAGCCCATTGGCTATTATAATCTACATATGAGTGTCCTAATTGTAAGGCAGAGATTAGAATGAACAAAAAGTGGGCGTTTTGGTGCGATAAATCGTGTATTGACAGTGACGGGAAAAGACACATTAAAGAGAGATTCCACAAATCCTGGCTCGCCACCAGAAGACTCTACCCACCCGTCTGACGTAAGTATTACCAATTATAATAGTGTAAGAAACAATAGTTTTATTTTGAGTGCTGGCTCATTGTTGGGGACGGCTCATCGCGGGGATGTGCCTATGATGACCTTGAGTTTCAATCATTTGGGAGGTCTAGGGGGCATAGCCCGCCTCCCCCAGTATAGAAGCAAAAATGGTAAAGCTAGGAAAAGTAGCCAATAAAAGCACAAAATAAGCTAAGCCTCAGATCCAGACATATTCTACACAATTACCCATTTTTGTACAAAAATGGAACCTGGTATATTTGGTAACACTTCAGTTTCGGGGCACACGGTAGGTGGCACTGTTTATAGGCTACAATTTTGGGCTACAATATTATGTCTTATGATGTCAGACGGTAGCGTCAGAAGTGAATAATTACGGCGTTATATTTTTTGTATATGAGTATATACTGGGGGGCTGTGCCCCCCAGACCCCCCCAATTGATTGAAACTCAGGATCATCGCAAGGTAGTCTACCCGCAGTGATATCTCCCCCACAAGCAGTCCCCTTGAATTTACTGGGGTTTTTCCCAACAGCTTTTTACTGGCAGAAAAACCTAACCTAATGACAAACAATACTTACTTTTATAGGTTTATTGATTAGTTTATGCGCCTCTAAATAATCTAAAAGTTTTTCGCAGTCATGCAAAATAAACCCAAATTTGAATAACGAAGCAGCACAACTAGAGCACAAAAAGGCAATAATGAAAGAGAAACAAATGCTAAGCAGGTTCTATTTATAACTACGATGTTGCCAGTAAGAAGTTATCATCATTCACTGAGAAACAAAAAATATGAAAATAAAAAAGACAATAAAAGACATCAAAAAACTTTACCTAACTTAGAAAAAACTATAAACAAGCAGAGGTGCAGATATTTAGTAAATAATACGGACTAAAAGTTACAAATCCCCAAAACAACAAAAAAATATAACGCCGTGATTGGTCACATCTGAAGCTACTGTCTGACGTCATAAGAGATATGCTGTAGCCCAAAATTGGGTAAATATGTAGATTAACGGCCCGGCCGAAACAAAAAATTTGTGTGTAAATATTATCGTTCACTCATGTCGGAATATTCATGCGCGTTTGAGTCATTTTCGAATTAATATTCTATAAATAATTAGGATTATATACTGGGGGGCTGTCAACTTAAATGTACTCCAAAAACGTGAAACATTTTGGAACACGGACGAAATAGTATGTCCCATCGTTCGCGCCGATAATCTACATATTTACCCAAAAATTGTAGCCTGCTAACAGTGCTACCTACCATGCGCCCCAAATCTGAAGTATTACCGTATATTTGAACTAGGACTCAAACATTCATGAATATTCATGCACGGGTGAACGAAATATAAACACACAAAAATCTACATTTTCGGGCAAGCCTCCGATCTACATGTTTACCATTGTTTTTCTCTCCCTAACAAATTTGGGATGGCAGAAGGCATCTACTACTTGAGTTGAGTGTCTGTCCAGGACAGTCAGTTTGTCTAGGATGTCCTGGTTAGTCCTGTCTGGGGAGATGGGGAAAATCTTTCCAAAGGTGTAGGTTGGGTCATCGTCTGTTGCTACCCAGCACTTCATATACCACTCCCCCAGGAGGCTGAGACAGGTTATCAAGGTTAGCCACCTTGAACTTGATTCTCCATCCCCCTCCAGGATGGTGAAGGTTTATTGGATTAATTTTTGGTAAATATAGAGGTGTAAAGGGCTTTTGCCACCTTATCAGGGTGGATGAAGCATCGGTTGCCCTCCTGTGATAGGGTTTGCTGGATTTAGCCAGCGGAATTGGTACCTCACTGGTGGGTAGCGAAGGAGAGTGGGACCTCTTGGAGGCAGCTGTAAAGCATTCCATTTTCACTGGTGCATGTAGCAGAGAGAGCCAACTGGTGGCTTTCTTTTCCTGGTGGCATTAGGATGCCGTCCAAATCTTGGTCGGGAAAGGCTCACAGTGGCAGTTTTTAAAAGATTTGAGGCAACTTGCAAAATTTTATAAAGTATGCTAAAGTACTTCAGACACAACATCAATGAAAAGTCCAACTAGATCTCCATGACTTGCCTTAACTTGGTTACATTTAGGAAGTTTTACTTGTTGCAGAGTGGAGGCTTTTAGATGTTGATCAGAATTAGTGATATTTTTTTAGGTGCAGCACTATCATTTTAGTCTGACCATTTGAATATGATGTGGCTAAGACCTTACTATTTGATGAAGATCATTTCTGTGATCTTTCTTCTCTATTTTATAAATTGTATAAAGGGAATATTTAAGTTTTTACTCAGTTTAGATTCCAGTGAAGAGAGTATCAAAATCATAGTAGGATAATAATTCATGCAAAGAATACATTTTGGAAATTAAACAGTGAATATTCAAGTTTAACCGTAAAAACAGTCTGCCTTATAAGTTGGGACTAGATAAGATACGTCACCAATTTTGACACTACAGACTCACCGACCCGAAGTTTGTTTGTTTGTGTTTTAATGTGCATGAACTCATAGGGTCAAATGCCCATACAAGGGAAAAATTTGCACATTTTTCGGGAAGATAATGAGTATCACTCCTGCTTTTTTTTTTTCCTCCTCATAAAGTTGGTTTATCAATAGACAATAATAAACTTTTCAAGTAATGAAATTTTACTAAATTTCTAACTTTATGCTTTACTTCTACCCTTCTTTTAGTATATCTTTTACTTTAAAGTTTATCTTTTTTTTCTAACCCTTCTATGAAAATGGGTTCATTTATCTCTTATTTCCCACTTTCCATTTTACCCTTTTTCTCGTTATGCAGAAGCAGCCAGTTTGGCATTCGTATATGTATTTATTGATTCAAATAAATATTTCGCAATGTGTTCTTAGAAAATTAATGAATAAAGTTCGAAAGTCCTTGGAATTCGCTTTTGATCTTTACTGTGGCACATTTTTACATTATTGCCCCCCACACATGTGTAGCGTGCCAAAAAAATGAAAGCGGGCAGTTTAAAATCTTCGCTTGAATGAGTCTTTTTAGACTCAGGATGGCGCAGTCAATACGCCACTAGCTAACGGTAATCATGGAAGGCAGGAAGCCGTTAGCATCTCGCCTCACGTTATTACGTTGTTTATTTTTTCTTCGCCCCTATTCCTAAAACCTCTTTAACACAATGGTGCCCCGAATCTGGGATAGAGAGGCTACCTTCATTTTTTTATTTATTTTCCCATTGGGAAAGTCGTTCATTTCCACACTTTCCCACGCCTCTCAGTAGAGCCTTGCGTTGGTATTTAGTGTTGGACTCCCCATCTCAGTAAATGACTTAGTTGTCGAATTATAAAGCTTATGAATACGTTTCTCCCTAGTTCAGAACGAGCTGAGAAACAGAGTGAGTGTCGTTTTCTGTTTGTATTGGCCACAATCTACATTCCAAGGCTTGATGAACTAAACAACATTCGCGATAAAGACATGAGACTTGAATTGTGAATGTGTAGGTTACCTCATCACTTTCCCTCCCCTTTCTCTGAAACCCTTACAATCCCAAGGACACGGACACCTCTCCATCATGAACACTCGCACATAAAAGATAGCGTGAACTTATAGAGGGTATTATGGCCAGGCAATGGTTGGCCAAATGTTTACCGGTAGAGGTCAACTATGCGGCCTCCCATCCAAATGCTTGTAGGGCCCAATTACAAGGTGGACTAGAACCAAAAAGAAACCTCACAAATTCAGCACACCGTTGGCCCTATGAAATCTTGAAATGGGAACACAAACCAAATACTAAATAATATGCCATTTGTTAATAATTAATGTATTAATGCAAAGCAAACTATACACTTGTAAATAATGGAAAACCGCTAGGCAATGAAATGCCTTGATCCCACGGTAACCACCCAAACATTCATACATTAGAAAACAGGTGTGAACCGACTGTTTTGCCAGCGTTGTGATAAAGGAGAATTAAAACAGCTGTTCATATAAGTTATAAATCTGATAGAGAGGAAGTCTAACCTATGGTCTTTTGACATTGTTATAATTTATTAAGTTATAATTAATTAAGTTCATAACTAACCTGTGTTTTTTCTTTAGGTTTGAATATTAAATAAAATTAAAACAGATAGTGTGTCGTAATGTGCGATAGTGTGAATAATGTATAAGGATGAAGATCTTGCAGTTTCTCTACTAACTGGACTCTTAGGTTTGTGAAACCAGCATTATGCCACTTATATTAATTCTTTGTTTGTGAAATGTTCATGTGCCTATATTTGTGTGTGCCTATGTGAGTGTGTTCATTACATGTATTATTTTCTGTGTAGACTTATGTTCGGTAATTGTTTACTTCAGTGAAATAAAGCCGAACTTTGGAACATTCCTTAACCTTTGTGCTACTTCAGACATGGATCCGCGATAGACGGAATTTTATTTGCGGCGAATCAGTGGCGGCTCGGGTATAGGCACTGCGCAACTGCAGCACCCCCTATTTCCACTCGATATTATCGATAAAATTCAATACAATAAGTCTCTTTTTTTAAACCTATTTTTATACTTGTAGATTATATAATCCTTAAGCTTAATGTCAGTAGCCATCCCCTAGTTTATGAAAAAAATTAAAAAATCCTTGTATAGAACTGTGCGCTTCACAGTTCCAGCGACGCGGTGTTTGGCTGTTGTGCGATGCTCACATGTCCGAGATAGGAAGCTACACGCTATGGAAAGAGAGCAATGTAGCTCGCGCAGTGCCGACCCTGGTGTGCTGGTGGAAGGTGGTGTTTCTTTTTTACTCTGCGAGCGTTGTGCTTAAAAATGTGCTCATGTTCTTGAATGTGATAAAGTGTAGAATTTAATTCATATTTTTTCTGTTATTTTATTTTACAGAAAATTTAACCATGGCCTCCTTGCATCCCCAAGAAATAAGATATGTGACTGTAAGTGAACTTCAACAGCTTAAGTTTTCACAGCTGTCTCTCCAGGAGAAAGTTGCAGTTAAGAAAGGAGGCCGTTTAGCACCTGATCTCCAAATATCTCAGCCAGGCATAAGCAACAACGAAAAATATATTCATAGCTTTAATTCTGAATGGTACCCACCAAAAAAGTTGGCTTTGCGGATGCGAAGTAAAAAGTGCACTGTTTTGCTTCCCGTTTTGCTGTTTGGATGTGATGTAACGTGGACAAAAGATGGTTTTAGAAATATAAGCAAAATAAAATTTTAAAAAAACTGAAAAGCATGAGAAGTCAAAGCAGCTGTATCGTACGAAAGGGGCAGGCGAGCGGCTTAAAACTTTCGCTTGAATGAGTCTTTTTTGAGACTCAGGATGGCTGAGTGGATTCGTCGTTTCCTACAATTGGCCCAGCGACGCGAAAAGCTGTTCACAACTAGCCCACGCTATTATTTTTGATTGGCCCCTTTTCCTCCTCTCCACTATATACAATGGTGCCCAGACTCGAGAGGAGAGCGTTAGCCCTTGGATAATATTTCCAAACGGGTTCTCTTAATTTTCTTCAAAATACGCTCCGCTTCTAGGAGGGGGATTGTGTAGCGTACGAGAATTGCAGACGAGCGGCTTGAAATCTTCCCTTGAATGAGTCGTTTTGAAAACTCATGATGGCATGGCCGAGTGTATTCTTCGCTTTCTAACAGTGGTCTAGCGACGCAGGAAACTGTTCGCAACTCGCTCACGCTATTATTTTTTCTTTGTCCCCTTTCCTTCTCTCCTCTATCTACACAGCACTTTGATAATGTGGTTTCACTGTCACTTTTAGAAAGCGTAGATATTATGGAGAGATTTAGTTAGGCCTACAGACTTTCAATCAATGAGCATAACATAATGGTTAAAAAGAACCGTGAAATTTTATCCCAAATAATAGACTGTACTTTCTCTTGTGGAAACTTTGAATCTCCTTTACGTGGCCATGATGAAAAAGACGATTCACTAAATCCAAGGATATTTAGGGGATTAATAAATTTTACATATAAATTAGATCCAGATTTGAAGAATCACTTAGAAACCAGTACGGTCTTCAAAGATGCTTCTAAGACCATTCAGAATGAAATACTTAACTGCCTGCTACAAATATCTCATGAAGAGATTAGGGCGGAAATTAGAAAAGCTTTATTTGTAGCTGTCATGGTTGATGACACAACAATGTTTCGGAACACACTCAAATGGTCATTGTTCTACGGTACGTATTAAATGGAGAAATATTTGAGCTTTTGGGGGTGTCCTCTATTCCAAAAAATCCAACTGCATATAGCATATCAAAACGTATTCTAGAACAATTAGACATAATCCTTCAAGGAAATGGACAAAAACTGCTTGCTCAGACATTTGATGGAGCGAGTATCATGAAAGGCAAAAAAACAGGAGTTCAAGAAAAAATATAAACAGTTTATGGTAATGTACACTTCACTCACGGTTATGCAAATCAAATTAATTTAATAATGAGAAATGCAGCAAGTATTACATGAAACGCAAGAATATTTTCCTCTAACATTTTGGCTATTCCAACATTCTTCTCAAGATCACCGCAACATGTGCCCATTCTCAATAAGCATATGTACGTCAGCATTCTACATCCATCCTCTACAAGGTGGAACTTCAACATACGGGCCGTAAACAGAGTTCCTGAAAATTTGCACCCTTTAAAAAAACAGCCTTACTGAAATTCAGTCAACATTAAATGCAGATCAAACCATTGCAGAAGCAATAGGAATTTTAAAATGGCTGAATGATGATTATTTCATGTTTTGGGTAGACTTTTTCATCAGATTATGCCTAATGTTGAAGTAATTTACAAACAAATGCAATCTCGAGAAATTAGTGTGTTTAAAGTCAATGAATATACAACAAATTTCAAAACTGTTATTTTAGAAATAAGAAACTCAAAGTACTGTAAGAATCCTTCAAAGGCACTCATTGCAGAAGCTAAGGAAGTGTGTGACTGTATATGTGTTGATATAATGGATATATATTCTTCC
Source organism: Ceratothoa steindachneri (assembly GCA_963969495.1). NCBI lineage: Eukaryota > Metazoa > Arthropoda > Malacostraca > Isopoda > Cymothoidae > Ceratothoa > Ceratothoa steindachneri. The sequence goes on from OZ018319.1 coordinate 76,480,998, forward strand.
ACTAACACTTAGTAGCTGCTAAATTGTTCGACAAGAAAAGCTTTACTAGTTTTAAGAATGGACTAACTCCAGAAGAGATAGTACTGACCACTGACAAAGAAAAGCTTGTAACTGAACTAAAAGTATTTTATTGTAGGTCTGATATTCATGAATATTGCAAATTAAGTGAGCTGCTGAAATTTATCTTGGAAAATAATCTAGATAATGTTCTTAGGGAAATTACGAAAATGATAAAAATCCTCTTGACAATTCCTATGACTACATCAGAGGCAGAGCGTTGCTTTTCAACACAAAAAAGAATAAAAACTTTTCTTAGGAGCACTATGAATTCTGTACGACTAAATGCGCTTGCAGTGCTTTCAATGGAGAAAAAAATTCCTCAGTAGTCATTCAAATATCAAGGAGAAAATAATTAATCTTTTCGCAAAAATTAAAACAAGAAGAATAGATTTCGTTTTTGAATGAATGGATCTAGCTTGAACTGTAACAATTTAGGCTATTAGTAAGTAAAAAATGTTTGATTTTGTTCTGTTTAGGACTTTATCAAATCTATCTAAAAAAATTCTTTCTATATGTTTATTTCCTTTTACACAATGTTAAAACAGTGCTAACAAAATTCTTCACTAATTTTAGCTACGAGGCACCACTGCTACGAATGTTGTCCCTACCAGATATTTGTCAGATTTCCAAATATAAACACCCTCTCGAATGACGCACATACCCTCCAACCAAATAGGCTCCACCCAGCGATCGGATTGGAGAAACGGACCCCCCCCCCATCTTTCAATAGGATAAAAGGGCTTGTAAAAGATACACATAAAGAATAGTCACTAAAAAGATTGAGACCAACATTAATATCAAGGGGGCAGTTTCTCATACAAAGACATTAAGATAGACAACACCGAAAGCCAGATACACGGACGTGAGCATTCGACAAACCCATAGGAACTCAGTAATTTTCACTTGCCTCAAACAGAGTCTGACCATAAGAACAAGAATACACCTACAAACCAGCAATTTTTTCTGACTTTCTTACCTGCGCTAAGGAATTGGACGGTTACCGATAGGCCATCCCATAAGTTGATAAGCAGTGAGGGCATCTCAAACATTCAATTGGAGTCAGATATAATTCTACGGCAAACCAGCCATAACTGATAACCTTTAGATACATAAACTGGTGACCATATTCGACCGGATAAGAGGTAACTGAAATTATGGACTCGTCGGACCAACAACGGGCAGAGCAAGGAGGAACGGAAGTCGCAAACGCCATCACGATTAAGCCCCCCGTCTTTAATGAGACAACGGTATAAGGTTGGTTCAAAATAGTGGAGGCTTAATTTCACATCTCAAGGATAGGTAAGGAGGACACAAAGTTTTTTCATGTCCTGGCTGCATTGCCTCCCGAGACTGTCAGCAGGGTTCCAGCTACAGTCTTATCTACACAAAACTACCAGCTTCTAAGGGTTGAGGTAATTGGGCTGTTCGGGAGGACCAAACCGGAGCTATTCGAAAAGCTCATAGCATCCTCTCCGCTCTTCGGTCGCTCTTAGGTCAATCTATAGGAACTACGGAGAACAGCTCTACAAGTAGGATTTGGGAAAGAACTCGTAAGAAACAAGTTTATTCAGTCCCTGCCGTCAAATATCGCGCCCATCCTCGCCACCCAGAAGGACTTAACCCTTGACCAGCTAGGGAATTTTGCGGACGAATTAATGTTATTTTACAAAGCACAATGTCTTGTTGTACACAAAGGTGACAATGAAGTAAGTGGCGATATCTCGCCCCCAAACATAAGTGCGTTAAGTGTGAATGACAGAAGTGACAATCTGGCCAACCAGGTACAGCATTCATTCAATGCGCGTTCAGTGCCCATGGGTGCGAACCCAGATGGCAATCGTTCTAAATTTGTGCCGCTTAGAAACGATTATAATAGTGCGAATAATATACCAATGGGGCTGCGACCTCTTTGCAGGAACCAAAGGCCTGTGGTATGTCGATCCCATTTATATTTTATAGAAAGTGCGAAATTCTGCAAACCTTAGTACAGATGGCCGAAGAGGGGGGGAATTGTGCAAATGCAACCGTTTTCCAGGACATCTTCACCAGGCCCTTTGGAAAACTAGCACGGCATGCCCTTATTGTTCACTGTCGACGCGCCAAATTAAATAATGTAAAGTACGAATTCCTAATCGATACGGGAGAAAGTGTATCCATAATTCCGGTGAATTTGGTGCCACGAGTGAGATAGGTAATTCTATGTAAGCATTCCAACGGCTAATGGTGGTAAAATAAAAGTACACGGCGAAATACAAGCGGATATAGTTATTCCTAGCATACGCCGGCCATTTAGGTGGTCAGTTGTGGTAGTAGATACCACTCGCGTCACTTCAACTCAAGGCTCGTGAGCTCGTGTGGGATGATGTTGCGTGAGAAGCATTTAATAACACTAAAATAGTTCTAATTAACTCGGTCAAGCTCTGTCACCCGCTGCCCAACGACTCACCGTATCAACTGGCGACGGACAGCTCCCAATACGCGGTAGGTGCTGCCCTAAACCAGGTGATGAATGGGTCTCCGCAACCAGTGACCTTTTCTCAAGCAAATTAAGCAAGACACAACAAGCATACTCCACATACGACAGGGAACTCCCGGCGGGGTATCTTGCTGTGATCCACTTCAGGGATATGATTGAGGGTCACCATGTTACTTTGTTCACGAACCACAAGCCGCTTGCGTCGGCTTTCTCTTCACCGGTATGTGCCAAGATGGACAGACAAGAACGCAACTGGGCGGCTTTATTGGAGTACATCATTGACATCGCATACGTGCGCAACCAAGATAACGTCGTTGCTGACTGCCTATTACGGAACATCAATTCGGTCCAAATTGACTCAATTGGACTCCGCGCTCTAGCAGCAGCGCAGGAAAATGATGAAGAAACAAGGACTACAGTCGAGAGTAAAATCATTCCCTTTTCCCGGAGAAGCTCAACTATGGTGTGAAATGATATCTAGATACCCACGACCGTTCGTACTTACGGCATGCAGGAGAATAATCTTCAAGCAATTGCATAACTTGCCACACCCTGGAATTAAGGCATCCCTCCGTCTAATTAGGTCAAGATATTTTGGGCCTAATATGGATAGGGACATTCGCTTCTGAGCACGGGAGTTTCTCTCATACCAGTCCTCTACGATCGATCGCGACACGAAATCACAGGCCCTGCCCATTAATAGGTATACTCTATCAAGATTTGAGACCGTGCACATTGACATCGTCGGACCACTACCACCGTGCATGCTGCCTGGGCAATCCTACCCGTCGCATAACCGGTATCTCCTATCATGCATTGACCAGGCTACAAGATGGATCGAGGCATTACCGATTCCGGACATAAGTGCTGCAACGGTTGCTTTGGCCTTCTTAGACGAATAGATTTCCAGATTTGGAGTCCCATTATACGTGGTATCCGATAGAGGAGCCCAATTCTAGTCCGAGTTGTTTAAAGAATTATTTAGCCCTCGTTAGTTTCCATCGTCTCCGCACCAGCGCGTACCGCCTAGCCACGCAAGAAATGGCGGAAAGAGCACACAGAACCTTGAAGAGTTCCGTAATGGCTCGTCGACAGGGATGGCTAATGGCCCTTCCAATAGTCCTTTTGGGCATTCGCTCCCTACCTAATGACTCAGGGTTTTCGCCTTTCACAGCAGTTACAGGGACTGCACTACTCTGTCCAAAGACCTTAGTTTCATCCTCCTCGTCAAAAACTGTCTCAAAATTCATTAACGAATTGGCCATAACCATGTCACAAGGTGATTTCACGCAGGCATCCGAAGGACACCTGCACTCGGTGCCCAAACATTTCGTACCCGAAGCTCTTCGAGAAGCGACCCATGTGTGGGCCCGAGTCGATCAAGTTTGCAAGCCACTAGAAGCGCCATATGCTGGCCCTTTCCCAGTGGTCGAGCGCGACGACAAAGTTTACAAGCTGAAATTCCCTATTGACAACCAAGATACTGTCTCAGTGGACAGGTTGAAGCCGGCGAAATTCCCACCCTCATATAATAGCAGTGGACTGAACTATCAGCAACATTCTAGGACAAACGCAAGACATGGGAGAAAGACCTTTGGTACTTCGAATCGTGAGGATATAGTTGGAAAGAGGAACAGTAATGACAAGGAAAATTGAGGGAAAACCTCTCCAAGCACCGGAAAGAGTGATAAAGAGACAAAAGTTTATATACGATCAGAGAGACAGGTATCGTTTGCCAAAGGTCCGTCATTCTTTTATTTTTAAGAGACCAGGTGACTTGTATGAAAAGTAGGTTGATCTCGAATTATTAAATGTCCATTTTCATTCCATTGCCACAGCATACTTATAATAAAAGGAGGCAGATTGTTCGCACACCTCAATATTTTTCTACATGATCCTATGTAAGATCAATGGATTTTCGTCTATAGACCAAATAGCAAACCATATGTTAGGCTTATAGAAATTGCCTAGAAGATGCATAAGACTCTTTTAAATTATAAATATTAAAAGCAAATATCAAAATACAAACACCATCTCAAATCACACGCGTCTACACTAGATTACGCACATAACCTCCAGCATAATAGGCTCCTCCCAGCCATCGGATTGGAGAAACGGAGGCAGGCCCCCAATCTTTCAATGGAATAAAAGGGCTTGAAAAAGACACACATAAAGAACAGTCAATAAGAAGATTGAGACCAACATTAATATCAAGGAGGCAGTCTCTCATACAAAGACATTAAAACAGTCAACACCGAAAGCCAGATACACGGACGTGAGCATTCGATAAACCCATATTAATTCAGCGATTTCAATTAACTGAGGCAGAAGCCAAGTATAAAACCAAGAATAAAACCACAAACCCGCCATCTTTAGTCGCGGGCGGCTATACATCTCACTATGTCGGTCGGTCTCCGTTTTGCTTTTATTTTGGTGGGGGAGGGGGGGGGTAATAACATTGTAACTATTCGGCGAATTCTAACGAGATTTGAAACCTTTATGTTGTTACATTCTCTTTTGAACGATATATTTGGCAAGGTCCTCCCAAGGTTAGCCCGGGAATTATTTTGTTTTGACAATAACATTATAACTATCCGGCCGATTTTAAAGAAATTTGAAAACTTTATGTTGCTTTACATTCTCTTTGGAATGATATAATTGTTAAGGTCCTCCCAACTTAGCCGGGAAATTATTTGGCAATAAAATCATAACTATTCGGTCGATTCTAACGGAATTCGAAACCCTTATCTTGTTTTACATTCTCTTACACATGATCTAATTGCCAAGGTCCTCTCAAGTTAGCCCGGGAATTATTGAAAGTTTTGTAGGTCGTAAGGTCATAAATCAGAATAAGTGAGAGCATGCGACTTTTGCTCAGCAGACCTTGTTTCTAACTTCCTTACCTATACTAAGGAAGACGTCGGTTACCGGTAGGCCAGCCCATAAGTGGATAACCAGTGCGGGCATCTCGAACATTATTGGAGTCAGATATAATTCCCCAGCATAACCAACCATAACTGATAACACCCATACTCATGTGCTAACAATGCCCAATGTGCTTAACTTCGACGTAGAGCTTTAGGGGTACTGAGTTACCGGGCGCTGACCTTGGGCTGACTCCAATTTGGGAAAGATTATCCTCTCGATTTACAAAGTGTTATACATTTTTGGATTACTTGCATGTGCTGATAGTGGTGGTTCGTAGCTAAAATTAGTGAAGGTGCTGCATCATAATTTTTTTAGCATTGTTTTAATATTGTGTAAAAGGAAATAAACATATAAAAATAAATTTATAGATAAACTTGATGAAATCCTAAACATAATAAAATCAAACATTTTTTACTTACTAATAGCCTAAATTGTTACAGTTCAAGCTAGATCTATTCATTTAAAAACGAAATCCATTCTTCTTGTTTTAATTTTCGCGAAAAGATTAATTATTTTCTCCTTGATTTCTGAATGACTACTGAAGAATTTTTTCTCCATTGAAAGCACTGCAAGCGCATTTAGTCAAACAGAATTCATAGTGCTCCTTAGAAAAGTTTTTATGCTTTTTTGTGTTGAAAAGCAGCGTTCTGCCTCTGATGTAGTCATGGGAATTGTCAAGAGGATTTTTATCAATTTCGTAATTTCACTAAGAACATCATATAAATTAATTTCCAACTAAATTACAGCAGCTCACATAACTAATCAATTAATTAATAAAAGAACCTAAAAAATATGAATTAAATTCTACATTTTATCATATTCAAGTATATAAACACGTTTTTAAGCACAACACACACGAAGAAACGCTACCTCCCAGCAGCACACCAGGGGTGCACTGCGTGAGCCACAGTGCTCTCTCTCCCGAGCGGGCAGCTTCCTATCTCGGACATGTGTGCATGCGCACAACAACCAAACACCGCGTCGCTAGAACTGTGAAGCGCACAGTTCTATAAAAGGATTTTTGTATTCTTTCATAAACTAGGGGATGGCTACTGCATATATTATATAATGTACAAGTATAAAAAAATTAAAGAAACAAGGTCTGCTGACCCAAAAGTCGCGTGCTCTCACTTATTCTGATTTATGACCTTCCAACCTTCCAAACAATCAATAATTCGCGGACTAACATTGGGGGACCTTGGCAATTTTATCATTCGAAAGAGAATGTAAAACAAAATAAGCATTTCAAATTTCGTTAGAATCGGCCAAATAGTTGATTTTATTGCCAAAACAAAATAATTCCCGGGTTAACCTTGGGTAGCCTTTGGCAATTATATAATTCGGAAAAGAATGTAGAACAACTTAAGGGTTTCAAATCCCTTTAGAATCGACCGAATAGTTATGATGTTATTGCCAAAACTAAATAATTCTCGGGCTAACCTTGGGGGGGACTTTGGCAATTATACCATTCGAAATAGAATGTAAAACAACATAAGTCTTTCAAATTTCGTTAGAATCAGACGAATAGTTATAATCTTATTACAAAAAAAAGTAAATCGAGGACAAGCAAAACGGAGACCGACCGACTGACATAGTGAGATGTCATTGTCAATCCTATTTCATTTTGAAATGTGGTACTACAAGCTTCGTTTACAGCGAATCTCAGAGAATTCACCAACTTTATCTACACATACAATCACTATCTCTCTTTCTCTCTTCTCAAGAAAACCATATAAAATAAAAAATATTCATAATCATTCGTCCTGTTTATCCACCGAAGAGAGACTTAACTCCACCTTAGTCCAAAAAGTTCATCTTACCAAGCATTACTCAGTGGAGAGTAACAGTCTTAATACGTAGTATAAGTCCTCTTCATGTCATCCACGACCACAATTGCTCCATTATGCTCCATTTACCAAGGAATGACTTGTAGCGTGTCAAGAGGTGCAAGCAGGCGGTTTAAAAGTTTTGCTTGATTAAGTCTGTTTGAGATTCAAGATGATGCAGCTGATTCGCCGCTCTCTAACGGTGTTTTAGCGATGCAGGAAGCCGTTCGTATTTCGCTCCACTCTACTTTCGTTCTTTATTTTTCATCGCCCATTTTCCTACACCCTTCTCTCTACACACTTAAATTTCCAAAGACCGTTCAATTCACTTTATTAAGCATTCTTCAGTGGGTACACAGTCAGAAGTTTTGACTTCCGCGTCGATAAAGATCGATTACTTGCCATTTGCGATCTCAATTCCTTTAATTGTTAAAGTCGAGTGTTATTTTCCTATTAAATTGTGTTGCAAATTACGTATATTTCAACCTACGTTTCAACAAAGAAAATTTGACTTTGATTGCTGAACTGCTGAGAATAACTCGTACCAAACAAGATATAAACCCAACATTGGTCATTATATGTAAGAGTTAATGAAGCAGTGCCAAGTGCTGAAACCTCACGCGATCATTTCACTTTAAAGTGGTAACTCTAGAGTCTCTATAGCTCTCTCTAAAGTTGTGACCACCCTAAAAGACTCCTCATCGAACTTTAAAGTAGAGTTGTTTTGAGTACTCGGCATCGGCTAGAATTGGCCAAATTTGTGAGAATCGGCATCGGCAAAATTTTGCCGATTCTTTGCCGATTCTTCTTCAAAATTTTAGCTTTTTATACAGTTTTGGTGGCTGAATTGGGCCAAACAACATACTTTGTGTTACTAGTTACTACAGCTTTATTAAGTAATACCTTTATTGTTTAATTCTGGTCAGATTATAGTATATGTTTTCAGGGATTTTTTAACGAAAGTAGCAAGCTACAGTGATATAATTATTAAAAAGTTAAAAAAATACTCAACCATATGATTTTTTCTAATAAATGTGGTTTCAATGATTAGTATTTTGTCTTTGGAATTTTAAGTCCTATATGGCGGTTCACCCACTCAGGGACGTTTTATGGTGTTCCTTATCCATGGACATTGTCCATTTATCATGATATACTGGCCCCGTGTCAAAATGTATAAAGAAACTAAAAGAGATGAAAACAGTGGATCCGAATGGCTTCAATCTGAAACGAGATAAAGTACTAACTAATAAAAAGAAAAGTGTAAATATACTAACAAAATGCTTAAAAAAAACGAAGGAAAAAGTAAAAGGAAAGCAGTGAGTTGAGAAAAAATAAAAACAAAAATGCTAAATAAAGTTAAAAAACCCCACTAAAATCAAAGAACTTTGGCCAATAGCCATATCAAATATCTCGTATATAAGAAATGTGAAAAAAAAATAATAATAGTAATAATAATAAGAGGGCTCAAAAATTAAAATTGAAACAAATGGCGTTTGGGAGGTGCCGTTGGAAAGGTTATACTTCAACACTCAACTAAACTATAAAAAGTAAACTAACACACCTAACATGCTGACACAAACGTCTCTTCATAGTGATTTTCAATCAGAATTCTTGTCAGTGAATATAAAAACCTTAGGTTTAGTAACGAAATAAGAATGTAAAAAGCAATATAGGTGAAGAAAAGTTTAGTGACCTTGAACAGCGTGTCTTTAAAAATTTAAAGTGTACAAGGGGTGGTCAATAAGTTTAGCAATTCGGATATAAGGAAACGAGATATGAGGAAAAATGTTTTATTATTTTTCAATATAACTACCCTCGACTTCAATGCACTTGAGCCACTTGTCCCTGAGGCTTCGAATTCCTGACAACCAGAAATCTCCCGACTGATGTTCAATCCACTCCTGGACGGCGAGCTGTACATCTTCGTCGTCCCCAAACCGGCGTCCACGTAGTGCAGCCTTGAGCTGGCGGAATAAAAAGTAGTCGCTAGGGGCCAAATCTGGGCTGTAGGGGGAATGGTTGAGCTCCTCGAATCCGTACTGGCGCGGGGCAGCTTGTGCAACTCTGGCCTTGTGGACTTTGACGACGTTGAAGTCGATCATGGGGCGTGAGGTTTCTAGGGACCCATCGGGCAGAGACCTTGGTCATGGCCAAATTGTCGTGGATGGTGTTGATAACACTTCCATGAGATATTGAAAGTTCTCGTTCGATTTCTTCGACCTTCACCCGTCGATTTTCGAGGATCCTCCTCTCCACACGGGCCACATTGTCCTCGTTGGTGACGTCTGACGGGCGTCCTGGACGGGGGTCATCTTCAAGGGACTCACGACCATGGTGGAACTCCCTATTCCAGCGAGAAATGGTTGCATAGGAAGGGACGGTGTCGGTGTACAGTGCAACCCTGCGTTCATGGATCTATTTTGCATTCTTGCCTTTCTTGGTCAAACATTTGATCACTGCGTGGTGCTCAACCTTCTACATTGTTTAAAAATTTGTGACTGATGATCTGCGATCAGCTACTGCTTCTTAAATAGACGAGGCAGGAGCGTGCGGCTGCAGGTCCTGATTTGTCATAACTTGTGCTAACAACCCCCACAAACAGCCATCCCCCTTCCTCTGTTAGGGCCCTACCGATTCGCAAAAACTTATTGCCCGCCCTTCGTATGTGTGTCTTTATTTATAGAAAAAATTGTTGCTGTTATTGCAATAGAGGGAGGGAAGGGAGGAGGCCTGGCCGCCATCCTGGCGGCCACGCCTCCTCTTTCCCTTCCACCCCGACTCTACCCTAACGGTGGCGCGAGAATGAAAGCGCGAATGGAAGTAATCAACAACGAACCCTCAATTTTACCGTAATCGGGTCGAGCACTTTGCTTGCAAAGCCAGCAGCGAAGAATCAAAACACTAACTTCCAACAGAGAGGGGATAAGCTGAAATTGTAACTTCCAGAAAGTGGCCATAGCCCTAAATACATCGGCGAAGAGACGCCTGTTTTAACCAAGAACAAAGTTAATCCCGCTGCATAAGCAGTATTTACAACCCGAGACGCATAATTCGCTAATTAAAATGGGTACAGATGCTATTTTTTAATTTACGTAAGTTTATTTAGAAGTTTGAAGAGGCCTAAATTTCCCCTCTAAAGTTGTTGGTACGAAAAACAAGTCAGAGAAAAGTTCCCCCTCGAGCTAACGCCAAGGTAAAAACAAAAAGACAGGCAAGTCATTTGTCTTCAAATTTGGTTGACCTCCACACACACACCCTGCAGCAGCGATCTCTCAACCTCCTTATACGTTAATGGATATATATATATATATATATATATATATATATATATATATATATATATATATATATATATATATATATATATATATATATATATATATATATATATATATATAGAGAGAGAGAGAGAGAGAGAGAGAGAGAGAGAGAGAGAGAGAGAGAGGGAAAGGCTAAGCGAAAAGTAGGAATTCAGACCGAGTTAGCCCCAGAGAAACGTCCTGTATTCCCACGTTCGTTATAAACCAGTTACGAACCCGAAAAGATAGCCATTTTCGAAGCAGATCGTTCCCAACAGTATCCAGAAGAGATTAGTAAAACGGTAAATTCTACAAAGTTCTACCGAGCAAAGAAGACAATTTCTCGTTCTCGACGAGCGTATTATTCAACCAGAAGTAAGATTCCTTAATCTAAAGGAATAGCTATCGGGAGCCGTAGATAAGTAAATCGACCGGAAACCTCAGAATTTCCACCTACGAACGCGCAACTAACCAACGCCTACTTTGGGGGCTGGAGGGAATCTACGCCAGTCAGCTGCGATCTGCCTACCATAGGCTTAAAACTGCACCGAGACGGTGACGACACACACAGCCAGCCAAGCCTTCAGAAAAATAGCGGTAACTCAAACATTTTGTTAGTATTTTGTGGAATCTATCCACAGTTCGCATTGTTGGGCGATTACTGAATTCGTTAAAACGAACAGTGGCCCAAAGTTATCTGGGTAGCCCGTTGTAATATTCTTTTAGTAAGCCAGTGAAGCGAAATTTTTTTGAAGATTAACATTTGCGTATTTTAGGGAGTGTAAATTAATAATTTTATGAGTCAAGCCATATATTAATTAGCGAGTTCATTTTTTTAAAATATTTTTTTGTTTTGATTGATTAGTTTGTTGTAAAATAAACTACTATTTTTGATTAATGTTTCCATCTATCGCTTGAACGAAAGTTTTGGCAATATTAGTAGTCATAATTCTAGATTCTACCTTAGTTTGTGATATTAATCCCTTGAAGCGCTAATAAGTGCCTTAATCGAGTACATACGAGGTGCAAGGCACCAGCTCTTAACCTCAGCATCGGTCAAAAAAATATATAAAACTACTACATATAAATTGGTGTCAGGTTGTAAAGGTTTATAAACGCCCCCCCCCAAAAAAAAATAATAAATAAATAAATAAATAATTAGTTGAATAAGAACAAATTATTGCCAAATCGTTCAAGGATAGATAAACACAATAGCAAGATAAATTCGGGTTAGAATTTTTGTGTGTGGCTAATTGAAGGAATTCAACTCGTCAGGGGATGAAAAAGGAATTTTGTTTTGGGGCCGATTACTACATAGTTAATTTAAAGAGGGAGGTTAGGTTTGGTTAGGCAGAGCGCTAAGTGTTTAGTGGTGGTATAATTTCCGTTCGCTTAAGTAGGCCCCTTAGCAATTAGTTGAAAATGTTACCGCGCACCTCCCGTACGAAATTTCCCCTTCGTCAGCGCCTTATGTGTTTCCCTCAGATCCACCAGAGCGACTGGTAAATTGCATAATAGATATGAGATCACCCGGAAGAGTAAAATTCGAGTCTGGGGCGGTAAATGGTCATCCCTTAGAGCACTTTTACCTGGTCTAATGCCAACAAATATTGATAGTAATTATTAAAAAGATTTCCTTGCTTATGAGAGAGACGAACGATGCTATGTTAAAACGTTAGATAGCCATTATCGATTATCGATGGAAATAAAAGATTTTGCATTGCTCGGCCTATGCGCTCTTAATAACATGCCCTTATCTTGCGAGCGAGTCAAGAACAGCGTGCCCAATACCTGTTTCTGAGCCAATTTTGGAAACGTCTATATGATTGATTGATTTAATCTGTTTTATGGGTGCTGAAACCCTATAAGGATTATTGGCACCGTGAAATTACAGTCAAGATAGTCACCATCACCTCTTCAGTCTAGGGACTCCGCTCCTAGACACTCAAGAATAAAGAGAAAGGTGGAGTCTGTTGGTATGAGAAGATAAGCTAAACTAGACAGTGCCAACAGTTACACAATTATGTATACAAATACTGAAAAAAAAAAAATTAAATGTGTCTATATAATGATGCATCTCTTAGAAACTTTAGTACTAGTTCAAATGGGACTGAGGAATTTAGGACAGTAGCATATGAAAATCTTAAGTTGTTTTCCAAGCAGAAATTTAATAAGGGGTTACGACTTAAAGCATATTCAGGGCATTGAGTTATAGCATGTTCTGGGGTAAGTTGTGTATTGCATTTTCCACAAAAGTGGAAAAGTGATGGATCAAAGAAGTAGCCCTAATCTTAGTCTAGTCAGTACGATACTGTCAAGACGTGACATTCTATAAGGTCTGTTATTGTTTTGGGACCATTCATTTTGCCAGAGGTTGAAGACTGAGGGCTGCAGCATGCCTATCATTTCTGATACTGAGAACCCTAGGTGTATCGTATTGGCATTGTGTATTGCTGCTTTAGCTGCTGTGTCAACCACTTCATTATTTTTTATACCTGCATGACTAGGAACCCATAAAAAAAATAACTTCCAGGTTGAATTTATGTATATAGTTAATTATACGGTGGATTAAGTAGTGACTTTTTTGTTCTTTCACAGCTAGCAAACCTGATAGGGAGTCTGAAACTATGATTAGTTTACAGTTGTCTAAGCTTTTGATTTATGTACTTGAGTGAACTCAATATTGCATATAACTCAGCAGTAAATATAGAGCAGTGATGGGGCAGTTTGAAGGTCTTTATGGTTTCCCTCCAGCTAAAAGCACATGCTACTCTTTCATTACTTTTGGAACCATCTGTGAAGGTTATATTAAAACCTGAGGATTTATACAACTCAATTAATTCTAAGGACAATGCTTGATAAATACATGAAGGAGTTTTGTTCTTAGGGTATGCAGTTAATGAGAGGTTAAAGTAAACTTTAGTTAGTGTTATATAGCAGTTAGATATTTTTATGGTGTTTAAATCAATGGGGTGAGGCCGAAGGTCATAGAAATTGTACCAAAAGAATTGTAAAATACATATACGTGTGGGGTGATTTGAAATACTGAGTACTTTGATACCATATCTTAGCCCTAGCAATATTCTACGAAATTTAAGAGGCATTATATTAGCTTCTGCCTCTAAAAAATCAACTCTGGTACAATTTAATGCACGTATAGCTAGTCTAATACACTTAAATTGTATTCTATCAAGTTTTAATAGGTTGCTTTCTGATGATGTATGGTATAGGAAAGAGCCATAGTCTATTTTGCTTCTAATAAAGGATTTATAAATATATGTAATAGAGGCATTCTATTTGACCCCCAGTTTGTATTTGCAAGATATTTTAGGAGCAAAATGCTAGATTTACATTTCTCTATTAATGACGTAATATGAGCTGCCCAAGTTAGTCCCTGATCTAATACTATGCCCAAGTATTTATGAGTTTGCATGTAATTAATAGGGTAATTTAATATTATCAGCTCTGGTAAGTTATGTTTCCTAGGGCGTTTTTGTAAAAATTATACACTTAGTTTTAGTAGGAGAAAAGGTGGTGCCCCATTTTTGTGACCAGTTAGATATAGAATCCATGATATTTTGCATCTGGTTGTGCATTTGATCCAAGTTTTCACCAGATAGCCACATTGCAATATCCTCAGCGTACAAGGCATGGTTTATGTCTAAATCTTTGAATAAATCATTTAACATGATTGAAAATAAGAGTGGACTTATAACGCTGCCCTGTGGTAAGCCGATTTGTACAGCAAATTTTTCTGAAGGGAGATTAGCTATCGAAACTCTTATAAATCTAGAGGAAATGAAATTTTTAATAAAGTTGGGGAGGTGGCCACGTAAGCCCATCTTGTATAGCTTTTTTATAAAGACCATGGTGCCAAATGGTATCAGATGCTTTTTCAATGTCCAGAAAGATTGCCATTCCATATTTATTGCAGAGGAACGCTTCCCTTATGTCACATTCTAAGCGTACCAAACTATCCATAGTTGAGAAGTGCTTTCTGAATCCACTTTGGTAGTATGATAAGTACTTTTTTTCATTAAGGTATTTCCGTAATCTAATGGTCAATATTCTCTCTAATGTCTTGCATAAGCAACTTGTCAAAGCTATAGGGCAGTAAGAAGATGGTTCCTGACTTGGTTTCCCTGGCTTTAAAATAGGGATGAGTAAACTCTCTTTCCATGTGTCTGGATAGGTATTATTTAGAAATAGGTGATTGTAGAAATTTAAGAGATTATGTTTATTTAGGTTACTAAGATTTGCTAGGAAAGGATATATTATGTCATCCATGCCAGGAGAGCTTGGTTTGTTTTGGAGAATAGCTTTTTCTAATTCATATAATGTAATTGGGCAGTTATATTCCTCATTGTTAGATACCCCAAATGAAATTTCATTAAATTCAGCCTCCACCATAGTGTATACAAAGGGTTCTATGTAGGAGTGAATACTGCAAATAGTAGCAAAGTGGCCAGCTAATATTTGGGCAGTCACAAATGGGTCAGAAGTAAAGTTACTGCCAGATTTTAATGTGACGAGTGGATGGGGTTTATGTCCTTTTGTAAGTCTCCCTATCTTATCCCAAACTTCTCATATTACCCTTCTGGCTAAAGCTTTAGCTTTATGATATAACAGTAAAGACTGGATTCATATACTTCTTAAATAGTTTATAGGCTTTTTTTTAACCTTTATTGCATAGGCACAACTATCATTCCACCAGGGATTGTTATATTTAGGGAATATTCTTGATGATGACTTTGGTATGGGTTTGGCTGCACATTTAATGATAGCAGAGGTTACTAGAAGGCAAGCATCATTTGCATTAAGTGAAATATTGACTTTTGGAATTTGTAGCTCTTGATGAAATTTTTTAAAATGACCTTTATATAGCCATTTGGGCCTAGTATTATACTTCATTTCATACATCGTTTCCATAATTATGTGGAAGTGGTCACTATCATAAAGATCTGGTAGTACTTTCCACTCTAAGTTTAGTTTTAAAGAATGGGAGCATAGAGATATATCTATATGAGAAAAGTGTCCTCTAAATTCATTGCAATAAGTTGGGGCCTTTGAGTTTAGGATGTATAAATTTGCTTCTTCAATAAAATCTGTTATTTTATTTCCTCTCTGACAGCATTCTGATGAGCCCCACAGGTAGAGTTTGTGATCTAGTAATGGGTAGGTCGCATTGTGTTTCTTTTGTAGCTTTTTCAGTTATATATTTTTTCTTGTTATTTGTATATATGTCACTTGCATTTATAGGATGATTTTTGAAAAATACCTGTCGAGCTTCCAAGAAGGATAATTTTTTTATCAATTTTTAAATGAATAATTTCTTTCTCCCAGATCCACACAGGACATTCCTTAGAATTTCCTAAATAGTTAGGAGAAGAGCAGTGAATACATTTAGGAGCTTCCCTTGGAGCGATACAATCCTGAGAATTATGTTGCTCATTACAATAAAGACATCGAGATTTATTTGTACAGGTCCTACTTCCATGTCCAAAATGCCAGCAATTAAAGCACATCAAGGGATTAGGGTAGTGGTTATCAATACTGAACGTAAGGTATCCATAATATAGTTTAGAAGGCAAGACATTTCCTCAAAAGTTAATACTAACAAGGGGGTAGGGATTCGGGAAGGGCCTTTATTGAGGCGTCTAATTTTCATAACCGACTCATTTTGAATTTTTAATTCATTAAGTAATAATTCTTCATCAAAGTATAGTAGATCAGGTGCATATATGATACCTTGAATAGTGTTTAAATTTTGTGCAACTGAGCACTCTACATCATATTGTCCATTGATAATGGTTTTTGTATTTAAAAGGGCTGTTGTCTGATCTGAGGATTTTGTATGTATTAAGAGGGATCCTGTTCTGCAATATTTAACCTCGATGACAGGGCCATGACAAATGGATTCAACAACTGTTTTAATTGTTAATGGACTTAATTTTGTCAAATTAACTGCTGGAGAACTTGAATATACCCAAGAAACAAATTTGGGATCAATATTCAATTTGGGGTCATTTTTGTTTATGGCAGTCACATTTATACTACCTGTATCATCACTTTGTGATGTTACAGGAGCTTTATTACTGTGCGTTGGATTATGAAATATAGCAGAGTAATTCGAGTAGGTGTTTGATTTCTCTGAACCAGAAGTTGATGGCTGTGAAGAGAAACGCGAGACAGCTTGGTCAGTCTCTTTGATCACTTTATGTAGTTGTTTTAGAGTAGGATCAACGTTAGGTGATTCGAGATCAGTATTAGAATAAGGTCGTTTTAGTTTAACTCGAGATTTGTCCTTTAGAGACATCTCGAGAGAAGAATGCCCCCGTGCCCTAGGGCACGGGCGACTTTCGTTAAGGAAAAGGTCTTAGGTTATTAAGGCAGTAGATATAAGGAGATAACCTAGGTTAAGCAAAATTCTCACTAAAGTACCCAACGATTTATCACTTATATCAAACAAGATTTGGAAAGCGTGGAGCGATACAACCTTTCGGAAGAAAGTCTACAGAGGGTATGGAAACGTCTATAATCGTACATTTCTTCAGTGTTTCGATGACTTTGAGGTAACGGAAAAAAATGAATAAAACACTGTACTCCAAACTACTATCTGTAATGCACGCTGTCGATAAAAACGCTGTATTTTTGTCATTATCGTCAATTTAAAACTGGAAAAAGTCTATAGATTTTATAGGGATTTTCAAAATTGCTTGTATACTTGACTTTCCCATTTTTTTTAATAGTTTGATTGGTCCCCTTTTTCAATTTTACTTTCGTGAATACTTTTGTGTTCTCTCCCTTTTGCACAATGGATGATGGTTCCCTGTCAGGACTGTAGCCTTATTTCGCTGTGTATGATGCCATTGTCCGGTGTTTTAAGAATCTACCATCCTAGAAAATCGTGTCGTTTATTAATTCCTTGATAAGAAAATTTACCCACCTTCTGCTTAGTTTAGAGGTTATTTATTGATTTTTTACCTTATTTTATTTATTCGCCTTGCATTTCGGCGATAACCAGGTCGCTGACGCACTCAGTAGGAATGCGTTACCGAATAGCGTAGAGTAAGTGTATTCATAGGATTAGTATCTCCCTGTAGGTATATACCGTCTTGTACTACTTAAATTAAGATTGTCTTATAATATAATTAATTAATGTATATGTCTGACTTTTGTAACGCTCAATGTCTAATTTTTTGTATGTATATATATTTGTACCCATTAATTTACGTATAAATTATTTTGTCCCGTATGTACTAATTTTATATCATTTCATTGTTCCATGCCACTTTTTTTTTTATTAAGTTGTATTAAAGGTTATTTTCGCCTGTAATCTAAAGATCAAAATAATCATATGTATTGAGGTAATACTAGTTAGGTGCAGGAAGGTACGGTTGGTACAAGAAAACGAGTTCCCCACAACGGAGCTCTATCGTTGTCCCTTCTCTCTTTTTTTTCGAAGTGACAACTTCCCCCGGAATGGAGGGGTGTGATAGAACGAGTTGAAGCTGCGTTAATTTCAACTCCTACCACATGTTATTTAAAACCACGATGCTCACACGTGCATCTTCGCCTTGAAGCTTGGCGCCTTATCGCAGCCACCTGAGTCAATGTTTAAACAAGGAGGTTATCGTCCCCCCGTTCGCCCCAAAACGCCGACCTCGCCAGATTGAGTTAGGCTTATGGGCAGATAAGGCATTGTTCTCCGGCCCGGCTGTGCATTCCCTCGAAGCTCCCACTCTATTGTCCCCCCACGCCAAGGAGATGTCCTGGCTATTTATATGGAAACTTTACCACTAAGATCAGATTGGAGATCCAGATTTTCGTCGCGAAATATCACCACGACCCTCTCTCCCTTTGTGCGCCAAGGGACCTCGACCTCGAGATTCACCATCACTTGTCCAGAAGGAGGACAATATTCCTTGAGTGCCAAAGGTTCAAGCCTTTCGTGACGCCAAGTCCCCAAGGCTTCCCCCCCTGTTGTTCAGAGGAGAACAGCATTAGAACAGCCATTGTTCGTTTTGAGCCCTTCGCCAAGAAACGGTTCTCACCCCCCCTGTTGTTCAGAGGAGAACAGCATTAGAACAGCCATTGTTCGTTTTGAGCCCTTCGCCAAGAAACGGTTCTCACCCTTCCCCCTTGTTGTTCAGAGGAGAACAACCGTAGAACAGCCATTGTTCTTGAGCCCGTAGACAAGAGACGGTTCTCATCCCCCCCCTTTGTTCAGAAGAGAACAACGTAGAACAGCTATTGTTCTTCAAGCCGTTCGTCGAGAAACGGTTCTCCTTCCCAAGACGCCACGTCAGGATCCTTTTATCCCCCCCTTCGGCTGGAACTCGCCAGCGGACCGAAACTCCTTCAAGCCACCTTCCACTGCACCACTAGTGTAAAAGTTACGTAAGCCAAACGTCACCTTGAGTACTTAACCCTTTTGTCAATTCTATCCTGTGCTTTAAATTGTTTATCGAACCATCCCATCTCTTAACTCTATATTTGTTTTACCTTTTTAAATCCTTTAAATCCTCAGATTAGCCGAGCCCCCACGACCCTTTTCATTCCCTGTTTATGTCAATATTTTCCGTCTTGTGTTTGTTGATAGTTATTATTAATAAAACTCTATTTTATTAATGATAGCAATATTATTATCCTTGAGCTCAGTTCCACTTCTTAAGCATATCGAAGATACATAATATCGGCCGCCAGACATTAACGCACTCTAAAGATAATTAAGGAAGTTCCCTCAACGAATAGTGATATATGGTATCGTCGGGAGTCATTCTACGATATATATATATATATATATATATATATATATATATATATATATATATATATATATATATATATATATATATATATATATATATATATATACTATTTAAATTTGGTATCAGGTGTGTAAGGTTTAACGCTATATCTTTGCAAACACTGGTCTCAGTCGAGTAAAGCATAGTGTTATTCGTTATAATAATAGAATATAGTAGTTCCCTTTTGTTTTAACGATTGCTATCTCCTTTTTTTAAAAAACTTAAGAAGCTGGAGTAGCTCAAGGAACTGTTATAATAATTTGTTTGTGTGATTTTAGTCAGTTGTTATTTAAAGTAAGAAACCAAGTACGAATAGGTCAGTGCCCATATTTCGGTAGGCTAATTCTATAGAGGCATAATTCTTGTTGCAAGGAATTTTAGTTGGTTGACTAGTGCGCCCCCAAGTGCAAAGATGACTCAGTTTGAAATCTTTAAAGCGCAAGGAGAATCCTTGGGACTCTCCGGAAAAGAACTAATTGAGTACATTCAAGAGGAGCAAAGAAAAGAGGAAGAACGAGAAGAAAAAGAAAGAGAAAGAGAGGAACGGATAAGACAAGCTGAGCTTCACCATCAGATTGAATTAGCTTGGATTGAAGCAGAATTTCAAAGAAAAAAGGTAGAAAGAGAAATGGAAAGAGTAATCCGACAAGAGGAACGAGAAAGAGAAATACAACGAGAGGAACGAGAAAGAGAAATACAACGAGAAGAACGAGAAAGTAAAATACAACGAGAAAAAGAAATCCAACGAGAAGAAAGAAGGAAGGATTCGCGCTCCTTCCCAGGAAAGCTGACAAAGTTTCCGAGCCCGTAAAACCCCCAAACTTCTTTCCCCAAAACCAACAACGGGACTCCAAACCTCCTGTTAAGATTTCTCCTCCATCTCTCTTCCCGAAGCGATCAATAATATGCTTCACCTGTGGTGTAGAAAACCACATGAGCTGGAACTGCCCCCAAAATTCTAGGCTTAAAAGCGGACCAGCCCACCAAGTTCACCAGATTAATACAACCCCGGCTCCCCCGGTGGTACAGACCCAAGCAGAAACTTCTCCCCCTCCGTCAGGCCACCAGGTAAATTTTGTTTTTGATAAAAGTTCATCGGGAACTTTGAAATATGAGGAGGGCAGCGTGGACAGCTGCCGAGTATCGACTCTCGTCAGGGACACAGGATGTACGTGTTTCATCGTGTCCGACGAACTCCTCCCAGTGGCCTCTAACCACGAAAAATTTGCGGTAGTACATGACCACTTTGGGCGGGTGAACCGATTTCCCGTCGTTAGATGTTACCTGCAGTGTCAATATTATAATGGCTGGGCTGAAGTCATTGTAGCACCCATACAATTCTGTTCCGTACTTATAGGACAGAGCCCCCAAGTAAGTTTCGACCCTGGTTTCAGGTTGCCCTTCCTCAAGGCCGAGATAAGAAAGAAACCCAGGAACCCGTCCCCATCAGAACCCCGATACCGTCCGATTTCTTGGAGACCCCTAACCACGACTTTAGGACGGCAAAAGAGGAGTGTGAATCACTAAAACCCTTAGGTGATAGGGCCCAAGACAAAGACACGGAGACTGTCCCTGGACCCCAAGAAAAAAAGAACCCCCAATGCGCCCATGGAGATACCTTCGTCGAACTGGACGAAACATCGGCGCTTGAAGAGGATTGCCCCGCGGAGTCCCTTAATGTAATCCAGACAGTGTGCATCCAACCTGATGCCGATTACCCTCCTCCTTCCCTACCAGGCGATTCTTTGGAACCCTCTGACCTGGATAGTGACGCGCAGCTGACACCACGTCAGAAGAGTCAGCTACAAGAACTAATTAAATGGAGTCACCATTTACCCGCCCTATTAGCTCTTTTCGAGCGACTGCGTGAAAATGGCCTCACCATTGGCCCCAGCAAATGCCATTTTTCCCACAAAACCATCAAATATTTTGGTTTCAAAATAGGACAAAGCAAGTTAGGTCCCCATGAGAACAAGATTAAGGCAATCTCTGACATGCCCCTCCCGATTACAAAGAAGCCATTAAGATCGTTCCTAGGATCAGCTTCTCCCTATCAGCGATTTGTTCCGAATTTCGCTGAAATTTCGGCCCCCGTCAGCCCCCTTCAAAAAAAGAATTCCCCCGATCGTTTACGTTGGAATGATGTCGCTGTTTCCCATTTTAATCAGCTCAAGAGTAAGTGTATTTCTGCCCCCATTTTAAAGTTGCCCAACCCGGAAAAATTCTTTGGGATTAAGACCGACGTGAGCAACGAGGGCATTGGAGGTGTACTCCTTCAATACGTGGATGACGGAATGAGTGATCCAGTTGCATATGCTAGTCATCAATTATTACCACGCGAAGAGAGATATGCCACTAGAGAAAAGGAAGCTCTATCAATTATCTGGGTCATAGACAAATTCAAGATGTACTTGATAGGTACAGAATTTCAAATAGGAACCGACCACCGTCCGTTAGCCTATATTAGGAATGTGCGACGCTCAAACGGCCGCATCATGCGCTGGAGTTTACTCTTGC
Organism: Ceratothoa steindachneri; assembly: GCA_963969495.1. Taxonomy (NCBI): domain Eukaryota; kingdom Metazoa; phylum Arthropoda; class Malacostraca; order Isopoda; family Cymothoidae; genus Ceratothoa; species Ceratothoa steindachneri. The sequence continues at coordinate 76,502,914 of OZ018319.1, forward strand.
AAGAGTATCAGTTTAAAATAAATTAGATAAAAGGTTCTGATAACCAGGTCGCTGACGCACTCAGTAGGAATGCGTTACCGAATAGCGTAGAGTAAGTGTATTCATAGGATTAGTATCTCCCTGTAGGTATATACCGTCTTGTACGACTTAAATTAAGATTGTCTTATAATATAATTAATTAATGTATATGTCTGACTTTTGTAACGCTTAATGTCTAATTTTTTGTATGTATATATATTTGTACCCATTAATTTACGTATAAATTATTTTGTCCCGTATGTACTAATTTTATATCATTTCATTGTTCCATGCCACTTTTTTTTTATTAAGTTGTATTAAAGGTTATTTTCGCCTGTAATCTAAAGATCAAAATAATCATATGTATTGAGGTAATACTAGTTAGGTGCAGGAAGGTACGGTTGGTACAAGAAAACGAGTTCCCCACAACGGAGCTCTATCGTTGTCCCTTCTCTCTTTTTTTTCGAAGTGACAACTTCCCCCGGAATGGAGGGGTGTGATAGAACGAGTTGAAGCTGCGTTAATTTCAACTCCTACCACATGTTATTTAAAACCACGATGCTCACACGTGCATCTTCGCCTTGAAGCTTGGCGCCTTATCGCAGCCAACTGAGTCAATGTTTAAACAAGGAGGTTATCGTCCCCCCGTTCGCCCCCATACGCCGACCTCGCCAGATTGAGTTAGGCTTATGGGCAGATAAGGCATTGTTCTCCGGCCCGGCTGTGCATTCCCTCGAAGCTCCCACTCTATTGTCCCCCCACGCCAAGGAGATGTCCTGGCTATTTATATGGAAACTTTACCACTAAGATCAGATTGGAGATCCAGATTTTCGTCACGAAACATCACCACGACCCTCTCTCCCTTTGTGCGCCAAGGGACCTCGACCTCGAGATTCACCATCACTTGTCCAGAAGGAGGACAATATTCCTTGAGTGCCAAAGGTTCGAGCCTTTCGAGACGCCAAGTCCCCAAGGCTTCCCCCCCGTTGTTCAGAGGAGAACAGCATTAGAACAGCCATTGTTCGTTTTGAGCCCTTCGCCAAGAAAAGGTTCTCACCCCCCCTGTTGTTCAGAGGAGAACAGCATTAGAACAGCCATTGTTCGTTTTGAGCCCTTCGCCAAGAAACGGTTCTCACCCTTCCCCCTTGTTGTTCAGAGGAGAACAACCTTAGAACAGCCATTGTTCTTGAGCCCGTAGACAAGAGACGGTTCTCACCCCCCCTTTGTTCAGAAGAGAACAACGTAGAACAGCCATTGTTCTTCAAGCCGTTCGTCGAGAAACGGTTCTCCTTCCCAAGACGCCACGTCAGGATCCTTTTATCCCCCCCTTCGGCTGGAACTCGCCAGCGGACCGAAACTCCTTCAAGCCACCTTCCACTGCACCACTAGTGTAAAAGTTACGTAAGCCAAACGTCACCTTGAGTCTTAACCCTTTTGTCAATTCTATCCTGTGCTTTAAATTGTTTATCGAACCATCCCATCTCTTAAACTCTATATTTGTTTTACCTTTTTAAATCCTTTAAATCCTCGGATTAGCCGAGCCCCCACGACCCTTTTCATTCCCTGTTTATGTCAATATTTTCCGTCTTGTGTTTGTTGATAGTTATTATTAATAAAACTCTATTTTATTAATGATAGCAATATTATTATCCTTGAGCTCAGTTCCACTTCTTAAGCATATCGAAGATACATAATATCGGCCGCCAGACATTAACGCACTCTAAAGATAATTAAGGAAGTTCCCTCAACGAATAGTGATATATGGTATCGTCGGGAGTCATTCTACGACAATATATATATATATATATATATATATATATATATATATATATATATATATATATATATATATATATATATATATATATATATATATATATATATATATATATATATATATATATATATATATATACATATATATATATATATATATATATATATATATATATATATATATATATATATATATATATATATATATATATATATATATGAATTCATTGCGTTGTTTGCATGTGTTAGTCTCACACACATTCACATCCACGCGCTTTTCTCAGACATAGATGCAATCTAATATATTTGTACATTAGTAATTCATATTATAATACATTTTTCAGGAAAATTTCTTTTTAGTGCCTCATTGAACAGTTAATTGTTTCCGTAATGGCTCACAAAGGACAAACCAAGAGTGTTGTGTGGCGATTATTCGCTATAAATGAAGATGACCACACAAAAGCCACCTGTACAATATGTAACAAAATATTGTCACGAGGTAATAAGAATGAAAAAAAGTTCTTTTACTACCACCAATATGCAAAAACATTTGAGGACCCAACATTAGAAGCAGCTGGAGCAAGAGGAGGAGTTACAGGGACAGGAGCAAGCTCAAATTGCACAGAAACGCACAATGGGTGTGTGAGGGAACCCCATGTGGAATCTCTTGAGGAGACGGAACTTCCACGCGCTGCAGAAGGCCCGTTTAGGTCTAATTTGGTAAGCCTACCCCCCCCCCCCTCCCCTCCCTTCCACAAGCGGTAGCCTCGAACCGCGTCCCCCATGATTCACCTTTACGCGGACTAGAATAGCCTTTGCAAGAAGATTCGAGGCCATTCGAGAGAAGAGCTGTTTCCCGCTAACCCCCCTCGGGGAGAGCCTTGGACATAAATAGTGTTCGACTCCCATGAGGAGACACAGAGTTGAGAAGTCTCGCCCAGACCCCAGAAGATTCCCCATTGTTCCAAGTCAAGTGCTAGCGATAAAGCAAAGTGACAGCTGGACTATTTTGTGTATTTGGAATTAGCCCCAGCCAGGAGGTAATTCCACTGAGCGATCGACCCGAGTGATTTTCCTAACTTCTCCCATCAACTCCTGTCGAAGCCCTCCTCATTTCGGGTTGCCGAAATACTCTCCCCTGGACCGGAAGTTACCCCCCCCCCTTGTTTTTGGAGAACCGTCATCACTCCAATCTCCTGCTCAGAAATTCCGAACGGCCACACCTCACGTGCAGAAGACATCCGTAAGCTACTCCCCCCCCCCCTTCAGTAACCCAATTGAGTTAATGCCCCCTTTCATCTACCGATGTGATTTTGCCCGTTAATTCTCTGAGGTAATTTTACCCATCAATTCTCTCATTATTTTTGTGTAAATAAAATTATATTTTTGTACATGCCTCTTTAAATAACCTTGAGCCCATAATTTACCTGACCTCGTTGCACTCTCTTGCTACTCAGCCTGTTAAAACTCGTGGTTTTCCGTCCCTTTTGTCGGTTCTCTTTCAAGTTATTGGTCCCTCCCTCATAGATATAATATGGTATTGATATAATGTAATGTCATACCACGACAGAGTGATTACATCACTACAAAGAAAAAGACCAAAGGTGATTGCAGACCATCAACAACAAGCAGTTCGCATTCAGAATTGCAAATAACATTAGATGTAACCCTTGAGCTCAAGAAGATTTGGGACATAAACAGTGATCAATCCAAAACAATTCATACTGCTATTGGTGAGATGATAACACTAGACTCATAGCCATTTTCAGTTATTGAAGAAATTGGATTTACAAGACTTATGAAACTGCTGAAACCAAATTATCAACTGCCCTCCAGAAAATATTTTACTACCAATATTATTCCTAGTTTGCCCCCCAAAGTAATAACCAAAATCCAAAGCAGGATTAATGAAGGAAGCAACATGAGCTTCATCACAGACATCTGAACGAACAATGCTGATGCGTCATTTATTAGGTAATAATCAACAAGCTTCTAAGTTTCAAATTTTAATGATCATCAAGATTGCTTACTCAAATAAAGTACAGAGTTGTTATTTAATAACTATGTTAAGTAATGTTAAATCATGAGTTATTTCAAGTTCAACAAATTAGGTTTTTAACTTATTTCATGTTATTAATATTAGACATTTTAGACTAAACTAAAAAGTAAAAATCTTTGACGGTATTTTTATTTACATTCTTTTCAGCTTACTGGCAAATTGCATCGATGAAAATTTCAACCAGTCATTAGTGGTCTTATGAGTGAATCCATTCCCAGATTCACATACTGCAACTAACATATGTGACACTGTTCAAGATGTAGTCGATGATTACAAAATCCTCCCCTTACAAAGTCCACATGATCGTTCATGACAACGCAGCTGTTTTCTTCCCACCAACTAATTGGTCATACATGATGCAATATTCGAACAGCGAATGATCAAGGACATAATTGCAAATTGCCGCCAAATAACAGGGAATTTTAATCACTCGTCGTTAGCAAACACTAAGCTTGAAAAGCTTCAAACGCAGCATAATTTGCCCAAACATAAGTTGATTCAAGATGTAACCACTCGTTGGAATAGTACATACCTCATACTTGAACGAATATTCGAACAAAAAATTGCAATTGCTAACTACTGTGCAGAAGTCCCAAATTTGCCAGTATTTGATGCCAACAAATGGGCACTAATTGGCAAATGTTCAAGCCTGTTCAAATTTTTTCATCTAACAACACAAAGGTAATATGATATATATATATATATATATATATATATATATATATATATAAATATTGCTAAAATTTACTAGCAATCAATAAGCTTTCTTTTACGAAGAGAGTCACTGGTAGATATTTTATCTCTTGAAAAGTTTTTTATTTTTATATTTTTTTCTCTTTTTATTTCCGGATAGTGGTTACGAATGGGATACACCTTCATCTTCGGCCTGGTACGTGACCTGGAGTCGGTAGTAAAGTAAGAATATGGAAATTAATAAAATAAAAAAGTCTCTGCAAAAGAGATAAAATATCTTGCACGGAAGCTGCAGTTTTCTCTTTAATATCAAGCAAATAGATAAATGGTGGGAGGAGTTCGTTAACAATACAATTATAATTGACACTTCAATTTTCAGTTGTTAATCTGTGACGGGTTAACTCTGTCAGATAATAACTGTTAATTATTTAATATTATTTATTTTTAATTAATTATTTATTACATTATATTATATATTAATTATTTATTAGGATTATGATTTATAGTTTAATGTTTTACCATGTAGCCAGTTAATAAATATTAAATAGGTAACGTTCTTCAGCTTCTTTATCTACGGTACGGAACGCACATTTGTCTCAAATATTAATTATTTATTACTGCCTTTGTTCACAACCTACAAATTACAAAATATCAATGCAATTCTTTTAATTTATTTTTTCAGGCTGAGTGGAAGGACAGACAATGCTTCAGAGCTTATTCCACAAGTGAGAGTCTTGAAACATGCCATAACCAAAGCTATATCAAATTCAAGCTTCAGTGGATTGGGTAGCACGGTCAGCGCATTCTCAAGATCAATGGACATCAGATTTGCTAAGTATGAAGCAAACGAAGATCTAATAGCAGCGACCATGTTGGATCCAAGATATAAAAATAGTCTTTTCAAAAGTTCTGAAGAAAGTTCAAAGACCCATTTCATTTCAATCCAGAATTATTTGACTGATACTCATCAGAAAATTGATAATGATAAAGAGAATTATGAAGACTTTGAAGAGAATGTAAGCTCTGCCTCCAATGACATAGAACCTACAAATGAAAATCAAAACAAGGAAGCTCGAGCAAGTGCCAATCTTTTTTAATTTGACTCATGTTTGAATGATTTGATTGCATCAGCAGAGTCAAGTAGCACCACAAATGTTGAAAAGGAAAACAAGAAGAAACTTCGCCGACAATCTTCATCTTCACATGCTGTTAGAAATGAACTCGAGAAATACTGTTCACTACAATTGGAACCACGAGATACGGATCCACTACTTTGGAGGAAATCAAACATAAATGCATTTCCTGGGCTTGGAAAAGTTGCCAATAAAATGCTTTCATCTCCACCGTCATCAATTGCGAGTGAGAGACTTTTTAGCATTGGTGGCAACATCTTCACGCCACATCGTAACCGTCTTACTCCAGAAACTGGAGAAAAATTAATGTTATTAAATTTCAATTTACGTGTTTTTAATTTTGAATACTAAATATTTTGTATTTTTTTTCTGTAGCTAGTTGAAAAATGAATACTCAATATACTGTATTTATTTTTTTGTGGCAAGTTGAAAAATGAAAGTGTTCTACCTTGTAAAGAAGGAAGTGAATAACTAGAGTGCTAAACAAAATATCAATTCGTTTAGCAGTTTAGGTACGACAGTTCCTTTGTTATTACTTAGAATATTTTCATTTTTTAACTAGCACCAAATCAAAAACCACAGAATGGTTCTATTTGAAATCATATTTTTAATATTAAAAATGTTAAGTAAATGCTAAATAATGATTATTGGAAACATGTTTTTTCAATTTAGAAAAATCTAAACTGGATGTAGGCTTTAACTTTCAAGTTATGCTTTTTGTTGCTGTTTAGTGTATAGGTTCTTCCTGATATGAAAGGAAATGAAATAAATTCTGTAAAGATCCATATTCATTTTGTATCCTAAAACCTTCCATCAAAAGCTATAAAATTCCCTAAACTCAATGGCTATTAAAAAGCAAAAAAAAAACAAAAACTAAAAAATACTCCATTGCTTTGTCTATTGGCTTCCAAGTTCCAAGCTTCCAAAAGCCTAACAGTCGAGTAATATAGTTATGGAAGCTAATTATAAAGTATCTAATGAATTAAGCATAAAACACTAAAAACAAATATTAGGCAGAATCGGCATCGGCATCGGCATCGGCAAGCAAGTATAAATAAGAATCGGCATCGGAATCGGCATCGGCAAAAATTTTGGAATCGGCACAACTCTACTTTAAAGAAACCACACTAACTAAAAAGCTCTCTTTTGGGGTGGCCACTCTGGAATGACTCTTTATCTCGCTGAAAAGGGGTGGCTCTTGATTGATCCTCGAATTCCCTATAGGCAGTTTTGTTTTCATTTGCAATACTTTCAACTTTACTCAACGTAACTCCAATCATGGATTACAGCACCACAGCAAACACAGACCTCACACAACACTTCGTCACCAAACGGGGAAGCATTAGCCACCATCAAAGAGGAGCTCCAACCCTCTCACAAAAGACAAGAACTCCATACAAAGAGACAACGTTCATGTCGTGCAACTCTCCCACGCTAAATCGGATCACATTTCTGTAAATATTTAGATATAGGGCCATCGTAGTTAGAACCTAGATAGATACTTCACAACAAAAAAAACCCTCATTCAAACGAAGCTTTTAAGACACTCGCCTGCACTTCTTGTACGCTATACAACCCCCCTGCTAGAAGCGGAGCGTATTTTGAAGAAATGAAGAGAACCCGTTTGGAAATGTTATCCAAGGGCTAACGCTCCCCCTCCCAGGTCTGGGCACCATTGTAGATAGAAAGGGGTAGTAAAAGGGGCAAAGCAAAAATAATAGCGTAGGCGAGTTGCGAACAGCTTCTCGCGTCTCTGGACTACTGTTAACCAGGGGCGAATCCACGTGGCCATCCTGAGTCTCAAAAAAAGACTCATTCAAACGAAGCTTTTAAGCCGCTCGCCTGCTCTTCTCGTACGCTATACCATAAGTTTTTGAGGAGAGTTATTGAATCATAAACAAGTCTTGAGCGGCCGAGTTTATGGCGAATTTAGTCGTAATGGCTGACCACCAAATCGTTAAGGAATGGATAACATACAACGAGGATAGAACAAAATATATATTATTATAGATTAACAAGAATGGAACATAGTTGAAATTTATTGATTGTTTTGAATTTAATTATACAAAAATGAACATGCGTTTAATACTGAATTTTCGTCGTGCGTAAGCTTGGTGTAAGGTAGTGACAACAATGTATAAACAGGTAAATAATGGTAAAAAGGGTAACTATGTAACGAGGTAAATAGGTTAATAGGTAAATATTTAGTAACTAGTGTGTATGGGAGTCTTTACGATGGGAATGACGAACCACGAATAAGGAATATTTGTGTTCAATGTGGAACAGCCGAAAGCGTGTTAGTTTGTGTGTTTGACTAAAGGAAGTGTTGCCAAAAAAATGTATCTTAGCCAAGATATTTGGATGGCAATTATTTATACAAAAATATATTGAAAATGCATAAAAAATTGAGCTTTCTGATTGAGATTTTTAATTGATAAATTAATATTGGATTATTTGAGATGATTGATAATTTATACATAAGATTTAATAAAAATTGTCGAAAATAAATGGATATTTTAACATTGGATTTAAAAAGAAAGTATGCTAATATTTTATAGGAATGCCAGAGGGCATTGCTATAACTAACTTAACGCCCCCTCTCCATCCGCAAATCAACTTGCAACCTGCAAATAGGGTTCCATTCATTCTCTAGACCAATGGTTCCCAACCGACTTTGGCTTATGGCCCCCTTTGGATCCTTATTTTTTCCTGTGGCCCATAATCATTATTTTCAGCAGGTAATATGCAGTGTAACTCTACTTTAAAGAATAAAAGATATTAAAACAGCTATTTGTATTCAGGTACAATTATACGGGGGGCAGTCAATAAGTTTTGCGAATCGGTAGGGCCCTAACAGAGAAAGGGGGATGGCTGTTTGTGGGGATGTTAGGAGAAGTTATGACAAGTCATGACCTGCAGCCGCACGCTCCTGCCTCGTCTATTTAAGAAGCAGTAGCTTATCGCAGATCGTCAGTCACAAATCTTTCAACAATGGAGAAGGTTGAGCACCGCGCAGTGATCGAACTTTTGACCAAGGAGGACAAGAATGCTAAAGAGATCCATGAACGCATGGTTGCAGTGTACACCTACACCTATGCAACCATTGCTCGCTGGAATAGGGAGTTCCGCCATGGTCGTGAGTCCCTTGAAGATGACCCCCGTCCAGGACGCCCGTTAAACGTGACCAACGAGGACAATGTGGCCTGTGTAGAGAGGATGATCCTCGAAAATCGACGGGTGAAGGTCGAAGAAATTGAACGAGAACTTGCAATATCACATGGAAATGTTATCAACATCATCCACGACAATTTGGTCATGACCAAGTTCTCTGCCCATTGGGTCCCCCATGATCGACTTCAACGTCGTCAAAGTCCACAAGGCCAGAGTTGCACAAGCTGCCCTGCGCGAGTGCGGATTCGAGGAGCTCAACCATCCCCCCTACAGTCCAGATCTGGCCCCTAGCGACTACTTTTTATTCCGCCAGCTCAAGGTTGCACTGCGTGGACGCCGGTTTGGGGACGATGCAGATGTCCAGCTCGCCGTCCAGGAGTGGATTGAACAGCAGTCGGGAGATTTGTGGTTGTCGGGAATTCGAAGCCTCAGGGACAAGTGGCGCAAGTCCATTGAAGTCGAGGGTAGTTATATTGAAAAATAATAAAACACTTTTCCTCATATCTCGTTTCCTTATATCCGAAATGCAAAACTTATTAACCGCCCCTCGTGTTTGTCACATATATAGGACTATAAACATAGCAAAAATTAACAGTGGTTAACAAAAATGTAATACTCTTTTAAAATAAATAATTAGTCTTACAAAAAATAAAATCCTTTATCAAAATGAAATAAATATATCATCAACTCTTTATTCATTCAATGCGATCCTTGTGCTTCATGCATTTTCACAAGTTTTTCAATATCAGGGTCTATAGTTGTTAGAGCCAGGCGAAGATCACCTCTTCTTACTATTTCTAAGCGGCTGCGAGCTTTTGATAGGAGGTGTTTTAAACTTTACTAAAACCCGACTCAACCAGATAAGAAGAAGGAAAGGCAATAAAATATAATTTTACTTCGTCCCAAAGCAAAGGGTATTTCATAGCAATTTCATGACTTGTCCATAAGTTCCTGACGCCAGAGAAGTTTGAACACTCTTTAACTCAATGAGGCTTTCTTGTAATCTGATATCAACATCAGCTGCATTAATTCCAAATGGGTCTACCACCCAACCTGGAATGTCCAGTTCTAGAAGATCTCTGAACCTAACTTCCATATCACTATGCAATTCCTCCAAATGATCAATGTATACTAAAATATCATCTTTCAGCTCACTCTCAATAGTGCGGAGGGTTGGAAACTGTATCAACTCTTTTCGCCCCATATTTGTCTTGAATAGCTTGATTTTCCCCATAAATGCACAAATAGACTCTTTGCAAGTTAAAATATTTGCATTTTTACCTTGTAGCTCTTTGTTTAAGATATTTAGCTTTTCAAATATATCTGTAAGGTAGAATATGTCACATTTGGCAGCAATAATTTTTACTCCGAGCTGCTTACCATCCAGTAATTACACAACACTATCCCAAAGTCCAATGAAGCGATTCATACAATTGCCCTTAGAAAGCCATCGCACCTCTGTATGCAAAAGTAGGCGCTCAAACTCTCCTTTATTGGTAGCACAGAGTTGTCGGAAAAGACGCTCTCGAAGTGGATTTGACTTGATAAGGTTGACTGTCTTGATTACACTATCAAGTGAATCTTTCAGACGTCTTTTTTGTCCTTGTGCTTATTCTCCAAATGTATTTTAAGCTTACTTGGTCACATACTATCATTAGAAAGTGTAGCCATACATAAAAGACACAATGGCTGTGCTATATTGGCTGGTGAATGTATAAAACCATAAGCTAAATACTCACTGGAGTATTGTCGACATTTTTCTTCGTTGCTGTTGCCATGGGTAATCTGTGCAGAAGAAATTTAATATATTAATGATATATATATATATATATATATATACATATATATATATATATATATATATATATATATATATATATATATATATATATATATATATATATATATATATATATATTACATTTTAGAGCCGAAGCTCACCGTAACAGAATGAAAGGTGCTTATCTCAGCGGCGAAAAAGGAAGAGTATTTCTGAGAAAAGACCCAGAAACAACCTCCATTCCCTGTGCAGACAACCGAGTCTGTGCCCAACACCAACTCCTATTACAGTCGGCCACGAAAATTTCAGACATGTCTGTGATAGAACGGTTTGAGACCGCTTAATTTCGAACGCTATCACATGTTGTTTAGAAACACATTGCTACCCACGTGCATCTTCGCCTTGAAGCCGGGCGCGTTATCGTCCCACCTGAGTCAATATTTAACCAAGGAGGTTCCCCCCCCCCCGTTTCGCCCCCACGCGCCGACCTCGCCAGATTGAGTTAGGCTTATGAGCAGATAAGGTATTGTTCTCAGGCGCGGCTGGGCATTCTCTCTAAGCCCCTACTCCATTGTCCCCTACGCAAAGGGGATGGCTTGACTATTTATATGGAAACTTTACCAATAAGAGCAGATCCAGATCCAGATTGTCTTCGCGAGACATTACGCCGATCCGGTCTCACCTTGTGCACCAGGGCCCTCTACCTCGAGATCCACTATTTTGTCCAGAAGAGGACAATATCCCTTGAGTGCCAAGGTTCAAGCCTTCAAGACGCCAAGTCCACAAGGCCTTCCCTGTTGTTCAGAAAGAGAACAACGTTAGAACAGCCATTGTTCTTTGAGCGCGTTGTCAAGAGACGGTTCTCCCCCTCCCCCCCTGTTGTTCAGAAAGAGAATAACATTAGAACAGCCATTGTTATTTGAGCCCGTTGACAAGAAACGGTTCTCAACCTCCTTCCCCCCCCTGTTGTTCAGAAAGAGAACAACTTTAGAACAGCCATTGTTCTTTGAGCCCATAGACAAGAGACGCCCCCCCCCTGTTGTTCAGAAGAGAACAACGTAGAACAGCCATTATTCTTCAAGCCTGTTCGTCAAGAAACGGTTCTCATTGCCAAGACGCCACGTCAGGATCATTTAATTCTCCCCCTTCGGCTGGAACTCGCCAGCGGACCGAAGATTCTTTCGCGTCGCCTTCCTCTGCACAACAACTTTTGATTACGTAAGCTGAACATTACCTTTGAGTATTTAACCTTTTTTTCAACCCTATCCTCTGCTTTAAATGGTTTAGCAAACCATCCCATCCCTTTAATTTTGATTTGTTTACCTTTTTAAATCTCTCCCAAATCTTAATCCTCGGATTAGCCAGATATTCTCACGGCCCTTTCCATTCTCTGTTTATGTAAACATTTTTCCGTTTTGTGTGTTGTTGATAGTTTAATTAATAAAACTCTATTTTATTAATGATAGCCATATTATGATCCTTGAACTCAGTTCCACTTCTTAAGCATATTGAAGATAAATAAAATCGGTCAACCAGATAACCACGCACTCTAAATATAATTGAATAGTTCCCTCAACGAATAGTTATATATGGTATATCGTCGAGAGTCCATTCTACGACATCTGATATCTGATATCTGTAATCTGATATATATATATATATATATATATATATATATATATATATATATATATATATATATATATATATATATATATATATATATATACTATTTAAATTTGGTATCAAGTGTGTAAGGCTTAACGCTATATCTTTGCAAACACTGGTCTCAGTCGAGTAAAGCATAGTGTTATTCGTTATAAGAATAGAGTATAGTAGTTCCCTTTTGTTTTAACGATGGCTATCCCCTTTTTTTTAAACTTAAGAAGCTGGAGTAGCTCAAGGAACTGTTATAATAATTTGTTTGTTTTTTTGTGTGATTTTAGTAATTGGTTATCTAGATCGAGAAACCAATTACGAATAGGTCAGTGCCCATATTTAGGTAGGCTAATTCTCTAGAAGGCATAATTCTTATTGCAAGGAATTTAGTTGGTTGACTATTGCGCCCCAAGTGCAAATATGACTCAGTTCGAAATCTTCAAAGCGCAAGGAGAATCCTTGGGACTTTCCGGAAGAGAATTGATAGAGTACGTTCAAGAGGAGCAACGAAAAGAAAGAGAAATCTAACGAGAAGAAAGAGAAAGAGAAATCCAACGAGAAGAAAGAGAGGAACGGAAAAGACAAGCTGAGCTTCACCATCAGATTGAAATGGCTCGTGTAGAAGCCGAAATACAATCAGCCACTTCACGTTCTGAAGCCCCGCCCAATCTCCCACTTAAGCTCCCCAATTTCAGGGATGGAGAGGATTTCGGAGCATTTTTAGCCCACTTCGAAAAGATCCTCGAAATCAATAACATGGATCTGGAGGCTAAAGGTGTAGTCAGATTACTTCCACTGTTAAATTGTAAATTGCGCGAGATTTTCATATCTTTACCATCTGAATGTACAATTAACTACAGCACCTTAAAAGCTGAGTTATTGCCTGCTCATAATATGACTCCCGATTTCTACCGACAAGAATTTCGAGGAGGTCGTATTAAACCCGGACAGACGTTCCGTCAATTCGGATACTTTCTTCAGAGGAATTTTAAATTTTGGTTATAATCCTCAAAGGTTGATCCTAACTACGAGTCCTCAATAGACTTCGTGTTGCGGGATCAATTATTGGCGTCTCTCCCGACGGAGATCCGCGCGTTCGTCAAGGATCGTCGGTGCCAGACCTTTAAAGAGTGTACCGAAGAAGCGGATGTCTATGCCGCAAGCCATAATTTATACCCAAAGGAGAATCGAACTTCTCATCAACCCCCCAACCAGGAAAGAAGGAAGGATTCGTGCCCCTTCCCAGGAAAGCTGACGAAGTTTCCGGGCCCCGTAAAACCTCAAAACTTCTTTCCCCAAAACCAACAACGGGACACCAAACCTCCCGTTAAGATTCCTCCTCCATCACTCTTCCCGAAGCGACCATTCATATGCTTCACCTGTGGTGTAGAAAACCACATGAGCTGGAATTGCCCCCAAAATTCTAGACTTAAAAGCGGACCAGCCCACCAAGTTCACCATATAAATGCCACCCCGGTTTCCCCGGTGGTGCAGACCCAAGCAGCAACTTCTCTCCCTCCGTCAGGCCACCAGGTAAATTTTATTTTTGACAAATGTTCACCGGGAACTTTGAAATTTGAGGAGGGCAGCGTGAACGGCTGCCGAGTATGGACTCTCGTCAGGGACACAGGGTGCACGTGTTTCATCGTGTCCGACGAGCTTCTCCCGCCAGTGGACCTTAACCACGAAAAATTTGCGGTAGTACATGACTACCTTGGGCAGGCGAACCAATTCCCCGTCGTTAGATGTTACCTGCAGTGTCAGTATTATGATGGCTAGGCTGAAGTCATTTCAGCACCCATACAATTCTGTTCCGTACTTATAGGATAGAGCCCTCAAGTAAGTTCCGACCCTGAGTCCCAGGCCGCCCTTCCTCGAGGCCGAGCTAAGAAAGAAGCCCAGGAGCCCGTCCCCATCAGAAACCCGATACCGTCCGAATTCTTGGAGATCCTTAACCAGGACTTTAGGACGGCACAAAAGGAGTGTGAAGTACTAACGCCCTTATGGGATAAGGCCCAAAACAAGGACACGGAGACTGTCCGTGGACCTAAAGAAAAAAAGTACCCCCAACGCGCCCATGGAGATACGTTCGTAGCACTGGACGAAACATCGGCGCTTGAAGAGGATTACCCCGCGGAGTCCCTTAATGTAATACAGACAGTGTGCATCCAACCTGATGCCGATTACCCTCTTCCTTCCCTACCAGGCAAGTCTTTTGAACCCTCTGACCTGGATATCGATGCGCAGCTGACACCACATCAAAAGAGTCAGCTACAAGAACTATTATGTCAGTTCCACGACGTTATTTCAGAGAAGCCTGGAACGCTACTAGTTTCGAGCATGATATTAAATTAACAACCTTAGAAACCATCCGTTCAAAACCCTATCCCATGCCGATTCATTTACGCCAAGCTTTTTTTCCCTGAAGTTGATAATTTAATTAGTTTAGACATAATAGAACCGTCCACCTCTAGTTATTGTTCCCCAATCGTCATGGTCAAGAAACCCGATGGCTCTTATTGGATGTGCATCGACTTCCGGAAGTTAAATTCGACAACTGTGTTCGACGCCGAGCCCATCCCGTTGGTAGACCAAAACTTCCACCTTTTTGAAAACGCTAAGTTTATCTCAGAACTCGATTTGTGCAAGGCGTATTATCAAATTCCCCTCCGGCCCGATGTGAAAGCATATACCGTCTTTGCAACGGAGAAAGGCTTAATGCAATTTAAGCGCCTTCCTTTTGGCCTCGTGACTGCTTGTATCAACTATAACCGTCTCATGAGAAGGTTGTTAGATGGACTTCCGAATGTATCCTTTTACTTCGATAACGTCTACGTCGCTACTCGTGAATGGAGTCACCATTTAAACCCTCTATTAGCTCACTTCGAGCGACTGCGCGAAAATGGCCTCACCATTGGCCCCAGCAAATGCCATTTTGCCCACAAAACCATAAAATACTTGGATTTCAAAATAGGACAAAGCCAGTTAGGTCCCCAAGAGGACAAGATGAAGGCAATCGCCGACATGCCCCTCCCGAATACTAAGAAGCGATTAAGATCATTCCTAGGATCAGCTTCTTACTATCGGTGATTTGTCCCGAATTTCGCTGCAATTTCGGCGCCCCTCAGCTTCCTTTTAAAAAAGAATTCCCCCGATCGTCTACATTGGAATGATGTCGCTGTTTCCTATTTTAATCAGCTCAAGAGTAAGCTCATTTCTGCCCCCATTTTAAAGTTGCCCAACCCGGAAAAATCCTTTCGGATTAAGACCGACGCGAGCAACGATGGCATTGGAGGTGTACTCCTTCAATATGAGGATGACGGAACGAGTCATCCAGTTGCATATGCTAGTCGCCAATTATTACCACGCGAAAAGAGATATGCCACTATAGAGAAGGAAGCTCTAGCAATTATCTGGGTTATAGACAGGTTTAAAATGTACTTGATAGGAAAAGAATTTCAGATAGGAACCGACCACCGCCCGTTAGCCTATATTCAGAATGTACGACACTCCAACGGCCGAATTATGCGCTGGAGTTTACTCTTGCAAGAGTATCAATTCAAGATAAATTATATAAGAGGTTCCGAACAACAGGTCACTGACGCACTCAGTAGGAATGCGTTACCAAATAGTGTAGATTAATTGTATTCGTAGGATTATGATCTCCATGTAAGTATATACCGTCTTGTACGACTCAAATTTGATTCTCTTGTAATATAATTAGTTAATGTATATGTCTGAATTTTGTGGCTCAATGTCTATTTTTTCGTATGTATATATATTTGTACCCATTAAATTACGTATAAATTATTTTGTCCCATATGTACTAATTTTATATCATTTCATTGCTCCATGTTCCTTTTATGATTAAGTTTGTATTAAAGGTTAGTTCCCCCTATAATCAAAAGATCAAAATAATCATATGTATTGAGGTAATACTAGCTAGGTGCATGAAGGTACGGTCGGTACATGAAAACGAGTTCCCCACAACGGAGCTCTATCGTTGTCCCTTCTCTCTTTTTTTCGAAGTAACAACTTCCCCCGGAATGGAGGGGTGTGATAGAACGGTTTGAGGTCGCTTAATTTCGACCGCTATCACATGTTGTTTAGAAACACGTTGCTACCCACGTACATCTTCGCCTTGAAGCCGGGCGCGTTATCGTCCCACCTGAGTCAATATTTAACCAAGGAGGTTCATCCCCCCCCCCTCCCGTTTGGCCCCATGCGCCGACCTCGCCAGATTGAGTTAGGCTTATGGGCAGATAAGGTATTGTTCTCAGGCGCGGCTGGGCATTCCCTCGAAGCCCCTACTCCATTGTCCCCTACGCAAAGGGGATGGCTTGACTATTTATATGGAAACTTTACCAATAAGAGCAGATTCAGATCCAGATTGTCTTCGCGAGACATTATGCCGATCCGGTCTCACCTTGTGCACCAGGGCCCTCTACCTCGAGATCCACTATTTTGTCCAGAAGAGGACAATATCCCTTGAGTGCCAAGGTTCGAGCTTTTAAGACGCCAAGTCCACAAGACCTCCCCTATTGTTCAGAAAGAGAACAACGTTAGAACAGCCATTGTTCTTTGAGCGCGTTGTCAAGAGACAGTTCCCCCCCCTCCCCCCTGTTGTTCAGAAAGAGAATAACATTAGAACCGCTATTGTTCTTTGAGCCCGTTGACAAGAAACGTTTCTCCCCCTCCCCCCCTATTGTTCAGAAAGAGAACAACGTTAGAACAGCCATTGTTTTTTGAGCCCGTAGACAAGAGACGGTTCTCCCCCTCCCCCTGTTGTTCAGAAGAGAACAAAGTAGAACAGCCATTATTCTTCAATCCCGTTCGTCAAGAAACGGTTCTCATTGCCAAGACGCCACGTCAGGATCATTTAATTCTCCCCCTTCGGCTGGAACTCGCCAGCGGACCGAAGATTCTTTCGCGTCGCCTTCCTCTGCACAACAACTTTTGATTACGTAAGCTGAACATTACCTTTGAGTATTTAACCTTTTTGTCAACCCTATCCTGTGCTTTAAATGGTTTAGCGAACCATCCCATCCCTTTAATTTTGATTTGATTACCTTTTTAAATCTCTCCCAAATCTTAATCCTTGGATTAGCCAGATATTCTCACGATCCTTTCCATTCTCTGTTGATGTAAACATTTTTCCGTTTTGTGTGTTGTTGATAGTTTAATTAATAAAACTCTATTTTATTAATGATAGCCATATTATTATCCTTGAGCTCAGTTTCACTTCTTAAGCATATTGAAGATAAATAGCATCGGTCAACCAGATAACCACGCACTTTAAATATAATTGAATAGTTCCCTCAACGAATAGTTATATATGGTATATCGTCGAGAGTCCATTCTACGACATTTGATATCTGATATCTGTAATCTGATATCAACATCAGCTGCATTAATTCCAAATGGGTCTACCACCCAACCTGGAATGTCCAGTTCTAGAAGATCTCTGAACCTAACTTCCATATCACTATGCAATTTCTCCAAATGATCAATGTATACTAAAATATCATCTTTCAGCTCACTCTCAATAGTGCGGAGGGTTGGAAACTGTATCAACTCTTTTCGCCCCATATTTGTCTTGAATAGCTTAATTTTCCCCATAAATGCACAAATAGACTCTTTGCAAGTTAAAATATTTGCATTTTTACCTTGTAGCTCTTTATTTAAGATATTTAGCTTTTCAAATATATCTGTAAGGTAGAATATGTCACATTTGGCAGCAATTATTTTTACTCCGAGCTGCTTACCATCCAGAAATAACACAACACTATCCCAAAGTCCAATGAAGCGATTCAGACAATTGCCCTTAGAAAGCCATCGCACCTCTGTATGCAAAAGTAGGCGCTCAAACTCTCCTTTATTGGTAGCACAGAGTTGTCGGAAAAGACGCTCTTGAAGTGGATTTGACTTGATAAGGTTGACTGTCTTGATTACACTATCAAGTGAATCTTTCAGACGTCTTTTTTGTCCTTGTGCTTATTCTCCAAATGTATTTTAAGCTTACTTGGTCGCATACTATCATTAGAAAGTGTAGCCATACATAAAAGACACAATGGCTGTGCTATATTGGCTGGTAAATGTATAAAACCATAAGCCAAATACTCACTGGAGTATTGACGGCATTTTTTCTTCGTCGCTGTTGCCATGGGTAATCTGTGAAGAAGAAATTTAATATATTAATGATATATATATATATATATATATATATATATATATATATATATATATATATATATATATATATATTACATTTCAGAGCCGAAGCTCACCGTAACAGAATGAAAGGTGCTTATCTCAGCGGCGAAAAAGGAAGAGTATTTCTGAGAAAAGACCCAGAAACAACCTCCATTCCCTGTGCAGATCACCGAGTCTGTGCCCAACACCAACTCCTATTACAGTCAGCCACGAAAATTTCAGACATGTCCAATAAATAGAAACGTTCATAAAATAGCTGCATTGAAAATTTTGTTTTCCTTTTTTGTGCTACATACTTGCCCTTGATGGTAAATATTTGACACCAAAAAAAGAACCACATAACAATGCAACTATTTTTATGAGCGTTTCTATTAATTGGACATGTCCGAAATTTTCGTTGTTGATTGTACATCCTGGTACTCTGTAACTGTACCTAAATGCAAAACAGCAGAAATTTACTCCTTCAGGGGGGGTAGATCTGCATTAATTTTAGTAATATATTATATATACATATATATTACTCAAATAGGTGCAGATACAAAACGATAAGTGCAATCATCAGAATCTAAGATTAAATGCTAATCTCGTAATTAAGCCCTAAGTGAAACCGAAGTGAAAAAAAATTATTTCGTGTAGGCCTAACAATGGCACACTTTACTTAAAAACAAAAATGCTCAGTTATTTACTTATAAAAGTCTTATATTATTGTGCTTGTGGCAATCTATTATAATTTTAAAATCTAGTAAAAGTACTACAACTTCGCAGTATTAGGGTAAACAAATAAAAGCTACTTCCATACTATAACGCCGAACCACTTGATAAACAGACTGTAAGGATTTAAAGTTCTACCTGAAGTATTTTCATCAAGCCAGTAACGGTGCCAGGCGCATAACGATCAAGCGCACAATGGAGTGCGCCGCAGAATAAGTTTGTAAGATGCAAAATATTTGTTTATAGATTAATGTAAATCCTATTATGCTAATAAAATATTTTTTAAAAGGGAAAATATATGTATTAATATTTTTAAAATGTAATTCAACTGCATAAATTAAAATTAGGTACTGCTCTAACAATAATTCAGGTTTTAATAGGTTGAGTCCTGTGGCCCCCTTCATGGATCTGTGGCCCCTCTAAAGCTTAACATTTTCCTGTGGCCCCCTTCAGATGTGCCATGGCCCCCGGTTGGGAAACCCTGCTCTAGACTATAGACCACTACTTACTAGACCTAGAAAGTGTTTGCGCATTTCAACAGCAAATCTCACATTAACTCATTAGTAACGCATGCGCTAGCAATCACACTGCAACGGCACAAAACCCCGCAAATCACTAAGGACTAGCAGCTCCGAGCATCCATGTCAGTCAACAAAAGAAGAAAAAATGAGCTATGAAGCGGTGCAACCGTATAATAGTAAAGCATCTCACATTTAGCCAGAGGAGCACCATAAGTTTCAGAAGAAAATTTCATTAGTGACCTCTAATGACACAGCACGAGTGCATTCAGAAGAAGGTTAGCACAGCAAACTCGACGTCTCACAAGTGCTATATTCAAATTATCTAATTTATGCTCGCAATCGAGAAGAAATCAAAACACGCAACTCACCCATCCAACGAATCAACTAAGAGAGCTAATTTTTAAGCAAGGTAAATAGTTACAATTCATCGCATACGGTTTGCAAGTTGCAAAACTAGATTCCTTGATCGATTCCTTCACATCAACTTGGAAGTTACGCAAAAGTAATAAAGTATCTTATTCATGAAGTACTTAAGTAGTAAAAGTAAAAAGTAGCGGCAAAGAGTAAAGTACCCATCACCTCAGACACTATTCAGTATTCTGTACAGTAAACTCTTTTATACCCGATGTACTGATCCTTATATAGAATTCAGTTAAATTGAACTTAACAATCAAGCTGTAAATATCCCTCTATTGATCAGAAAGTCTAGTTTATATGAAAAGTAAAATTAACTCTACAAAATTATCCAGTTTAAAAAAATTCCAGAATATAAGAGTCTGTTAACTAAACTAATTATTAGCTAAAAAATATACAAAGGAATTCATTACTGATATATTTTTTATTCAGCTTCACAACCAACTGATTTTCAAAGTTCTAGCTCTCTAACCGAGAACGTTTTGGGCAAAATTTAGTTCTGCAGAGCTAAACAGACGCTCACAAGCAGCAGATGCAGGTAGTGGGGTATTAGCTCTTAAATGAAATATCCCGCAATGCAGGAAAGCACTTAGGATTTCTATATCACTCCCCATGCATGACAAGTACCTGTCAATTTCTTGTGTAACTTCGGGCTGTGATTTTGTTTTCATTGAAGAAAAGAAGTCTTCATCATCTGAGCTACTATTGCTGGGATCAAACACCTCTTCAATGACATTAGATTTTTTCTTCAGACACAAGTTGATGTATCCCAAACCTGAAATAGTAGAAAATAAATTAAGAACCCAAACAACATTGTGAATAAAAATTGGTTTAATTATAGAAAAGTTTCAATCAAGCAAGGCTCGTTGCATTATGACAAAAACCTGAAACAAACTGTGATTAGTTCGCAAAATAATTCTGTGTGGTTGAGTGCCTTCTCCTCTTCAATCTTATTACTTAAAATCTTAATTAACCCAAAATAATACCTTTGCTGATGATATTGCCATCGTCTGTCCAAATGTTCTTAAATTTGGGGAATAAAATAGCAGCAGCAATAAGTTCAAGATCTTCAACATCTCAGCAAACCGATGTCTTATTGCTTACAGAAGGCCGGTGATGAGAGGAAGACTCAGGTCAGCAGAAGTCTTGATCTTCTCCGGCTTAGTCAACAACTGGTACAGAGTTGGAAGAAGCATTCCCATATTTGTGCTCTTCTCGGACTGAAGGATGTTCAATGATTTGGCTATTGGCTTCATGGCAGTGTAGTACTCCTTCAGGAAATCCAGTTCTACGGGGTTTAGCCTGGAAGAAAATGATCATATCAGTGAAACCACATACTTATTATTATACAATATTAAGGTTCTTGAAGTTTTACTAATAAGACACTAAATCAAACATATCATAGCCGTCAAGGTGGTTTAAGGTCGAAAACTCTAAG
This sequence comes from Ceratothoa steindachneri, assembly GCA_963969495.1. Classification (NCBI taxonomy): domain Eukaryota; kingdom Metazoa; phylum Arthropoda; class Malacostraca; order Isopoda; family Cymothoidae; genus Ceratothoa; species Ceratothoa steindachneri. The sequence goes on from OZ018319.1 coordinate 76,524,500, forward strand.
TGATGAGTGAAGAACATATTGCTACTAGGTATAGCACATATGTACTGATAGATAGATAGTGCAATGACTTAATATGTATATAGCATAGGTGGGCGTTATCGCGATAACGCCCACCCATGCTATATACATGGTACAAGTAAAGGATGACTTAGCAAGCTAACGTAGAGATTACAGTGTATGGAGTTTCTGACCTGATAAATTGCCTATACGTTTTCCTTTCCAGCATGTGGGTATTTTTACCAGATATCCTTTACACTACATAGTTAAAAGCATGAATACTTACCTCAAAATGTGTTTCTTTAAATTTGAAGGCGAATTGATGTATGCAGTCACCTCGGCAAACATTGCAGCTTCATTGAGTTTCCCCACATTCTTCTTGTACTTGAAACATGATTCCAATTATGGCCATGGGTAGGAATCGCCACTATTTTTGTTTTCAATGGTAGGAGTAGAACTCATGATGGTCCAGTAATGCGAGGAAGCACGCTAGGAGTCTAGTACAATGCAGAATAATTTAATAAACTGATGCCATCTCTTAGGCGAGAAAGCGGGGAAGACAGACGAATTGTTTATCTGGTGTGAAAGGATGCATGTGAGTGGCCAAGCATGAACTAGCGCTTATGAATGCTTTAAACTAGAGTACACGCTTGTGATTGGTCATCGTCTGACTTTTGCGTTTACTTCCGTGATGGGCCAAAGTTAGCTGATAAGTAACGAATACTTCTATGCTTTTCAAATGTAGTGAAGCAAAAGTAACATTAGAAAAATACGCAAGTAGAAGTGAAAGTACTAAATATTGAGTACTTTTAGGAAGTAAAAAGTATGACAAAGTTACTTGAGTACAGTACTTAAGTAATTGTACTTCGTTACTTCCCACTCACTCGAAGAAGGTGTTGTTCCAGAAGACTTTAAAAATGCAAACATTACTCCGATCTTTAAAAGGGATGACCGACCAAGCTCAAGCAACTACAGACCAATAAGCCTGACATTTCTAATCGGAAAATTGCTCGAATCTATTATAAAAGAGAAAATAGTCGAACATTTAGGCAAATTGGGTATCATCCGCGAATCACAGTGTGGATTTATGACAAACAAATCATGTTTAACAAATCTGCTAGAATTTTTTCAAACCATCATCGAAAAGTATGGCATGAATAGAGCAGCAGATGTAATCTACTTAGATTTTCAAAAAAGCTTTCGATACGGTCCCCCACGAGCGGCTACTTAAGAAGATTGTAGCTCATGGAATCAGTGGAAACGTATTGAAGTGGATTGAAGACTGGCTCAACGGAAGGAAACAACGTACAGTCTAAAATGGACACCGATGAAGATGGCGAGACGTAACAAACGGAGTGCCCCAGGGGTCCGTGCTGAGTCCATTGCTTTTTCTAATATATATAAACGACTTAGATGAAGGCATAGCGAGCCTATTCTCAAAATTTGCAGACGATATAAAGCTGAGTGGTAAATCAATAACACTTGTCGATCAACATAAAATTCAGGGAGACTTAAACAGCATTGTAGAATGGTCAGAAAATTGGCAGATGAAACTCAACATTGCTAAATGCAAGGTACTACACATTGGAGCAAGAAACGAAGAATTTAACTATACAATAAAAGGCCTGCCACTGAAAAAGGTATCGGAAGAAAAAGATCTTGGTGTTATAGTCTGCAACGATTTGAAAGTTGGGAGACATTGCGCGGAGGCATGCAAGAAAGCAAACAGACTGCTCGGTTTTATATATAGAAATTTTGCTTACAAATTGGAAAATATAGTAATTCCCCTGTGTAAATCTTGTGTTCGATCTCATTTGGAGTACGCAGTTCAGTTTCGGAATCCATACTTGCGGAAAGAAATAGAAATGTTGGAGAGAGTGCAACATCGTGCTACAAAAATAATACCTAGACTAGCTCAAAAGTCCTACGAAGACAGACTTAAAGCGCTCAACCTGAAATCACTTGAGACGAAGAGGTTAGGAAGAGAACTCATACAAGTCTTTAAGATCCTAAACAATTTTGATAAAGTAAAAATGAAACCCTTTTCGAGTTGGACGCTTCCTCAAGAACCCGAAGCCATGGATACAAACTTAAGAAACGAAGATTTGAAACAAATATAGAAAATAATTTTTTCTCAAACAAGATGTTTTCCTCGTAGAGCGAGTTGCCGGAGATCGTTGTTAAATCAGCAAGCATAAACATGTTTAAAAACCGCTTAGATGCACACTGTAAGTGCATCGGCGTGGTTTGAAGGAGAGCTGGCCCAGAAGTGGACCACACGATCTTTGCCGGCTCTGACATCTTATAATCTTATAACTGTATTCTCGATTAACGCTTTCAATGGTGACATTAGGTGAAAAAGTGCCCTCAATCGAATTTCATTTAAATTCATCAATTCACAAGTATCGGGTGACAAACATGACCCTTTGACCACAATTACCACAACGAGTCAATCTGGAAATCACTTTTCATTTTCAAAATGTATCGTATCTTGTTTCGTTTTTTTAAATACATATAGCGCACTTCAATTTTCGTATAAGCAAGAGTTTCTCAAATTATAATAATGTAGCTACCGTGCAATCATTTTCATGTAAATAATAATGTAATCTCAATCAATGCGATGTGTATATGTAACTGATGTTTCACATTTTTTTTGTTTTTACCACCTAGCACAATGTAAAAGATTATTTCATCTCTAGCAAATATATTTTTTTCCTTTCATTACTCTGTGATCCAGAACAGATACGTTGGCATCTAACACTACGAGGTTCAGCTTGACAATTGTTACTCGCAATCATTTTTTCAATCCTGTTTGTTTTCTTTTTATTCTCCATGATTTAATTACTCAGATAAGATAGGCTGATGTGTTTGGGTTGGAATTGTGCACATATCTTGGATGAATGAGGTTTATTATTATTATTATTTCATTTTTTTTATTGACGATTAATTAATTTATACCATGTTGTTATCATTCATTTTGTTATTATATTCTACCTTATGATCATTATGCTCCCAATGCACTTAATTTAGACTTTATTATTTTTATATATTATCTTAAAAGATCTCTGGTATTACTATTTTACTTCATGCCATGAATTTTACAATTAAGCATTTATCTTATGCTATTCGATGCATCATGTAATCATTTTCCGACTTCGAAAAAATCTACATAAGATTGAGCTTTCCATTCCAAACTATGACTCACTGGTCGAATTATAAGGCCCATGAATACCATTCACATTAGCTCAAATAAAGACGAGAAAAAGATGGAGTGTTCGCATTCAAGGGCTTGATGAAGTAAACACAATTCGCGACAAAAACATGGGTCCCAGATTGTGGACGTATGGGCTGCCTACCCACCTTCCCCCTTTTCACTTGAACCCCCACATTCCAAAGGAGACAAATCTCTCTATTATGAACACACATGCACAAAAGCTTGTACGAACTCCATCAAAAGCGAATATCAAGACACTGTCCACTTTCTATACATAAATACACCATCACTCTTGTCTTGATATCACTTCACATCACATCAAAAGAGTCAGACGCCTTCTTCTTGTCATTCGCAATCACACTTATTTTTCCACGCTTTATTCACCGAGGAAGGACTTACCCTTTAAGGGCCTATGTAGGACAACAACTTCAAGCCACTTTGACTCTTAATGTATATTGATTTAAGGGTTGTTATTATTATTAATATATAGCCAATTCGGGCATCGAAGGGTTAAGGGTTCATCTTCCCATGAAGATGAACCTAATTCATCTTGTTATATAAGGAAAACTAAATTCTAGCTAATATGTTCGTTTTTTTGTTTTATTCTGTGCATAATTATAAAGTTAAACTCTTTGTTTATTTCTTCCGTATTTCTACGTGTCGCGAGCCTTGTGTTACCTTAATCATTCTCTATTAAATTGTCTTAACTCTGTAAAAAAGACTTTCTATAGTACGGATTCCCTAACTCTTTAAAAAAAATAAACATTTCCGTTTCATTTCGGGATGATTACACAATATATACAATACTTGTTCATAATACCCCCTAAAATATAGGTGGCGTTTATTCAGTCCAATGTTCCGGTTGCCCTAGCAAATACTATGGGTAGACAGTCAAATAAATTCTTTACGTTTGAGTCAACATCAATGCACAGAATTCAAAGACAACTAATTTTTAAATCTTTGTTACTTTTATAATACTGTGCATAGTCATAAATGATTTTTCTTCCGTGTTTCTACGTGCTTTACGTGTTATACTGCGCATAGTCCTAAATGATTTTTTCTTCCGTGTTTCTACGTGCTTTACGTGTCATAATGCGCATAGTCCTAAATGATTTTTTTCTTCCGTGTTTCTACGTGCTTTACGTGTCATACTGCGCATAGTCCTAAATGATTTTTTCTTCCGTGTTTCTACGTGCTTTTCATGTCATACTGCGCATAGTCCTAAATGATTTTTTCTTCCGTGTTTCTACGTGCTTTACGTGTCATACTGCGCATAGTCCTAAATGATTTTTTCTTCCGTGTTTCTACGTGCTTTACGTGTTATACTGCGCATAGTCCTAAATGATTTTTTCTTCCGTGTTTCTACGTGCTTTACGTGTCATAATGCGCATAGTCCTAAATGATTTTTTTTCTTCCGTGTTTCTACGTGCTTTACGTGTTATACTGCGCATAGTCCTAAATGATTTTTTCTTCCGTGTTTCTACGTGATTTTCATGTCATACTGCGCATAGTCCTAAATGATTTTTCTTCCGTGTTTCTACGTGCTTTACATGTCATACTGTGCATAGTCCTAAATGATTTTTTCTTCCGTGTTTCTACGTGCTTTACGTGTTATACTGCGCATAGTCCTAAATGATTTTTTCTTCTGTGTTTCTACGTGCTTTACGTGTCATAATGCGCATAGTTCTAAATGATTTTTTCTTCCGTGTTTCTACGTGCTTTACATGTTATACTGCGCATAGTCCTAAATGATTTTTCTTCCGTGTTTCTACGTGTTTTACGTGTTATACTGCGCATAGTCCTAAATGATTTTTTCTTCCGTGTTTCTACGTGCTTTACGTGTTATACTGCGCATAGTCCTAAATGATTTTTCTTCCGTGTTTCTACGTGCTTTACGTGTCATACTGCGCATAGTCCTAAATGATTTTTTCTTCCGTGTTTCTACGTGCTTTACATGTCATACTGCGCATAGTCCTAAATGATTTTTCTTCCGTGTTTCTACGTGCTTTACGTGTTATACTGCGCATAGTCCTAAATGATTTTTTCTTCCGTGTTTCTACGTGCTTTACGTGTCATACTGCGCATAGTCCTAAATGATTTTTTCTTCCGTGTTTCTACGTGTACGTGTGGTGAGTCCGGAATAAATGGAACTTGAATTCTCTGATTTCTTTAAGATCAGTCATAAATTGTGTTACCTTTATCACAGGCGCTGATCCAAGGTGGGGTGCTAGAGGGCTGAAGGCACCTTCCCCCAAATTTAAGACCCATTTATGTTTATATATTTTTTTTAGCTATACTTGCATTCTGCTATTTAGAAAGTCATGTAATAATATACAATATATATAAAAAAGTTTACTTAAACTGTTGCCATGATACTTGTCTAAAATACAGGAAGATCTGAAAAATAATAATTACTAAATTCGCTATTATACCTTAGCTGACGTCCTAAAACTACAATTCATAATTTTCTGATACGTGAAAAATAATTCGATCTGAGAAAGTTAGTGATCACTCCTGTATGAATGAGCTACTGTTATTTATTATCAATGTTGTGTAAGATAACCATTATTAATGATCAATGCCCTTTTCTCAGACTCCGTAGAAGGAGGAATTCAAGTTAGCCCCCACTAGATTTTTATCCTGGAATAGCTACTGCTTTATCATTGTCTCAACTCTGCAAAAATGGCCCTCTATGATCCGAATTTCCCTAACTCGTCTAATTTAAAAATATATTATTTATACCTTTCCGAGTCCTTTAATGATCTTCCTCGTATTTTAAAAGACTTAAACACTTCCTTTGCATTTTAGTATGATTACATAATGCATAAAATACTTATTCATAATCCCATAAAAATATACCTAGGTGTCGTTTATTCCGTCCAATGTTCTTGTCGCCCCAGTGAATACAATTGGTAGACAGGCAAACAAATTCTGTACATCTTAAATCAACATCAATCCAATTTAAAACGAGGAAAATATAATAGTGCCTTTTTGTTCATATTTCTAATAATGACCACTTAATCAATCGGAATTTATCTAAATTTATATTACCATTCTAATGAATTCGTTAGAAGAAATATTGTTGAATATTCTTTGATCAGATACTATGGCAATTTCAATATTTCTACCAGACTCATTCTTAAAGAAATTATTTTGTACTGTCGCTCATAGATTTGTTTCAATATTTTGAGTTATATGTGTCTAGTTTGTTAGTTATTTAATTTTTATACTTATATTTTTCATTTTAATTATTTATTTTACCTTTCTCTCATTTTTCCCGCTTCCCTTCTTACCCATACCTTTGTCTCGTAAGCTCTCCTTTCTGCGTTAATCTCTTTATCTCTGCTGCTTTTTGGTTTGGTTTGTTTTTCTTTAGCTTAATCCCTCTTCCTTCTCTTTGGTTATTTCTTGTTTAAGAGGCGGTGCTACAACTTTTGTTTTATTTATATATTCTTTTGTCACATTTTTTTCTTTTAGTTTTCCTTGAGAATGAACTGAATATAGTTCAAAAGTGCTTTAAAATATTGTTTCCTTTTTCCTGCGGGATATTGCATCCATTGCTAACCTCACGTGCTACAATACAAAAGCCGCGCCTGACCCTCTTAATACAGCATCGGCAGAACCCTTTTGGGGTGGAGTGCTGCTCCCCTGCCTCTGTAGGTTCCTATATGCATAAGTAATTGTTAGACCACTACAAATTATTCGATTAAAAGGGAAAGAAATGATAGGCTACATAAATAAACTTCGCTCATTTCTTCAATATCTAGCTGCTTTCCACAAAGCGGTATTGGCGGCCTAGAACGCCACTAAAATTAACTCTTCCTTTGTGCTCTATTAAGCACAAGTTTCCTCATGATTTGGCATATAATGAAGGCCTTCAAATTGATAGGGTTCTATGCGCAAGAAGACAAAGTTGCATAACCATACTAACTCTGCAGCAGAACAAGACGAATCCTCTTTCAAGGACGAACGAATCCTCAGCAGAATCGAAGTCAGCATATCTACTCACGTAATACAGAGATCCTTGGATCGTAGGATAGCCTTGATCTGTCGGTGGAATCGTTGAACGGGGCATGGTGGCTCATAGAACGGATGCGAAAAGAGTCAGTAACTGACATAAACACTTGCCTTTGATGGGATTCGAATTGGTTGCCACGTTGAGTAATAATAGTAGAAGGCACACCAAATTGAGAAATCCATCCCGAGATGAAGGTTTGAGTAATGATCAAAGTTTGAATGTCGGGAGAACTACATATTTGAGGAGCACCTTCGCAGGGCCTCAAGTTATCGACTAGGAAAAGGCCTGACAGAAGAGGCAGTTTTCAGAGCCCGTTCGAAAGCACCAGGTGAGAAAGAAGAACGTATGCCAGGAGGCAGACCATTCTACAGCTTAGGGGCAACTACAGAGAGGGCACGATCGCCCTTGCAGCAGAGACGTGTGCGAGTAACTCTTTGTTGAAGGATGGGTAAGAGGGAGTTGCGGTGTTTAGTATTTTAAATGTGAGAAGAAGGATTTTAAAAGGAATTAAAAAAATTACAGGCAGCTAGTACAGTTCACGGAGCAGGGGTTTGGCAGGGGAGAACCGTCTTACAAAGTTCTAGACAAGTTAAGAGGGAGAGGCGAATTGTAGTGTTGTGAGCTGCAGTGAGAAGAGAGTTACTGTAATCATAGCGGGAAGTAATAAAGGCACGGATGACTATCTTGAAACTGTTTCGGTCAGGATAGGATCGAATACGACTGAGGTTACGGAGAAAGTAGAGCGATGATTTGCTGATATTAGCAACATAAGATTTGAAATCGAATTAACTATTAAAGGAAACGCCAAGGTTTTTAACGTTGTCATATAACGCGATCAGGGATATACCTACATTGAGAGAGGCTACATTTTACAACGAGCGACATCTGCTGAGGTGCCTATCAAAAGAACTTCAGTTTTGTCATGGTTGAGTTTGAGGAAGTGATCAGATAGCCATTAAGTAATTGTTTTATATGCGGATAAAAGATTAGTCACAGTCACGGAGAAAGAGTTTGGAAGAAGAGAAATATTTGCGTGTTATCAGCATAGAAATGGAAGAATAGACCAAGGCGACTCAAAAGGTCAAGAGGAAGGAGGTAAATATGAAAGAGGAGCGGACCAAGGAGAGAACCCTGAGCAACACCATAGGACATAGCAGCTGACCGAGAGACCTGACGCCCGTTTTGAACAGAAGGAGTAACAGATGACAGATAGGAACGAAACCAGCTTAGAGCAGTTTCAGAAACACTCAAGAAGTCACGAAGGCGGTGGTCAATGGTGGAAATGCTGCCGAGAGATCGAGAAGAATCAGAATTGAAGGCATCCTAGCGTCGGCCTCGCGGCGGAGTCGTTTAGTCACGTGTAAGAGACCCGATTCAGAGCTGTAACCTGCCCTTAAGCCGGAATGACTAGAACAATAACGCTCTAGTCAATGCGGTTAGGTAATGGTAATAATAAGAATTCCTTAATTCGCTAGAGAAGTCTCCTGGAGTTCCACAACCCGCTTCCAGAGGGTTACATATACGACAAGGCAACCATCAATTTCTTTAAAGAGAGAAATTTCAAGAACTTTTTGTATAAGCTAACGTTTAACTTCAACAGAAAACGGAGAACATGTGAATTTTGCCCGTGGATCTTCGCCCTTTCTATTTTTTTGTAATTTTTTTCAAAAAATTAGAAAGGGCGAACATCCACGAGCAAAGTTTTCTCCATTTTCCTTATAAGTTAAACATTAGCTTATACAAAAAGCTTCTTGAAATTTCCTTTTTAGGAAAGTGGATGGTTGCCTTGTCGTATATGTAACGCTCCTGAAGAGGGTTCAGGAATTCCAGGAGACTTCTCTAGGGAATTAAGGAATTCTTATTATTACTCTTACTTAACCGCATTGAATAGAAAGTTATTGTTCATTTATCAATATATATATATATATATATATATATATATATATATATATATATATATATATATATATAAATTACTGAAGATGATCATGAGAAAAGCCAAGAAAAAAAACACGTTGTCCCGGCAAAGACTCAAACCTCAGACCTCTCATTATCTAGAACAGTTATCTACCAACTGAACTAACGGAACCAATGAGCAAAGCAACACTTTTTATCATTTTTTTTCTCTTTCTTTTGGCTTTTCTCGGTGTCATCTCCAGTAGGATCTCTGCTCTCTTATTTATGTGTATCACTTCTCACACATTTCCTTTATCAAGCGGTTTAAGATTGGAAGATGTGTGTGTGTGGGGGGGGAATGTGCGCTAGTTTGAGCGCCAACCACAGCAGGAGGATAGTTTTCGGTTGTATAAAGAAGAGATGCGTGCATTTCCGTTTTCATCCTCTCCATCCGACAGGCACAGTTTCATTTGGACTGTTGTCTTTTTAGGTGCGAATGAAGAAGTTAAATTGATAAAATGTGTCACTTTGCTCATTGGTTCCATTAGCTCAGTTGGTAGAGAACAGTTCTACATAACAAGAGGTCTGAGGTTCAAGTCCTTGCCGGGGCGACGTGTTTTTTTTTTTTTTCTCTCTTGGCTTTTCTCGGGGTCATTTCCAGTAAGATCTCTGCTCTCGTATCTCTGTGTATCACTTCTCATATATATATATATATATATATATATATATATATATATATATATATATATATATATATATATATATATATATATTTATATAGGGTCTTTCAGCAAGGACGCTCGAGCTTTGTCAGGCGATAGTGGCCATGTTGTTAAAGTGACATCTGGCAATCTCACTGTGAACTGTTTAGTAGTACTTGGCAAATAAAGATGGAAGGTTATAACGTTGAACAGCGTGTGCAAGTCATCAAATGTTATCAAAATCCGTGCTGCGTTCGACCAACGTTCCGCGCAAAAAATCATCTTCATCGACGAGGCCCATTTCTGAATGGATGGATTTGTGAACAAGCAAAATTGTCAGATTTGGAACGAAAACAATCCACATGAGATACACCAGCACTAATTGCATCCCCCAAAAGTCACTGTTTGGTGCGGATTTTAGTCTAACGGATTCATCGGTCTGTATTTTTTTGAGAACGAAGATGGGATTGCCATAACCGTCAACGGCGAGACCTACAGATCGATGATAAGCAACTTCTTGTGGCCTCAACTGGATTATATGCCTGATATGGATACCGACGACATGTGGTCCCAACAGGACGGCGCTACGGGCCACACTGCGCGCGCCACGATAGATATTTTGCACCAGCGATTTCAGGAAAGGGCCATCTCGCGCGACGGCGACGTCAACTGGCCACCAAGATCATGTGATTTAACGCCATTAGACTACTTTCTTTTGGGCTACCTTAAATCGCGGGTCTATACGAATAATCCGAAAACAGTTGATATCCTCAAAGTCAGATTTATGCGACAAAGTCATCGAAAATTGGGCCTCCCGAATACGTTCCACCAAGCGAAGCCGCGTCGGACATTTGAGCGACGTCATATTCCACACCTAATGCCATAAAATGTACTTTCAAATTTAAAATAAATTGGGACATGAGGGCTTGGTGAAAAAAGAATGGCCACCAAGAACTAGTTTGACGCCTGGTGACAAGAACATTAGTAATGATCCTCTGGTTGATACGAGAAAAAACATTTTTTCCCCACTGCACATAAAACTTGGTATGCTGAAGCAATTTGTCAAAGCCCTTGATCACAGTTGCGACTGCTTCCGTTACATATGTTTAACCTTTCTAAGCCTGAGTGATGAGAAAACAAAGGCAGGAATATTTGATGGACCTCAGAGAAGAACACTCCTCAGAGATGCCCAATTTGTTAAAACAATGAATGCGGCAGAGGCGACATCTTGGAACGCTTTCTCTAATGTGGTGCAAAATTTCCTTGGGAACATGCTGCAAACTACAAAGAGATTGTGGAGGACCTGCTCTTGAGTTTTCAATTACTTAGAAGTAGAATGAGTATCAAGTTGCACTACTTACATAGTCACTTAGGCGAATTTTTAAAGAACCTGGGTGATGTTAGTGACGAGCAAGGTGAACGTTTTCATCAAGATATTAAAATAATGGAAGAACCTTATCAAGGCCGATGGGACTCCAATATGATGGCAGATTACTGCTGGAGCTTGATGAGAGATGTTGCAAATGCTGTGTCTATTTCGGATATTGTTGTATTTAGAAAACCTGATGTGATAGACAAAAACTGATGGTGTATTTGGAATCAGCACCCAAAATTACCTATAAATCCACTGGAAAACCTTATGCCAGAAAAATTATGTTGACCAGTGTAATGAACGCGGTGGGTAGGGAGTTGCAAATACCTCACTCCCCCGTCACTGAAACAAGTGTAGGCGCTGTCTTGTAAACTCGGCCATAGTGAGTTGCTAAAAGACTCAGGACTTATCAGCCGCCAGCTTCTAATCTCTCCAGGTTACAGAGTCACCCCAAAGTGAGTTGCAGAAGCATTTGAGATAACGTTGGTTGAAGACCCAAAACAAAGATGGACCAATCAAACAACAAAAGAATGCCTTCTTTACCGCAAGAAAAAGCTTCTTACGCATCAGGAGATAACTGGAGATGAGTTTCCTCTTAGTTCTCGACAGTAGAGTGCCAAAGGTTCCATGACTCGAGCAGAGTTAGGGAAGGATCTGTAGTAGAAATTTACCATCTTGTTTTAGTGAGAAAGGTTGAGGAAAATTTCATATCGCAGCAACTTTATCCTGATGAGGACGAGTTCCGTAAGGAGAAACATTGTTTTCGAGCAAATACAGTTGGGATATACCGAAGAGACGCTTAATTGTTAAGTACATAACTATATTCTTCCAACTGAGAAAATACCTGACGAAGGTGGAAAAGGTACTCATCGAGGAACGAAGACGTTACCAAGAGATCGCTGATGTAGCAAAAACGGATGGAAGACCACTCAGAACCTGATCTATGAATAGTTGGTAGGCAGACTACTGTTACGAAAGCCATAGGTATTTGAAGCATATTGAACAAGACCAATGGAGTGGTGCTGGCGGTCTTAGGGACTTCATATGAATGGACGGGGATCTGGTTGAAAGCTCAAAACAGATCGAGATGAGAAAAGAAAGAATAACCGAAGACAAAATAGATGAAATTGGATAGGTATGGCATGGGATATCCATCCGGCATAATACGAGGATCCAAAGCTTAGTAATCCCATAAAACCATGAAGTCACCGGGTGTAGACTTCGGCACTACGTAGAGTTGAGAGGACCAATTAGATGTTGGCGGACCGACAATGTCAGTTTTTAGCATAAGGTTAGGCTAAATACTAAAAGTCTAGCTAGGCCTAGCCGTCTTAAAAGAGCCAAAATAGGACCTCATTTCGTATCAATTCGGTGAACCACACTGTGTTTACTCGGAATTTCCTTGGAAGGTGAAAGGGAACGGGGAGGAAACTCGTGCAGAAGACATTGAAAGTGAGGTTCAGCCAATGGGAGACGGACAGAGAGGAGAGAACTTTCTAGCGTAACTGAGCCGAAGATTGAGCGAAATTTGAAGACTGATAAGAAGAATAATGTGACGAAGAAGTCGACGATGGTGGATAAGAACTAGAATGAAAGTAACGACATGCATGGTTGTTTATATTTTGTACCTTTATTTGTTAGTTTCGACCTTACTCGATATATGGAGGGCTAGTTTTTTTCTAGAAAAATAAAGGGCTTGGGTGTAGGCCACAAACTCTAATTGATAGTTTGGGAAAAGTTTAATGGTAGTTAGTTGTAGAAAGGGATAAAAGATGACTCGAATATTTGAATAGAAAATTTTAAAATTTCATAAGAATTAATTTGAAAAGAGACTGCACGATGCAATGTGAAAGGATTTGATTGATTCGACAGTACGTGCAAAGGAACCAAAGTTTCCTGCAACATAAATTATTTGACAGTACAAGGTTACGCTACTACAAGCAATTTACCTTATTTCCGTAAATAGTCTAAATTAACTTTCTGTTAATTCACAAACACTTTATAAATATTATATTTAAGGGGATAGGAATTAATTAGAAAAGGTAAGATGAGAGTGGTAAAGAAGGCGTATGCCTCAGTTTCTTTCCTCTCTGCGAGAAAAATTGTGCCCACCTAAACACGACACGGCATGAGCGTCTACTTCGAATGGTGACTCTTGGATCTCTATTTTAAAAAATGTGTAACTGATCAAAATAACCCAACCCCACCCTACCAGAGGCAGATAGAGGGCAAGATCGAGAGAACATCCTCTTCTGTCCAACGATTCTAAAGTGTGCTTACACCCTACCCTCAACTTCAGGTAGGGAGCGGGAAGCATAATAACCCCGTTAAGACTTTCTCAGGGTTCGCGAAAACGAGAAAGTGCGGGGGCGTGACCACTACCGCCGCCCACCTGTCTCAACTTTCAACAGCAGAGTTCCAAAACAATCACGCAGGGTTCATAACCGAAAAGGTTCCCTGAAACGTGAAAAAATAGACAGACAAGAGTGGTGCACAAACGAAAGAAAGGGGATAGACAAAAGAGGGAAATCTACCGGTCGAAAATATTTTTCTAACAAACTGTCCTCACTTCTCGTACTTGAATTTTCGGCCGCCTTGAAACGGCACTATTTGGTTCGCCTCGTCGTTGCTTTGTGTTTGAACCCATTAATTGTTATTTTCGTTCAAAAGATCCTTAAATCTCCCATTGTTTGGAATTAGTTAATCATTTAATGAATTAGTCATGATCTCTGAGTTCCATTCGTTCAATCGTTCATTTTATTCGTTTATTATCTCTTAATTTCGGTTCATTTCATATTACTGCAAAAATATATATTTAGTTATATTTGTAAGTCAGATTCTGGGTATTTAAAGCCAAATATATTCTTATGATATTTAATACTTTAATTTATCTTTGTTTTTGTGTTAATTCGTTCGTGCTTCGGATCCTAACGTTGTTTTCATCAATAAAATTATTTATTTTTGTTTCTCGTTATTTTCTAATTCCTTCCTGGTTTTAACTATTTTTATAGACGGGTGTAGCTTCTTTGCATAAATATACCCCTCTTTAATGGGAAGGTCGTTCATTTTATTCTTGTTTTCGGTGTGAGGCGGTTATTGAAGTGTTAGCGATTCTATTTCACCTTTTCCAATTTAAAAACGCCTTTGCGTTTAAATTTCATTCCGTGTTTTGATGTTCATTTGAAACTTTTGGGCGTCCAAAAAACTTTTTCGCATGAGTGTAACCAACCCAGGGGCGGACAACCTTTACAAGCCGCGGGCCGGAGCGATAAACGAAATCCCCAAAGTGACCATATATACATAATGAAAAAACTCACAAAGTGTCACGTGAGAAAAGCAATAATATGAAAATTAACACAGAGGAAAATGAAAAGATGAATCCAAGCACTTTCGAGCTATATTTGGAAATTCATTTTCAAGGAATGAACTTGCAAATATAGTTCGAAAGTGCTTAGATTCATCTTTTCATTTTCCTGTGGGTTAATTTTCATATATATATTATATATATATATATATATATATATATATATATATATATATATATATATATATATATATATATATATATATATATATATATATATACACTAGAATACATTATATAAGAATTTTATTGAAAGAATATACAAAGCCGCGAGGCGGCTCGTGCTGGTTGCCATGAAGAAGTGTTGAAATGTCCGGCTCGATGGATGAGATAGACAACAGAAAAATGTCATTGAAGTGGCGATCCGAGAGTTGGGAACGAAGGTGAGACTTCGTGTACTTCATTTTGGAGAAGAGTTGTTCGCAACAGTAGGAAGTGGTGGTAGATAAGGCTACGACGGACACTGGCCGCTGGCGTCTGACAGGACCGCAGAGTGAGGCACAGAGTTACCAAACAGTATCTGCCGGTGTAGCCGTACATAATGGTGTATGCTCACACCCATATCGCAGTAAGGATTCATCGCAGCAGAAAAAGTCATAAGCATTCTTTGTTTAGAATTGCCTCCTCTACAACTTTGGTCTCTATTAAATATTTCGTATTTGTGAGGGAAATGCATTTTTGTCGCATTCTTTACTCATTTTCACTGCCAGACGTTAGACTCATTCCCCTCTTCCTCTACGAGTCTACTGAGACAGATGCTGTTTAGCAGAATTTATTTATTTATTTTGGGGGCTGGGGTTTCGCGGGCCGGATTGCAGTAGTAAGGCCGAGCAAGATGGCATGCCAGACGCTAGGCCTTGGGCCGGACGTTGGCCGCCCCTGGAGTAACCAGTCTTTTTAAAGTCATTAATAATCCTAAAGATGGTGCTTTTGGATGCAATGCCCTTAGCATCAATCTCCATGCATTTTAGGCCACTTTGGTTCAGAGCAACTATGGTTGAACGCTTTCAAACATTTATTTTTCAAAAAATATTGCGACATAGAATATAATTCCACACCATTCATTCAACCCATATTTGTCACCATTTTACCATTTTGATCGAATAGCAAAGCTCCCAGGGACTGAAAATGACCTCCTACAAGAACAGGACCAGAACGCGATTTTGGATTCAGCGAAGGAATGCACTGTTTTTCTTGTTATTTTTGAAATGCTGATTTTTTAATAAACATACAATAATTTAAATCTTAAAATAATTATTCCTATCGTGTAAATTTTAAAAACGAATAAAAAAATAAAAATATATCTATATTTCTCAAAACATTTGACCATGGCTCTATATATTGTTATTTGTTTTTAAAATTTACGGAGTTAAATGTCACGAATGCCCGGCGATGTACACCGGAAAAACCAGCAATTGCAGCACACCGGAAAAACCAGCAACACCACCTGAATTGGGAGGAAACCGAAATATTGGGACGATCCACAAACAAGAAAAACAGAGTTCCTCGAAATCTGGTTTTATAACGAGACTTGCATCAACAGAAAAATCGATATTCCAGGCTGCTGCAACAGTTTCAAATAACAGAACCATAACATTGATTTTTATAATCGTACTTCATTTATCTTAATCTTATAATGTTGTTATTCTATATATTTATAACCACGATAAAATTTACTTATCACTTCGCTCGAGGCGATAACCCCCTTGAGCGTACCCTCGCCACCTTTACTGAATATTCGCCCCCTTGTCTAGCTTGACGCTCCTCTTCCAGCAGCGGCCCGGCTACAAATACACGCGTTTTTCCCAAACTAAACAACGATACTCCCTCTTCCTCTCACCTCGGATTCAGAACGCAATTCGCCAACCAAACCAGACAAAGAGCGAATATTCGACCCTCCGCCGGCGAACCCACGCCTCTACGCCACAATACCAAACCAGTTTTACGCTGCAAACGAACTCGGGCAAATCGTATTTCCGGAGACGGTATTCGCCCTCATACACGACCACAAAAACAGAAGGCAAACACTCCTGCCTACACCAACAAACATACACCTAGCCCAACACATACACTACCCACCCCGCACATCCCGTCTCCTGGCCGCCTACCCCCCACCCCCATTCCCTCTAGATCCACCACAGCGCCTTACACCATCCCCACCAGCTCTCCAACCCCCATCTCTACTGTCCATCCGTCCACCCACTCCTATTCTTACACCTACTCCTACCCCACTCCTACTCCTACCACCACTCCTACTCCTACCACCACTCCTACTCCCATCCCTACTCATATTCCCACCCCCACTGCTACTCCCATCCCTACTTATATTCCTCCTACTCCCAGCCCAAGTCCTATTCTCACACCACTCCTACACCCACTCCCCCTACTCCTACATACACTCCACTCCTACACCGATTCCCCCTAATCCTACACTCACTCTTAACCATACTCCTACTCCAACTCCTACCCCTACTCCTAACACATCCCGACTCCCCAACCCCACATACTCAAAAAAACACACCATCACACCAGACCTCGAAGACCGCACCACCATCTACCCTCACGACAGTTACGAAACGAATATCCCGGTCCTCACACACAACCCTCCCACCCCACACATCGTTTGTGAAGGTCAATGAGGTAGCCACTACCCTCTTTTCGAGTGACAGGAGATGGGGGACCGTAAGGCAGCCATCGCAGCTACACATTCACTGCGCTCTCGCCCGTGATAGGTCGCTTGAGCATAGGAAAACTAAACGTAAACTAAACTTAAGCAGTTGACACTGTGTTTGCCACACCGTCTCCAACCGGGTATTAAATACACAACACCGAGACATAAGGCTCCTAAACTCTACCAGTCTACACCCCCAAATACTAGCCTTCGCATTTCAGGCTACCACACATACTTAACTGTACAGGCGCCTCACTTAGCCTCAGCGATCATAGTAAAACGCCGTATACACCATACCCTCATAGACACACAAGGCGACTCTTTCTTAGCCTGCAAAATAAACACAGACATTGGCCCAAAGCTAATTGCTCACACTACAGACCACCCTGCCTATGACTACTCATAACTGTCCCACTCCGCCGCTACAAAACTACAATCTTCCACTCTTCTTCACGGTGGACCAAAATACACACCATCGTACTCTCTTTTCGAATAGAACAAACGATGCGGGAAGATATTTGGTCGATGCCTTGCGACGGTTCCACTGCGAGCACACCGGCCCGGCCTTACCTACGTTCTTCGGCACGCGGGGCCGGAGCTCGTCCTTGGACGTGGTCCTCTGTAACGATCACGCATCTAGATTCCACATTCACACAGCCCCGGGCCCCCACCTACAATCCGACCACATTCTCGTGTGTCTCTTACTCTCCACTTCTCCAATTTTAATTTATACACCGCCCCTATACGAATACACGAAAAGAACTGGTTAGAATTCGGGAACCACATAGCCTCACACATACCTCGCAACCTCAACCTTCAGGGGACCGTATCTTCACAACTAGACAACCACTGGATGGTATTCTTAGACACCAATGTGGGTGCCCGTAACACGAAAACGCAACTGAAAACATACACACTCATAAAACTCATCACCTTCTCAATACACACACACACACACACACACACACACAAAGACTCATCACGATATACAACAAGACAACCAAACACCACACTCATACGTGCCCGTATCCTGCAATGCGTACAGCTAGATCGAAACCGTTAATGGGGCGAGATCATCCACTTTACGGAAGATGATCTTTGCCCTGACCACTCTTTTTTCTAGCAGTGCGTCAGGAGAATGATGGGCACGCCCCCCTCACCCCAGCCCATAAAACTACAAGTAGACAATCGCACGCTCACAAACACGGATAACATCCTCGAGGCATTCAGATCCCCTTGGGATCAAGTACACACATATTCGACCCAAGCCACACTCAGCACGCACTAAAGCATTTCCAGGAAGTCCGGGAGTGGTGCCGGCTCCATGCCAACGAGCTGGAACCAGCCCTCCTGATCGAAATAGAGGTACTCGATAGCACGACTACATTAACCACTCCAATCACCATCGAGGAGACAAAATGATACATAAAAAAAACACCAAAAAGAGTCTCTGTCCCAACCGGCCTCCCAACCACAATCATACAACACCAGCCAGATGTCATCTATCTAACATAAACACACCTCTATAACACCTTTCTTTCCTTTGGATACCTCCCGAAAGTATTCAAGGTCTCACACAACATTCTATTTCAGAAAAAAACATAAAGACCCCAAACAACCAAACAATATCAAGCTTATTGCTCCTTAGAGCACTTAGGCAAAATACTAGAACGTATGGTGAACACCTGCCTCTGGAATTTCCTGGAGGAGCAGGTCTAGTTCTCCCCCTGCCAATATGGCTTCAGGAGGGGCCGCTCCACCAGCGCAGTGGTCACCATAATTCACATCATGCAAAAAGCAAGATAAGCACGACTAATAACACTCTGTATTAGTAAGGACGTCGACAAGACCTTTGGTAAAATGTGGCATGAGGGGTTCCGTTTGAAACTCGCCAACAGCATGGTGCCTGCTCTCTGTTCCCCATCCCTAGGGCTCCTTTGGCACTACCTTACAGACAGGAAGTGTTACATACGATACAATAACACAATATCACGACCATTTACACCACGGACTGGCGTACCCAGGGCAGCGTGCTAGCCCTAACACTCTTCATCATCTACACAAATAACACCCCACGCCCACAAGAAAACTGCACACACACACACACACTAGCTTATGCGGACGACGATACAATCCTTGTCTCCGACCTGCGCACTGAAACTATCGCGCCCCGTGCACAATACATACTCAACAGAAAGACAGAATACGAGGATATGTGGCTCATAACCACCAATCCCCAGAAGACACAGGGGCACTATACAGTGCGTCCGACAACTACATGCACAACATACAAATATATGAACTCATTCCCAACCCACAATACTCCGGCTCTGTAAGGCTCACATATAAACCAGCGATAGAAATACTCGGGGCAACATTCAATAAATCCTTATACTTTCGCATACACTAAAACAACGGACAGTCCATAACCAAACACACAAACAACGTGTTGAGGAGATTCTATGCCAACAGTAAAAAAAATGCAGTTACGCCTATACAAGACACTCGTCAGACTACTAATGACATATGCGCCAACCAAACTAACAGCTGCAAGTCACACATGGCAGAGAAACGCACAACGCATTCAGAACTCTGCTCTTAAGCGCGCCTGCTGCTCTTCCCTGTACACGAGAACATCTACGCTACACGACTCAAACTCACGCCACTAAACACATATACAACCGAATACACAATATTAAACACGCTATATATATATATATATATATATATATATATATATATATATATATATATATATATATATATATATATATATATATATATATATATCTGCCTTATGGACCCTTCAGGCTCGCCAGTCAAATACTCCATTAAAACACACCTATCAAGAAATACAACAACATACAAGCCGCACCGGTATATAACCACCGGCCTATCTCCTTCCTCCTATCCCCTCTTAAGTTATTCCAAAAACTTTCCTCTCCGACTGATGTCTGGTGTAACTTTACTACAGCAATCCCTCCAGTTTTCTTTGTATTCTAATCTTGACTTGATAACCTAAACAATTCCGAAATATGACTCCGCACTGCTTACTTTGATGAAGAAATACCCTAGCTTGGGTCTGGAAGCTCAGAAATAAACTCTCTTCATTTTAGTGACATGGGCAACAAGGGATTTTATGGATGAAATAAACGACCAGCTATTCTTGGAGGGACAAATGGAGAATGTGGCGATGAATTATTGGGTTACGAAGAATCTGAGCATTAAAATTTCCCACCAAATAAAACTGAATCTGAAGATGAAGACAGCGAAAGCAGCAGTGATTCTGGTACATAAGTAGCCTATTTTAGGTGTCCCTAAATGACAAGGAAACATACCCAACTCAATGACAATCTTGTCTGCATTCATTATTTTTTCTCCTTTTGATGGCGCAATTGTAGATCATATAGTCAATCAGTCTAATTAATATATATGCCACTCAAACATAGCCATTTAAGTCATTGAATCTTAACAAAGATGAATTCTAACAATTTTTTGGAGCAGCAATGATTATGCTAATTTATGTCCTTCCTCTCACACGATTGGATTGGTCTCAACATTTTGGTTACCGTAGGATTTTTAGTGTTATGAATAAAAATCGCCTGGAACAAGTCAACATATTTGCTCACTTTAATGCCAATACTATGACCCCTTATCGCGGAAGACAAAGTTTTGATACATTGTTGAAAGTGAGGCCTCTTTTGACACATTTGAGTCAAAAGTTTAATGAAATTCCATTTAAAAAAATGCTTTGTGTAGATGAACTAATGATTCCGTTAAAGGATCGTCCTCTTTGAAACAGTATACAGTCAAATCTCGCTTAACGAGCACCTCGCATAACGAGTCCTCGCATAACGAGCAAACAAATTTCAAATTTGACTCGTTTTTTTTCATAACAAGCAAAATTAAAATTGGCCGTGCGCATTTTTGCGGTGATTCGCATGCCCGACGTGAAGGCTCTTTTCTACCTTGCGAGCCACGAGTCACGAGTCACGAGGAGACAACGCGGGGTGCCTTGTATTCTATTCCTGACTCGCTCCCACCTGCCTCTCAGGTGGGAGCTAAGAGGCTAATGATCGTTCCATTAGCATCTTAGTGTCGTTTGTGATCGTATATTTTCGAAACTTGTGTTCAGACGCATTATTTGTGAATTTATTTTAGTGCAAAGTTTAATAACCCTTGCAATAATGTTCCCGAAGAAAACGCCGCAAGAAAACAGCGATAAAAGAAGGAGAATCACCGTAGAAGTGAAACGTGACCAGTGAAATCATTGAGAAGCGAGAACGAGGTGGGAGCGTGACGGACGTAGCACGCACGTACATTTGGACTTCATCAACAATTTGCACTATCCTCAAGAACAAGAACAATATTAAGGAGATAAATGCTCCAAAGGGAGTGACAAGAATATCTATGCAACAGCCACGAATTCTTGATGATGTTGAAAGGTTGCTTCTCATATGGATCAACGAGAAGGAATGCAAGGCGACAATATTAACGAGCATCATTTGTGAGAAGGCGAAAGTAATTTTCTTCGACCTCGTTAAGAAAAGGCCATGAACATTAATGGACGAAGAAGACGCATTCAGGGCAAGCCGTGGGTAGTTCGAGAAGTTTAAAAGAAGAACCGACAGCCTCATTCACGCCAATAATCTTCTCATCCCCCTCCACTCCGTCTCCGTCTTCCTTGCGCCAGGACCTCCCTTCTCTTTTTTCATAAGTTGCAACAGTATTTATTTTTAGTTTATTTTACAAAGTATTTATTCTTTTCCATGTTCATTTGTATTAATATTTTTTTATGCGTTAATAATTGAAAAAACTATTTTAGATATTATTTTTAATTATTTGGGGGTAATTTTTTTTAGGCATGGTTGCATTTATAGGGAGCTTGTTATATAATAGGTATGCTCCTGGCACTAAAATTGCAGGATTAATAGGCTCAACGAGAAACTCCACAAAATGGACGCTCGGTAGGCTTAGCAAATCCGAATAAATTGCACTTCATGTGATTAACAGGAATACTATGTATAATATGAGAATAAATAGATGAAAACACATATCAATTTGTGTATATTGATTTGTATACATAAATGGAGAATATATAAATTAATTTGTATGAATAAAATGAGACAAGCGGTCGTGGGAAGTAGCGCGCGGGTAGGCAAAAATATACGAACATGTAAGCTATCAAACTGGACACCTGAGTCAATAAGAGGAAACGCATAAACAAACAATTCGGGTCTTGGGATAGAGTTATCAGAAGACGGGAGTCTACGAACCAGCTGGGTAAACACAAATTCCAACCAAAGGAAATTATAACACAGATCTGTAAAATTGGTTCATAGAATAGAGATAAAATTATCTGATATATGTACGTATATTGTAAATACACAGCTGTTCAGTAACTCCGCCAAGGGGGTGGAACTAATGAGCCCGACGACGGAGGCTTGACTCGCAGATAAGTCTAGGGCACGCCCCCCTTGAAAAGAAACCCTATATATAGTCGTGCAAGAGAGAGAGATTATTATTATTATTATTATTTTGGAAATGGAGAAGTTCGATTCAGTTAAGACACTAAGATCCATTCGTCTCATCTTAGCGTTACGGAACGCCCTTTAATTCGCCTAAGTCTTGTCGCTCCAGAATTAAATACTTCGCGTTGAATAGGAAAACCTGTTTGTAGCCCGCAAAGTACTTTTTGACGTGCCGCTTGCCACTTTAATAGGCCCTTATTGGCATAAAAGTATATTTTTGCTACGTCCTTTCTCAAAGTCCTTCTTTACCTCGATTACCCGTAAGCCTTCGGTAAGCCCAGTCAATAATAAGAGCACCCTTGAAGAATCATCTTTGGAGTCATATAAATTGGTAACCAACCCTCTATAAACTGGTTACCTCTTTATACATTGGTAACTTATACTCCTATACATTATCGTATTTTACATTAATTCCTTTGGGAAATAATGTTTCGCGTTACGGGTAAGATTCGGGAACGAACTATGCTCGTTAAGCGAGGTTCCACTGTATTCGTAACAAAAAAAAACATAAATATGGGTATAAATATTTTGTACTTAGTTATGTAAAGGGTATTGTGTATAACCGAATTTTACATGGGTAAAATTGGGTTGCCCGAGAGTATCGATACAGGAGAAAGTTCAGATATAGTTTTGAAGTTGTCTCAAGTCATTTCAGAGCACAAAAGTCCCCTACTGTTTTTCGATAACTCGTTCACTTTCCTTCCACGTTACCTTTCAGTTGTCAGAAATCAACATTTACTGTTTAGTCAGAGTGCCGACAAATATGTTACATGGATGTGCATTGACGTCAGATAAAGAGCAAAAGAAACGGGTAGGAGGGTATATGAGAAAAAAGAATGTGTTGCAAATAACACAGCTACGAGGGTTTTGAAGTTGACCCATAATAGAGTAGGGACTCTTCTTTCAACTTTTCCTTCAGCAAACCCAAATGGGAAGTAAAGAGGTGGGATAAAAAACCCCTAATAAATAGATTATGTATCTCGGCCCCAAACTTTACAAATCTATATTTTATAGGTAGAGTTGATCTGTTAGACGCTGTTGTGTCTCTATAGGATATCATTTGGGTCTAAGAAATATTATCAGAGAATATTCTTTCGCTTCATCTACAGGGCCGTCATAAATTCTTGGCTACTGTACAGAATGGGTGGCAATGGATTTTGGTTTACCACCAATAAAGCAACTATCACCCTTGTAGTTTGAATATTCAATTGATGGTGCTCTCTCTATGGTAGGTATAGTATGGTAACGGTAAGGGGTAGCTTGAGTGTTAGAGTCCTTGGTGTCGCCTTTCAACAAGTGCGATGTTTTAAGTATCTTTTCCTATCAATGTCTCATTGGCAATACCAAGGACTCTAACACCATACCTCTCCCCACGCAGTTCCTTACTCTTTTCTCCATTCACTTTTAGACTCCTCCTCTCACACACCCTGTCAAACCTTCAATCAACACACACAAATCCTTTTTACTCTCAGCCACTAACAACATATCATTAACATAAAACAACATAGATAACCCCCTCATCAATCTCTCACCCCTTTCCATAGGTACTTATCTCAGTACCCTATCCATAAATATATTAAATAGCCCTTGCACCTCCCCACCCCACCTATGCCAAACCTCCCCCCCGGCTCTTTTTCACCTTCACGCACGCTTACTTCAAACCTAAATACTCTTCACACCCTCACTCCACACATTCTTAGCACCTTCCGCACTGCTTCTCTATCTACACGATCATAAGTTTTCTCTAGATCCCTGAATCCACTATACACTCTCCATATCTCACCCTACTCCTACCCGCTCTAAGCCCCCTTGTCAACCCCCTCTCAATCCCTAAGTTAACCTTCCTACACAGCCAATCGTACTCTTCCACACACTAAACCTCCATTATTCAGTGCGGTCTTTGTAGCGATGAGTAGCCAGCCACTTTCATACCGGATGGAGCAACCCTTGAGGGTCGCTTCCCATCGCGCCAAGCAAATGACTCTATCCAATATATCACTCTAACAGCAGTAAAAAGAACGGTACCAAGTGGTTATTCTAACATTTACCCACCCTTGGGGGACATGTTATATCTTACAATAGTAAAGAAAACTGATGGTATGTGGTTTATGGTTAGTATAGCAATGAGTGAGTACTCATTGCTATATTAACTGCTTACATTGCAATTTACCTCGAAGGACTTATCCCACTATAGTGTTTGCATTCACTTTTACATGACGGTACTCTTCCTGCATCCCTCCAGTCCTCTTCCAGTTTCAAATGCCATTCAACATAGCCACCAGACCCATTCCATAACACAATCGCCATAACCTTTTACCATCTCGGCCACTCCGTCATCTGCTTCAGGTGCCCTATTACTTTATAAATTGGTAGGCAATCTATAGTGGTGGAGAACGATTATCACCACCGTGTTACTAGTTACACGTCGTAGAGGCGATTAAGGATAATTCCATTCGTAGGTGAACTACGCGGATAAGTTGGCAAACGCGTTAAATCTCGTTAATTGGAACGGATCTGGGATTCGCTGAATTCGGCCTCAACTAACGAGGCTTAATTCTAGCCATTTGCAGTTTACCGAGGTCGAATTTTCTACCATTTGCTGTCACGTCGAATGACGATGAATTTCGTGCTTGAGATGTACCTTAGAATAGAGGAATAGCACGGCCTTCCGGGTGTGTCAAGTGTACAATGGGTCAGTATCTCGCAGTTAACATCTAGAAGAAGCGTGCCTCCCCGGCCCTAATACCCTCAGAGGATATGGGGATAAATATCTCCCACACACTTTCGCTTCCTCTATCTTCACCCTATTTTTACAAATCTCCCATTACAAATTTTCTGAAGCAGATGTCCTCGTTAGTTTTCACTTTAAAGTTAATTAAAAACTACCACTACTAGGAAACAAGAACATTGTACATTAAAATAAGGCCAAAGTTGATGCCAACTACTGAGTTAAGTTAAGCTACATTAAGGAGGGTTAGTCGCCGGATAGGGGTCCTGAGTTAGGTCGACCTCCATATGCTGGAGTGACGTGTGACCTCCCCCCCCCCCCACCATTGGCCCCAACACACACCCTTAAACTATAGTGCCATCACCGAGAGAAACCTAATCACCAGGAAGCCTAAGTTCGCCATCCAGAACGGGTAGGCGGAGCTTATGACATTATGCGCCGCCCATCGCCTTCCTGCCTTCAACTGTGACCTCGTTCCAAAGCAGATGTCGGCCAAAGATGTTCATCTCAATTAAATGAATATGTACTTTTACAGGGTTGGTTTAGAAACCTCACAACCGCTGCTGAGGTTTAACGCGAGTTTAGTGGTAGTGTCGAGAGAGTAGCTGCGAAAATTTTCATCAGAGTTTAAACTTGTGAGGAAAAAATGAACCAAACGTGAGTACTCAATGCTGGAACACGACTTAAGCATGATTGTCGATGTTATGGGCTTAAAAATGGGAAGCAAAACACAACGAATAAATGTTCGCCAGCGTTTGTGAAGTGCGTAAGGAAAGTCGTAACGATGTGCAAAGGGCATATAACCTCAAGAGTTTAGGTAGTAACCTTGTTACTGCTTTAGTAGTAATTTCTTGATTTTGCCAAGAATAGTTTTGTTTTATTCCGTAAAGGGGTTTATTCTTTTAAAAATATTTCATTTTAGGAAAATTTTGCTTCAACTAAGCCTAGTAGTGCACTTAATTACATAGCACTAATTATTCCTCATAAGATAGGCAAAAACCGAAAGAAAACGGCTGCCAGCCGTAAGATGCGGACGAATATATTGGTCTATCTCTCAAAAATGACACAGCAATGCGAGGACACTCAAGTAATTTAATATTAGACAAAAATTGGGTAACAATTCTCAGTATAATCCTACACCGACCAGGAATAATTGGTTGAGAATACCCAAGTCGTAGGGAAATAGGAATAGCCAATTCTAATAATTATTTAAATTGCCAACATGAAATTTTATGCTACTGCCAACTTTCGGAGGAACTGCGTGCCTTACCGGCGCCAGTACCCGTAGTTCCCCAGCCCGCGGTTACAATGTCTGCAGAAGGAACTGCGGCTATATATCTTCCACTATTTGCAGTTCGTCTACCTTCATTACTTTCTTTACCGATCTATTCTTATTATCTGCGTGACACAGCCTCGTTGATATTGCGCTCTAAATTTGAGAGTAAAAAAAAAGAAGAAAACTTTCGAAGCCGTTGAGTCTCAGCCCAGATTCAAGACCATGTGAAGCATGGGATTATTATACAATGGGCGGTGTCCCGGTCAGGATACCCCCCTTATAAGAATGAATGTGATCGCATTCTACGACTAATATCGCAGTAATGATGTCATTCATCCCCCACTGGGGGAGGGCCCATTACAAAGGGTCATGTTATCGTTCAGAAATTGGGGGTAGATTCGGAGGGAAGCAACTAAAGCCTCATCCCCTATTTTAGAATTCGGTGGCTTTCAAGGGACCTTTAAGTGATACTTGCATCACACACAAACCTCGAAACGTGTGGTTTCAAATTGCCTCTACCTCCTTTCCTGGCCTACGATTTAAGACTGATGGAAAGAAATGGACGGGAACAAAATGGACGGGAATAATGAAAAAAAGAGCAAGGTTAAGAAGGCCCCCAGGAACGAATTCCTGCGTAGAGAACAGCGACTCATAAATGCGAATTACCTTGCGGGGAAAGAGGTTTGAAAGGACTCATCCGGAAAAAAAATGTTTAATGAATGTTTCCCAGTCTTTAGTAGCCCTTGTTGACACAGCTGTCTCGCTATCTGTTGTTTTCCCCTCAGGCGCGGCTCCTGAAGACTTATAATCGAATGGATTCAGGCAGATCTCCGTTAGGTGGGGCAGTGAAACGTAACGGGCACTTTGCCGGCTGCTCTGAGATTCCATTACACAAGGGTCTTTGTGATTTGCTAGCGAACCGAAACCAGTTTCCCGAGGGGGCAAATTTAGTCCCCCCCCCCCTCCCTTCACACACATGCCCACTGAATATACCGCCGCTTACTATCTGAATGAAGTTAGCCTCACTGAGAATTATTCGGCAGAGGACAGTCACGATTCTGGTCGATTTCTGCGGCTGTCATATGTTGTCGTGACCCATCACGGATCAAACGTTAAACTGTAGGTCACTACTGAGATAAACATTAGACGGTGTTAATCGATGATGAAACCAATTTCAACAATAAGGTGCCCATGTATGTATGCCCTAGACAGGGCAGTGTAACCTATAGAGACTCGTTAGTTATCATGTGTGAAAACTCGTGTTTTTAAATTGTTCTTTCCCCTCGTTGGTTTCCTTGAGCGTCTCTTCACATGGCGAGTCTTTGGCCTTCATTCTCCTTTTCCTCTAAATCGGGGCATCTCAAACCTTTTTTTACTGGCGACCCCATTTTACTTAAGCATTTTTTTCCTCCCCTCAATTTCAGCATCAAGAAAACTGAACGTAAAGCTGTATAGGTAAATAAATATTTTCTGTGTGCGATTAATAAATCAATTCCATTTATTTTATAACATTTATCACTGATATTAATTAATTATGAATATATATATATATATATATATATATATATATATATATATATATATATTATATATATATATATATATATATATATATATATATATATATATATATATATATATATATATATATATATATATATATATATATATATATATATATATATATATATATATGTATATATATATAATATATATATTATATATATATATATATATATATATATATATATATATATATATATATATATATATATATATTATATATATATATATATATATATATATATATATATATTATATATATATATATATATATATATATATATATATATATATATATATATGTATATATATATATATATATATATATATATATATATATATATATATATATATATATATATATATATATATATATATATATATTAGGGTGGTCCTTATATATAGGATGAAAATTTAGACTTGTATTTTTATTTTCTGCCAACCCTCAGTTTTGTTCCTTTTCTCATTAATATCATTGCTGCAAAATCTTTTAGGGGGGATCAAGTGATATTTAGAGGTTGCACATCAATCATAAAGTTATACCAAATAATCAATATTTTCTGTTGTAATCGATCAATCATGATCTATTAGTTATAGCTTTTAAACTATTTGCAAATTATATAACCATATGTTTTACCTTTCAATAATTATTATGAGAGTTTTAACCACAGATAATAAAGTAATTTCAAGATTTCACAGTAAATATTTTCCTCTTGGCAAATTAACTAAAATTCTATTAACTGTTTTATTATCTGTGTTACCAGGGTACGGGACGTGGACTCAACTCTCATGTACCCCACCACCTCTTTCCCCAACTTCCACCCTTTAGAAAAAGTTTTGATGTGATTTATTTAATTTACTGTTGTCCTAGCAGTGTAGATTAGCAGCTATCTGGAAACTGCTTACGATGTTCTGCAACAAGCTGGAGGAGGAATTGTAGTTGTTCCTCATCTTTGGTTAGGTATCTGTTGTACTCTTGGCTAAAGGGCCACACCTTGCCCTGCATTGTCATTAGTTACTTTAATTCCTTGAACTATGCTCTTTTATAGTAATCTCTTGTGCTCCACAAGTCTGGGGCTTCACAAAGATATCCAGTTGGAAGATTCATTTTATTGAAGAATGACATAGTTCCTTTTGTTGCGAAGTCTTCCAATCCATAATTCTTGATTGTCTCAAGTCTGATTTCTGCTTTTTTGGATGTTTTTTCAATTGCAGACCTCTCAATCATAGCTTTTACTATCAAACTTTTTGTAGTGGATGGAACAAGAATATCGGACAGGCTCATTGCAACAAGTTCTTCTGACAAATACCATAAGTGTGAGCTGAACTTCTCCAGTGTGGCCTTTGAGATTTCTTCGTCAATATTGCAGTAATCATACAGGGTTTTAGAAGCTCTAAGTCATTTCCAGGAGCTGACAATGGAATTGAAGTCTTGATCCAATACTTAACAAAAACAGTCGATACAAAAACAGACATCTTACGCAAGCGCTGCTCCCCTTTTTGAGTTAGCTTGAATTTCCCTCTGAACATCCATATTTTCAGTGAGTATATTTCCTTTGACATCCACCTTGCATAATGAATTGCTCCAGGACGATTAAAATGAACTCTTGGTGGAGTGCCACCAAGGAAAATCAAAGAAAGCTCTAGCAACTCCGTGTAGTCATCTCTCAGATCTTTCCTTTCTTCCATTGACTTTTCTGCCCACAAAATCACGTCAGACTTAGAATTTTGAATTATTAGGGCAACATCTTCATGATCAGCACCAGATTCAAATTTATCTTTATCAATTGTGTCCCATTTTGCCTGAAAATGTTTAAACAACATCTCATCTGGACCTCTTGTTGATTTAGTCAGTATTGTAAAGGCAGCTTTGGCTACCAATTCCAACACATGATGTCTGCAGGCAAAGAAAGTACAGGGGGTTCTTTTCTAACATTTTTTTCTATATGCGTACATGCGCCATTAATACGACCTGTGTTGGATTCTGCTGTATCAAATACCATGGAAACTACTTTATCAACCAGATTCCAGTCTTCTAATGCATCGACAACTGCCTTTGCTTGTTCTTTTCCAGTGCCATTTAGGATTTTTTGAACTCTGAGGAGTTGTCTAACTCCATTGCCTGAAGCAAGGATGGGAAGGCGATCAACATGTTTATGAGATATCAAGTCTTGCATTAGCTTGCCATCCCAATGTACACTCAGTGGGATGTCACTAGAAAATTCAGCTTTTAATTTTAAAGCGAGGTTTTTCCTTTCTAACTAGCTCTGACGCCGGATGGAGGAACGATTAATAATTAAATCTTCAATATTCTGTCAAAAAAGCTTTAGAAACCTTGACGAGTAATGAAGTTGCCTTTCGGCCTGATACTTTTGCCTTATCCAGAGCTGCAGCGAGGGATGGTGTTATAATATTCTTAGTTGTCCTTTTACATTTAGAAGGTCCAGTGGTAGCTTCAGCCTTTGAGTCCCTTTCATTGTCAGAAGGCCCAGCAGTGTCTGCTGTATATTCAAAATCACTACACACTTCTTCACTGCTACTTCCTGTACTGAATGACTCCAATTTAACAGTCTAAAAAGTAGTTGCTGCTGCCCGATCAGATCTAAGCTTCCTTTCTTCTTTTAGTTTCTTTCGTTTCGCTGCTCTTTTTTCTTTGGTAGCTAAAGAAACTTCAATTAAACCTAAAGTTCCTCTCCTGCCTGGTTCTCTTTGAGCAATAAGAAAATCTCTGTCTTCTGTATTTTGTATGGTTGATAAAGCATCTGCAGTAGCAATATCAAACAAATCTTTTAATCTCTTCTCAAAACTCTCTTCTTTCTGTACTTGGCAACGTGATCTACGTTTCCTTCCCTTTTTCAACTGCTAATATTTTGCATATAATTTCTGAACTTTAGCAATAGATTGATCTTTTCTTATGATTGGGATGCGTGCCTCTTCGCAAAACTCTAAAACTTTGTTCACTACTACATCTGCACTAGATCCAATAGTTAGCTTCTTATCTTGATGGTAGTGCAAGAAGTTGCTCAGCACTTCCCCTGTTGATGGAAGCTTGGATCCTGTGAGCTCTTCTCTATCACTAACAATAAATGTGTCACTTCTTTTTGGTACAATGAGGACACTTTCAAAGTAAAGAACACACTAAACTAATATCTTACATATATGATGCTAATAAGAGTCAATTCTTAGAGTTTCAAGAAGTAAGTAGCTTATTTACTCAAAGGTAAGGTCAGAACAATACACATCCTACCTCACACAGTACACAACACACACTGAGATGTGAGATGAGTACTTACGGTAAAGTATAATGACTACTCGGCATCATTGCCATTAACCACTACTGAGTACCAGTGTTACCAATGGTAAATATTGATAGGGTAAGGTCTGCACATACCCTCAAGTTTCTTTTCGGGTTTATTGGGATTGCAAATGAACAAAGTAGCTAGATGATTCTGAAAGAAAAATGCCGACTTTGTAAAAAAGGTGTAAAATGTAGAAATTTAGTGTCAATGTGCAACCTCTAAATATTTCTCAAATTTTCTCTCATTTTATAATACATTATTTGGTACCGAAAGGAACATTTTAGGCTTATGGGAGCACAGTTTATCAATAATTTTTTTTTAAGGACCACCCTAATATATATATATATATATATATATATATATATATATATATATATATATATATATATATATATATATATATCGAAAGAAGGGTTTGATTAATTGTGGCAGGGCTCACCAGTTCCAAGGTGGAACAAATATTCTTCTCTGCTATATGAATCCAAGTTCGTTTGAGAGTGTTCACCAAATATGTTCGTATTTGCATTTACAAACAAGTTGATAAAATAACTTTTTTGTGTGAACTCGAAGTTTTTATAAGATGAATGGCTGGAGTTGGTGAGCTTAGATCCCTTTTTCGGTGGAGCGAGTAAATGTGAATGTGATTGGGAAGACCTTCAGTTCCTGTGGTAGTCTTAATCACTTAGGTGGGTGTAGCACAATGTGAAGACGAAGTGATTTAATTGACGTGTGATAATGTGAGTCTGTAGTTAATGTCCGATTGTTTTAAATGTGTAGAGAAGGTGGGCATGACCAATGAGGTTTCTGGGGAGGAGCTTTGTCTGAAGTGAATGTTCGTTGATATGTGTTCGAGATTGAGAGAGAAAACGAGCAGAGATTGTCTATCAAATGAATTTTATAGATAGATGGTGAGAAAAGGAATGTCCAGCCGATTGGCGTTAATAAACAAATAAAAGGAAATTGTTAAATGAGTTCTGTGTAAATGGAGGTTGTTGTGACCCAAAGCAAGATAACGTGACCAAAGGCAAACAAAATCAATCGTCGGTCCATTCGTGTGTGTAATATTTGTGTAAATTGATCGATATATATATATATATATATATATATATATATATATATATATATATATATATATATGAGCTCTATCGACCCCATTTGAGGTTGCGATCCATAGTTTTAGAAGCCCTATGTCTCCAATACGCGACGGGGGAGTCAGTCAATTGCTCCCAAATGGACGAGAACGTCTTGATTTACGAAAATCGTCATCGAATGTCATCAGTGATATAATGGCGAAAAGGGGGTACCAGGCAGGCAGATGTACAAGGTGAGGAAAATGAGGAGAGAATATAAACAAAAGATAGATCCAAGGGTTGCGTATATGATCTCTCCTTTCCTTCGGCTGAGGCGGAAAGGGGAACTCGAATGAGTGGAAGGAATAGATAAAAGTGGAGCGTGGAAAAACACAAAAGATCCTCATAGTATCAAAAAGTAGCGTTTCTCTCTTAAGAGACGCAAGGGGAGAAAAAGGTTAGGGTACAGACAAGTGAGAGAATTCTCACCAATGGCAGATAGAGTGTAATATTCATAAAATCTTAATTACATTTATTATTTATTTTTAGATCAAACTCCTCGTCTTCGCTTCAAAAGAATTGGTTGTTGGTATCGTTGCTTGTCTCACACCTGTGTCTTCATTTTGGACATTGCGAGGATTCGCTCGATGTTTTGGCGATCGGAAGATCCGTGGCCGGACTTTTGAAGTAAGAAGTCACCACCAAATTAATACAGTCGACGCTTATCTCTTAATCCGCATCCAACTTTGAATTATCTTGCCTTTTTGTTTATATATTGGAAAGGAAATGGACTGTCTCCGAACAAAAGCATTCTCGCTCTTTGAGGAAAGAATAAATAGGAGTGAAAGACAAAATATACGATTGAACAGAGAGGGAAGAAGTCAAATCAGAAAAGGACTAGCGAACCAAACCCCTTCAAGCCCAATATCTAGACATGAGGATTCCATTTAACTGGTCCATCAACTTTTTGATATAATTAATATACTTCTTGCCACCTTTCTTTGAGTGCGTTGGTCACATTGTAATGTCTGGGGAATGCTGATTTGCTTTCCTTCTCAGATCAAAGCTAACGAATGTTGTGACTTATCTGTTATAACATTGTGCATTTATATTAGCTAATTCTTAATACCTTTATTTTCAGTTCTGGCTTCAATGGCATCTTAAAGACCAACTGGGAGAGTCCTTTGAACCATAAAGAGGGGCAAACAAACGAACATCTTGTTTCCGAAGGCCTAAGTACAGACGATTTGTTCAATGGTTTGAGTCAAGTGTGGAATACGAAGAGAAATGAGCTAAATGAAATGCAGAGAATACCCCCGGCGAGTAAAGAGGCGAATCAAAGTCAGTTTCTGACGAATGCAACCATTGGCCATGAAAAAACACCACCAGGTGGACTCGAAAACCTTTCTCTTGTATCTGAGACAGACGATAATCACTGGGCGAGAATTAGGGCTATCGTCGAAAATATGAAATCCCTTTTCTTAAGTACATACGGAGAAGATTCTCAGGATAAACTAGAGATTTTGGATATGTTGGACAAAATGATGAAAATCGGGGATAAAATAAACTCCATGAAAAACATCGAGGATAAGTTTGATTATGACCTCTTAAAATTTCTGAATGAAAAATGGTCCGACGTGAGACAAAATACTCTCAGTTCCAACCCGATCTTGAACACCGCCCTGTCCATTGATGGGAAAGTTCTCTTTCTGACTGTTGCCAGAGGTCTTGTAAGGCAATTTGGCCACATCTTCCATAAACAGGCTTTGGCTCACATAAGGGAACAAGATTTCGTGATTGAAACGATGCGTCGCTCCGGATTTAAAGTTTCTGAAATCTACGAAGTTTTTGAACTTCTCGATCTACCAACAGATCTTCTGCGTCCTCCCCAAACTTCCGGAGACGGTGACACCTCGAATACTACTGACACCAATCTATCTCTGGGTAGAAGTGGGGGTTACGGCCATCAGATGGTAGGTTACGGCTCTATGATGAAGAAAAATCCTCTTCTTCTACTAGCAGGATTGGCTTTTGCCACATTTGCTGCTTATATCATCTACAGATTTTTGTCCAGCACACCGATGGCGATGCGGCGTGAGAATTCAGATTTGTCCCTTTCCCTCACTTTATCAGACATGCCGGAATTCGTGACCAAGATTTACACTTTCCTCGAAAATGCAGAAAAATTGTATATGTCCCCCGAAGAGGTTTGGCATCTTAAAATATTTTATAATTAAATTTAGGTTTAATTGAGCGTTAGCTCTTAAATAGCGTCTCACATATCATCAACGTAACTGCATAGCAATGGAGAGAACACATGCATAGGCTAATGTATCTAAGTTTTGAGCAGATGTGTTAGATTGGATAATATATTCATGGCTTGAAGTAGCATTTCCAT